>CM062224.1:1456890-2056890 GCA_031216235.1 Syzygium jambos
TGATTAAGGTAGTTATATCTTTTTAGTAAGAATATGCGGATTTAGACATAAAATGCATGGAAAATGGAAATAGCTCGACCCAAAGACGAAAGTTTTCAATTGAAAAAATAACACAAATGATTCTTGAACTTTAACCAAATGTGTAATATCGTTCATAAACTTTGAATTTGTTCAATGTGGTCCCTTAATTTTAGCTCAATGTACAATGTTATTCATGGAATTTTAATTTGTTTAACGTGATCCTTAAACTTTAACCTAATGTAATGCTATCCCTCAATTTTAAATTTGTTTAATTGGATCTCAGAACTTTTGGTGCATGTTCAATTTAATTTTCAAATTATATGCAAATATTAAATAATGTCCTTGAACTTAAATTAGAGCAAGGATCGCATTTGGATATTTTCGTATAGTTTAGGGACTAGATTGAATATTTACGAAAAGTTCAGGAATTACATTGAATAAATTAGAAATTTAGGAATGATATTGAATATTAAGTTAAAGTTTAGGGATTATATTTAACAAATTGAAAAGTTAAGGTACTATTTGTATAACTAACCCTTCACATTTTTATTCTTCTAAGCGATTGTTTTTCTCAAGTTCTTACGTACATAACACTCCCCTGCCATTTTCCTCTCGCTGCGTCCCTTTTCCTGCAGATCGGAGGGAAGACAGGAGCGCTCTCGTCTTCTCCGATCATCGGAGAACCCAAGGTTCGTGCTTCGCCTCTCCGATTCGACCGATTCCTCTTCTTAGTTTCTCCGAATCGTAGTGTTGTCAGGTGCTGTTTCTGGCTTCTAGATGGTTCCCGTGTCCCGTCGTCGCGACTCCGGCGCGTACCCTGATTTCGGTTCTTGTTCCGCGAATTTAGTTTGCTTTGCGATCTGGGTCGATTTGTTCGCGTTTCATGTTTGTCTGTTCGGGAAAACGTTGTAATTCCTTGGAATCCGTCCGCATTGAAGGTAATCCAACGTTTAGGGGGAGTGCATAAGGTGTGGAAATTACAGAGTATGTTCTTCTTTCGTGTGTTACTTCCCCCTGTGTTCGAGAGAGTGATGCTGAGCTGAATGTCGATTGAGGGTCACCGATCTAGCAAAGAGATGTCGGTGTCGGTTTTGATCGATCGTTTATGTTAGAAGTTTGCGCAGTGGGTGTTATATTGAAGCAAAACGGTGGACTCTACCCTCACCCTAATCGTATGCTTTATCGTGAAGTCGCGTCATTTCTTGTGCTGAAGTAAGTTAGAATGATGGGTATCTTAAGTTGCGATATATCTTTAAATGCTCTTTCTTTTTCTCTCAGTTTTGTTCTTTATTTGCAGGTCGCCTTCTACATTGCTTTACTCTTGAGTGCATACCACCTGTAGGCAAATTGCAAGGATGAAACTAAGCTTCTGTGCTTATTGATTGTATGTGGAGGCCTGCTTGTGCTTGGAGAGATAGTAAATTCTCATTTTGGAGTCTGGTATTTTTGTGGGCTTGTTGCAAGGGAAGGTGTGGGGCCGATTAAATTTTTCCTTTTCAGCCAAAATTTGACTTTTCCTGGCTGAGGCACTGCCATGGAATGTATTCAAAGCATGTCCGAAGTGGCAGCTGGAAATGAACTCGCTCAAAAGCCTCTGATACCTGGGCTTCCTGATGATGTCGCTCTTTCCTGCTTGGCAAGACTTCCACGGAAGTTCCATACAGTCTTGAAATGTGTGTCTAAGCAATGGAGAGACATTGTTTGTAGTGATGAGTGGTATTCTTACAGGAGAAGGCATAATCTAGATGAAGCATGGATCTATGCTTTGTGTAGAGACAAACATGAACGTAGCTTCTGTTACGTATTAGAGCCCAATTCCTCGCGAAGGTGTTGGAAGCAAATTCAAGGCATTCCACCTCAAATTTCAAAGCGAAAAGGAATGGGGTTTGAAACGCTGGGGAAGAATATTTACTTTTTGGGAGGTTGTGGTTGGGTTGAAGACGCTACTAATGAAGTGTACTGCTATGATGCTTCTGCCAACACTTGGAATGAAACTGCTTCGTTGTCGATTGCGAGGTACTTGGTGATGTTAACGTTCTGTATGAATAAAATTGCCCCTACGCTAGCCTTTGCATATTGAAACACCCTTTTTGTCTTGTTATTTCCTGGGCTTGTTTTTTTTCCTATCATTTAATTTAATCTTTGTAGGGCTTAGATCTGAATATCTACTCAACGAAAGATTGGTCCTTTTAACTCCCCATTCATCTACAAGTACAAAACTTTGCAGATAATGATGTTTTGGAAGATTCTAGGCACGTGTTAGGACAAATCATCTTCATGAGGACACATTAGAATGCTAGGGTAAATATAGCAGCAATAGAACTTGATAGACACAATAGAGGAGGAAGTAGTAAGTAAATAATTTATGAAACTCTACACGGTAGGGGAGAACTTATGATCTATCTGATACAAGGTCAGTTTGTCACCCAAAAGGGAATGATAATGAACCCTCATGCTCCTGATTGGCGGCGGTGCTTCTTGCCTTCTACCAGTTGGGGGATATAAGAACAATAAAAACTGGTGAATTGATTGTTTGATGGGAATTTTGGTGTAGATGGAACTTCCACAGGCCTCTTTTTTCTTTTCTCATGCACTGAAGGTTATATAGCTTCTTATCTGACTCAGTTAAGCTCTTCAGGTGCTATTTTGCTTGTGAAGTTTTGGATGAGAAAATTTATGCGATTGGGGGTATAGGCACAAATCTGAGCGGTCCCAATTCTTGGGACACTTATGATCCCAGCACAAATAGTTGGATCTCTCACGTGGACCCTAACCTTGTTCCTGAAGTAGAAGATTCTGTGGTATTGGATGGGCAAATATATATCCGCTGCGGTGGATCTTCACTTTCATCTCATGTCTATGCCATCATGTACGAACCATCGAGGGGCTTGTGGCAACATGTGGATGCTGACATTGCTTCTGGCTGGAAGGGTCCAGCGGTTGTCATAGACGGGACTCTTTATGTGTTGGATCAAAGTTCAGGACTCAGGCTGATGAAGTGGCACAAGGAAAGCAAGGATTGGGTGGTGGTGAGGAGATTGTCACAGCTATTAACTCAACCTCCATGCCGACTTGTGGCAATCGGCAAGAGATTATTTATCATAGGGAAGGGGCTTAGCACAGTGATGTTCGATGTGGACCAGAGTGAAAACGCAGGAGGAATGATGGTGGGATCTTCTATATCCAAGTTGACTTCTGATTATGATGTAATTAGCTGTAAAGTTCTAGCACTATGAGTTGCCCTTGCTCATTAAATTCTTGTTGAATTGTGAACCCGAAGGCCCCCTCTTTTATGATACTCGCGGCCAGTAAATATGTTGGGCGCTCTTTCTGAGAATGGATGCTGAAGAAGTGAATATACATCACTTTTGTAAATATGAACAAGGTTGTTCCTTCTATATTTCTTTGATACTATAGAGAAATAGGTAACTGTATTTCTTTTCTACCCGTTAGTATGGATGGCGGTTTTTGTCATAATCATGAAAAACACTGTTCTTATCCATCCTACATTTCCAAGATTTCACAAGTTGTTGTCGACTTGTAGTAACAACCTCACAGGAGAGAGATTCTGACCCGAAATCTCATTTACGATAAAATATGATGACACGAATTTAGGCAATCGTATTTTGGAAATAGTGTGAGAAATTACCTTTTTTTAGTGGTTCCAGTGTCGGTCTCATTGTTTTTTGATGAGTTTGGTTCCCACTGTGTTGTTTTTTGATGAGTTTGGTTCCCACTGTGTTTCGTTTTTGTGTATGATGAATGTAGTCTATTCATTCACTTAGAAACGGCTATCGATTGAGGGATGCCAACATGATAATTGCATGAAGTTTTGCCCGAAGGCCCTTCATCTCTTTGCAGCTCCTGGAGGAGTTGATATGCTCAGAATGAACTGAGAATTTCGATTCAGATGGCTCGTAACGCTAACTGTGGGAAGTGGCTTACCGTGGGAGGTGGCAACTGAAGTTTTTGGACGAAAATGCCTACAAAAAGCACACGTGATGTGCACCCGCGCTGGCCTGCTACTTTTTTTTTTTCATTAGGTATCACTAATCGCCGTATCGGACACTACGAAAGATAAAACGTCATATGCTACAAAACTCGAATATACTCAAATATACATATCATATGTTACAAAACTCGAATATACGGGGCAATTTTGCAAAAGAAAAACTAAGTTCGAGGACATATATAGAAATGTCCTAGATTCATTACATGCGGCGGCGCATGTCGAAGCCCCAACGTAGTCACCTTGTCCGAGTTTGACTCGCGTCAGCTCACATTCAAAAAGCGGTTGCTCGGAGTTGTTGGCCCCGCCCCGCCCTTCTTTCACCGAGCTCACGCTCGAACTCGTTACCCTTTGATCCGCCATTAACGTCGGGCTCGAGAAAGAGATGGCTCCGCGACGTCTCCCGAAATTTCCCTCCCCCTCCTCTGCAGATTTTCCCGAGAAACAAACAGAGGCGCGTTGTCACTCGGTTTTCCCACCGAGGGTCGGCTTCAAAATCCCTCCTTTTCGCTTCGGCGGACGCCTCGAAGCACAGAGGCTCCACCGCGATGCTCTCCACAAGAAGACAGGGTGAGCTGTCGTGAGGGGGAGGGGAAAAGGGAATTTATAAAGCGGGCCCTCGTTGTGTCCGCAGAAAGGATGACGACTCTTTTGGATTATTACGTCGGTCGCCGCCCAGTTGTTGCACGCTGCGATGAATGCTGCGGATTTTGCTCACCGTCGCAGCGTCGGTTATTACACTCCTGGTTTCGAATTGGACTTCCATTTTTCGCTGCATCGAGCGCTTCGCCGAGCATCGGACGATCTGTCGATAAGACATGGGTGTTTCCCCTTAAGCGGCTCAGTGGTTCTGTGAGTCACTTGCGAAGAAGTTGGTGATGGGGGACCCCCGATCGTTGCCTCCGGAGGTACAGAGTCTACGTTTCCAATGTAACTTTTCTGCTGAATTCTGCTAGCTTGCTGTTCTTTGTCAGTAGTGATTGGTTTCGCTGATGGTTTAATCTAATAATCGTTATCCAGTATCTACCAAAATGGAAACTAGTGTGTTGTGCAGTTGCATCTCACAACTCAGTTTGTATAAGTTTCTGGGTCTTTTTCTTTTTCCTTTCGAAGTTGGTTATTTGAAGAGATTCAGTTTCCATTGCAAGCTGTGAATTTATATTTATCCTTTTACTGCCAGTTCGTGTTTTGTTGCCCGTCGTATGGCTTCGGGTTCAAGTGATTATTTTTCCCGTGAAAACACACACTTATAGTATAGCTCATCTGGCAGATGAAGTTTCAGTAATCTACGGTCTTCCGCATTGCTTGTCCATTGACTAATTTTGGTTTTGCTGGTGGATGCTGAAACTTTTGGCTGGAAAGGTGCTTGTACGATTGATGATTTTGTGAAATTTTTGTGTTGTTGCACAGAGAATGCTGCGACACACGATCGACAGAGGAGGACCATACAGGTTACTCTCTTGCTCAAGTAAAAACGACAAAGCAGGGGTGTTACAGGAGCTGGAAAAGGGTGTGAAACCAAATTTGGCTGACTATGATAAGAGGACAGCTCTCCATTTGGCATCATGTGAAGGTTGCACTGAGGTGGTTGTGCTACTTCTTGAGAAAGGAGCTGATGTGAATTCCATTGACCGTTGGGGTCGAACGGTAAGTTTTTCTTTCTTACGTTTGGCATCTGAACTGGTCCTTGGTATTCATGCATACCATGTTGATGAGAAGAGTGCATTTTCTGTTACTTAGCTGCAGTAGAAGCTAACTTGCCAACTAAATCTTTTAGAATGCTCAAAATGTGTCAATCATGATATGGGGCCAGGGAGGGAGGGAGAGATGATTTTTATTGTGACAAAAATCATAAGTTACATATGAAGCTCTTAGTTAGGTTTGAAAATGTAGCAGGCTTTTGTAATCTCTTCAAGAGTAGCATGGTTGGATGTCAATTATTGTGCAACTATCTAGAATGCTTCTCACCTCTTTCAATTATTTTAGCCTGTTCACATTTTCTGAAAGATGCTCCTCAATCTCTTAAAGGAGCTATTTTTCTTCCGTCCTATGAGTAGGACTGACAGACCAAAAAAAAAAATAAAAGAGGATTGGAATATGTCAAATGCCTTTTATCGAGGAAACAAGCATGATTCTTTTCAGCAGTTTTTCTCGTGATACTCATCCATAAATATGCATTTTTCTCATTATAATTGGGTTTTCTAAGTAAGTGTTTGGAGCAATCAATAGTACTTTTTGGGAGAATTTACTTCTCCAATTAATTATTTTCCTTAGCAGAACTTTTGCTGATGTCAATAAGCTTGCAGCCATTATCAGATGCCCGTAGCTTTGGTCACGAGGACATTTGTAATATACTGATGGCTCGGGGAGGAATAGATCCGGTATGCTATTTTCCTGAGTGGTGGTATATAATGTAACATTTCTACACTTTCAATTATTTCCAAGCAAAATGTCCTCCTTTTTTCTGTCGACATTAATTTAGGCTGGTCGTATGAGTTGTTGACTTAGATTTCAAGACTTCCATCATTTACGGCTGAAGAATTCTTTCCTTGATAACTCTTCTTTTGGAGATTCTCCATATGATGCTTTTCCTACTTCCATTCGTTACAAATATTTAAACTCAGTAAAGATTAGGACCTGGTATCTTCCTTGCCATAGAATGAAGCCTCTACCGAGGCATTCCATTCACAAGAGGACAGACTCAAGCAAAAAAATTTGTGTGTCTTCTGTACAAAAGTAAGCTTCATAATGGCACTTCAATGATTAGAGATGTTCTTAGATTGCCATTGTATGTCAAAATTTAGGAACCTGCTGGCTGATCAATTTGTTGAATATGAACGTACTTTGGCCAAGTTATTGTTCGACATTGCAGATGCTTTACATAGACTGTTTTACACTCATCAGTAACTTAGGGCACATAAATTTGGCAATACAGCCACAATTTGGTGGATTGGATAGTTTACAATGTATTCCTTTCATCTTAATGCTTCAAACAGGTCGGACTTGATGCACAAAATCCATGCTATGAGATCGACTTCAATGAGGTTGACATGGAGAGTGCTATTCTAATTGGAGAAGTAAGAAACTGATTGATGTTTATGGCAAACTTTTGTGAGTTTTCTAGAGTACTTAATGTAATCTATGTAATGCCTTGCATTGACCTTACTTTGTTGGTTACCAGGGAGCGTTTGGTGAAGTATATATGGTGAAATGGCGTGGTACAGAAGTTGCAGCAAAAACAATACGTTCCTCCATTGCCTCAAATCCAAAAGTTAGGTTGGTTTATGCATGTGTTAAGTGAAATCTTCATTCAAAATGTGCTTGTTTTCTTGTTCATTTCAGAAAAAATTTTCTCCCAGAAAAAAATTTGTCATCTCCCATTACTGAGAGCTGATGACAGAATCTGGAAAATCTAGGATACGATAGTAATGTTTGATAGCCGCATAGGTCTGTTCTCCACGGAGAATAGATTAATTGATAAGTTGTTTAACTTTATGCCTAACTAAATTGTGAATGGTGGGGTTATATTAACAAAATTTAACTTGGATGTTGCACATAAATACTTGGAATATTTTCCTACCTCCATGAGACTATGGGAATCTAAGATTTTGTATACTTGAAACTTGGTGCAGCTTTGAAACATGAAGTGACACTTGTGTTTCTTTCCTGATGATTCGTCAGATTGAGAACTTTAAAACATGAATTATCAACTGCGCACTGGCTCAGTCGTCTTTTTTTTTTTTTTTTTTGTGTGGGGGGGGGGGGAGGGAGGGGAGGGGGTGGAGTGCAGGCACCTCGATTTGTGTTTGTTTGAATCCCGTTAGTCAGCAAAAAGCCAGAATCTTGAAACTTGGATGCTTTTGTATGATGCAACTGGAAATCATTCAGTATATGTATTATATTCACAGGAGTGACTTCATGAAGGAACTGGCTCTTTGGCAGAAATTGCGCCACCCTAATATTGTGCAGTTCCTTGGTGTTCTAAAGCAATCTGATCGTTTGATCTTTCTCACTGAGTATCTCCGCAATGTGAGTCTTGACATTTTAATGGAGTTAACTGTAGTTTGGTTGTCTCATTTTCCTATCATTGGTGTTGCTTCAGGGAAGCCTGTTTGATACACTGAGGAAGAGAGGAAGACTTAATCCACAGACTGCAGTTGCATATGCTTTGGATATTGCAAGGTATATATTGTCAGTCCTTCTATCCTGAATGACGATGGTGAAGTGATCTTTCTCCAGTTTAGCTGCCATTCTGGAGCAAGTTTTTTTTTCAGCCAATAAAATTTTTCAGCATTTTGATTTATGTAGCCTTTCAATGGTAAAATTATAGTTATTTCTCTTTTTTTGCAATAGGTTTTACCTCGTGAAAGTTTCAACTGTTAACATACTTATATTACTACTTTCTTTCCCAATTGCTGCTTCAATGACCATCAGGACTAGAGCATTTGGATCTGCTTATGCTTGTGTTCGATCCAATCAACAGTTTCACCATTTGTTTTCAGTGTCTTCTTTAGGATCTTGAATTGTGATGCAATTTTAGCATTTTCTTTTAATTTATTTTGGTCAGGTAGAGATAGTTCCTCCCAATGAAAATAAAGTTAAAGCCGGCTGATTTTTTCGGTAGCATTATAAAAAATACATCATCAGAAATCAACAAGTACTGCAGTGACATTTGAAAATTGATATGGGGAATCATGCCTGAAATCCATGGCTTATGCTATGAAAGCATGTATAGCTACTGTTTGGCTGAAACTGTTAGTGGTCTAATCTACACATTATGCAACTCAAGTTCAGCTGAATCCTCGTGATTTATGCAGGGGTATGAATTATCTCCATCAACATAAACCGCACGCTATAATACACCGAGATTTGACGCCGAGGTATTTTACTTCGATTAAACTCTCTTTTGTGATATAACTTGAGCAGGGAAGGGGGGGCTCATACAAAATATGTTGCCACAGTGTATAGGTGAGGGTGGCAATGGTCGAGTACTTACCTCTCAGTTTTAAAGTCATAGAAATAGTGCTTGCAACCATTCTGTGCCTAGAGAGCTATGGTTCACTGAGGTTTTTGTTTTGAAGGAAGGTCATCTTTGGTCAATCTGAGGTCTCTGCTCTTCAGACATATTGACATAATTCATCCACGGAGTAGTAATAATACCTTGTTGGTAGTTGGCAGTGCATACCAGAATAATTCCAACAGAAGCAAATTCTAGTATCTGTGTATATTAAAATTTGATTACGTTTATTCATGGTTTTGAACACGGGAGAACATTCTGCGAGAAAAGCACTTGTTTGCAAGACTAGCTTTTCAATCAACTCAATTGATGTAGGTTAGTTTTATTCTGGACAGAGAGGCTCAGCATCTCTCGCTGTAAATAATATCTTGTGAGTTTCTGCTAGGATGATTAACCTATTGCTTTTTAGTTTCTAGAGGAGGCATTGTCAGCGGTGGTGATAGATGTTTGGCATCTAGTGGTGCATTTTTTGCATTCAAATCAGAAAAAAACTAATGATTTTCTCACTTTTGGAGTTCTTGCAGGAATGTGTTGCAAGATGAATCCGGCCATCTTAAGGTGACAGACTTTGGCTTGAGCAAGATTGCACTGACTAAAGATGCAGAGGGTTACAAAATGACTGGTTGCACTGGCTCATGTTAGATCGACTGTTCATCAACTTTTGATTAGTTACTGATTTTTTTTTCCGTATAGCTAAATAAACTATATGCTGTTGATCCAGATCGTTACATGGCCCCAGAAGTTTATCGTCGAGAATCATATGGGAAGAGTGTTGATGTCTTTTCATTTGCCATGATCGTCTACGAGGTACTCACGACTGTGGGTGCATCCTCTTCTCATGATTAGTTGACGGACTATGCTCTTCTACACTTGAGAGACTTCAGACCTTAGTTAAATTTCATTATTTGCATGAATCGTCAACTGCTTGGACATTTTAAAAGCTCATTCAGCTAATCAAGACACGTTGATCATGACTGCATTCCTCATAAGAGAAGCCAAATTGTCTCCAGATGTATTACGGGGGACCATCTCATAGGGCACAAACCCCAGAACAAGTCGCTGATAAAAGAGCATACGAGGATTCTCGTCCACCACTCTCTTCATACGTACACCCTGAATCAGTTAGAGCGTAAGTCATTCCTTCTGAACCATTTCCTTCACAGAAAGCTGCATATAGCCAGACAGGATATACTGCATGTGTTATGTACTGTGTGAACTGTTAAGAAATCCTTCCACATTCAAAAGATAGGAGATCACAGTGCATTATTTTGGGTTTTTCTCTCCAGGAATATAAGTTTTAACACTAAATCTTGACCCAGCAATTCTTTTGACTTAGATACTGGAAACCCATGGATGTCATTCATGCAAGTTGTTTCTATCAATGATTTCCATGATTCGGGATACTTGTTCTAAGTGACATATTTGTGTAAATGCTCACTTTCATTAGGCTCCTTCGAGAATGTTGGCATAAGAATCCAGATTGCAGGCCTACGTTTGAAGAGATAATCTTACAGCTAGAGAAAATCCAAGAGAACATGCAATATGACAAGACAATGCGGGTTTGCTGTTCTTGTGCTATCTTATGACACGAGTCGCAGCCTGCAACAAGTATAGAATATGCATCTCTTTCTTTCATTCAATGCTCTCAATGAGAGATATGTTTAAGAATGAGCACACCTCATGCTCGGCAACCCCTATATGACACTTCCTCTCTCTGCGACCCTGTATGATATTTCTGTCATATTTGGGGGTGTGTATCATCTTGTTTTTATATATATTGGGGAAGAATAATGAAAAACTGCTTGAGCATGGTTTTGTAGAGTAAAGCTAGACTCACAAAAACTGGCTTCCTTTCAATGTTGATTTGCGATATGACATGGCAAATTCAAGTGGTTATTTCAACAAATGTACTACATCCAAGGGTTCTGCTGCTTTTTGTAAATCGACTGTGTAGACAAGCCTTTGTACCTCCAGCTTTATTCATCTAGATTATAAGCATAATTGCTATTGCCATCAGAGTCCGTTTACCATGAGGTCATTTCGTATAGCAGCTTGCAACATGTTTTCAGTGTTCCAGGTACCTCACACAACAATCTGACCCAAAACAAGTGCTTCAAACTACGACAGAGAACCCCTCGTGTATCATTTCGTAAGTTATCTTTCACTCAAGTTGAGTTTGGGGAGTGTTACTGCCGTCCCTTTTGCATGTACCAACATTCCTCGCTTTAACCTGGCAATGTTGAGGCCATGACATGGACCTGAATGCTACAACCACCTTGTCCCCCTGCTCTACCGGATCAGAGTGGCTGCATACAAGGTCTCCACAGTATGAGCATGATGCTCATGGCTTGCAAAATGGACAGGACGCTACTCTAGGTTGGCTTCGCTTCTTGGGAGAAAGACGCGAAGTCATGTATAAATAAGGGCATATATGCAAAGGTCAACGTTGCATACTGGAGGCGAGAAGAAGCGAAGCAATGCTGAGGAAAGCTGAAGCAAAGAAGTGAAAATCATTTTCTCATTGAGTTAGTTCGTTCTGGAATTTATCCAAGTTTGAGTAATACTTGAGAGAGAGCTAGAGGTTAGAGAAACATGTCGATGCGAGTCGTACCTCGGGACTTCCTGAGCTAAATTACGAGAATTAGGCAGATAAGAGCCTAGTGTCTGCATTTATCGTATTGAAATCAACCATGTTATTCATTTTGAACCCTTAAGTTTATTTGTGGGAAAATATACATTTTGAAAAGACAATTTTCTAAAAATGAGTGCTTATATCAATTAAAAAAATAAATAAACGAAAAAAAATTTCATCATCCACGAGAATGTTTTGGCATTAATTGTTGTCAAACATTTTTTGTTGGCTAATCATTTTAAGTAATATAATCAATCATTTTCAAGAAACTACTTTCTAAATTATTCATTTTTTGTGAAATAAAAGGACTCTTTATGTTCTTTGGAACGCAGTTAATTTAATAATTTTTTGTGCGTGAGAAGCTGCCAACATGGTCTGGGTGGTGTAGTCGGTTATCACGCTAGTCTCACACACTAGAGGTCCCCGGTTCGAACCCGGGCTCAGACATTTTGCACTCCTTCGCTTTGATGTTATCTATGTCAATTCTTTCCTTGTTCTATTCTCAGTAAAACTCTTTTTCTTTTAATCCCATAATTTAATCTTTCTGCAAGATTGCAACTTAAATTCCTGCTCAAAATCAGTTCTTTGGCTACATTGCAAGATCGTATTGTCAAGCATGAGCTGAATTTTAACCGAGCTGAATTTTAACCAAGCTGCGATGACCCGGAATTTATTAGCACAAAAGCCACCAATGACAATATTGATCACATTCGATCGCCAAATAATTTTACAAAAGCGAATTTCTACAATCGTCCTTTCAGAGAAGCTCAACAGGAACAGGTTTTCACGGGCTAAAAGTAGAATTTCGCTTCTGGCAATACCAAAAAGAAAAAAAAAAGAATTTCACTTCCGATTTCCAAGTCTAAGTACAGTATTTCCGGCCATGACGATGGTGTTCTTCGGGTACTGCTAAATACTAAGGGAATAGAAAGATCATCCTTTGCTGCGTTTCGTGCCAAATTCCTTCTGTAGCGGAAACTTGGTAACTAATGATCCTTGACCCGATGCCGGTGACTTGGACGCCATTCACACGGTGAATCAATGGCGGGCTAATGCAATCAGTTGTGTAGAGTATGATCCCCCCATCAGTGAGTGAACAGCATATATATGACAGCGCTGACAGGGCCGACAGCTAAAGTACCCTAGATTCCATCATAACAGCTCTATGTCTTCCTTCGCGGCAATAGTATATGTGCATATCTGGATACTGGAATCATGCTGATCGTTCATGTGCCAGTGGCAAGGTAATGGCAACTTTGACAAACTATTCGTTCTTCAAAATGTCATGACCTGTTTCTCCTTTCAGGTTGGTGCTTTGGCCTACCATTAGGTGATTGCTCATGGATGGGGCTCTTCCTCTTTGCAAGAAGACGCTTGCCAATAATTCTCTCAGTACGAATTGCTTCCTGAATATTTTGGCGGACTAGATTGCAGAGCTCATCGAGTGCTAACATTGGAAATGGCTCTTCAATAAGAACACCAACCTGCAGATGTCAAGACAGAAGTCAAGTCATGTCGATATGAAAGGGATTGGTGGGAGTTGCCAGGTGATTCCCACCGTGTCGAGAGTAGACTGTTCTTTCTATTAACTTTAGCACTATACATAACAGCCTTCGATATGGATTTCACAATTGAATGTAATCCCAGCAAAGGTTGAAAAGCAGAATCTAGGGCTGTGTCAAACTCATGCTTTTGAGGGGGATCTGTCCCATCTATGCATTTAACAGCTTGCCAAGGCATTAGCTTAGCAGTAACCAGGAAAAGTTGAAATGTATGAGAGGGCGAAGCCTTTAATACAACTGGAGAACAGCTGAAAATAGTCCGTGTAGAGAGAGATAGCAACAAATTTCCCTGAAGGAATGCATTCAACAGTCTGGAACAGAAAATCTTTTGTATAATAACTTTTCGGTAAAAAAGTTGTTCACTTTAACCAATCAAGAGACCCTAAATTCCCCTAACATATGTATGTGGATTACCATTGCCTGCCTGACTCATCAGCAGCACATGTTCTTCGCCATCCAATAAAGATTATATCATCAAGTAATTCACTAGGAAACTTAGTTATGGTGTAGGTAGAATCGATGAGCGAGGTAACAGAAAGCAATAGGGAATCATACTTCTTCAATGCAGAACAAGGAAGCGGCGCTGATGAAAGTGGCTGGGACCACAATCCAGTGGCAGTCATCCCAAAGAATGACAGGTAGAGTCAGATGCCAAAGGACCAGAAACCTCGAGGTCAAACGGGTGTAGGAAAGAGGAATTGGAATGCCAATTAGTTGCTCGCAGATGCTGATTCCTTCATGAAAGCAAGATATTTTTGACTCCTACATGATTAAGATCCGAAATTAAAGTGAATGCAGGCCTATTAAGTTCACTCTACTCCCTGCATAAATCAAATGGTCACCATCTGGTATTGGTAAAATAAAGAATCTGCAAATACAAGGCCCTCGTGCTCAGTCTCACTCAGAAACTTAATTTGTTAGTTGAGCAATGAAATACCAGGACGTGTCTCTTCGACTCCTCTAAGTTCAACAATCTGAGGCTTTGGGAAATGAACTCGATAATGCAGCGAGGCCGGTGCTTTGACTTGAGAATCACAGCTAGATCATCGCCTTCAATTCGGTTTCTAAGGTCTTGACCGATATCCGAGCCATAAGTAACATGACACTGCATATGTAAAGTCCACTATCTCTGAGCATCGAAAGCGGAGTCGAGCATTTAAATTGATAAAAGTCACAGAAATTTATGTAAGTCATAGATTAATCTCAACTCTGGCTTCTAAACTAAGCAAGTTTTCTGAGCAACAATTCAACAGAGAAGTCAATACCAACCGACCTTAAGTGCAACCGGAAACGCCATGATATACTCCAGAAGGGCCTTCTTCAGTGCCGAATCCTCGTTGCTCTCCACCGTACTGATCACCTGCCTCGCAAAATCATCAGCCCCTGCAATCACCTTCACCCAAGCCTGCCTCCCTTCCTGGAACCTCGAATACGAAGCCTCTGTTCTAAACACCAAAAGGAGCGCCAGCGCCGGTGCTGTCAGCTGGTATGGCAACGATGACGTCCTCAGCACCGGGAAAAACTCCGGCAACCACTCCATCGCCACAGCGGTATTATAACTCGCGACCATAACCGCCACCAGAGTGAAAGCCATCACCGGAGGTATCAGAGAGAGGATCACCCGCGAGGACAAGCTCGAGAGCAAGTGCCGGACATGGCGCTGCGAGCTCCGGTGTTGGAGCCAGCTCTCGTGGTTGTAGAGGGTCCGTTTGCGCTGCATCCCTTGCTCCTTCACGTGATCGGCCCAGTCGGGTATCATCCGGAGGATCGAGATGATCGCGGGGGGCTTCCGGGAGCTCGAATCTCCAGCTTGACAGGAGAGGACCTTGAAGGAGATGGTGCTGCTGTGAATGGAGTGAGGAGTTGAGGGCAACTTGGGGATGAACTTTGGTGTGAACTGGGAATGCATGGAGTGAGATTTGAGGCTTGTGGGCTGTGCCATCGGGAGGAATTGGAATTAGGGTTTTGGACTTGGGGAGTGGAGGGAGGGGAGGACATGTTAGGGAAGTAGCAGAGGGTGTCAAGGAGTTGAAGGGTTGAGGAAGAGAGGTGGTGGAAGGTTAGTTAATGACAGTTATTTTTTGTGAAGGAGGTTTTTTAACATATTGAAATGAAATATGTTGGTGATAAGCTGGTGCTACAGTCACCAGCAACCTTCGCACTCTCAGGTGAAAGCCAACTAAAAATATGTGGAATAAGGTACAGTTTTTTTGTACTTTCTTCAAAATAAAAAAGAAAACCTTTATTCTATTAAGTAAGTTGCATCGAATAGGCCTTCTATGAATCAATATTATTTTTTTTGGGACTAATAATCAATTCTATTTAATAGCTAGGTTTTTGCAAAATTAGTAACTCCATATAGAAAATTAATAAGAAAGAGTAACTTCTTTCACTGAAATTAGTGACATTCTTATCGGTTGAGCATGTGCATGGCCAAAATAAGGACCATACCCTCTTTGTAGGATTAAAAGAATTTGCATTAGGACAAGTGATTTTCAACCCAACCGTCATTTTTTTTTAAAGTAAACCTATCTATAGCTAGTAGCATTTTCAAATTGATAATAACTTTCTGATAACGATTTCTTTTTCAATTGACTAATTATTTTAAGTAATATTAACGATTATTTTTAGGAAAATATTTTCTAAATCATTATTTTTCATGAAATAAACGGGCCTTAGTCAGCAATGTTCACACATGATTAATAGATACATGCAACTCCTCGAATTTCTTTTATCAAGTCATTATATGAGAGGATAATGATATAAATGGTCCATAAACTTTGATGTAATATGTAATGTCATCCATGAACTTTTGATTTATTTAATGTGATCTTTGAATTTTATTCTAATGTGTAATGAGGTCCTTGAACTTTTAAATTATTCAATGTGATTTATGAATTTTTGACATATTTAATGCTGTCCTTTCATTAATTTAAGTTTTGGGACAACATTGAATATTTTCATATAATCTAGGGACTAAATTGAATATGCACCAAAAGTCCATGGTCCACATTGAATAATTTAAAAATATTCAGGGACGACATATCACATTGGGTTAAAGTTCAGGGACCACATTAAATATTTGATCAAAATTTAGAGGTCATTTGCGTCATTTTCCTTTATATGGGCCTGAATTTTACTCGTTCTTGAGCCCATGGTACGATGGATTCACTTTTTTTTTGGGTCAAAATCGGAATCAAAATTTTTTTTAAGTCAAAAAATGGAATCACTTCAATTTTTTTGTTTTGGTCAAATCACTTGAAATTTGGAAAGGGCACACGATTCGATTTGTTCTTTTTGCCTCTACCTCGAAGGTGGGTCTCCGTCCCAAAAGCCTCTCTCCGACATGGACCAATCGAAACCCGCCCAGAATCAGCCACCGCCACCGCCACCGCCACCGCCACCGCCACCGCCCCGAGCCGCTCCGCCGCAGCAGCAGCCGCCGCGGCCACCGCCGCAGTCGCGGCACCAGAGGATCAACAGGAAAAGACCCCTCGAGCCCAGTGTTTGGATTCAAGCCTCTCCTTACTACAAGATGCGCTCCGTGCTGGGCGACCTTCGCCCTTCTTTTATCGAGGTTTGCTTTCCATCTCCGCTCGCGGGCGGTGTTACATGTCGGAATGATCTCTTTTGCTCTTTAACCAATGTTGGGTTCGTGATTTCTTGCTGTATATTTCGCGTTCTCTTGGTATACTCTTTTCTTTCTTTTTCTCGGGGAAGTTTTCCCGCTCCCGGTGAAACAGTAGACGAAAACGATGCTTGGGTTGGCCGGCGATTGTATGCTTTTCAGTATCTGCTGTGAATATGGCCGCAAAATCACGTCTTTTTGTTTCGCTTCTTTTGAATTCAGCAACAAATTCTTCTGGGCATCGAGTTTTCGTGATGCTTAAGAAACATGGCTTAAGTTGACGATTGGGAAATTACAAGTCGGACCCTTACTTTGGGGTTCTAAATCTGAGTTTCGAGGGAATTGTCACGGGGAAAAATTTGAAAGTTTTGGACTTGAACTGGTGTGCTTGTGGAATTGGCATGTGATGAATGTTGAAAGGTCTCTCTGTTTCAATACATGAAATGGTTTTAATTCTGCTGGGTGGTTTATATCCTATTGTATTATGCATGTTTGTATCTAAGTTCGCGGAATAGGTAGACGATGACTATATCCTGTTGGTTGACGAAAAAACTTAGCTCTTCACCCTCTTGCACATGTTTGATTCTGTTGCTGCATAAGCTGGTAAAGCCTAATGCCTCTTTGGGTTTATCCATTTGAAGGTGCTTACAACCCCGGACTTTCGGAATTGCAGGGCAGCTCAAGAAATTAGAGAAAGTAAGCTCCAAAATGTTCGATTTGCAGTGCTTTTATATGATTTGGAAAGTTTTCGTACTTTTCCTTGAATTTCTTGGTGTATCGTATGCTCAGACTCCTTTATCTTGTTAGATGTTTGCATGAACATGGGTGCAGCCATCTAGTGGAGATCAGTAGCAATAAATTTGCTTTAGTAAAGAATAATTTGATGATAACTTGTAAATTGGAATCGATGTGCAGAACTATGCATGCTTGCACGGTGAGAATTTCATGCAACACATCTTCCGGCCACTGCATATATCATGGTTTCATGTCACAGCGAAGTGTGTCAGCATCATCTCTCTCCATAAAAAAGTGACTTTTTTCTTGGGTTGAAATAATTTTTGTACGCCTAAGGTTTGTGATTCTGATTGTCTTATATTACAGAGCTGAAGCTGTTTATGGAACTATACAGACAGATGACTGCTAGTGCAGAAACAATCTCTTCTACGAAATCTAACAATGTGAAAGACGGGAAGCGTGTGAAAGGAGAGAACCAGGACACTGAAAAGCGGCAACCTGAAGTGCTCGAGACTTGGGGGTCATACATTGTTGGTGGATCAGCTTTTGGCTGGAACTTCATTACCTTTCCTGGCCATAAACCGGTGTACTACGGTCTGACAAAAGAGTCGTTTCGAGCTTCACAAGTGGAGCTACAAGAAAAGAGAACTGCTTCTGTTCCCCGCGTTGGTTGAGAGATCATGAGCCATCACACTCGATTGGTGTCGGGACTAGGAATCACCATGGATTTTTTTTTCCTTTTTTGGGCTAAGTGAATCACCGTGGAATTGTATATTGAGTCTTGGAAGCAATATCATCAGTGTTCGAGGATGTAACTAGTCTTCGCTTCATACACCAGTATAGCTATCCAGTGAATCTCTTGTAATGTGACCTTACATTTTCGTTTTCCTTAATACTCTGACTTTCCATTTCTTTTCAAGGAAAAAGATAAGCTCTAGCCAATTCTTCTTGGGAATGTTGCTACCCTGCTGATCAACTGAACTCTTGATGCCATTTTGAATTTGTTTTGATTTGCATTTTATTTATTCGATGTGCATAGAGTGAGGATGCTCTTTCTGCCTCATTTTGCGGTGAATTAGTTTGGGCCATCTTGAGAATTTCACAATTAGAAGCAACTCCATTTACCCTTTTCTTCATTTTTGCCTATTTTCCAAATGACCATATTAGTTTCCTCGTCTCATCACATTATTGAATCATATAAATTGGATATTTAGATTATTTGAAGTAAAATAATCAATATTTGCAAATTTATTCACGGTGTTGATTATTGAGCTCATGCCTCGATATCAAGGGGACTCTCAAGCGTCAACTTGCCATAAACATTAAGGGATCAATTACAAAACTTATTTCGAAAAAAAAAATATGAAATTTATTGGAAAGGTAGCATTACTTACGAACTTTTTATAGAAATATTTAAATAGGGGCTTCGTTCAACGAATGGGTCCATAGCTCAGTGGTAGAGCATTTGACTGCAGATCAAGAGGTCACCGGTTCGAACCCGGTTGGGCCCTTCTCTTTTTTTTTTTTTTTTTTTTTTAATTTTTCTCACTTTTGAAATTCATCTCGCCGAGCTACTTTTCTTTTACACTACTTCATCTCAACCTGGTTGGGTCCACAGTTCTGGATAGGTTGAATCCGGAAAGGTAAAAAACTGGCCTTCCAGAGGAATTGCACCAGAGAACTTACTGTAAGAAACGTTGATAGCCGACAGGAATGTTGGCTTTCATGCCAAACACTGCATACCTGATAAGCCGATCCAGCTAGGAATTCTCCCTATTACTTGGTTCCATGCAAGATCCAACAAATGCTGACTTTTTGCATCCCCTTAACCACACTGGCATTGACCCTTTCAACTGACTATTCACGGACACATTTAGATTTGGAAACAGTAAATCAGCGTGTCTCGGCATTTCTTCGTCTCGAAAACTCAGGAATGACCAGCACACTTAAGGTTCCACATTGCCCTGATATATGGAGAGCAGTAGACAGATGAATTGTTTCCGTTCTTGAGAGAGATAGTGGTGTGCAAGTGTCTGGAGGTCTTGGAAGCCGGACGCAATAGCTTCACCTAAGTGATTGTTCGCGAGGTTTAGAACATGTAATCCATGACAAGCGCATAAATTTTCAGGAAGCAGACCTGGGGAAAAAATTGGAACCAAGGTTGAGGGAACTTGGATGTGCCACTGAAGAGCAGTTGATACTGTCTTGTTGTTCAAGTCAACCGTGGAAAGGG
Organism: Syzygium jambos; assembly: GCA_031216235.1. Taxonomy (NCBI): domain Eukaryota; kingdom Viridiplantae; phylum Streptophyta; class Magnoliopsida; order Myrtales; family Myrtaceae; genus Syzygium; species Syzygium jambos. The sequence goes on from CM062224.1 coordinate 1,476,728, forward strand.
ACGGAGAGCACATCAGTGAAGGCGGCAACTGACCAGAAAAAATTATTTGATCTAGCAGAAAAGATCTCAAGCTTTGGAAGGCCCTGAAAACATCTGGAAGTGCTCCAGAAAACCGATGATTAGACAAATGTGTGCTGACAACGTTAGAGAGATTACTGATTCTTTCACCGGTTGTCCTGAAAAGCCGTCATTTTGATTATAAGACGGACTTCACCCTCCAGACCACGCTAAAATCGGAAAAGAAAAAAATTGACCGAAACAGAAAGGAGGCCTCTCTGTCTGTCTCTGGCTCAACTTGAATTTCCAAATCAGGATAGAAACTCTTTATACAGAGAATGTAAGCTTGCAAACCTTTCCTCCAGATAAATAGCCTTCTCTCTCATCCGTAATCGACAGAAAAAATAAAAAAACACAAAAGGACACTGGGAAACAAAAGAACATGGATGTAGCCTATACAAATGTCCGAGTAGATTGAACCAAATGGCATGACTAAGACACTTCTCTGCATGGGGAGAATGGACAAACTGTAGCATCAAGACGAGGACATTGAGAATGCTTCAGTCGTCGCATGCTCCCATAAAACATCGTTCATCCAAGCAAACAGCAGTGTTCAGTTTGTACTGCAGAGTTGTATTTCATTTTTGGCCCGTGGTTGTACTCCGCTTAGCTTCCAGAGCTGCGCCTTCCTTAAGTGCGACCTGCGCTTCGGCCTCCATCCCTAGCACTATGAGGGCTGCAGCCTGAAGGTATGACGCAATGTGCCACACCGGAGAAACGACTTGGGCTTGCATTGCATCGTTCAGAGCTTCCTGAGCCATGTCATTCATTAGGTAAGACAGACTGCGGCGTGCAAAAACCGTTGGAGAAATCATGGTTCCCGCGTCAATGAACTACATGTTGAAGGAAAAAGCTGATTTAGATCTTATTTATCGTGTAACCCAACGAGTTAATGAAATAATGAGGATTTCAGACAGTCATCATAAATATCATGAACTTTTTTTACTTGAAATTAGATTAGAGGAAATTCAAAGGGCATTCATCCCCAGATGATAGCTAGGATTTCCGGATCCCAGTTGCACCATAATGATCGAAATGAAGAGAAGATTGAGAACAATAATTTTTGTTTAAGGTTTGGATTATTCGTAATACAAACCTGTGTGTAGCTATCAACTGCTGCTGTGAAATCTTTCTGCCGGAAAGCAAGATCGCCCTTTTTCTTCAAGTTCAATGTATCCTGCATTTGGTCTGTCCACATCTGAAAAGACAGCTGCAGCATATTGAACGGAACAAAATGTTAACACTCTTCACCTCCGACAAGGATTACACAAATTTAGATAAAATGCATAACTAAGCTAATGAAGAGGCGCTCCTATAGGGTTAAGTGTCTCAATGATTAAACATGACAGCAAGGACATATATTAGACAGCAATAATGGATGCTTCTAGATGTTCTAAACAAAAAGAATGAGCAAACCTCATTTGTTAATCCTTCATCATCTTTATATCCGAGATTTTCTAAGATTTCGTGCATTGCAGTTGAGTCCTTTCTTGAACAAGCCTCACCAAAAGGCGATAGAGGAGATAAAGAAGCTCTGTGGGGAATCCCCATAAGTACGTGAGAAGCAACCTGAAAACCAGAGAGAGAAATCTCAGCAATCAAATTTCTTTGACTTAGCACAGGAAACTCTTTCTTTCTAAAAATAAAAGAAAGGCATACCTCAACCTCCTTCTGCAATGGAGTTAATGCAGCAACCAAGGACTTTGGATTTGGACGTTCTCGAGGTTCATATTGTAAACATCGGGAAGCCAAGCGTACCAACTCCGTCCCATCGTCATCAGAAAACTGTCCTTCCAAGCAAGAATCTATCAATGTCTGCAGATTCCGATCCCTTATTAAGTCGAGGGCCTGATAGAGATCAGTGGAGATTCAGGGTCAAAGGGGTAAAGCTTAAAAGATACATAAAGGAAAAAAGGCAATACTTATTCCATGAAGCATATGAAAAAGAGGTTGTTTGATGCAGTGTCATCATATATCAAGAGAAAATAAAAAATATCAGCCCAGATAATGCTTAAACTTAGAAACTTACGTGACTCGGGGGTATATGTTTTCCACTTAGAAGGTCAAGCAGAAGAGTACCAAAGCTATATATAACGCTTTCTGGCGTCACGCTGCCTGTGAAAATAGAAGAACAATATATGTTGTATGAGCACTTGTACAACCAGGAGAAACAGATAAGTTGATAAGTGCATGTTGCATTGGAATCTGTACCCGTTCTCAGGTACTCTGGAGGTGTAAATGCCGAATTTGTGCTATAATTCTTGCCATCCCTACTATTTTTCATGAGGCCAAAGGTTGAAAGTCTAGGATTACCATCCTGAAAAGATCTGATCATGAATATAACAAATAAAACATGAAGGAGACTGACTTTGCCTACGGGATTAACCAGACTTTTACCTCATCAAACAGTATTCTATATGCATTAAGATCATGATAAAGGGCGCGCCCTTTGCTTGTGCAGTATTCCAGCGCTTGTGCAATATGAAGGACAACCCTCATTCTCATAGGCCATTTCATGGGTTGCAAATCCCCTGATTCAAAAGATCAAATCTAATTTGAGAGTAAAGCGCTTGGACTTGTTTATGGGTTAGGAAAGCCATTTACAACAAACTTTCACCAAGAAAGTTAAATTTTAGGACAATAACCAGTTGTACTGAGGTTGCATGGAAAGGGCACTTAATCAGATTACCAGAACACATGTTGACACAACTTGTACTCAAAAACTTATGCTTGTTAACAAAAGGACCTACAATGAAATAAGTGCTTTGCAAGCGTTTCGTTGGGCATGTATTCTCCAACAAGCAACCTCTCGTCATCTGCAGAGCAACAACCCAGCAAATTTGCCAATCTGTTATTTCGCAGCTGACCAACTGACTTTGCCTCCTCCTATACTTGCAAAAAACGTATCAAATTGATGTGCTGTTACAGAGAAAAAGTGCACAAGCATTGCCCTTTCTTCACGATTAACATTTGCTTGTGGAAATCGAGAGTGACTATTGTCCCATAACTCTCACATATAGAAATATATATGCAACTGGAGAAAGAAACAAAAGGAAAAGAGAAAACACAATGTTTTCCATGAGAAAGAGGAGAGAAAAACACATAACAAAATGACTTAATACCAAAAATTGCCGGGAATCAGGCCAAGCATTTCTATTGAATCGCTTGACTGCAATTCGCTTCTGGTCCTCTAGCTTTCCTTTGTAGACGACATTGGGAGCCTTCTCTCCATGCTCCGACACAATATTCTCCACTGCAAAACCTGACGTCGCCTTCTTAAGCTGCTCGAACGTGAACTCTCGGAATGCAGGCAAGGACTTAGGTTCAGCCAACTCATCTTTCTCTGGAAAAGGATAATGACGTAAGAACACGAGTAATAATATGCTCAAGTTCCTACGAGGAATAAGTGCTACATGTGATTTACGCACCAACATCAGCAATTTCGAGGACCGATCCCTTGAATTGTGACTCCCAGCAACACGGTGCCAATTTGGAAAACTGACACCCCATCTCCAAGTCAAAAATTAAAACGCGGATCTTGGCTACCCTCTTCGACGAAGCAGCTATCTCAGCAATTTTACATCTATCACACAAGAAGGAGAAATCGGCAGTAGAAATATCAGGGGAACCAAAAAAATTGAGAAAATTAAAACAAGTGTTCTTCTCGAAACTCCTTGCTTCTTTTTATCCACAAGCAATGAAGTCGGAAATGAAAGGAGAAAGTGTTGACATAATAGACTGTACAATCCCAGGCACAACTGATAAGGAGCGACCATCCTCGATCAATTCAGGCTCAGAAACTGAATTGGCCAATCCGGACAACATTTCTTTTCCTTGACAATAAAAATCCTCTCTCTCTCTATGCCCATGTTCAGTATCAGTCGCAGAGCATTCAAAATCCACAAGTTGCTCATTTCTTTACCTCTTCGGGCAAAACATAAAAGAGAGAGAGATATTCAGTATCACTAGCAGAGCATTCAAAATCCACAAGTTGCTCATTTCTTTACCTCTTCAGGCAAAACATAAAACAGAGAGAAAGATGTTCAGTATCGCTAGCAGAGCATTCAAAATCCACAAGTTGCCCATTTCTTTACCTCTTCAAACAAAACATAAAACATAGAGAGAGAGAGAGAGAGAGAGAGAGAGAGAGAGAGAGAGAGAGCAAACAGGTAGTATCTTACCAGCTAAGAAGCTTCAAGCTTCAGAGTCAACTCGGTCAGTGAAGCAGAAACAAAATCAATGATGTAGCAAAAACCCAGCTTCCAATGCCTTAAACCCAGTATTTATCTCCCATCGATCAGCTCTTTAAACCACGAACATTGGAAAAAGAAGAGAAAAAAAAAATCTCCAATCTCCAATGAACGAAATCACTGAAAAACCAACTCGTGAAGCCGCTTTGAACCTTGAGCCAATCACTGCGCAAAAAATCTTCACTTTCTCGGTCCAACCAACAATTCTCCAGGCAAGATCCAAACTTCCGCTACAGTGAAAACACTCGGAACCGAATCCAAGCGCCCACTTCTCAATTTCCCATGAATCTCCAACTCCTCGAACAACCAAAAGTCGATTAACTTATGAGCAGACTCCGAAAAAACGTGGTTACTTTACAGCTTTGACGAGAAGAGATCTGGTCAAGCCGACGGGGGCTAAGAAAAAGAAAGAATTCCCAATGGACTGAGAATGTTAACGTCATAGCTTGGATCAGCTCAGATTGGATCAAAACCATGTAAAGAAAAACAACGTCTCAAAAAGAACATACCGGACAAAATACATTGAGCGTACGAGACTGGTTTGTTGCCGCAGACGATGAACTAAAGAAAGAAGAAATAATTTCTACGACATGCCACCAACTTCTGCTCAAAGCCGCAGAATCTTGACGTTATTTTAACGAGTGGGTGTCGGCGTCGTTGGTGTTGCTGGTAGTGTAATAATTCAAGAAAGATTGTTATTCAATGAACACTATCGTTTTCCCATCCTCGAATGATTCTTGGCCCGTAACGTTTCAAGGACAAGAGAGAGAAACTTAGGACTGAGGAAGTCGCATGGTGTGACAGTTGGAGAGGAGGGACCAGCGGCTCAAAAGCTCTTCAAAGTTCCGAACTTTTGCTCTGGCTTTCCATCTCTTCCGAGTTGCTGTTTGCCTCCATCACTCCCGCCGTAATCATTCCATCTTTCGTGTGAAACCGAAACGACGACGTCTCTCTACACTTGACCTCCTTTCGTTTTTAGTATCAACGGGGTGGAGCCGGAGCTGGACCACACTTCTCTTGTGTGCTTTTCTCTGTCAAATGTCAAGCAGCAACTTTCTTTTTCTACTTATTTCTTGTTCCTTTAGCTTAGATCCTCTGTCAAATCACGTTACTTTGATAATTTCATACTAGTTTTTTTTTTTCAATGGAGTAGTTTCCACTCTCTGTAGTCTTATTTATTGAGAATTATGAGCTAGTGAAGTATTATGTCGGTAAACTTGTTGACTAAATCAGACACTATGTTTATCTAGTTGACCTTTCCAAATTACAATCCAAATAAAAAAAAAATATTAGTTAGAACATGTGCCAAGTTATGGACCAGGCAGGCCCTGGGTGGTCATTACATGATATTTTGACCTATTCAGATAATGCACCCCAAGTCCAACTGAGGAGTTTTGTGATGATATAATTAACCTGAGAACTTCAATTATTTAGCTCTTTTCAGTACTTCTTTTGATGGTAATATCCAGTACTTTCAGTTTGATAGTACACGTTCCATCTATTATATCACAGACGCGATTTTACAAGACCCTGCAATAAATTGAAGAAAGCAAAAGCATCACCAAGCAGGCACATAACGACGTAGTTGGACATATTTTCAAATTACCCCATATATATTAATTAAACATAGGAGGATAATTAAAAAAGAAACGTTGGTAAACAACTCAGATGAGAGCTAGTACCCTAAAACTAGCTAGTAATTTAATTACAGAATAGTTGGTTAGTTGCTCAAATAAAGGTTGGTACTTTCATATAATAATAGATAAACTCAAGTTGTCAGTAAAAAAAGGTAAATAAAAATCTGTCAAATATAAGAGAAGACATTTTTTATAATGCTGAGTGCTGATTTTCTATAGGTTGAATAACACCAGTGGCCACTAGCTCAATATGCAAACGGGTATTGTCATTCTCAACAGCCAGCCTAACTCCATCTATCAGTGCCCATAATTCAGCTGCAAAAGCACTAGCTTACTGGCTATAGAGGGAATAACGTCAGAATAATGCTTCATGGGCTGAAACTTTCTAACTAGAAGCATTTTAGTACGCAGCAGCAGATTGGGCACAGATTCTGGACAGGCCACTCGCCATTGCTCTCTTGTTTTTCGTCGTGTATGCTTACTTCTTTAATCAGGTATCATCATAGCTAAGCTCATCTTAAACATCAAGGCTGACATATGATGAAAAGCATTCCAGTAAGCAATTATACAGTCACTCAACATTCTGCACGGAGAAGCTATGCTCACAGCCATAGTTCAAATTGCGTATGATCCATAAAGGAAGTATCTTTATATTTAGTACAGGTATTTGTTATAAGTACATCGTTGGATAGGTACATATAAGTACGTGATAAGCATAGCACAAAGATCTAGGCGTCGGTCCATGTAATGTCAAGCCAGCCTCCCACACAGCTCTGGATGCATCGACAATGCTGTTATCACATGGAGGTTGGTAATCGTGATCTTCATCGCATCCCATGGTTGAGTCACATTCGTCCACCACCATAGCCTGGGCGCTCCTCCCATTGCCGTAGATCGTTATGTTCCTGAGGCACCTACTCATGTTATCGAACCACCCCGTGGATAGTGCCACGACAGGTGTGTCATCAGAATGGTACTGGTTGTCGCACTCAGATGGCCCACCTCCATCTCCGCCCTCCTCAAAGCTGTTCAGGGTGAGGTGAGTGCTGGTGTGGCCTGACACCGGCGGTGAACACTTGTAAATCGGCTACATTTGGCCCTTTTTGCAACACTCCGAGTCGTTCCCGGTGTTGCATTGTCCGGGAGGGGGATTCTTTCCTCTGATTCTGCCGCTCAGTCTGCAAGACTGACCGTGAACTTCCATACAACTCATAGCCAGAAGAACAAGAAGCAATGAGCCCAAGCATTTCAAGCTAAAGTTCTTCATTTTCTGTCTTTGTAAGATGTTCTTGCCTTTTAGCTCTCGATGCTAGAAAAGGGAGTCATGTGAGCTATATATAAGAAATCAAAGGTGGTACTGATAACAAAGCACAATCTGGCATGACAGTTTTCAAAGGCAATCGAAAGCTGCATAATACAGAAGGAACTAACGATGGCTACTTCCCATCAGCATCAGCGATACGGCCTTACGTTGAAGCAAAACAGTTGACTACTATCTCAAATATGCTTAGTCCATCCTCTAACCGATGAGAAGAACTCGGATTCGTCGCTGACTGAGACTTTGTCCGATCCTCATCCGAATCACGCAGACATGATTAAACATTTCGATTAGCAGACATCTAGATTGGAATTGTCTTCTAATTGCTTGCAAAATAAGGCTCCATTCCCGTTACGGAACTCGTCTGCCACCTTAGGATCCTAAAATACACCCATTAAGGTTCTAAACATGAACCAACAGAAGACGTAACCAAACGTCTCCGTGACACTGACATCTTTTCCTCTGTTTTTAGCAGAATCTCGTACTGTAAAACAAACCATCGGCCTGCTTTGCTTGCTACATGTAACAACAATTGAAATTGATGATAAGAGTCCTGCAAATGCCCAAATTCCAAATTTTGATGATCTATATATGTCACGAAAGTAAATGATAAAGGAGTGGAAAAAAGAGCTACATTATGGGATTTTGACGACATCCTTGATTCACTTGCAAGGAGGACGATTCTACGGTCGCCTTTTTCTTTTTCTATGCCTTCTCATTTTCCATAATATTAGACAGATCATTACAAAATCAGGACAAGAAAACAAGTGAAAAAAAATTCCGTTGCCGGGTCTTGAACCCGGTTCTCTCGACCGAGAGCCAAGTATCCTAAGCAACTAGACCACAACGGATGTTAACGAGAACTTGCAAAATATATATTATAATAACATAAACTGGATCCTACATGTTCTTCAACCTCCGTGCATGACTAAAATAGATCGTGATTAGTGTTAAGTTTTTAAGATTAAAAAGCAAAGAAAACAGTAAATGACACAAATGGCCTCTGAACTTTGGCCCAATGTGTAATGTGATCTTTGAATTTTAAATTTGTTCAATGTGTTCATGAATTTTAGCCTATTGCGTAATGTTGTCCCTAAACTTTTTTAATTTGTTTAATGTAATCTCCGAACTTTTGATATTTATATAAGAGTTAATACCACGAAAAACTCTAAACCGGTACACTTTTGACAATTTTACCCCAAACTTATTTTTTAATCATCAAAAACCTCAAACTGATACACATGCAATAAATTTACCCCGAACTATTTTTTTGACTATAAAAAACCCACACTGGTACACTAGTAACAATTTTACCCTGAACTTTTTTTATCACCAAAAATCTCAAACCGGTACACCTGTGACAATTTTATCCCAAACTAATGTTTTAACTACTAAAAATTCTAAACTGGTGTTTTTGTGATAAATTTACCCTCCGTTAGTGTTCGTTAAATTAGATTAATATCACAAAAAATCACAAATTGGTAAACTTGTAACAAACAAAGGGGTAAAATCGTAAACTAGTACACTCGCTAATTACCACGTGTCTTTGAACTTAGCAATTTAATAGTAAAATTTAATGAAAATTAACAGATGGTAAATTTATCACATATGTACTAGTTTGTGATTTTTAGTGGTCAAAAAAATAGTTCGGGGTAAAATTATCATGGGTGTACCAGTGTAAGGTTTTTGGTGATCAAAAAAATAGTTCGGGGTAAAATTGTCACAAGTGTACTAGTTTGGGGTTTTTTGCTGTAAAAAAATAGCTTGAGGTAAATTTGTCACAGATGTACCAGTTTGAGGTTTTTCGTGGTATTAACCCTTTATTTAATTTAGTCCATAGACTGTATGAAAATGTTCAATATTTTCTTTGACTTTGAATTAATGGAAGGACAACATTAAACATATTCATACAATCCAAGAACTAAATTGAACAAGTACCAAAAGTCTAGAGATCACATTGTTCAAATTAAAAGTTCAGAGACAATATTGCATATTGGGCTAAAGTTCAAGGACTACATTAAATAAATTTAAATTTTATGGACCACATTACACATTGGGCCAAAATTCAAGGATTGTTTTTATTATTATCCCTTCAAAGAATTTTGTAAATTACGAACGGAATGTCTAGCTAAGTGCCTCCATATTTAATTTTTAATTTTCCTGATCATAATTAGCAAGTGAAAGGACTGAGTTCATACTTATCTCAACCTATTTGATTAGTTATTTTTTTCTTTTCTTTTCCTTTTTCTTCATAGTTACTTCATTTAAGAAATGGGGTTCTGAAATCTTTTACGTTTGAAATTCCAGCTCTGCTTTTTTTTGCAATTTTTGCTTAACTTCAAAACCACCTCATACATTTATTTTGATAGGAAATTCAAATGTGACTATTGGGAGGGCCTTTTAAGGCCCAACCCAATGGACATTACCTTTCCTAGGTTGCTTTTTCAGGACAGAAACAAACAAACTGGCGAAGTACACGGAGAACCAACCTTTGGCAGCTGAATTAGATGGAGTAAAAACATGATCAAAACTCAAAAACCCATCGTTGGGTAACTCCTAATTCCTAAATTGGACAAAAGCTCAAGCACATGATCACCTGTCAGAAGCCAAGAAATGAATTCTAAAATTAACCCCTTATTTTTCCCTTAAAACACTCTCTCCCAGTCACCTCCCTCCTCTTTCCCTCACAAATTGACCTCCCCAATACTTCAGATTTATATAACTCGGGGTCTCTTTGTTCATTGTTTTTTAGTCTCTCAATCTTTCACTTTTCTGCTTGTCACTTCTCATCAGGATCATCTCTCACTGGCAGGCATCAACATGGTACTTTCTAGTAAAGCCCTTCTTTCATTTTCTTCCATTGTGCACGTTTTGGTGCATATTTTGATGTTTTTCAAGGATTAAACAAGATCAGTCTGCTTAAAAAATGATGCACATTTTCTTTTTGTATCCAAGGAAGTGCAAACTAGAATCATCTTTTGTGCAATGCACCCGATCAATCCGCATTTGTGAATTATCTGATATGGAGATTGCAGATTCTATGGACTTTAAAAAGAAATAGAACCCATGTTGGTCACTTGGCATCTTATATAAGTTTTGACAATGTTGATATAATTCTCATGTTGAGAAATTGTATAATGACCAAATAACCTGCTTTCGCCTTTTAATGTATGCATGTTAATTTCATTTTAGCGGTCACTAGCATGCAATGATCGTTTGATTGTTCAACAATACATGTATAGGCAAACTCGTCATCTGGAATGGCAGTGGACGATGAGTGCAAGCTTAAGTTCTTGGAGCTAAAAGCAAAGAGGATTTACAGATTCATCGTGTTCAAGATTGAAGAGAAGATCCAACAGGTGACAATAGAGAAACTCGGTAGTCCAGACGAAACCTATGACGATTTCACGGCCAGTTTGCCTGCCGATGAGTGCCGATATGCTGTGTTTGACTTCGATTTCACGACTGATGAGAATTGCCAGAAAAGCAAGATTTTCTTCATTGCATGGTGAGAACAATAATTGTCAGTTACCATATGAATGATTGAAACTTAATTAGGATCATAATCTTAACAGACACTCACAGTAACTGCATAAATAAAACAATTCTCTAGAATTACCTGTTTCTTGTCAGAGAAACAGAATTGGATGAGTATCTTATCCATGATAATCATCCATTCCTGGTCCAAATTCTGGAGTCTAATGCAGTACCTGATTGATTTCATCTATTAACTCACCATATTCAACTTTGCCTTAGGTCGCCTGATACGTCAAGGGTGAGGAGCAAGATGCTCTACGCCAGCTCGAAAGACAGATTCAAGAGAGAATTGGATGGGATTCAAGTCGAGCTGCAAGCTACTGATCCTAGCGAGATGAGCATCGATATCGTAAGAGGACGAGCGCTATAATCAGTCAAACCTCCAGTGTCTACTCTCGACGATCTTGAACCCGTCCACATCATTTTTCTTTGTAGCGTGCTTGTTTTCTTCTTTGATTGTCCGTCACCCATGTACCATTTTACTGAAGGGAAACTAGCATCCATTTAGTCATGTTCGTCCCTTCCATACATGTCGTTTCTTTCTTTCTGGCTTAACAAATAACATGTACGATGACCTGCATTAACCTTCCTCACATGAGAAATTCAACTCAGTGGAATCATTCTTACGTAATGTGTTCTGATGCTATTAGTTTGACTAGACCAATCTTTCAGTGTTTATATATATACCTAGCTTTCAGGGTATTGAAGTCACAGAAGACAAGACGAACTCCAGGTAGAGAATCAACATTTATTCGTATTCACTGAGACGTATGTGTTACTCATGCTTCCATGTCTGATCCATAGGAAACTTTCACCAGCAGCCTAGAAATTGGAACCCAGGAATATGAAGTTTGAAAAAACAAAAAAGATGAGTACAAATGCTTGACTGACAATTATCCTGAGAATGGCGAAGAAAGTTAACGTAGCATTCATTGGTTCTTGCTCATTTTCTCCCAGTATTTGGCTTCCCACTGCTCCACTTGTCTTGAAACACTCTCTTTCCTCCCGAGAAAGGCTTGAAGTTCTCCTGGTTCATAAGGCGGTGGCAGTGTGCATGGAAGCGAATCGCTAGGGGACTTCACCATCGATTCGAGCATGTTTTTTCTAAACAACCCTTTGGCAGGGCACGCCATTGTCTCTGTACAATATTCGATCGCTCCTGGAGGTATCTCTGGCTTGTATGTGAGAAGTTTGCCATATCCGGTGAGAAGATGAAACATGTAATCATATACATTCTTCATCTTTAGACCCTCCTCCATGAATTTGCTTCCACTGTCCCCAATAACCTGTGCCTGTTTAATCATGCAATCCCCTATATCACTTGCTGATAAAAAAGAACAAAAATCAGAGAGGCCAAAACAATGAACTCGAGAGGATTTTCCTTACCTCTTGAGGATGATTGTTGCCCCATTCAACTGCAAACTTGATATCTCTGCACTTGTTGTCTGGCCTAATGGGCCAGTAATGTTCCAAAGGGATCATCCCTCTTGTGAAGAAATCAAGGAACTCAGGCTTTACCATCAAGGTCATCGAGTTGCATGCCATAATGTACTTCTCACTCACCGACCACGCCTCTCCTTCCACGTAAATCTTGTACCTTTTACATGAATTTTGTCAAAGCAGTGAGGTAAATCAGCCAGTCGATTTGTGGGGAAGGAGGAAGGAGAAAACGCATATGGGTCCATTTGCTTACCTGTGGGTGCATTGGTCTTCTAACTTTGATTGCTTGAATCCTTGACTAGCTTCACGAGACCAATCCTGGATGTGAACCAGATTGTCATTTTCACATTCTCAATCATCACTATGTACTTCTTTGTAACCTCCTAGAACGAGGATACATGTATGGCGCCCGGCTTAGTGAAAAAAGGTTGTGTTATTTTTATCAAAATTTTATATGAGGCGCATGGTCCTCCTTGCATTTCGCATTAGACATTATACTCTAGCCCCTTTCAAGTTACTCTAATCTCCCTTGGCTTAAATTACTATAAAGTAAACAGGCCAACTTTGGCTCAAGTACTACCCAACTTCACAAGTAAGTGCTGCTAATAACTTCTGCTTTATGCAGGATCCCATAAACGAGTCGCTTGCATATACTAAAGCCAGGGCATTACAAGAGACTCAGAGATTATTTTTCAAGTACGATAGGACTGACCGACCATTGTTGAAGTGAATTTACCTGTTGATAGAGATGAGCTTTCCAGTCCTGTCCATTGCACCTCATTAGGTCTCGCCTAGTGGCTGCGACGCCTGTGTTGCCCTTCCAGTAAGCATAAGGTACTTTATCGTTCCACTTGATTCTCTCAGAGTTCTGTCTAATGGCTCTCACAGTACTTTCCCACGGCCCTATGTTGATCTCGGCCCTATATCAGACATTATGAAATGAAAATGAAAATTCTCGACCAATATTCCTAAAGCAAGTTGGTTTACCAAAGTAAATTTGAAACAACCGAAGGATCAATTTTATAACTAGATAGACAGTGTAAGGCATTACCATCCCCAGAATGACCAGTCAGGAAAAGTGATGTCAAAGGCCGACTGATTTCCGCAGAAGCGGAACAGCGGTGGAGGCGATGTGGCATTCGGTCCCTGGTAGTCGCTCTTCATGATCACTGGCTGGTCATTGCAATAAAACATCAACTCAAGATCCGGTATTTTTCCCGGGTACAACCTCAGGAGCTGCACAATCCCCCATATTGTTCCCACATCTCTTGTTTGGTAGGGCCTCCCAAAGTGCTCCACATAGATCCTACCCTTGAGAATCACCAGCCTGTAGTGTGCAAGGCCTCTTGTTCTCTCCACCATTTCCTTTGTGATTCCCGTGCATTTCCAGGCCCGGAGATCCTCATGGATCCACCGGAAGTACTCTGGACACTCCATGGCATACAAGTCTTTGGGTTGGAACGTTGCCGGATAATCTGTTGGGCATGTCTGCAGCTTGGTTGCGTTGGTGCAGTTGAGAGGGTACTTGATCTTTTGGTCCAACCATGTCGAATTTTCTGGGCTTTTATTGACATTAAATACTTCCCTCAATGACCCAACTGGAAAAATAAACTGCAATGCACGACAAAAGATAGAGATGCAAAATTTAGTCTAGGAGCATAAGAATGTTAATTCCACATGTAAGTTCTTTGCGTACTTTCAATATATAGTAACAGAGAGCAAACTTTTGTTATTAATAAGTTTGCAAGCCGATCTGGATCTGCTAGTAAAGACACAAACGTGCAGAATCTAAAATTAGCTAATTTGCACCTTATTTTCTGGGCACCAGATTTTACTTTACAACTTAGTGGCTATATGCTAATCTAATCCATGGCAATCATCATTTGTTTCATGTCTGATTGATCAGGAAATCAGTGAATAACACGAGTTCACTAGAAGATGATGAAAAATTAAATACGTGAAAGAAGGTAAGTGGCGCTGGACTCACAATATCTAGCCCTGAGATGATGCAGCCGCTGAGAACTATGATCAAGAACAAGACGAAAATGGCAGCTGAAGCCGACACCTTTAGCGACCGAGGAGTTCTTTTGGACGATGGCAAACCGCAGAGCTTCCCCTCCTCCATTTGATCTTAGCTAACGCCTCACTCAGTCTGCCAACTTTATTTCATGGCCATCAAAACAAAAATGTCACAATCCTACTTAAGCATTCATCGTTCATTCACAGATCACTACTACTAATTAACCCGGTTTGAACCGAAGGCGGTCTAATATTAAACTAGAATTTGTTTCGAAGTCACCTGATTAGCCCATGTTGAAGCGAAATCCCCCTAGTAATACTGCCTTCCTTGGAGTCTACTGTTTCATTCTCTTCCTGGAAATTAGCTCAGTGCATCAGAGTTTTAATTCTACTGTTTTAATTCCTGGAAAACGCTTGCATAACCATACTGTCATCTTGGAAAATGGACGGTAAACCCTCAGCCACACATTTCCATGAGAGGGAAAGAGACCTGTGTTTTGCTTGGAAATTTACATGCGCTTGTGTTGGATAAAGGAAAATTTTGTGGCTAGCTTTTGATCGTCACACCATCTGACGATCATGCTAGCAGCTCTCTTCGACTTAATTAGTGCGAAAGGAAAGTTAATCTATTAGAATTTAATATGCTTGCGCATTTTGATGTCAATGCCTCTCTATTAAGGAAGCTCCGTCACATGTTTGGCTATACTTTTCTTGAAAACCACTGCACAGGAGGAGACATTTTTTCGGTTCTGCACGTAGAGAAGGACCGGACCTTACCATGTTCTTAAAAGTTTATACCAGAACCACGAGGTGTAAAAATGAAGTTCGGGTATTGTTGGGGTCGGGACAAGAAAAAAATTCTGACCCAACAGAAGGGCTAGAGCGTGCGAGTACAGACGCGTTAAAATAAAAAACGCATTGATGGAGCCTGCCTAATTGCAGGTCAGGCCACCAAGGCTTCCAGTGGCAAGGAACTCTAAGGATATCTTCAATCTTGCGGCAAGGAACTTTTAAGCATATCTTCAACCTAGGATTACGGGGAGGGTCCCTCCGCCACATGTATGGTGGTACTTTTCTTGAAAACTACCGCACAGGTGGAGATATTTTGTGGGTTCTGCACATAGACTAGGACACTTGCAGACTTCTCAAGTTTTTTCTCCCCATTTTGGGGTTTATTGCCAAGAAAGAAACCACTTTTTCTCTTTTTGGAGGTCATTTGCTAAGCAAGAGTTTTTTTTTTCGGTCGACGCTGAGCAAGAGTTGAAGTAGAAGTGGTTGACTTTCGAGTCACCCTCTTTGTTGCCCCATGAAGGAACACAGGAAGAAGAAGTGTAGTTTGTGCAAGTCCTTCTATGCAAGAGAGAGCGACGATGAAACAGATTCACATGGTACAACTCTATGCCGGATCTTAGGACGAAGACGGAGTGATTATTCATCCATTAGACACAAGACCCGTCGCCACGAGGACGGTGCGAAAAAAAGCAAAGCCTCGGCTTGGTCGTGCTTGAAGTTTCCAAACGGGTCCGTTCGGCTCTCCGGATCTCTGAACTAGTCAGTCGGAAAAAGGTACAAATCAAATCACATGGACCAAATGAATTTTATGAAAGGGAAGAACACGTTTTTCCATCAATGTTCGTCCCTATTGACGGAGTCTAGTCCAAATCCGTGGTCATTGATAGAGTGAATAAACAGAAGAAGAACGCTTCGCGTCAGGAGAGTCCACAGAGAAACTTGCCAACCTTGCAAAAGACCGGTCCATGTTGCGCCTGGTCCTAACTCTTCTTAATTTCCAACGAACCTAACGTAGGCCAGTTGCCTAACTTCTCTCGTTTTCTAAGGGTTCTTTTCTCCTATTTTAGAGTGGTCATGAATCTAAGCCTTAACTCTTTTTTTTAGTCCAAGTAAAAGGACATTATCTCTCTGTATAATAATGCAAAATAGAAAGGTGGTTTCAATTGCCTATTGAATTCCATGAAAAGATCTTACCTTATTGTTTAGTGGATGTACCCTTTTTCGTAGAGTTTTCCCGAGTAGTCTGGACGTGCAGCGAGTTCACTTCATAATTAAGAAACTTTTTCATAAGAAGTTCCTAGATAATCGGCGGATGAAACTGATCGACAACAAATCCTTGATGGGCTCTTTTGAAAATATCACCTCAGCCCATCGTGGTCGGTCCGCAAATTGTGTAGCCGATTGGATAGTTAAGGTCTGCAGAATGAATTCCCCATCCTCCTCTTAGGTAGCCCGGCCCCCCAACCTCTTTGAGATTTACTTTATTTGGTTGTCCTGGGGATGGTTATTTTGTTTACAAACTCTTAAGCTTTCAATAATGTTGTCATGCTTTTCAACCCAAAAAACAAATTGGTGACCTGTTAAATCAGTTACACGTTCTTTTTTATTTAATTCGATCCATTAGTCTATGTTAGATTTAATTAGAATCACGATCCAAAATTGTGCACGAACAAAATTCCATCTGTTAGCCAACAACGACAAAGAATTTACATTGAAACACATCTTTTTTTGTCTGACCAAGACTTCCTAATTGATGGCAAAATACGCCCTCTGATTTGATTCATTTACAGGCAACAAGGCGAGGGCGCAATTGCTTGATTCCTGAAGGTACATGGAAGATATGTACCGTTTAGTGAATATTATTTAATTTAGCTCTGTGCTAACACTTTTTCCATTTCTTTTGTTGGATAATCAACCATCAATTGAAATTGAAACAAAATATAAAGTGATCAAATAAGGTAAATCTAGAGTTGCTTCTCAAGATTCTTCCGAAATTCAGCCTCCCACATCTCTACCTGCCTAGTTACACTCTCTTTTCTCTCAATGAAAGCTTTGAACTCAACCGGATCGTAAGGAGGCGGCAACGAGCATGGAAGCACGTCGCTAGGAGACTTCACCATCGAGTCGGCCATGAACTTCCTCAGCAGCCCGTCTGCCGGGCAAGCCATCACTTCCGAGCACAGCTCGGCCGCTCCCGGGGGCACCTTTACCTCAAACTTCAGGAGCTTCGCGTACTCGCCGAGCAGGTGAAACATGTAATCGTACACGAACTTCAGTTTCAAGCTCTCCTTGACGAACTTGGTCCCGCTCTCGCCAATCCTCTGTGCCTGTTCGATTGTCAAGGGGTCACAAGTTTGAGGAAAGAACGTAATGAAGGCCTAGAGCAAAATAGGGGACTGTTGCTAACCTCCTCAGTGTGATTGTTTCCCCATTCAACAGCAAATTTGATATCTCTGCACTTGTTATTCGGCCTAATTGGCCAATAATGCTCCATTGGCATCATCCCTCTAATGAAATAATCGTAGAACTCCGGCCTTATCAGCAACGTCATGGAATCGCATGCCAAAATGTACTTCTCACTCACCGACCAGCTAATTCCTTCTATGTAGATCTTGTACCTTTCCATGTTTCAAGTTCATGCAGGCAAATGCAGACGTTGTTTTGTAAGTGCAAGCTAATACAGATTATGCGTAAGTCAGACCATGCAAGCCTAAAATTCTAAAATTTTGTGAAAGGAAAAAAACAATAGAGATGGTGAAATTGAAAGCCCTAACACTCACCTATGAGTGCACTGGTCTTCTAGATTCGAGTGCCCGAATCCGTGCGCGACTTCGTGTTGCCAGTCCTGAACAATAACCAACGTAAGAATTTTGTGTTAACCTTTCGTCTCCTGATCTCGATCGTGGGAACCATAGTGGAAATATGTGACACCATCAAAATCATAGTCATGTGCAGATAGGAAATTACTTGGGCATACAAGCGAGCTTTCCAATCGGTTCTTGAACGGTCGTTGCACCTGAAGAGATCGACCCTGGTCTTGGCCAGTCCGTAGTTGCCTTTCCAGAAAGCGTAGGGCTCTCTGTCCTTCCATTTGATCAGCTCCGCCTTGCCTTCTATGGCCGCTAAAATGTCTTCCCATGGCTTTATGTTCACTTCAGGCCTAACCATAGTGAATACAGCAATATAAAGAAAAATTCAATGCTATCTCCCAAAAATCATAGTATAAATGATGCAGCAAATAGTGAATGATGGGTTTGTGACAGATTGGTGGGAGCTTGATGAAAACTGTGAACTGATAATCTTCAAGGGTATTACCAACCCCAGAAGGACCAATCCGGGAAAGGGACATCGAAGGTCGTGTTGTGCCCGCAATAGTGGAACAAAGGCGGGACCTCCTCTGCTTTCGAGCCCTGGTAATCTTGCCTCCGGATCACCGGCGTGTCATTGCAGTTGAACATGAGCTCCAAGTCTGGCACCTTCCCAGGGTACAACCTAAGGAGCTGCAAAATCCCCCAGATGGTGAAAACGTCCCTCGTCTGGAAGGCTGGCTTGTACTTCTCCACGTATGCCTTTCCATTAAATATCACGAGCCGAAAGTGTGCGTGCTCTTTGCTGTTTTCCAACATTTCCCTCGTGATCCCTGCCATCTTCCAGGGCTGAAGATCCTCGTGGATCCACCTGAAGTACTCCGGACATCGCTCGGTGTATATATCCTTGATTTGATGCGTCGCCGGATAATTCATCGGACATGACTGCGGCGTGTAGTTCTTGCAGATGAGCCGGTATCCGACCTCCCGAGTGGAATTTCCAGGTCTTTCCACAGTCGTAGTCCTGAAGATGAAAGCGCCTGTCAAAGTAAACTGCAATACAAAACATAGACAATCAGTATAGATGCGCAGGTTGCCCACCCAATATTTTCTCTGAGAGAGATCAAAATCTGCAGATAATTTTTGCTTCGGCGCTAACAAACTAGGATCTAAAGTTTAGATTACTGTACTGTCCAAGTGACCAGCAGGGCGCAGGAAAAAAAAATGGAGAGAAAAACGAAAAAAAATCAAGATTTCGATAATAGGATATATGGTACATCAAGGCCATGTTATTATGCTCTAAGAATACTACTAAAAGATCAAAGCAAGCATGGAAATGTGAAACAAAAGGAGGTTTTAGATCAATATGAAGCTTACAAAGTCTATCCAGGAGACGACGAAGCCAGACAGAATAAACACGATTGACAGCATCAGAACGGTGGCCGAAGCCCACGTATTCTTCACCGGTTGCCGGGTCTTGGTGCCATGGTAACATTCAGCAGAGCGTTCTTCTTCCATGGATGATCGACCACCTCAACCTCGCTCTCTTTGGTCTCCGGGCATCGGGAACGAAGCTAGAAGTGCTTAGGAGCATTAAATCTCCCAATCTGGAGACTCATTTCGAAAGGCTGTTTTCCCAATTAAGAGAAAATTTCATTTTGGTACCTCAAGTGGAAGCATTTTCTCAATTTGGTACCCAAAGTGGACACGGTATCAAATGAGGACATGAAGTGTCCAATTAGTCTCAAATAAGGACCCGAAGTGCCCAAAAAGTCTCAAATATTGATCTGAGTCGCTGGCAGGCCAAAATTGCTTGCCAACCGGCAAGAATGTTACTGTTCTGGCATCGAAATAGTAACTTTTTAATTATTTTTACCTTTCTGTTTTTTTCCTTTTCCTTTTCTTTTTTTTTTTCCTTCTCTTCCCCTGCCTGCCATAGCCCGGGCCATCAAAGGTCGCCCGCCTCAGGCGGAGGCGGCCCTCGTCGACGTCAGGCGAGGGCCACCCTCGCCTGGGCTGGGCGAGGTCAGCATCACCAGTTGCCGGCGAGGTCGAGCCTCACCGGTGTCGAGCGAGGCCAGCCTCGCCTACAACCGGCAAGGTTGGCCTCGCCGAGCAACGACGAGGTCAAGCATCGCCAGATCTGGCGAGGGCTCAACCTCGCCAAATCTGGCAACGACTCAACCTTGCCGGCGTCGGGCAAGGTTGAGCCTCGCCATCGGCCAGCGGGACGAGCCCTCACCAGATCTAGGGAGGCTCAACCTCGTCGGCAACTGGCGAGGCTGACCTCGCCCAACCTAGGCGATGGCGGCCCTTGCCCGATGCCAGCAAGGGCCGCCTCCGCCTGAGGTGGGTGAACTCTGCCGGCCCCAGCTGTGGCCGGCGGAGGAAGAGAAGAAAACAAGAAAAAAAGGAAAAAAATAGAAAGGAAAAATAATAAAAAAGTTATTGTTCCAGTACCGGAACAGTAACATTATTGCCAATCGACAAGCAATTTTGGCCGATCGGCAACCCAAGCCCATATTTGAGACTTTTTAGGCACTTCGGGTCCTTATTTGAGATTAATTGGGCATTTTAGATCCTTATTTGACACCGTGTTCATTTTGGGTATCAAATTGAGAAAACGCTTTCACTTGGGGTACCAAAATGAAATTTTCCCATTGATTAATACGCATTCGGTCAAAGTCTACGATGCCACTCAATGAAGGAAGCCGTCCCCGCATGTCGATGCCGTAGTTTCTTGGAAATCCAATGCACAAAAGGGGGACTTCTCCTGTGGATGGTGATGCAATTAGAGAAAGACTCGAAGGAACAAGATTGACTTCCTAGTTTCCTTCATGTTCATGAGAAGGGACGTGCGACGACTTCGAACAGCTTCTTCAATTAATGAATGCTCTTATTAAACTAATGATTTAATTTGGTCTCTCTTTTTTTTTTTTTTGAGATATAGCGGCATTAGGCAGTATTATGAATCGACATGCACTCATTAGACTAAGTTCACCTTCTTCGTTCAGGTGAAGACAAGATATTCACGTCAGTTAATAATTTAGTTAATGGATCGGAATATATAATTAAAGGGTCAAAAGGGTTTCCTTTGATGTCGAATCTAAAAGAACTTGTGCATTTTTTCACCTGCTGTTAGTGCAAAGTTCTCTGTGGGTCGATCTCAATCACCCATACGGGAATAATATTCATTAGCACCAAGACTTCATTTACGAACAATAGAATTTACTAACTAAATTTTAAATGGACGAGATAAGGAGAATTGGTAGAGCCTCAAAAAACTGTTGGCTGGGTCCTCCTCTATGTGGGGCCCAGCTAACATAAAACAAAAAGAAAAGGGGTGGAGCAGCTTCGTGCAAGTAAGCCCGGGGATAGAGAAAAAGGACCTCCCCGAGAGCGACCGAGAGTGCAGGGGAAAAAGATGGAAACAGGGGCTGAATCTTGCGGTCCTGATTCAAAAGCTAAACGTTATCGGAATCGAATAAAATTTTATTATGTTATTTATGAGACTGAGGGATATGAGTTGATCAGTTTTGTTTATTGAGAATCTCTTTCGAATTCTCCAATCGTGATTAGGGTTTTTCTCATCAATTTATGTAAATTCACTTTCGTGATGATGTAAATATTGTTGCATTGTTGATATTGTGCCTCTAGTGTATGATTAGAGAAGAACTTTGTGTATCCTACTATTCTTGGTGATTAGTGAAAGTTTTTGGGCGGCCCGTGATTTTTCCTACATTGGATTTTCCACATTAAATCTGGGTGTTTATTGCATTTGTCTCCTTATAATTGCGAGGTTGTATTGTTGGAATATTATTGGTTGTTGTTAGGATTAAGTCGATTTCGGTCGGTTTGGTTTTGGGAGAGATATTGATTTTTGATTAGGTTTAGTCATTGGCAAATTGTTGTATCGATTCTCCCCAACAAAGTGGTATTAGATCTAGCGTTGAAATTCTAGTGTTAAATAGAGGAAAGTTGTGGCACGATGTTTAAGTTAAATTCCTCAAATTACTCTATTTTAGATGGAAGACATGTTATAATGGAAAGATTGGTATAATCTTGTTGATGGTGATAAGGCTAAAGGAGATAAGGAAGACAAAGAATGAGAGTGAATGAATCGAAAAATAGTTGGGTTTATTCGACAATGGATTGATGATAGTGTGTTTCATCATGAGGCTTAAGAGATGAAAGCGGATACTTTGTGGAAGAAATTATAAGATCTCTATGAGAGGAGAACCCTACAAAATAAAGCTTTTCTAGTTGAAAGACTTATGAATTTGAGATACAAGGAGGGAAGTAACATGTCGGAACACTTAAGTGAATTTTAAAATGTTGTAAATTAATTGACAAATCTTGATATTGGCCTAGGTGATGAACTGCAATCATGTCTATTGCTTGGTACTCTTTTCATCTTGGTTATGGCATTAAACAATTCGGCTCCGTTCGGTGTACTTTCTATGAGTATGGTTAAAGAAAGCTTGTTCAATGAAGAAACAAGGAGAAAATGCTTGAATTATGCTTCTAAATCGGAGGCTCTTGTCATATCAAATGGGTTGAGAACTCAATCAAGAAAGTTTCAAAGTAATAATAACAGGAGCAAGTCAAGAGAAAGATCGAAACCAAGACCAAGGAGGAGTGTGAAGTGCTATAATTGTGGCAAGATGGGAGAACATTATGTCAAAGAGTATTGGTTGCCAAAGAGAGATAAATCTTATGATAAAAATGGTGATCGAAAGAAAGAAGAGAAATAGGTTATAGTGACAGTTGCATCTGATGGCGATATTATGTTCATATATGACAATGGTTGTGTGAACCTTACATGTCAAGATTCTAGCTAGATTGTTGATTCCGCAACTTCATTTCATGTCTCCTCATGGCATGACTATTTTACTTCCTATCGCAACGGTGATTTTGGTTGTGTTAGGATGGAAAACAGTGGTGTTTCCAAGGTTATCGGAATGGGAGACATTTATTTGGCGATTGACGTTGTAGTTTGCTTCTGAAAAATATGAGATATGTTCCGGATATTCGACTTCACTTGATCTCCACAAGTGCCTTAGATGATGATGGTTACTGCAATGCTTTCAGTGATAGCAAATGGAAATTGACAAAGAGTTCCAAGATAGTGGCTAAGGGTAAAAGACATGCACTGTCTACACCACGCAAGCTAAGTTGGTCAAGGAAGACGTGAATGCAGTGAAGGACTCATCAGTTGACTTATGGCATATGAGACTCGGTCATCTCAGCAAGAAGGGGCTTGAAATTCTTGCAAGAAATATTCTCCTAACATTGAAGTAGAGAAATATCAAGGAATGTACTCATTGTCTTACAGGTACGCAATATAAATTCTCATTTCATAGTTCCTCTCCACATACGAAATCAAATGTACTTGATTTAGTTCACACTAGTGTTTGTTGCATGGATGCTAGAACACTTGGTGGTGTATTATACTTTGTGACATTTATTGATGACTGCTCTAGTGTGGGCTATTGCTTTGAAATATAAAGACTAGGTGCTTGCTGCTTTCAAACAATTTCATATCAATGTGGAAAGAGAAACTGGGAAAAAGTTGAAATGTGTTCAAGTTGACAATGGTGATGAATATAAAGGCCCGTTTGAACATTATTGCAGGGATTATAGCATCAAGCTTGAGAAGAATGTTTCGAAAACACCACAACAAAATGGAGTGGCGAAGAGAATGAACCGGACAATTAATGATCAGATTCGGTGCATGCTCCCTCATGTGGGGTTGCCTAAGTCATTTCGGGGTAAGGTGATGAGACAGCAATGGACTTCATAAATCTTTCTCCATCAGTTCCTCTTAAGGGGGATGTTCCGCAAAGAGTTTGGAGTGGGAAAGATGTGACGTCCCAAAACGTCACACGCGACGCGTATCAATTAATATTATTAATAAAAAGGCCAGCGGAAGACAAAGTCTAAACATGAATATCACACAAATTTAGTCAAAATACTTTTTCTTCTCATTAATAAACCCTTATCAGATTTACAACCCAGACAAAACATCAAACAAGTACAAAAAACAAAAACTAGGTAGGTCAGGGTTGTCTATCTCTAACTGGATCCTACATCCAAAAGTCTGCCTAAAGCCCGAAGCTGTCATGGGTCGATCACTTCACCCTACGCTGCGGAACCATCATCGTCTAGGTCGAAGCCCCTCAACGGGCCAATCAACTCGCCCTCCAAGTTGAAATACCAAGCAATAAAAAGATAAGAAACCCGTTCCGGAAACCCCACATGAACCCATATTGTAGAGCTACACTTAGTATATACGTCGTCAGACTCCGGCGCAAACACATCCTCATAAACAGCATCAAAATAAACGGGAACTCCAAAATATAGGGGCTGTGGAACATCCATCCTACATGTCTGAAAAATAATGGGATGAGCCGAAACCCAGCAAATGAAATTTCTAGTTTTGAGTTAGGAAAATCAGCTTACCACTTCACCTGGCATAAACACATACGTATGCGTATCAAACGATATGCATAGAACTTGAATGCAAGTTATACTTTTTTTCCATATGAATGTGCCGCAAAATCTGAATAATACAACATATCATGATATTTCCACTTAAACGCAAGCATGAGGTAAAACATTTATGCTCATGCAACTAGGTTCATTATTTCATCCTCCCGAACACTCCCGAGGCATCCCGACCAACGGGACATCTCAACTCCGAGGCATCCCGGCACACACCCGGGGCATCCCGACCTACGGGGCATCTCGACTCCCGAGGCATCCCGAAACACTCCCCGAAACATCCTGACCAATGGGGCATCCCAACACATGAGGCATCGTCACACACCACTAAATGGGCGACGGAATTAATATTATTCTCATGCAAGTCATGACAACCAAGTATTTGCATGCATAAATTCGCTTTAACCTGTCCCATACCGAGCCATCACAGTTTTTTTTTTGTACTTTAAAGCCATGAAATGCATCATCCAAGCAATTAAAATATGAAACAATACATTTCAAACTCAGAAGCAACTCAGCTCATAAGCAAATTCGGGTTCAGAAGTAAATTCGAGTCATCAGAAGCAAGTTCAGACTCAGAGGTGGGTTCAGACTCAGAAGCGAGTTCAAACTCAGAAGCAGGTTCAGACTCAAAAACGAGTTCAGACTCATAAGCGAATTCAGACTCATAAGCGGTTCAGACTCAAAAGCACCTTCAAATTCAGAAACAAGTTTAGACTCACCAGACTAAAGTCTAAAAGTAAAGTTTGACAGTAAAGACTGAGCAGTAAAGTTTGAGCGGTAAACTTTAAAGTAAAGTCTGAGTGGTAAGGTATGAAAGTAAAGTCTGAACATAAGGTCTGAATAGTTTAAAAAGTATACAGAACCAGATTTTTTACGGTAAAGTCTGAGCAATTTCAAAGGTACACAAAATCAAATTTTGACAATAAAGTCTGAGTAGTTTCAAAGGTACACAAAATCAGATTTTGACAATAAAGTCTGAGCAGTTTCAAAAATATACAGAATAATCATTTATATTCACATAATATACTCCACTTTCAGTAAAACGATTTTTTACTCTTTTTAAACATACATAAACCAATAAGAAGAATCCAATAATCACCTCAAAGATAACACTTACACGATCAGATTTAATCATTTCACTTGCCGATTTTCACCATACTTTAAGGAAACAAATCACATCCATTTGAACATGCACGGAACTAGCAAAATAGATTCAATCATCTTCACAACCTCACTATTGCACATCAAAATAACCTTTCTCAAGCAACCAAATTAAAAGTGCTAAGTAGATTTACTTAGCTTAAATCTAGAGTTTTTACTTACCTTATGCGGAATCTAAACACCCCAAAGGTTAAAACTCTTCCACGGATTTTTGGATCAGTGATGGTGAGAGTAGAAAGTGAAGGAGAGAGTGTGGGTTTGGGTGAAATGATCTTCGGTAATTACCCATACGAAGATGAAAACTGAGAAGTATACGAAGGGATGGGTAAATTCATTGTATTCACATGTGGCACCTTATCTCTTCATCTGACCTAGTGGAAGGAATCAGTGGCTTCATCATAGGAGTATTGGCCAAGGAAAATGATTACCCAAGGCTTAGGTGTCTAGCTCAAGGGGACAAATGGCATTCGGTCAACTTTTCTCTTAATAGCCACGTGAGAGAAAGAAGAGTCCGGAGGATATTTTGAGAAGTTATCTTCCCTTATTTCCTTACGGCAATAATAAAAAAGGCTTATCTTACTTAACCAAGATTAATCAATAATAACACACATTAGTTACCAAGACAATGGTAATTTAATTAATACCGCACTACGATTAACGCATACAATCACATCTAAAAATTTAACATGTTGGACTCGGAACGATTACGTTTCCGAATCCGCACTTCGCGAAATATGATCCAATGAAAATTTCTACGCGTCCGCACAAATACTAACTCGAAAATAATACTTAGCTTTAAATCTAAGTATCATTTTCAAACATAGAAAATTTCTAACATCACAAACATATTATTACGAAATTTCCGGATGTCACAAAAGATGTTTCGTATAATTACTTAAAAGTGTTCGGTTGCTAGGCATTCGTGCATGCTCCAAGAGATGAAAGGTCGAAGCTTGATGACAAGTCTAAACAGTGTATCTTCTTGGGTTATGGACATGAAGAGTTTGGCTACAAATTATAAGATCCAGTTGCAAAGAAAGTCATTACAAACCGAGATGTGGTATTCTTTGAGCATTAAACCATTGAAAACATTGACAAGCAATGGAGGCCAAATAATGTAACTCAACATTATGTTAGTTTCAACCTAGGTCCTCCTACTGCATTGGGTGGAAATCATAGGGAGAATTACATGGAAATCATGAAGATGGTGAATCCTCACAAAATGTTGATTCTTCAATTGAGACAGGTGAAATAGTTAAGCAAGAATAGCCAGTTGAGACAATTGAGCTAGTCCTATCTCAGGTTAGAAGATCTAAAAGAGAACATAGACCTTCACAAAGATATCAACCGCATGAGTGTGTGTTACTCACTGATGCAGGAGACCTAGAAACTTATGAATAGGCTATGTCATGTGATCAAAAGAATAACTGATATGAAACCATGCAAGAGGAGCTCAAATCATTGCATGAAAACCACACATTTGAATTGGTGAAGTTATCTAAGGGCAAGAGAACACTCACAAATAAGTGGGTGTACAAGTTGAAGACGCAAAAAAGTAATTTGCAACCATGATACAATGTCAGGCTTGTTGTGAAGGGCTTTCGTCAAAATAAAGGAATTGACTTTAAAGAGATATTTTCACCAGTTGTAAAAATGCTTTTTATTCAAGTTGTTCTTGGGTTGATCGCCACCTTAAATTTAAAAATTGAACAACTTGATGTAAAGACAGCTTTTCTTCATGGAAACTTTTATTCATGGAAACTTAGAAGAAGAAATATATATAGAGCAACCGGAGGGTTTTATAGCCAAAGGCAAGGAGCATCTTATATGCAAGTTGAGGAAAAGTTAGTAATGTCTCAAGCAAGTGCCAAGGCAATGGTACATGAAGTTTGAATCATTCATGGAAGATCACGGGTATGGTAAGACCAACTTCGATTCTTGTGTCTTTATGAAAAGATTCTCAAATAATGATTTTCTTATTCTCTTACTCTATATGGATGATATGTTGATAGTTGGGCATGATGCTAAGAAAATTAAGAGCTTAAAAAGTGAGTTGAGTGAAGCTTTTGCAATGAAGGATCTAGGTCTGGCTAAACAAATCCTTGGCATGAGAATTGTTGAGAAAATCTTCGTAATAGATTTTGAAGTTAACAAAACTATCTGTGTATTTCATAAGTCTAATACACACCTTGAAGTATTTTGACTCAGGAAATTATTTTGGGAAGAGAAGCATTTGGCAATCTTAATTCAAGTTCATATTGTGGAATTTACTTCAAGAAAAAAAAGTTAAGACTTTAGACTCAAATGAAGAACTACAGACTTTATATGAAGAACTTCAAATTCATATGACTACTTATGTTCCCTTCGTAGCAAGTCCAGAACATGACACAAGTTCATAAGGATAAGAACAACGCAAGTGCCATAACTTTTGTACGGTACTTACTTGAATGCCATAACTTTTTTTTTGCTCACTTAAGTGCCACATCGGAGTAAAATCGATCATTTAAGTGTCATTTTTGGTAAATCATATTATGTGGATTTTTTAATTAATTTTCATCCAACATGAATTTTTTAAATTTTTATTATTATTTTTTTGAATTTTTCTTTTACTTTTTTACTTCTCTTTTTTTTTCAAGGCTGGCGAGGGCTACCGATGACCCTCACCGAAGGCTAAACTGGGTGAGGGTCGCCTTGCCATCAGCCGATATGGCCACAAAGGCCCTTGGCAAGGCCATTGCGGCCTCACCGGCCGCAAGCGAGGCGGCGAAGGCACTCGCCAGATTTGACGAGGCTACCTTGCCCGCAGTTACAAAAGCCCTTCGCGAGGCCATCACGGCCTCGCCGATCGCGAGTGAGGTGGCAAAGGCTCTCGCTAGATTTGGTGAGGTTGCCTCGCCCGCGGCTGCAAAGGCCTTGGCGAAGCTATTGCAGCCTCACCGGCAACCAACAAGGCGATAGCCTGGGCCGCAAAGGCTCTCGCCAAATCTGGCAAGGCCGCCTCGCCCCCGGGCACCTTGATCTAGCGACGGCCTTGGTGGCCTTGCCCATGGCCTTTGCGGCTAAGGGCAAGGCGGCCCTTGCCCAATCTGGGCGAGGCCTTCGCGACAGAGGGCAAGGTGGCCCTCGCCCAATCTGGGCAAGGCCTTCGTAGCTAAGGGCAAGGCGGCCCTTGCCCAATTTGGGTGAGGCCTTCACAACCGGCAAAGATCGCCAATGACCCTCGCCGGCATTGAAAAAAAATTGCAAAAAATAAAAATAAAAATAAAAAAATCCAAAAAAATATTAAAAAATTATCTACGTTAGCTCCGGCGAAGCCATGTAGGTCTACTGGCATGATTTTCTGGCAAGGCAAATTGTCGACGGCACTCAAGCGATTAATTTTTCAAATTTATGATACTCAAATGAGCGAAAAAAAAGTTATGGTACTCAAGTGAACGTCATACGAAAGTTATGGCACTCTTAATGTTCTTATCCCCGAGTTCATAACATGACACAAGTTCAAAACGTGACACAAGATCAGAAAATAATTAATGGCCAGTGAGCTAGTTCGGATTTCACAAATTAAAAAGATTTGATTCACTCAATCTTGAAGATTGTTTTGCAAAACATCTTGAATGATTGACAAATTAATCCCCGAGATAAGCTACTTTCCAAGCAAAGAAGCTCTACTTATGAAAACCAAGACTTTGGTTGTATGGACAACCAGATTTAACAGAAATTTAGATTTTGTCCCTTGACGGACACTCAATCTTCTTGATACAAATCTATCCAATGTGGAGATAGGAAGATGATCCTTTGAAGACTGTTCATCGGTTAGATTGGAAGTTGAAGAGTATAAAATGAGACCAATGAACCGAAGAGGAGAAGTAAGAGACAAAGTCCAGATTATACAATTCCAAAGTCTAAGCATCCTTTGATCATATATACTTGTCTTCTCTAAGCCAAAATCCGTGATCTTGAGAGAAGTACTAAAAGAGTGATTTAGTGAGATAGTAAGATCTATCATATATTATGTATTATCACTTACAATTATAATCTCTTGATTGATCATCTAGTGGAATCCAATCAGTAGACTGTTAGCGTGGGAGAGTGGACGTATGCTTGATCTAATCCAAATACTATTCGTTTTGTGTCCAAATTTTCTCATCTTTTGAAACTCCTTCTGTTTATTACATTCTATTGCACACTTGCTAAATTGCTTCCAAATATTATTTAAAATCTTAATGTTGTGCTTCAAGTTCAAACTTTGTTCTTGATATTTGAATTTCGCTTTAAATTTATCAAGAAATTTTAAAATCACATATTCACCCCCTTTAGGTGATCCTTGATAGCCACCTCAATTGGTATCAGAGCAGGTTGCTCTATTATTGAAATGTTACACTTTTGAGCTAAAGATCTTTTAATAGCTAGCATGAGTGCGCCAGGTCTTGTTGAAAGACAAAGTGACACCAGACCTCCATATTTTGATGGAAAAGAATACAATGTTTGAGAGAACAAAATGAAGGCTTTCCTCATATCCAAGGATCCCTTGGAGTGCGATGATGTTCCGAAAGGAATCAACGCAACAACTACTTTAGTGTCTTCATCAACTGGTCAAGAGGATGGCAACACACCTGCATCTGTTGCACTATCTCAAACTGAGATAGATAAAAAAGAAGCCCTTGATGCAAAAGCAATTTATTTACTTTATTATGCCTTATCACCTATTGAGTATAAAAAAATTGCTTATTGTGAAAGAGCCAAAGAGGTATGGGACAAGCTTTACATCACCTATGAAGGAACAGATTGAGGGAAAGAGACTCAGATAAACACATTACTTGGACAATATGAATCCTTCAAGATGAAGCCGGGAGAATTTATTGCCGAAATGAATGACAGATTCACAGAAATTGTGAATGATTTAGCATATCAAGGAAATCTAGTCTCTGGACCAAAGAAAGTGAATAAAATGTTGAGAGAACTCTCAAAGGATTGGAACAATATGAAAACCTTTCTTCGTGAAACTCAAAGAATCATGCCACTATTTGTGGATGAACTCATTGAGACTCTTCAATCATATAAGGTAGAACAACTCAATGAAGAAAATGAATCAAAAGGTAAGAAATCAATTGCTCTAAAGTCTAACATAGATTCTGATGATACAAATTCATATGATGATGGAGATGACGAAGAATTGGCACTTCCAATAAAGAAATTCAGGAGAATGAACAAGAAAGGGAAGAAGTTCAAAGGAAGAAAAGCTTTCAAACAAGCTGAGCAAAAGAAGACATATGATGAGGGAGAAGTAAGTAAGGATGTAATTTGATTTCATTATAAGAAACATGGACATATTAACCTAATTGTCCACTCTTGAAGAAAAAGAAAGGGAAGTTTGAAAAAATTAAGAAAGCGCTGAAGGTAGAAATATGGAGCGACATTAAGTGTGAAGATAGTGATGATGAAGATGCAAACATTTTCTTAATGACACACTCAGACTCAGATTCAGATATAGACTCAGAAACTGAAAAAGAAATTAAGATAAAGTATCATGAAATTCCAATTGAAGTATCAAATTACACTGATGAGCTATGTTCAGATTTTAAGTCTGCTCTTCAAAGGAGCTCCGAATTAAAAAAGAAAAATTATAGGCTAAGGCAATAGGATGTTTCTCAAAAGGACAAGATCGATTTTTTACAAAAGGAATTTCATCAAATAAAAGAAAATTGTGATTTACTTGCAAAAGAAAATGCTGTTTTAAAAAAGGAATTTTCGAATTTATGCTGTGTTCGTTTGGCGGAAAATGTTTTCCAGGAAAACATTTTCCGGGTTTTCCGGTGTTCGTTTGGCGGAAAACATTTTCCCCCGGAAAACATTTTCCCCTCAATGAGGGAAAACATGACTAAATTGGCGGAAAATGATTTCCGCTTCTGAAAAGCGGAAATCATTTTCCGCCAAACTCCTTCCCCCCTCCGGTCGCCCGCCACCGGTCGCCGCCGGCCGCCCGCCGCCACTGGTCGCCGGCCGCCGCCGGTCGCCGGCGAAAAACATTTTCCGCCTCAATGACGGCGAAAACATGACTAAATTGGCGGAAAATGATTTCCGC
Organism: Syzygium jambos; assembly: GCA_031216235.1. Classification (NCBI taxonomy): domain Eukaryota; kingdom Viridiplantae; phylum Streptophyta; class Magnoliopsida; order Myrtales; family Myrtaceae; genus Syzygium; species Syzygium jambos. The sequence continues at coordinate 1,508,335 of CM062224.1, forward strand.
TTCTGAAAAGCGGAAATCATTTTCCGCCAAACTTCTTCCCCCCTCCGGTCGCCCGCCGCCGGCCGCCGCCGCCGGCCGCCGCCCGCCGGCCGCCGCCGAAAAATATTTTCCGAAACTTTTTCATATTTGTTGCCGAACACCGGAAAATTATGTTCCGGAAAAATATTTTCCAGGAAAATGACTTCCGGGAAAGCATTTTCCAAAAACACAATATTTTCCGCCAAACGAACGGAGCCTTAACCACAAAACTTTCAAATGGATGAAAAACCTTGGAACATATACTTTCCATACAAGTTCCATACTATAACAAGTCTAGACTTGATTTTATTAAGGAAAGTGATCTTCTAATTGATTTTTCAAAAGTCAAGGAGAGGCTAAAGCAAAGACCCTCGAAGCATGCATATAAAAATGATTTTTAAAAGAAATTTTGTAAAACCTATTGACCAAAATGCCCTCAAGTGCTCAAATTGTGGTGATCCAAAGCACTTTGAGAACGAATATCTTAAAGTCTGGAGACCAATTCAGAGAAACTGGATAAGAACAACTTATTTCACTAACTCTCAAGAACCCAAACAAATTTGGGTACCAAAGAAAATTAGAGATTATTTATTTTTTGCAGGTACCTAAAAAGAAAAAGAACAAATGATACTTGGACAATGGATGATCAAGACACATGACGGGAGATTCAAGCATGTTTATAAAATTTGAAAAACTGAATGGTGGAAGCGTATCTTTTGGAGGAAACAACAAAGGAAGAATCATAGGCAAACGAATTGTTGAATTTGGAAGCCTAGTGATTAATGATATTTCCTTGGTAAAAGGCTTTAATTACAATCTTATAAACAAAAGTCAATTATGAGATATAGGCTTCAAGATCAACTTTCAAGAGAGCACATGTTCTGGGTTAAGCAAAGATTACTCACCATCCTTCACTGGACGAAGACATGATAACATTTATCTTCTTGATGTAAAGTCTGACACGACCCAATGCTTAGTTTCTATCAAGGAAGATACATATTTATGGCACAAAAGGATGGGGCATACTAGTATGAAACAGATATTCAAGCTTGCTATTAAGAAGTTTGTTTGAGACCTTCCAGATTTAAAATTCAAAGGGGCAGAATTATATACAGCTTGCACATTGGGAAAACAGGTCAGAAACTCTTTTAAATCTATATATTATGTCTCTACTAATCATGCATTACAACTTTTTCACGGATTTATTTGGACCAACTAGAAGTCAAAGCATTGGTGGTAAGAAGTATTGTATAGTAATTGTTGATGATTTTACCAGATTTACATGTATATTTTTCCTTGCTCACAAAAATGAAACTTTTTTCTTATTTTTCAAAATTTGCCAAAAAGGTTCAAAATGAAAAAGGTTATGCAATTTCAAGCATCAAAATTGATCATGGGGGAGAGTTTGAAAATCAAAATTATGTAGATTTTTGTGATGAAAATGGTTTTGAACATATTTTTTCTTCTCCTTATACTCTAGAATAAAATGGAGTTGTTGAAAAGAAAAATCATTCTTTACAAAAAAAAAATGGCAAAAACTCTATTGATTGAAAGCAAAGTCTCTTCTCACTTTTGGACAGAAGCTGTTTCGATAGCATGCTACATAATCAATCGAGTTTTTCTAAGACAAATTCTTGAGAAAACCCCCCAATAAGCTTTACAAAGGTAGAAAACCAAGCATTTCATGTTTTCATGTTTTTGGATGTAAATGCTTTGTTCTTAAAAATACAAATGATAGTTTTGGAAAGTTTGATGAGAAATCATATGAAGAAATCTTTATTGGGTACTCAATAACAAGCAAGGCCTATAGAATCTTCAACAAGAACACTTAAACTATGGAAGAATCGATGAATGTCAAATTTGAGGAGAATCCTCATATTTCTAGAAGATGAATACGAGCATTCTCAAGCCAATGTGGACGTACAAGAATCTCAACAAAATTCTATACCTGAAGGTGTTCATCCTATTGAGGAAATCGATGATGATCTTACAAATGATCAAATTCAGCCTATCTCTCTAGAAATTGATGAAGATCAGAATAACAAATTCAAGAAAAACTAGAAACACAAATCAAGTCATCTAAAGAATATCGTCATTGGAAAGGTAAAAGATGGTATCAAGACACGTTCCAGGCTCAAAGAAAATATAAGTACTTTGACACTAATATATGAAATAGAATCAAAAGGAATTGATGAAGCCCTCGCTAATGAAAGCTTGATAGAAGCTAGGGGTGTCAACGGTTCAATTTGGTTCGGATTTTCAAGAAAACCGAACTGTTAGGATGTAAGTTTGAATTGAACAGAATCTTGATCCGAACCGAAAATGCCCCGAACCAAAAAATCGGTTCGGTTCGGTTTTCGATTTTCGATTTTTCTTCTTTCTTCTTGTTTTTTGCGTTTTTACCGTGCCTGGAGCGCGCACTGTTCCTCTCGCAAAAGGTTGAGTGTTCGAATCCCGGATGCCGCAGGGTGACTTAACTGGTGGCACGTGTGTGGTGGCTAGCACATGTCGCCCCCAGGGTTTACTTCCCAGCTATCGGCCGTGCGGGGGTTTCCTGGGTTACCAAAAAAAAAAAAAAAATGATACCAATATAAAAAAATGAAAAAAGAGGGGTTTTTCAAGATCTCATTTTTATCACCCAGGAAGAGGAGACCAAGAGTTTTCGAGAGAGAGAGAGAGAGAGAGAGAGAGAGAGAGAGAGAGAGAGAGAGAGAGAGAGAGAGAGAGCGAGAGAGCGGGGGAAACAAATGTTTTTCTTCTTCACTTGCGCCGTTTTCACGCCATCTCAGAGCCGCACCTTGAAACGTTCCCACTCTTGTTCATCTCTGCTTTTGGCCATGAAGACTCGAAGTGGTTTGTTCTCGCTAATAGTTCCATTCCCGACACTCGTCTCCTCCGGTGAAACTCTCCTGAACTTCCTCGTGCAAGTTCGACTTATAATCGTCATGGGAATTTCTCACCGGCAAGGTAAGATCCAAATCTTTTGCCTCGGTCACCTCATGAGTGAGATAGAGAGCAATTCAAAGGAGACGAGAGATAGAGTGAAATTTTTAGGGCTTAAAGGGCTAAGCGTGATTTTATATTTCGGTTCGAACCAAACTGAACTGTTAAAATCTGAACCGGCAGAAAAAATATGGTTTTTATTCATTATTCGAACCAAAAACCGAACCGAACCGAACCGAAAATGCATGAAATTTCGGTTCGATTTGTATTTCGATTCGGTTCTGACACCCCTAATAGAAGCCATGCAAGAAGAACTATCAGTTCAGAGTCAATGAAGTTTGGGAACTAATACCAAGATCGAAGAATCATCCAGTAATCGGAACAAAGTGAGTGTTCAGAAACAAACTAGATGACCAAGGTAAGGTTACTAGAAACAAAGTCAGACTTGTGACAAAAGGTTACGCATAAGAAGAAGTAATAGACTATGATAAAACCTATGCACCTGTTGTCAAGCTAGAAGCCATAAGGCTTCTCATAGCTTATGCTTACTTCCATAACTTTAAACTTTTTTAGATGAACGTAAAAAGTGCATTTCTCAATGACTACATCAAAGGCTTTCGGTGGCCTCCCTTAGCAGTAATCATTTGCCTTAAAGAAAATCCTGAAAATATAAACTTGAGTGCACACACACAATGACAAAAGTATGTTCATATCAACGAAGGTAAATTCCTCAAGATTTAGCTGTATTAGACTCTTATCCAATACTGAAACGCATTAATGGTGCAAATAAATCAAATCTTTCGGCATCGCAATCCGTCGGGGGTAAGTTCCTGAAGCTCAATTGACCGGTCTAAATCTACTGTGGAACGTACAACCATTAGAGCTGGCCAACAAAATTCTGGTAAAAAAAAAAAAGGACAGCTCAATTGAGTAGGATTTCCATTCCATCTTCTGTTTTTCCAACAGGGCGGATTCGAGTTGATTGTACGAATTCAAATACATCATGGTTCATAGGCATGAGAGCATAACTAAATTACGCTTATCGTATCTGCATTCTATGACCAAAGGCTGGATTAAGCATAATCTATTTTCCTAAGGAGTTCGAATTTCAGGACGGTTCAATAAGCAATATATTCGATGAAAGCAGAGTCTCTTTCTACGCAAGTCCGAATGCTGCAGTTTCCCTGAACCAAGCGATGACGCCATATTAGTCTAACTTGCTGTCCCTGGTTTTCGCAGGTGTATATTGCAGCCTCAACTTCGAAACTTAATAGAAGTGCTCCTCAACAATAAAATAAGCAAAGATAATCGAATGAACCGAACCCAGCAAGAGAGGCGGAAAGAACGTGATAACTTTGAATGAGGGAACTCATCATTCGAATTTGTCCTCTTGATCATCCAAGATCTTCGTTTGAACATATACAGGTTACAAGTAGGGGTGTCAAAAAAGCCCGGCCCGCCCGGCTCGACCCAGCCCATCCCGACCCTATTCTAAAATTTCGAGTATTTTTGGATCGGGCCTTAGTCTGCTTGGGGTAGTATTTTTAGGGGGAAAAGTGCCAAAAAAGTCCTAAACCTTTTGCATTAGTGCCAATTTAATCCTAAACCTTTTTTTGGTGCCAATTCAGTCCTAAACCTTTTGCATTGGTGTCAATTTAGCCCTAAACCTTTTTTTGGTGCCAATTTAGTCCTAAACCTTTTAAATTGGTGCCAATTCAGTCCTAAACCTTTTGTTTTTGTGCCAATTTAGTCCTTCCGGTCAATTTTGACCGGAATTTGCTGACGTGGACGCCTGCCGGCCGGCGGCCGGTCACCGGCGCTGACGTGGACAACTTAAATAATATTTTAATAAATTTTGAATTTTTCTATTTTTTTCCTTTTTTTCTTTTTTTTTCCACTTTTTTTCTTTCTCTTCCTCTGGCCGGTCGCCGGTCCGGCGACCGGCCAGAGGCCAGTGGCCGGCGAGGTCGAGCTCGCCGGCCACTGGCGAGGGCAGGCTCGCCCTTGCCGGCCACCGGCGAGGCTGCCTCGCCCGGCTCGGGCGAGCCTCGCCATGGTCGGGCGAGGCCCGACCTCGCCAGATCCAGCGAGGTCGGGCCTCGCCCGACCATGGCGAGGCTCGCCCTCGCCGCGGCCTCAGGCAAGGGTTCGAGCCTCGCCGCGGCCTCAGGCGAGGGTTCGAGCCTCGCCGGATCCGGCGAGGTCGGGCCTCGCCCGACCAGGCGAGGTCAGGCGAGGCTCGAACCCTTGCCCTAAGGCTGCGGCGAGGGCGAGCCTCGCCATGGTCGGGCGAGGCCCGACCTCGCCGGATCTGGCGAGGTCGGGCCTCGCCCGACCATGGCGAGGCTCGCCCTCGCCGGGCGAGGCAGCCCTCGCCGGTGGCCGGCGAGGGCGAGCCTGCCCTCGCCAGTGGCCGGCGAGTTCGACCTCGTCGACCACTGGCCGGTCGCCGGACTGGCGACCAGCCAGAGGAAGAGAAAGAAAAAAAAACAAAGAAAAAAAGTGGAAAAAAAAAGAAAAAAATGAAAAAAAAACAGAAAAATTCAAAATTTATTAAAATATTATTTAAGTTGTCCACGTCAGCGCCACGTCAGCGCCGGTGACCGGCCGCCGGCCGGCAGGCGTCCACGTCAGCAAATTCCGATCAAAATTGACCGGAAGGACTAAATTGGCACAAAAACAAAAGGTTTAGGACTGAATTGGCACCAATTTAAAAGGTTTAGGACTAAATTGGCACCAAAAAAAGGTTTAGGACTAAATTGGCACAAATGCAAAAGGTTTAGGACTAAATTGGCACCAAAAAAAAGTTTAGGATTAAATTGGCACTAATGCAAAAGGTTTAGAACTTTTTTGGCACTTTTTCCTATTTTTAGGTGTGGGTATTGTCAAGTCAGAGTAAGGTCGGGCCCGGCCCGCGTTAGCTTTTTGACACCATTAGGGCCAAAAGTAGTTCTCTTCCTCTGATTCGTCCAACTAGCTTACCCATCGTTAAACCGAAGGAGAGAGAGATCTCACGTGAAGGAGGGAGAGATTCACGTGGAATTTCCCTGGAACAAAGCTTGGCATCCTCAGAACCCGATTACCATGTCGAGCCCCCACCCCCCACGCTCGCTTGCTCCGCCCTTCTTCCCACTCCCCGAACCTCAGCTCCGCTTCGCACGGCCGCGCCTGGGGAAGTGGAACCCGGCTCCAATTGCGCCAATCCTTTCGCCGATTCCACCAGCCGACGAGGAGGAACTCGGGAGCGGGGAAACATCGATTGGACGAAGAACACCGAAACCCTAGCCGGCGAGAACCTTCGAGAAGTTTGGGGACGACGCTCGAGAGCTTGGTCGACTCCCTCACAAGTCACACCACCACCGGGCTGCTTATGTCCGTAGCGAAGCGCGACACGCAAGCAATCGCGACTGTTGCTATTCCATGGAAAGGGAACAACGAAAGGCGGGAGCTTTCTCCTTCTTCACTTGCGCTGTCTTGCAGAAGTCGTCTTCAATGGAGAAATTCGTCGAAGAGAGAGAACGAGGAGGAGAAGAAGGAGGAGGAGGCGCCTGCGGAGGTCCAGATGATTCCAAGCTCCTAAAAGAGAAACGCCGCTTTCATGGTGATTTTTTTATTATTATTTTTTTCTTATTGATTTATTTCAAAATATTGACCCAACCCACGACCCACGAAACCCGATCCGGACCAACCCAACCCAACCCTTCTCTTGGTTTATATGCTAAAAAGGGTCTCAGGTCAGGGTGAGGCGGGTCAAGCGTGATCCTATAGGGTTCGGATCGGGTCGGATATCATCAAAACCCGACCCGACCAATTGACAGCCCTCGTTACAACGAAAGAACCTTTAAGCCACAAGCCACAAGCCACAAGCACAGAGACTCAAAGAGCAGAAAGATGTGGAGACTTACAATATCCAGCCAAGAGACGACGCTTCCACAAAGGATGATCGCGACAAAGGAAGCGAAAACAGCAGCCGAAGTCCACGACTTTAGCGGACGGCTGGTATTGGACGAACTGTACGGTCGAACCTCGCGCGACCGCGGGCCAATCTTCACATGGAACTTTTCTTCTTCATCTTCCATTGATCTTGGAAGGCGCTAAGGCTTGGGATGGAGACTAACGGATGTTACCAGCTTCCTCTTTCATTCTTTTGTTTTCGATGGGTGTTTTTGAGGGAGATCTACTGATGAAACTACTGCAAAGTCACATCTACTATTTTTTGCATACTTGGATAGCACTCTTTCGTTTGTGATTTACATGAACAACTTAAGTCTCATGCTTCATTTGTTTCGAAGAAAATAAATGATTTGAAAAATATTTTCTTAAAAATGATCACTTATATAACTTCCAAACATGAATGGTCGAAAATTTTTTCATCGTCCATAAAAATATTTGGACAAATCGTTTTTTTATAATGAAAATATTTTTTATTTGCTAATGTTTTTCAAATCATTCATTTTTCATGAAACAAACGTCGCCTTAATATTATTTGGTTTATCTTTCTCTTTTTCAACAAAGAGTAAGAACCAGTCCAAAAACAAAAACAAAGATTAAGAACGTACATTGGATTTTGTAATCCGTGCGATCTAATTTCAAGTAAAGAACACTCATATCTTATTTTATCTACTCTTTGTTTTGGTTAAAGAAAAACTCTCCGTTAACGATGGTTTATCACGTGATAGGAGTCCAACTTTTGGTGATGTACTTACAAAAGGAGACATGAAGACTTGAAAACTAAGTGATTGAATTTGACTTCCTAATGTATTTATTTGCAGGTGAAGTAACATGTATATGAGTTGATTCATGAAAGTCTTCCTATGCACAGAGAGATGGAGAATATACTGACCCATTTGAATAAATCTGATGCTATTTCTTTCTTACCTAATTATGATAGAAAGGAGTGGATTAGGATTAGTACCACCAAAAAATCTCAAAATGGTTCATCCATACCACATTTACGTTAGACTAATTTTCGTGTTACGTAAAATCTCAAATCGGTATGCTCGTGCCAGTGACCGTCTGGGCAAGGACCGCGGCCCTCGCCATATCTAGAAGAGGGCTGGCGAGGGCTTCGCGGCTCTCACCCAATGGCCGGCGATGACCGGTGACTCTCGCCAGACTTCATAGAAAAAAAAAAAGGAAAAGAAATAAAAATAAAAAATAAAACTTTTAAAAAAGTTCAGAAAATTTTAACAAAATAAAAAAATTATCCACGTCAGCATCGACCGTCATACGTGGCACTGCCGGATTAACATTAGCGATTTCCAACCTAAATTGGCCGGAAGAATTGAATTGGCAAATCGTCAAAAGGTTTAGAACTAAATTTGACAAATTGAAAAATTTTAGACTGAATTGTCATAAATGCAATAAGTTTAAGACCTTTTTGGTAATTTTCCCCACTCACTAATGAGGCTAATTAAGAGGATGTTAGGCTGTGCTAGATTTTGGGGTTAGTATTTGTGTTATGGGATGTAAAAAATATGTGGGGATTCTCGGTAAATGCAACAACAATGGGACGAGGTACAGGAATTTTTATTGAACCGCTGGGTTATTACAAGTGGCATTGGACGTGGAACATTGGTGTTGTCAGTTGATATCTTGTACCTACTCAACATCCCAAGCCCAATTATAGGCTCAATCAACCAACATGTACACCAATATCTCTGCATTTGTCTGAGATATTCTACTAGTTTTTATCCTTGGACGTATTCATGGCCACAAACTTTAATCACCTCCCAATAAGACTAAATTAGAAACTTGGAGAGCACTAACTCTAGAGGAGTCTTGGCTATTCTAAAAATTGATCTATACTTCTACTCTCCTCATTGATCAATTTTCGTAATACTCTGAGCATGTTTTGCAGTATCTCGAACTTGGCTTGTGGTAATGCTTTAGTCAATATAGCCACAGCTCGATTTTCAAGTTTGCAATAATGAGCTTGACCTTGTTGTTACTTTGAACTTCTCGTGTGAAGTGATATTTTGGTTCTGTTTGTTTCGTTAAAATATAAATAATTTAGAAAATATTTTTCTAAAAATGATTGCTTGTAAAGCTTGAAATAATTAGTCAATCGAAAATATTTTTATTATCAATAATAATTTATGTCTAAATATTTTCATGCACGATGAATATATTTTTCGTTCATTCATTATTGTAAATGATACAAGCGATTATTTTTAAGAAATTATTTTTTAAATTATTTATTTTTCACGAAACAAACGGAGCTTTAATGGCAATATGTTTGGTCCTTTTTGAGTAAAAGTTTTTTTCTGGATAGCGACCACCCACTTGTTTTTGCAAAATATAAGAGGTGGTTCTGCACTTCTCCAATGCCTACTAGTATTTTTTTTTTTAAGCCATAGTGCTTGACTGGTGTCTTTAATGTTATGTATTAGTTACTCCATATAAAGAGGCGTATTCCAGTCGCACATCTCGTACACGCATCAAATTCCTTCGTGGACAAAACATTGAGTCTCTTACGGCACAAAAGCAGCTCAAAGAGTGAGACTTTTCCTCACATTTATAAACTGATCGTCAATCTCTTCCATAACCGATGTAGAATTTGAAGTCTTTCGGTTTTTTATATATTTACTTACTTTTCTTATTTTGGGGTGTTAGTGAAGCTCAAGGAGAAGTGATTTGAAAATTTCTAGTTAACCTTGTTTCCACATGAAGTAACATTTGACAGATTTGAGACTTTCAATGCAGAGTCTTACTACCGAGGGAGACGTGGAGATGCAAATCTCTCTTCTTCTTTTTTGACTTCACCGATGAAGTTCATCAGTCACCCGAAGTTACTTGTTCCTTCAACTTGTGACACAATGGTACGTAACAAGTATTTCCAATATGGCCCTCTAACTAATTTTTCTTCTTAAAGTTAGTAAATTGCTCTCTTCCACCCGGTGATGCAACCACATTCTGCTAAGAGCACAGGACATTTCTTCGTTTCTTAATAAGTAGCCTAGTGATGTTCCTTTTTCTCTCCATGAAGCCTTGAAGCTCCCTTGGGTCATAAGGAGGTGGCAGTGTGCAAGGCAGTGAATCACTAGGGGACTTCACCAGGGAGTCCTCCATGTTTATCCTAAACAGACCGCTAATCGGGCATGCCATTGTCTCGGCGCAGTACTCAGACGCTCCCGCTGGCACCTCCGGCTTGAACTTGAGAAGCTTTGCGTATTCAACAAGGAGGTGAAGCATGTAGTCGTAGACGTACTTCATCTTCAGATTCTCCCCCATGAATGTACTCCCACTTTCTCCAATGGCTTGTGCCTAATTTGGCCAGGAAATGCAAAGTTGTTAGTAACAACCCAGAAAAGTAAAAGGAAAAAGAAGTGGGGTAACAGTAATGTTCGAGTCGTGATACTGTAAGTCGTTCCTCGACTTAGCGGACCCATTTAAATATCGATCAGGAATCTCCACATTGCTTTGGAAATATATCAGTACCTCTTTGATGTGCTTGTTGCCCCATTCTACTGCAGACTTGATGTCTCTGCACTTGTTGTTGAGCCTAATGGGCCAGTAATGCTCCATTGGGATCATCCCTCTTAGGAAGAAATCGTGATAAACCGGCTCCATCATCAAAGTCATCGAATCACATGCCAGAATGTACTTGTCGCTCACAGACCATGCCTTGCCTTCAACAAAGATCTTGTACCTTGAAAATGAATGGATGGAGTGGAGAGGAACTTGTTAATCAGATTAATCAATCCAGAACATATATAGGGGATCTTGAGAATCATAAGGAGTTGCATTGCGTAATTACCTGTGGATGCATTGATCTTCCAATTTCGATGCTTTGAATCCTTGCCTAGATTCAGCAGCCCAATTCTGATAAAAAGAAAAATAATCACAGAAATTATCTGTCAGTTACAAACTTTCTTTTTCTAATTGTTTGGAGAGAGAGATCACAAAGTGGTCCGCGCAGCTTGTCGGACGATGAGTGGAAAAATTAGTACATTTCTGTGACCGTTACCGTACCAAAATCAAGAACTATAACAAGCCAATGGCAATTCACAAGAACTGCATATTCTTTTGTGAGAATAGCTCAGCACAGCCTCATGATTTGGGCTTGAGTTTGATCAACTTAGCAACTAGCTTGATGGACAAGGCTGAATCACCTGGGCATATAGACGAGCATTCCAGTCATGTTCGTCAGTCGCATTGCACGTCATTAGGTCTTGCCTATTAGGCGATACATCCGGGTTGCCTTTCCAGTATGCATAAGGGATTCGATCTTTCCATGCAATATCGTTTGCTCTCTCTTTGATGGCTTGGTATGTATTTGCCCATGTCCTAATATTGACCTCGTGCCTATACAAAATTACAGATTAGAACTTCAATGCACATGATTTTTTCCGATCCCAAGATGAGAACTACAGTGCACATGATTATCTTTTCAAAAAATATCGAGTCACTGTGTTAATCACAGAGGAGAATAAGATTATTACCATCCCCAGAATGACCAGTCAGGAAATAATATGTCCAACGATGTGTCATTCCCACAGTAGTGGAAAAGCGGCGGGGGTGACACAGCATTGGGCCCTTGGTAGTCACTCTTCATGATCACCGGCCTGTCATTGCAATAGAACATGAGCTCCAAATCTGGCACTTTTCCGGGATACAGCCTCAGGAGCTGCAAAATCCCCCAAATTGTGCCCACATCTCGTGTCTGAAAGGGCCTCCTGTAGTGCTCTATATAAGCCTTGCCATTCACAATCACAAGCCTGAAGTGGGCAATGTGTTTGGTTCTCTCCATCAACTCTCTTGTGATCCCCGTGCTCTTCCATGGCCATAGATCCTCGTGGATCCACCGGAAGTACTCCGGGCATGCCACAGCATACAATTCCTCAGGTTTGTATTTCGTCGGGTAGTTTGCTGGGCATGTCTGGGGCATGGTTGATGAATTGGTACAGTTGAGAGGGAATTCCATCTTCTGAGGCAGCTTTTGGTGGTCTCTCTTAGCAGTAATCATTTGCCCTAATGAACCTCCTGGAAATATAAACTGGAGTGCAGCATACAATGATAAAAGTAAGAATGAAGGTAAATTTATAAGATTTAGGTGTATGAGGGTCTTATCCAATAGCAAAACGCATTGTTAATGTGATGCTAATTCCCGATATCTCGTAATAGTGGAAATATATCAAATCCTTCGGCATCACGATCTGTTGGGTTAACAGGTTCCTGAAGTTCAATTGACTGGTCTAAATCTACTGTGGAACGTACAACCATTAGAGCTGGCCAACAAAATTCTGGAAAAAGAAAAGACGGTTCAATTGAGTAGAATCTCGATTCCATGTTTGGTTTTTCCAACTGGGCAGATTCGAGTTGAATGTAAGTATTCAAATACATCGTGGTGTTCATAGGCATGAAAGCACAATTAAGTTGCGCTTATCGTATCTGCATTCTATGACCAAAAGCTGGATCAAGCATTATCTATTTTCCTAGAGAGTCCGAATGTCAGGATGGTTCAGTAAGCAATACATCAGATGAAAGCAGAGTCTCTTTCTACACAAGTCCAGACGCTGCAGTTTCCCTGAACCAAGCGCGGACGCCACAGTAGTCTAACTTGCTGTCCCTGGTTTTCTCAGGTATGTTTTGCAGCCTTTGACTTCATTCATAGAAGTGCTCCTTAACAAGAAAATGAGCAAAGATGGTCCAATGAACCGAGCCCATAGAGAGAGGTGGAGAGAATGTGATAACTTCGAACGAGGGCACTCATCATTCAAATTCGTCATCTTGATCAGCCAAGATCTTGGTTTGAATAACATGCGAGTTCACAACAAAAGAACCTCTAAGCCACAAGGACAGACTCGTTACCATCAAAGAGCAGAAAGTTGCGAAGACTTACAATGTCCAGCCAAGAGACGACGCTCCCACAAAGGATGATCACGACAAAGGAAGCGAAAACAGCTGCTGGAGTCCACGACTTCAGCGGACGGCTACTACTCGACGAACTTCGCGATCGACCCATATTCGAACCCAGTCCAGTCTTCGGACGGAGCCTTTCTTCTTCATCTTCCATTGATCTTGTGAGGCACTCAGGCTTGGGATCGAGACTAACAGAGCTTACAGCTTCTTCTTCTTTCTTTTGTTTTCAATGGGTGTTTTTGAGGGAGATTGAGTGATGAAACTACTGCAAAGTCACAGCTAACTATTTTTTGCTTGCTTAGAACGCACTCCTTGGTTTGTGATTACATGAACAAGCTCAGATGAAGTTGAGTCCTAGTATTATCCGGCTTAATTTTCGTTTTTCAGCAAAAGAGCAAGAACGTAAGATTGGGTTTTTGTAATCCGTGTGATCTCATTTCAAGTCAAAAGCAATCTGTTTTATTTTATCTAATCTTGTTTTGGTTGAAGAAGAACTCTCCGTTAAGGAAGGTTTATCACGTGATTAGGAATCCAAATTTTTGGTGATGCACTTGCCAAAGGAGGCGTGAAGGCTTGAAGACTAAGTGATTGAATTTGACTTCCTACTTCTAGTTATTTATTTATTTATTGGTTTAAATTAATTTGCATGTGAAGCATCATGTATGTGACTTGATTCGGGCAAGTCTTCTTATCCACAGAGAAGTGGAGATGTACTGACCCATTTGAATAAATTTGATGCTATTGCCTCCTTACCTAATTATGTTAGAAAGGAGAGGATGCTTTTCTCCTTTCTAGTTTCAATGAAATTGGGTATTATTAAACTAGGATTGACGATCTCAAAACGGTGCATTTCGTGCCACATTTACCCTAAACTAATTTTTGTGCCACATGAATTCCAGAATTAGTACGCCCGTGCCACATTTACTCCCAAAACTAATTTTCACGTCACAAAAAACCACATACCAATTATATCCTCGAAGACCAATGAGATTCCTTTCTAACTTTGGATTCTCATTGATTCGCATTTGCACCTCTTAATTTACAACATCCTTCGTCCTAATTAGACACAATTATTCATCAATAAATGTGGATAATATATATAACAACACTACATTTTCGTCAATATGTGAATGATATTTGCTAATAGAACTTCATCCTTACTATATGATCTCGTTCCTGTGCAGGCAACTTGTAACCATTTCCTCAGTCGGTACACCCTAAGGTTTTTCGAGTAGGGCGCCCTTCGTGTGGTCATAATGTTCTAATGGATGTACACTCGTTTAATATTTTTGGTAGCAATTGCGAAACTTTGCGATTTTAAAGGGTTAATCTTCTCCAATTTTTTTTTTATAATGAAAGACCATGCTAGGTCGAAAATTAGTTTTGGATAAATGTGGCACGAGTATACCTATCAAACGGGTGGGTCGGCTCGGGTTTGGAATGATTCGACCCATATTGACCCATTTTATCTGTTTTGATCCATTTTCATACAATACAATTCTAGCGACCCACATCCGACCCTATCCAACTCAACACATATTGCTAAAAGACTTCAATATTAAATCCAATTTAGAAAAAATTAATTTTTATAATTTTTTTAAAATGTATATTGATAAAACACTCTAGACAATTTTTAAAACTTTTAAAAAATTCTGATTTTATTATAATATTTATAATTTTCTTTTCTTTTTTTTCTTCTACGTCCAGCGACCAACAACGACCAGCAATGACTAGCAACCTCCAACCAACCAGTGACCGGTGGTGACCAGCGACGATCGATGATTGGCTAGCAACCCTTGTCGGATTTCTAGAAAAAAAAGGAAAAGAAAGAAAAAAATTAAAAAATTATGAAAAATCAAAAAATTAAAAGAATTAAAAAAAATGACTTGCCTATTTATGACTCACATAGCTAACCCATTTATGACACATTTAAGACCCCTTAAATTATTAATTAATTCATTTATGATCCATTTAAAACTCATCAAATTATTAAGTAACATCTTTATGACCATTTTAAGCTCGTTTTTAAAACTTAAGCAACCAATTTATGACCCGCACCATTTTATACAGGTTAATGTATGGGTTCTACACCCATTTTGCCGCCTCCAAACACAAGATACTAGTTTGAAATTTTTGGTAGTATTAGCTCTATTCAAAGGGAGTCAAAGTCGCCCATAGAAGCATAGAAATCCATCTGTCTATCTACAACCACACATCGAATTAAACTTGGGAACTCTGAAAAGTTTGAATGCTCTCCTGCTGCTCTAGTTAAGTTGTAACTAGATCCCTAGGGATGGAGGATTGTGGATTTTTATCAAAAGCTTTAAATAGCAGAAAATAAAACGGGCCCGAGTATGAAGTTTGATCTGTATAGGTCAGTTGCGATTTTGGTAGGATCGTAGAGTTGCTTTTATTGCAACAAGAAGCCAATTCTTGAATTTTATAGTTTCCGTCCCTTGAGAGGTGAAATGTGTAAGTGTCAATATCAGCGGAGCATTAGATGCCATCGCCGTGGCTGTCGCCACTGCTCGTAAGTCATAAGCGCCGCCCTTCCTTAGGAATGCCTAGAGCACCGTGCCGCCATATTTAATCATCGGCGATCGATATTGTATCCAGAAGTTATTTCCTTTGCAACCAGTCTGCGTGCCAATTTTTATACCACGATCGACTTGTTGGTTTACCGACGCTAGACTAAGACAATCCAACGGGGGTTGGCTACGATCGCCACCATCAGTATCTTTACTAGGAAAATCCGTTTGACAAATGATGAAATAGGTAGACATCTGATTGTTCTTTCATGCAAATAGTTACTCGAATACATTTTTTGAAGTATGGAAAACATGTAATCGTCTGAATTTTAAATTAAAATGAGATAAAGATAAGATAAGAAAACTTTCGAATTCGTGACGGATGAATGCAACCCTTTTATGGGAACTTTAAAATTAGGGGATAGTCGATTCCTACAGAGGAATTGAAAGCCGAACCAGAGGGATTGATTCCGGATTTCCGGAACCGGGAACCGAATTGGACCAAACTAGCTAGTACGATTCCCAGTGGACCAATGGAACCAGTTGCGTGTTCAGTTTTTTTTTTTTAAGCATATAGTCCATAATTCTTTGTAGGATTTTTGTGAGAAGGATGTTAAACCTCTCATGGGAATTCATATGGGTTAACAGAAAATGAGTACGGGCCCATTGCAAGGTCTATCAAAACGACACCATTCAATGCAAAATTAATTTCAATGCTTCGCAATGAGCTCATGGATAAACGAAAATGATAAACTATAGACATAGACAAGATGCAGTCCCATATAAAAGCATTAATATGGAAGATATTCCAAAAAAAAGTTGGTCCGATTTAGGTGGTCTGGGTGGGTAGTTCCACACATGAAATCAGAAACCTGACCGAAAATCACTGATTCTAATTTTTTAAACCTGGAACAGAACCAATGCCCTGAGAACCACCCGGAACTAGCCAATTCGGTTTGGTCCGGGCTGTTCCTTCCAAACACCCCTTATTTAGAATGGACCCTACCACCAATAAAAGAATTTCTCGAGCGTGGGCTGAGTTGATCACACGTACGGGCTCAAGGTCTAATTTGAGAAGATGACTCGAGTACTTTCAAGAAGTATTCACAAGTTAGAGCCCTACTCATCTGCGCCTGTAGTCATGCATAGGCTCACCAACAAGAAAGTGACTTCAAGGTACGCCTAGAGAGAGATCTACTTACAAAAGGTCAACTCAATCTAGTTGCTCGCTTTTGTGGTTCATCGTTTTCAAGGTATAAGTGGAGTGACTGTGAAACTAACGTGTCTGTGTCCACCTTTGCAATCTAAAAATGAAACATCCGAGACCACCAAGAGGACGAGCGTTTGTTGAAATCTTTCCAGTGTTGTGCCTCCCCAATCTCCACTCGTCTAGTCACCTTCTCGTTTCTTTCGAGGAGCGCTTTGAGTTCAGGAGGTTCATAAGGTGGCGGCAACGAGCATGGAAGCGCATCGCCAGGGGACATCACCATAGAATCTTCCATGAACTTCCTGATCGAGCCACCGAATTGGCATGCCATCTCTTCCGAGCACAGCTCGACCGCCCCCGGTGGCACCTTCGTCTCGAACTTCAGGAGCTTCGAGTACTCGCTGAGTAAGTGGAACATGTAGTCATACACGTACTTCATTTTCACGCTCTCGGCGACGAATCTGCTTCCACTCTCCCCGATCCTCCGTGCCTGCTTAGGGTGTTCGTTTCCCCATTCCACAGCAAACTTGATATCTCTACACTTGTTGTGGGGCCTAATGGGCCAGTAATGGTCCATGGGGATCAGTCCTCTTGAGAAGATATCATAGTACTCCGGCTTTACCAGCAAAGTCATGGCATCGCATGCCAGAACGTACTTCTGACTGACCGACCAAGCGATTCCTTCAATGTAGATATTATACCTGCTCCATGTTTTGTTCATGCAAGCAAATTCAGTTTATGGCTGAGCCATACGATGCGATCTGGAATACCGACTACTCATTTACAAAGAGAGCGGGAGAGGATTTGCAAGACAAGCAAACCGGGAACCGTAACTGGCTTACCTATGAGTGCATTGATCTTCTAGATTCGAATGCTTAAATCCTTCGGCCATTTCGCGACCCCAATCCTGGAAATGGAAATCGCAAGCACATCAAGTTTCACATTTTAGTGCAGTAACTTTACTATCTGATTCAAGTAACAATAGGTAGAACCGACCAAATCAAATAAGGATCAGTTATCGGTAATGATTTCAAGAGTTCACAAAGTGCTTTGCTTTTCCATTTTTACCTGGTCATACAAGCGAGCTTTCCAATCGATTTTTTTGCTGTCATTGCACTTGAGGAGCTCACCCCTGCTTCGAGACGTAGTAGGGTTGCCTTTCCAATAAGCGTAGGGCTCTCTATCCTTCCATGGGATCATCTCTGCCTTCTCTTTTACGGCTGATAACGTGCTTTCCCATGGCTTTACGTTCACTTCAGGCCTACCACATAAAAAGTGCTTGTATGAGACACTTCCCACTTCGTACATGATGCTTTTCCGGAAGAGAGAGCATTAAAAGATGCAAAAAGGTTGCTCAGTGGAAGTGCTTTCGCAAATTCCCTCCGAACTAGATAGCGACCCGATCTTCGTTGGCTAAACAGTTGAGAAAAACAATTTGGTGTGGTGAGTTCTATGCATTATGTGAAACCGTGCATTTGGAGCTTATTATGCTGCACTCATCCACCGAACCTGCTAAGACATGGGCTAAACTTAGCTCGAACAGCAGACGGTTTAGCTGGTAAAAAATGCTCTCATTTCTCGGCACTATGATAAAAAATTAAAGAAGCTGTAACGCAAAAGGAGCTAGTTATTACCAACCCCAGAAGGACCAATCAGGGAACGGAATGTCGAACGCCGTGTGGTGTCCACAATAATGAAATAGTGGCGGAATCTTGGTGGCTTTCGAGCCCTTGTAATCTTGCTTCTTGATTGCCGGTCGGTCTTCGCATTGGAACATCAATTCCAAATCTGGCAACTTACCGGGATACAACCTCAGGAGCTGCACGATTCCCCAGAATGTGAACTCTTCTCTCGTTTGGTATGCAGGCCCGAACTTGTCCAGATAGACTTTCCCCTTGTGAACCACTATCCTAAAATGCGCAGTACTCTTAATACTCTCCAACATCTCCCTCGTGATTCCTGAGGCCTTCCAAGGCCGGAGATCCTCGTGGATCCACCGGAAGTACTCGGGACATACCTCGGCGTGTATGTTCTCGGTCTCGTGTTTCAAAGGATAATCCAAGGGGCATGTTTGCTTCGTGGTTGCATTTGGGCACTTGAGTGGGAACTCGATTTTCGGAGATGATTGGGCAGAGCTTTCGTTGGTGGTAGCTTTGGAAATTGAAGCATTTGGAAAAGTAAAAGTAGGCTACAAACCACAAAAATATAAGAAAAGTAATCCAAGGTTAATTCATGGATATGAGATTAGCTGATTTGTGAGATTTACAAAGTCATGAAAAAGAATCTCAGTATCTGCGTAACATTGGCATATCCATGGCTGACAAAAAAATTAAGGCAAAAGATGAAACATTAGCATATTTGGTCATGGGCCATAGCATCATCATCCTCTTGATCATGGCAAGGCGTGTTTGTTTAGGACAAAGTAATTCTGTCTTGATTGTTATTAGAGAGAAAAGTTACGCAGAATAAACAAGAAACAGAGTAGATTACTAGAATTAGCATGTGGAAGTCGAGCCATAATGAAACAGGCTCCCCGTTTCTAGCTACTTTCTCAAAACAGTTCCCTTAGCTCTAGCTTTCTACAAATCACTTCCTATCACACGATAACAGGCTGACATAAAATACAAATCATAACATATCAACGTGAACCCAGAAAACTAATGGTCTGCAACATATTAACCTGGGTTTTTGGAGATGATTGGGCAGAGCTGTCGGTGGTGGTAGTTTTGGAAATTGAAGCGCCTGGAAAAGTAAAAGTAGGCTACAAAGCACCCAAAAATCAAGAAAAGGAATACCGAGGTTAATTCGTGGATATGAGGTTAGCTGATATGTGAGAATTACGAAGTCACGAAAAAGAGTCTCTGTGTCTGCGAAACATTAGCATATCTACGGCCGACAAAAAATTAAGACAAAAGATGAAACATGAAAAAAGAAAATACCGAGATTAATGCATCGAGAGGAAATGACTGATATGCAAGGAACCCACAATGTTATTTGGTCATGGGCCATAGCAGCATCGTCATCCTCTAAATCACGGCAAAGCGTGTTTGTTAAGGGCAAAGCAATTCTGTCTTGATTGTTATTAGAGAGAAAAGTTACGCAGAATAAACAAGAAGCAGAGTAGATTACTAGATTTAGCATGTGGAAGTCGAGCCATAATGAAACAGGCTCCCCGTTTCTGGTTACTTTCTAAAAACAGTTCCCTTAGCTCTAGCTTTCTGCAAATTTCTTCCTTTCACATGACAACGAACTGAGATAAAATACAAATTATAACATGTCAACCCAAACCCAGAAAACTAATAGTCTGCAACTATTTAAGAGATGCTACGGAACAAGAAAAATCAATCTTTTCTTCTGAGAAGCTATCGTTCACCCCCTTTCGTTTCATGATTCGATGATTCAGAACGGTTCGTGCGCTGTTCATTTAGCGGCAAAGGCAATACGCGAGACACTCGTACGTAAAAGCGGAAAACTAAGTTGCAGGGAATCAAAAGGGGAGGCACGAGATGAAGAGAGACTCACGATATCTATCCAAGAGAGGAACACTCCAGAGACGACGACGACCGTGAAGAGAACGAAAACGGTGGCCGAAGCCCACGTCTTCGCCGGCCTCCAAGCTTTGGCGCCATAGCATCCATGAGAGCTCTCCTCTTCCATGGACGACCAGCTCGCTCACAAATCAGCAGCAGCCCGTTTGAGTCCCGAATGACAGAGATGTCACACGAATTACCGTTATCGTTACCATCATATTATTATATCAGCTGAAGAGCATGGAAAATTCTAGCTATATACCCTTTTGTCCGGCTTGCTAAGTGTCACCACCAGGGCTCGAGAAATTTCCCAAGAAGATGCACAAAAGGCGTTCAACTGAAGCCACATGAACGGAGGAAACGAAAGAAATGGAAATTGGAAAGGCAAAAAAGGGGCTGTGTGGGGCGAAGAATCGTGGGTATATTCTGACTTTTCTTGGAGTCCATAGACTATCTTCCCCACCCGGGGGCTCGCAGGATTTGAATGGTCTCTATGGAGTTGGCAATTCAGTGAAGGTAAGATCTCGTTGGGGAGTTTTTTACTAGATATCGACGATAGATTATTGCTTCCAGACGAACTGGCAGGGGACCAATCCGGACCGTCTGTGGAGGACGCGGATGGGTTGTGACAATAACCTATGCAGCAGTAGCACTGGCTTCGTGGCCCAGTCATTGACATTACTGTCTGTTCCCCCGAACATTATGATCAAACGACGCATCCCCAGGAAAGAGAGAGAGAGACAGCAATGAGAAACGACGTGCAGCAGCGACGACTTTGGGGTTCGAATCGTGCGTTCCTCGGCGTTCTGTGCCTTTTCCGTTAGAATATTTCCAAGTTTGAATGGTAAAATTAATAAACAAAGGGTTAAGCCCCAATAGATAACCCTTAGCGTGTAATTGTTTAATTCCTCTTTGGCGGTTTCTAGGAGTCCTGTGCGGACCGGGCCACACTCAACCCCGCTCGGACATATCATATTGGATGTATCCGACCGCTCGGGCCGTCACGCGCGACTTTTAAAATTACAATTGGTTCTCTCGTCAAATCGACGAAACCCAAAAAAATCCGGGGATTCGACCATTTCGAATAGGAGAGATGTAATTCCACGAAGGTGCACGGCTCATTTAATTTCGTGACACGACCTGACGGGGTTCAAAGATGAGACCGAACTGGTGAAATTTTCCAAACTTTAGGTCACATCGGATCCCGGGTATTGGACGAGCAATCGGGGTAAGGACGAACGCCCCAACAGAGACGGCACGTCACGAAAGCGAAATGGGAGCAATAACGGCCTCAAATTCGCCTTCAATCAGCAGCCACAAAAGTCCTCGTTAAGGCTATTGGGCACGTTCTTCCAATGCGATTTGAATGGACTCGAGGGTCAAAATCTAGGTATGTGCACCCCGCAACAAGGTGGAACCTCATTGGTCAATCCGCGGACCAATAAGCAAATTGGTGCCACTACGATGCACCTTTCATTTCATTTCATTCTATTATTTTCTGGGTCTGATGTTTTCATCCAGAAAAAGGGGGTTCCCCTCTAGCAAATCGTCTGCGCGAGCATGCCAAATCCATCCTCTTATAATTGGGTACCATTAGAATTAGGAACTTCAAATGAAAAACGAACTCGGATGTTCCCGCTCGTTGGGTCGCGCGCGATCTTTGGTCCTCGCACACGATGTGGGTTTCGGCGACTGAGTATCCTGACGGCACTCATTAAGCGGAACGAGACTTCCGCCGCTCAATTATTTTAGCTAGTTAGGTGGCGAAACAGTTAGGCATCAAAGGTTTTCTATGGAGGAAATTCTCTAAGTCCCGTGGCCCCACCACACCCCCGCCCCCCACCTATCTCTTCGCGGCTAACTAAACGTCTATTCCCGTGCTCGTCTACCCTCCGTTCCCCATCAACTCCCCAGGACATGTACATATATATGAACAAGATCGTTCGATATTATCGAAACAAGCCGCCAAGTTAAAGTCTTCGTATTAGCTTACGACTCTTGGATCTTGTTCGTAAGTTGAGAAAATCAACGTATTCGTTTCCGCTGTATTAAACTACTCCAGCATTCTGTATTTCATATTTTATTACTCTGTTCTTTCTTTATTCTTTCATTTTCTTTTATTGTCTTTCTTATTATATCTTTTGTATTCACCCACGCCAGGCAAGAACAAAGACGAATACTGTCAGGTGGCGAAGCACTTTTCAGCTACTCTCTAACGCTATTTGCCAATTAGCAGTAACGCGTGGCTAAGGAATCTTTTGCCCTGGTTCTCTTTTCATCGAGCATTCTGATTCTTTGGAGGAGGAGGAGGACGACGACGACAAAGCTCGCTTGCCATATGAAAACTAGAGAATTAGAGAGTTATTTTATGCATCCCACTTCACCATCAGAGTTATTTGCATATGAGATGAATAGCTGAGGGCAAAACCTTTTTTAGCACTTCTATGGGAATCCAGATCAATCAGAGAGCGAGTTAAACGCTTGACCTCTGCCTTTCAGTAAATCAATGTGTTTCTGTCAATGTTCTTATTAACTGGAGAGAGTTGATAATGAGTTGGAAACTAAAGAGAAATTCTCCTACAAAAATGTATAGTAAAAGGAAAATGAGATGATAAACAGAGGAAGGACACCACGTGTGATCATTGACAGCAAACTAGCTCGACATAGTAAAGGCCTCATGATTGAGAGGTTTCAACTGCCAATTGATAAAAGGGGGTGCATCTTTTGAAGCCTTCGAAGCTAACCTGTAAGACTGAGCTCCTTCCTGCAAAAGAAGGGAAAAGGGGGGAAGCCACATCAATGTCAAAATGAGAGTAAAAAAACTGTCGGCTTTGCTTTCCATTTCATCGTGGAAGAAATTGTTCTTTTTAATATTAGAGAGTTCTACACTTAGGTTCATCATCCATTCACAGACTTGACAAGGTGAAGAAGCTGATAACAACTGATTAACAGCTAAATGTCTGTTGGACAAAGCAGCTACTTCCTATTCTGTTTTTCGACCCTCTAAACTCCCATTGACATGCCTGCTATCAAATGGACCTTTCGCGGTAAGATGAAGAGTCGCATAGCTATTTGGCTAAGGAGTTTAACCTTGTATTCTAGATAAGCAGTCTCATTGCATGGCTCGTTGTCTGCGCCCTCATGCTTGAGTGACAAGAAAATCTCCAATAACCGCCGCCTGAGAGAAGAAGACGACCAATATTGACAATAATTTTTGTACTACTGTAGTCAAAAACTGCTAGACATAGTTTGCACTTACTTGCACAGACATGACTCAGTAGATGGAGAGCGTGCCCCCTTGGCAGAGGTACCTTGTTTCCTTCCTGTGGTTCCGAGAATAACCTCATGCAACCCAGACTTGTTCCAACATAATGAATACCTGAAAATGGATGCTTATTGTGTGCTAAAAGATCTAGCAGATGTGAGTTATTTCAGCTTAAAAAAGAAGGGCATTGAACTGACCCGCATGTTAGAGTTGCAGCAGCATTCTCACAATGCTGGAACTCCGCAGGTGGTATTGGGCTGACCAAGAACAATGGCTGCTAAGAGGATAATAAAATTTTAGTCATCCCCACTCAATATTAATTTGCCGATAAACACTAAATAAGTGCAAACCTTGTTCAATCGGAAGGGACTTAATTGCTCTAGTGGAAAGCATGATATTCTTTCATATAGAGCATGCTGCAGCTTATTCTGCACCAAAATGTCTTCAGGATTATCTGGAGACTGTCCAACTATCACAGAAGACAGGTAAACTGGTTCGAGGAAGTAGGAAAGCAAAGAACCTGAAGGGAGAGAAATGAGAACGCTACCAAGTAAAAGCAGTCATTATACCTAATGGTCAATCTATGTATAACAATGACATCACAAAAAGACATGGAAACCCAAGAAAAGACGAAACTCCAAAAAAGTAGCAGGAGGTTGATTATGTTTCATTATGCTACAAGCGGCCAGCCGTAGCTTCCGATGATTGATAGACAGAAGGGACCAACCTTGAACACCAACAATGTTCCATCTTGCTATCTTATCTGAGCAAGAGACTGACAATGTAGTATCACCACGTCCAGGCTTTCTCTGAACAGAGGCAACGATTGGTAAGTCATTTCCTGGAAACATGAACAAATTTATGGAGAGAGAGAGAGAGAGAGAGAGAATTAGTGAGGAGATTAAATTCCAAAGCTGCATCACTTGTCAAAGAAAAGTTACATGATGTCATTTTCTCACAAGCTATTGCGCGATAAAGTTGTAAATTGCTAATATGAAAAGTTCACTTCTCAATTCAACAGTTCGAACAACAGAAAAAAAATAACTAATGATCCGCGTTGTCAACACATGAATTTGCAGAGAAAGGTACACATATAAGAATTCTTTTAGCAATTTACTAAAATGACAACCAGAGAAAACCAAAATGTAAGAATTCTTTTCCTTTTTGGTCCACTCTAATTTGATCCCACGTCTTATCCAGGCTCCCTCTTAATCCCCCACAAAAAAGCAGCATACACACACAGGATCATTTTGTGTTCATTTGTAGCTAAAAAATAAACTCGTGGCATCTCAGCATCAAATGTAACATGTAATAGATGAGCAAAAATCTTTTCCGGCACATTAGAAAACCAGAGCAAGATGCTGCATGAGAATGAATCATCCAGATAATTCACTAACAGGAGGGACCCAAAAAGAATAGAAGATCCTAGAAATGTTAATCAGCCAAGGAGCTTAAATCTTCCATTACCATGTTTCCTCAACATATCCTCTGCAACCGCTCCTTCTGTGACTTTCACCATTGATGGCACCTCGACTTCATTTTCTTCTATCATTGCAGATATTTTATGAGGCAACGGGGAGGGGGAAGAAGCGACTCCACCTAAGTATGCGACGGCAAGGTTTATAAGCATATAGAACTCAACTGCATCGTTGACTGTTGAGGTGATGAATTGTCCAAAAACATAGTCAATGAAGTTGTTTCATGACAGACAAGGACAAAAAAAAAAAAAAGAGTCCTAGCACCATAACATAGTAAGGAACATAATGAGCTATTTCCAGGAATTACATGGCAACTGTGATATGTACAGATGTAATTGCCAACCCACCCTCATTCTGTACTTCCCCTCGTCGTGGCCTTCTATGATCGGCTCGAGCGGGGATTTACAATCACGAACATCGTTTCCATCATTACCATAAGACATTTTAAGTCGTTGGATCTCAGCATACAAGTACCTGAGTCGAAACAAACTCAGTCGACAAACGAAAATGCAAAAAAGAAAAAAAAAAAGGTGAGAACCATCAAATTGGCAATCCACAGTGCTTTCGGTGGCAAAAGCAAACCAGCGATGAACACGACCTCATCAGAGCTCTCCGCGCGATGATTTCAGCATGAGAATCGTTCACGACGTCGCCGCGGAGGCTCCGCAAAGAACGCCCGATGCACTTCGTCCCCGTTCCGAGCGAAACCACTTCCAGTTCTGAGAGAGAGGCTCACGAGACGAAACGGAATCATGCTCGATCCTACCAGAACCAAACAAACTAATCGAAGCAACAGACTCGAGCTCGATAGAGAGGAGAACCTCGAGAAGGAGAGGAGAAGAGGAATGCGGCGAGGACGGTGACCTCGCGCCCCTGAGGCTTCCCCTTCTTCGGCAGAGCGCGGTAGCGAGCTAGGACCTTCTCGGAGGCTCTCTCCGCGAAGGCGGAGCCGCCGCTCGCCGGAGCGGACGGAGCGCTCGCTTCGCCGGGCGAGCTCATCGGCACGCTTCCGCTTCAGCTCACCGGAAGGCGAGAGCCTGAGAGCGAATTTTCAGCCCACGATGAAACGATGGAGGACGACGGGGAAGCGCTGGTTCTACTCGTGCGGACGCTGCTTTGAAGTAATGGGCCGGTTTTGCTCTACAATTTGGGCCCAAAACCAGTGAAATTCATGGGCCATTAGGCCCATAAATAGATCTAAATGGACCTATGAGATCCACACCCTTCACAAGTAGGCCCACAACTTAGCGCCGTGCTTGTCCCGTCCTCCGATTTGAGTTAATATCACGAAAAACCCCATATTAATACACTTGTAATAAATTTATCCAAAATTAATTTTTTTGACCATAAAAAATCCTAAACCGGTACCTCTATGACAAATTTATTTGAAACTAATTTTTTGACCACCAAAAATCTCAAACTTGTACATTTGTGACAAGTTTACTCTCCATTAGTTTGCGTTAAATTGGATTAATGCCTCGAAAAATAAAAAATCGGTACACATGTGACTAACGAAGGACAATACCCAAAACCGATACATCCGTCAACTGCCGAATGTCAATTAACAAAACAATTTAACAATAAAATTTAACAGAAACTAACGAAAGGTAAATTTGTCACATGTGTATCAGTTTGGGGTTTTTCATGATATTAACCCCTTCGATTTCAGGCCTCTGATCGAAGGATCACAAATTATGAACACGATCTTTACGAAAACTTAATGAAAATTTTTTTTTAAAAAAAAAGTGTAATGTCTATACACGAAACTCACCGATCAAAAATATGACACGACCCAACAAGTTATATCCGATTCACGTGCTTAAACCCTCGTAAAAAGCTGCAAAACCCCGATTGATTGAACTCTACTCAAAGTTCGAGGGGCAAGAGCTCAATCGAGCTCGAGCTCGAGCTCCATAGTCGGTTTAACATGCTCAATCTCAAGCTCGATATTATTAATTACGATGACGAAGAGGAGATGGTGTCTCCGATTAAAAGCAATCGCGTCCGGACACCTAGCAACGATTAAAGCTTAGCAAATGGGCAATCATCGGGCCTAATTGTAAAGCACGTCTCACGTCGTTATTCCAAAAGAAAGACACCTCGTAAATAGGAAAAATTATTCAAAAAATCCTAAATTTATTGCACTTTTGCCAATTCAATCCTAAAATTTTCTATTTTGTCAATTGAGTCATAAATCTTTTCTCGTTTTGTCAATTGAGTCCATTCGAACAATTTTGGCCGGAATTCGATGACGTTGACGCCGGCAATCTTACGTGACACGGTTGGTACTAACGCGGATAATTTATAATAATATTTTAATTTTTTTTTAAAGAGTATTCACCATCCTTTCCAATGCCGCCCATGGAGCCACCAAGCACCACGCCAAGCGCCAACATCCTCTACACTGAAAAATAATCTCTTCATTTCACTTTAGCCACCGTGAGATCGTCGTCGTTGCATGTTTGGCTTTGATTCGGATGTTGGATTCCAAATTGCTTTGGATGTAAACTCTACTAGGAAATTGCTCGCCACATGTTTGATGGAATGCTTAAACTGAACTCATGTAGATTTGACCCCTCCTCCCATCAATCTCGAAGCCAAAATCAAGCCCTAGAATGGACAATCTCAAACAAGAACTGATTAAGAAACGCCAAACCCTCGTCAAAGAAGGCGGTAGCTGACGCATCTTCAAATTTTGATTTCAGAAACATGTGTTTGGTAACGAAATTTCTTTTTTTTTTTTTGAAATAAATTTTGATTTCAGAAATAGGTTTTGAAAAGAAATGAGAAGTAAAAATTTTCCACTTTTTTATTTTAGGAACAAAAATGAGAAATAAAACTTCTTATTATTGCTCGCCCTCGTTACTAACCGGTCACCCACCTACCGCCGCTCACTAGCTGTCCGCGCGCCTACCACAATATGCCGACCGCCACATCCCGTCGCCTGCCGTTTCCCTCCTCCCGCCCACCTGTAGCCCGCCGTCTCCTACCACAAGCCACCATGGGCCGCCGCCCACCTCCCATAGCCGCCCATCGTCTGCCGCCTCTCGTCATCCACCGGCCACTATCTGCTACCGCCCGCCATCCGTCGCCTCCCGCCATGCACCAACCGCCACCGCAACCTGCCTTCCGCCACCGCCACCTACCTCCCGCAACAGCCCACTGCCCATATGCCGTCTCTCGCCACTAGCCACCGCCCGCCTCCTGTAGCAACCCGCTACCTGCCGTTTGCCGCCTCCCGCCAACAGCCGTCTCCCGCCGCGGGCCACTGCTCGCCTCCCGTAGCCGCCCACTGTTCACCGCCTCCCACCACCATTCGCCATCTGCTATAGACCGTCGCTCGCCTCTTGCAGCCATCCTCCGCTCGCCTCCCACCTGCCGCCCTCCTCTCGTCGCCATTCGCCGTCCGCCGTCCACCGCCTGCCCGCCCACCGTCCACTTGCCGACCACGTAGGAGGGAAAAATTTTATGCCATTATCAAATAAATTTTTGTTTTGGGAACACAAATTTTGTATCGTTATTAAATGCGTATTTTTCTCAAAAAATCATCCATGGAATAAAAATAAAAAAATTTATTTATGGCCAGAAATTGATTTCTCAAACAGAATGATTGTCATTCGCGCCCTAAGCTTGTCAGAGCGTTTTTTTGGCCCTCCTTAGCATTGCAAAGTTTTGCATTATGTTATTTTAAACAAAGAAACAGAAGTAAAAGATCATTTGAGTTGCAGGGATTACTCGTCATCCGTCCAAATCCTAAGCGAACTACTAATAGCTACGGTGGGAGTGGGGTGGTTAAAGAGAAATATCATTACCCTTACCCAGCTTTGATTTTCGATGTAATCAGTTGCTTTCTAGGGTAGCATGTCCCAACTAGCTTGTCAAATGAGCGGATCAGGTCAAAAATGGTTTGGCTTAAATTGACTCATTTTATGTAATACAATTTTCGCAACAACTCAAGCCAACTCGAACCCAACCCATATCACTAAAAAACACATCCATATCCATACCAAAACATTTAACCTACTTTAAACTCTTCATGTGAATATATTACCTGGATAGATTTTTTTATCCAGTTAAAAAAATAAATTAACTCAATAAAATTTGTTAGTGAATAAAAGAAAAAACATAAAAACCTAAAGATTGAAATGCATGTAAAGAACTAGAAAAGTAAGCATGTGTTGTGACGAAATAAATGCTTTGTTGATCCAAGTCAATTTAACCTTCTTTTTTCGCCAAATCAAAGTATCTCTTAAACTTATAATCGGTGGAAGTAATAAATATGATACTTGAAAATTGAGACCAATATTGGAACATAAAAATAATAAAGTTTGGAGCTTCATATCCAAATTTATGCCAGCAGATCCCAACTGATTTGTAACCTATGTGAGACAATTGATATGCTCTACCGCAAAATCTTTATCAGATAATTTCATATTAAATATCTTCTTCAGCAAAAATATATAATTTGATGTGAACGGCTTCTCTCATATATATATTCGTTATAATATCTATGGCTTCTTTTGCAATTTTTGCTTTCACAATGTGGTACCTTGTCTTTTTCGTTAACCCTAGACGAATCGCACCTATTGCCATTCAATCAAGAATTTTACATCCCGATTCTGTTGTTGTTCCACTTCCGCGAGTTCAGGTTTCCAACCCTCAAGTAGTATATAGAAATCTTTCTGATAAAGATAGTCCTCAATTTGAAGTTCCCATCATTCGAAATCGTATCTGTCGAACTCATTGATTATGATTTTATCTTCTACCATATTGTTTGCTTTTAATCAAACGTCACCGAGGAGCCAACCAAGCTTTAATATTAGTTGTTGAGAATCGCACACCAATTCCAAAAAAATAACACAAACAAACAATCCCCCAAGCTGAATATAATAATAAAATAACATAATCGAAAGAACACGAATTTGTTATCGAAGTTCACCCAAACCTGGGCTACGTCTCCGTGCAGAGGCACTCTGCAAATCCACTAGACTTCAAAAAAAGTAGGAATATAAAGATAATCTTCTCTTAAGATTGGAGTGCAAAGAAATTGAGAATATTAATAAAGAAAAACTCACTTTTTCTTCTCTTTTCTTTTCTCTCTATTTTCTTCTCAACGTTTGACGGCTTGCATTAATCAATAGCTAATATATAAAGTGTAGCTTTTAACCTAAAAGTAAAATTAATATAAAAGATAAAAAAGCGCTTAATATTAAAATTTGGCTTCATCTGCCGACATGATATCATCGTATTACTGTCAATATTCAGACTCTTAACTTCACTCAAGTTTTGATTAATCTCAACTTGACTGTTTTACTTCCGCATTAAATTATCTAGAGTTTTTAAAATCGCTTATTCACCTCATCCGGGTGATATTGCTAGCTACAACAAAGATGATATATCCAAGACCACCAAGAGGATGAGCGTTTCTCGAAATCTTTCCAGTGTTGGGCCTCCTCCGTCTCCACTTGTCTAGTCACATTCTCTTTTCTTTCGAGGAGCGCTTTGAGTTCAAGAGGTTCATAAGGAGGCGGCAATGAGCATGGAAGTGCATCGCTAGGGAACATCACCATGGACTCGTCCATGAACTTCCTGATCGAGCCACCAAACGGGCACGCCATCACTTCTGAACACAACTCGACTGCCCCCGGAGGCACCTTCGTCTTGAACTTCAGAAGCTTCGAGTACTCGCTGAGTAAGTGGAACATGTAGTCGTATACGTACTTCATTTTCACGCTCTCAGCGACGAATCTGCTTCCGTTCTCTCCGATGCTCTGTGCCTGCGTAGGGTGTTCGTTTCCCCATTCCACGGCAAACTTGATATCTCTACACTTCTGGTGGGGCCTAATGGGCCAGTAATGGTCCATGGGGATCAGTCCCCTTGAGAAGATATCATAGTACTCCGGCTTTACCAGCAAAGTCATGGCATCGCATGCCAGAACGTACTTCTGACTGACCGACCAAGCGATTCCTTCAATGTAGATATTATACCTGCTCCATGTTTTGTTCATGCAAGCAAATTCAGTTTATGACTGAGCCATACGATGCGATCTGGAATACCGACTACTCATTTACAAAGAGAGCGGGAGAGGATTTGCAAGACAAGCAAACCGGGAACCGTAACTGGCTTACCTATGAGTGCATTGATCTTCTAGATTCGAATGCTTAAATCCTTCGGCCATTTCGCGACCCCAATCCTGGAAATGGAAATCGCAAGCACATCAAGTTTCACATTTTAGTGTAGTAACTTTACCATCTGATCCAAGTAACAATAGGTAGCACCGACCAAATCAAATAAGGATCAGTTATCGGTAATGATTTCAAGAGTTCACAAAGTGCTTTGCTTTTCCATTTTTACCTGGTCATACAAGCGAGCTTTCCAATCGATTTTTTTGCTGTCATTGCACTTGAGGAGCTCACCCCTGCTTCGAGACGTAGTAGGGTTGCCTTTCCAATAAGCGTAGGGCTGTCTATCCTTCCATGGGATCATCTCTGCCTTCTCTTTTACGGCTGATAACGTGCTTTCCCATGGCTTTACGTTCACTTCAGGCCTACCACATAAAAAGTGCTTGTATGAGACACTTCCCACTTCGTACATGATGCTTTTCCGGAAGAGAGAGCATTAAAAGATGCAAAAAGGTTCCTTACCAAAAAAAATAAAAGATGCAAAAAGGTTGCTCGGTGGAACTGCTTTTCGCAAATTCCCTCTAAACTAAGTAGCGAGGCTATGCAACCGGATTAGTTCTATCCGAGAACTAGACCAGATCAACCACCCTAAAAATCGGTCGGGTTCCAGTTTCTATTGGAACAGGTCCGGTTCCTAGTTCCAAGCGAAGAACCACCATGCACTAGACCGAATTTGGAACTAGTTTCATAAAGCCTAAAAAACCTAAACTTTTCTCTTCACTTCTTTTTCTCTATCTCTCTGTTTTTCTCTGTTCTCTTCAGCCTCACTCAGACACTTCATGACTCTCTCCTCCTTCTCGCTTAGTCCCGGCTCGCCCTTACTCGTTCCTTACTCACCTTCGCTCACTCACCCTCTTTCATCTTTTTTTGAATTGTTTTGTTGTTCATATTATTTTCCCGTAAAAAATGAAACCAAATAAAGAAATAAAAAAAACAAGTTCTTGAGTAGACCTTGGCACCGGACCGAAAAAACATGACAAGTTTCAAGTTGCAAAAATTGGAAACCGATTTTAACAAAGTAGGTTCCAGGTTCTAGGTCTCGAGCATATCCACCTTGAAAATAATCATCTCTACTAGATAGAGACCCGATCTTCGTTGGCTAAACAGTTGAGAATGAACCAATTTGGTGTGGTGAGTTCTATGCATTGAGTGAATCATGCATTTAGAGCTTATTATGCTGCACTCATCCACCGAATCTACTAAGACACGGGCTAAACTTAGCTCGAACAACCAATGGTTTAGCTGGTAAAAATGCTCTCATTTCTTAGCACTATGATAAAAAAAAAATTAAAGAAGCTGCATCGCAAAAGGAGTGAGTTATTACCAACCCCAGAAGGACCAATCAGGGAACGGAATGTCGAACGCCGTGTGGTGTCCACAATAATGAAATAGTGGCGGAATCGTGGTGGCTTTCGAGCCCTTGTAATCGTTCTTCTTGATTGCCGGTTGGTCTTCGCATTGGAACATCAATTCCAAATCTGGCAACTTGCCGGGATACAACCTCAGGAGCTGCACTATCCCCCAGAATGTGAACTCTTCTCTCGTTTGGTATGCAGGCCTGAACTTGTCCAGATAGACTTTACCCTTGTGAACCACTATCCTAAAATGTGCAGTACTCTTGATGCTCTCCAACATCTCCCTTGTGATTCCTGTGGCCTTCCAAGGCTGGAGATCCTCATGGATCCACCGGAAGTACTCGGGACATACCTCGGCTTGTATGTTCTTAGTCTCGTGTTTCAAGGGATAATCCAAGGGGCATGTTTGCTTCGCGGTTGCATTCGCGCACTCGACTGGGAACTCGATTTTCGGAGAAGATTGGGCAGAGCTGTCGTTGGTGGTAGTCTTGGAAATTGAAGCACCTGGAAAAGTAAAAGTAGGCTACAAACCACCAAAAAATAAGAAAAGGAATACCAAGGTTAATTCATGGATATGAGATTAGCTGATATGAGAGATTTACAAAGTCATGAAAAAGAATCTCAGTATCGAGATTTACAAAAAATTAAGACAAATGATGAAACATGAAAACAGAAAATATCGAGATCAATCCATCAAGAGGAAATGACTGATATGCAAGGAAGACAAGTGTTATATGGTCATGGGTCATAAGCTAGGGGTATGCAAAACGACCACCCAAACCGAAAACCGCTCGAATCAGTTGGTTTAGTCCAATTCCTAGGAGTATTGGTCCGGTTCTCAATTCATAAAAGTGGAATCGGTGTCCAAGCGGTCTGATGCCCAGTTCCAAAGGAGCACCGGATCAACTACATATACTTTTTTTCTTTTTTTAATTTCCTAAAAAAAATTAGTAAAATGTGAACTAAACCCTAAGTGAACTTTATTGACATAAATTAATAAAATATGAACAAAACCTTCAGTGAATTTCATTAACAAAAATTTATTGATAAAAATTAGAAAAATGTGAACGAAGCCCTAGGTGACCGGTTTCATTAAATCGGACTGAAACCAAAACTGGACCGGACCACCGGGAACCGATTATCCCTAGCCATAGCATCATCATCCTCTTGATCACGGCAATGCGTATTTCTTAAGGACAAAGTAATTCTGTTTTGATGTTATTAGAGAGAAAAGTTTTGCAGAACAAATAACAAATAGAGTAGACTACTAGAATTAACATGTGGAAGTCAAGCCCTAATGAAACAGGCTCCCCGTACTTTCTAAAAACAGTTCCCTTAGCTCTAGCTAGCTTTCTGCAAATATCTTCCATTCACACTATAACAAACTGACATAAAATACAAATTATAACATATTAACCTGAACCCAGAAAACTAATGATCTGCAACAATTTTAGAGATGCCACACAACAAGAAAAATCAATATGTTTTTCTGCGAAGCTACTATTCACTCCCTTTTGTTTCATGATTCGATGATTCAGAACAGTTCATGCTACTCATTTAGTGGCAAAGGCAATATGCGAGACACGTGTAAAAGTGATAAACAAGTTGCAGAGAATTAAAGGGGAGGCACGAGAGGAAGAGACTCACAATATCCATCCAAGAGATGAAGACTCCGGAGAGAATAAAAACTGCGAAGAGAATGAAAAGAGTAGGCCATGTCTTCACCGGTCTACAAGTTTTGGTGCCACAACATCCATGAGAGCTCTCCTTTCCCATGGATGACCAGCTCACTCTTCAGCAGCAACTCGTTAAGTCTTGAATGACAGAGATATAATACAAATTACTGTTATCGTTATCATCATCATTATATCAGTGAAGCATGGAAAATTCTAATTATCCAAGAGATGCACAAGAGGCATTCAGTTAAAGCCGCATGAATGGAGGAAACAAAAGAAACGGAAATTAAAAAGATGTGGGGGGAGAATCCTGGGTAGTCTCCGACTTTATTGGAGTCTAGAGGTTCACCAGACTCACAGGATTGGAGTAGTCGTCGGAGTTGGCTAATATCAACTTAAGGCTCCGTTTATTTTATGAAAAATGTTACATTTTTAAAAAAAATTCATGAAGTCATTTTTTAAGAAAAATGATAATATTTTTTGGTGTTTAGCTAAAATTTGAGAAAGAACCGGAAAATATTTCCGTCATTTGAAAGGACGCTATTCAATGGACCCAAGCTCGAGTGCAAGAGATTCGGACACTGGCACTAAGGTCTTGAGCCTGGAGACCCGGGCCTCAACCTCTATGGACTCAAGCTTTGGCGCGGGGGATGCAAGGGCACTAGGTCCCGAGCTAGGACTCGAAGGACCCAGGCCGACCTCTCTCGACTCAGGCTCGAGCGTCGGGGACACGGGCAAAGGCACCAAGCTTAGAGTCCATTGAGGCCCAGTCTTTTTGCACCCTGGCCGGGCATTGGGATCTCCAGGGACTTGGGCCCAGCCTCAATGGACTCGAGCTCAAGTGCGGGGGATTTGGGCACAGGCGCAAGCATAGGCATAGGAATCCCGAGCTTGGCTTTTGTAGACCCAAGCATCGGAGACTCGGGCACGAGCATCGAGGTCCCGGGTCTCAGTCTCAATGGACCCAAGCTCAGGCATGGGGGACAGGCACATGCACTGGGATCCTAGGCCCGAACTTTGGGAACCCGGGCCCAGGCGCCGGAGACTTGAGCATAGGCATTGGGGTTGTGGACTCGGCCTTAATGGACCCGGGTCAGGGCACACAGTCTTAGATGTTGTGCTCAAGCGTAGAATTTATGGTCCAAGCACCGATATTTAGTCATATTTTGAAAAATGATTTGTGATTTTTCATAGAGAAAATAATTTTTTGAAATTTAAGCATAAATTTTCCATTGATCTTAAAAATATTTTTCGTTAACTCATCTTTACAAAAAATTTAAATGCCGGAGAATAAAGAAAATATTTTCCAGAGCAAACATAGGCTAAATTATCGATAGAAGACGACATCACGGATGGGTTGCGACAATAGCCTATGTGCAATAGCGGAGACTCCAATGAAGACGTGACTGGCTTGGGGAAAGTCATTGACATTACCGTCGTCCCTACATCACGATAAAAACTCACCTCCCCCAGAAAGAGACAGAGAGTCGACCAAAAAGAAAAAACAGAGAGAGAGAGACCAATAAGAAACGACATGCATCGGCGACGAGGTCGGGGCTTGAATCATGTGTTCCGCGGTTGGCAGAGTACAAGATTGGGTTACAGTGGACAAACTCTGCAGCGGCACAGGAAGAGACCTCGTTCTAGAATTAAAGTAAGGAAGATGTTCTAATAAGTCATCCAAGTCAGAGCAAAAAGGTTATAGAGTAATTGACGAGTAATTCCCAGCAAGTAAGGCAGCCAAAGGGAAAGGACTTGACAAAGGAAGTCCCATCTAGTGCCAGATCTCTCGTAAGTCGGGTTTTAGAGTCGGTCAGTCCCACGGTCGGTTTTGCTCTCTTGGAACATTCATTCCTTAGAACAACAATACGGCATCTAAACCTTGTTCTTCTTGTTGCCGCCAGACTGGTACAAATCCTCTTGTCCAAACTAGCTGTCCTCACACCAATCGTATGATATCTACTATTACTACCTATAATAATCTTCTTCGAAATGATAAAAGTGAAAATAACGTAATCTCCAATCGAATAATACAGGATTGCTTATTGAGTTTAGAAAATAGAATGTCGGACAAAACCGGCATATTTGTCCTATAAGAGGAGGTCGTCTTATGCCAAAATATAACAGATTTTGAAACCATAGTTTCGATCACAATATTTCAAGTTTGAACGGAAAGTGAAAAACAAAGGGTTAGTTCCAATAGAAAAGACTTTGCAAAACAATATCCCTATCATGAAATCTTTAATTATTCTTGGCGGATTCTAGGACGAATGCCCGAACAAGGTGGGCACGTCGAGAAAGCGAAATGTGATTCAATGTCAATATCCCGCTTGTCGAGATGCGCACAGTTTTAAGGATTGTGCATGACGTGGGTTTCGTTGGAGAGTGTCCGGCCAACACTCGCCAAGTGACCAACACCTCCCCTTTCTAGTATATGGATGGGTAGGCCGTTAAATAGCTAGACATCAAAGTTTGTACGTGTGTAGACAAGATCATTGATATTATCGACGTAAGCTGCAACGTCGAGTCTTCACATAGCTTGCGATTATAAGTGTCAAAATGAGGCATTGACCATTTTTTATTTATATATTTGAGGCCGAGTTATAAATGGTGGACATTTAAAGGGTTGGGTGAAAATGAATTCAACATACTGAAATCCAAGTGGGACATAAATGAATTCTCTAGAAAGACATTTATGACTCATTTGAAAGAATTGAACCCATAAATGGGTTCACCAGCTCCCCACTGTCACCTTCATCGATCGCAAGCCCCTTCTCGACTACCTCCAGGGCAACATCTCCTCTTCCGTCGCCATCCACAGCTCTTCCCCCTCCTCTCCTCGCTGTCCCCTCCGACGCAGCCACCCTCACCTTCTCTGTCGAGCTGAGGATGAGGCAGAGGAGGATGCAGCAAAGGTTGATGCGATGGCCCTGATCCAGGCGGTCACATTCCCGATCTCACTGACCACCACCATGCCGAGAAGGCCGCATTACCACCAACCACAAAAAATCGTCGGCCCGCCGTGCCGCCACCACCCACGAAGACACTTGAGCGAACGGTGAAACAAGACCTCTCTCCTCTGGATTTGCCCTCTCACTCGCATCACTAGATTTGCAAGCAGCAGCGAGCACGCAGCGCAGCAGCAACGGGGACGAACACCGAAACATGCTCAGCCGCTCACAGATCTTCTTCCTGTGCTTTTTTCTCAAAATTCTTTTTATTTCATTTGCAAATTATGGAAATTTGTTTCCTGAAACTTGATTGTATTTTTGAAATTAGTTTTGAGATTGAATGCACAAGAAATTCGCTGGTTGTGCTTTGCATGTTGATTACTGCTCCTTTCACTGGAAAGAAAGAAAAGAGAGAAATTCCGGGCTGTGAGGCAATTGGGTCGCTTTCGACCAAAAAAAAAAGTAAAGACCAATTGGGTCGCTGCAAAATCGTCTCGGAATTAAAATTTTCAGGACCTAAAAACCCTAAAAAAAAACCCCAACTTTAGGCAGTCCCAATTTTACCCAGTTTTTTTTTTATCACATAGAAAAATCCACAACTTTAGATCTAATCTCAATTATACTTTAAATTTTTTCTCATAAAAAATCACTAATTTTTACTTTAGTCCCAAATCTGCACCCGTTAATCCTTCATCCAAAATTTCTAGTGGACAACTGAGAGATGGTAGAACTCCCGAACACAAGCTGTTTGAGTACCCTAAGCCCGAGTGTGAGCTCTCCGACCGCACTATTCAGTTTTCCGCTACTTTTTAACACTAATGCTAATAACAGTAACGCGTGGCATCTTTTGCCCATCTTCGCTTTTCATCAAGCATTCTGAGCTGCGGATGACGGCATACCAATGAAAACTGGAGAATTACATGGATATCTTATGCATCCCACTTCACCAACAGATCTTTCTGTATTCTCTCTATTTCAATATAGCGAGAAAAAGAATAACCTTTAGTAGAGCAACTGGAGAACAGAAGATAAGAGATATCTTAGAGACAACTTCGCTACAAGTTGATGTCTCAATATGATGACAAAAGTGGAAACATGTAATAACATAAAGAGTCTACAGAAACTTCGCCGGATTGCATGTTCAGAAGGTAAACATCCAATTTGCATATGAGAAGAATAGCTGAGTGCATAACTTTTTCAGCAGTTCTATGGGAATCCGGATCATTTAGGGAGCAAGTTAAACGCTTAACCTCTACTTTTCAGTAGATCAGAGTATTTTTGTCACTGTCTGATTAACT
Organism: Syzygium jambos; assembly: GCA_031216235.1. NCBI lineage: Eukaryota > Viridiplantae > Streptophyta > Magnoliopsida > Myrtales > Myrtaceae > Syzygium > Syzygium jambos. The sequence goes on from CM062224.1 coordinate 1,546,631, forward strand.
GGAGAGCGTTAATAATGAGTTGGAAACTAAAGAAAAATTCTCTTCCAAAAATGTATAGTAAAAGGAAAATGAGATGATAAGCAAAGGAAGGACACCACTCATGATCATTGACAACATACTCTAATGATAGTAAAAGCCTCACCTCATGATTGAGAGGTTTCAACTGCCAATTGATAAAAGGGGGTGTATCTTTCAAAGCCATCGAAGCTAAACCTGTAAGACTGAGCTCCTTCCAGCAAAAGAAGGAAAAAGGGGGGAAAGCCACATCAATGTCAAAATGAGAGAAAACAAACTGTCAAATTTGCTTTCCATTTCGTTGGGGAGAAAATTGTTCTTCATCATTAGAGAGTTCTACACTTATGTTCGTCATCCATTCACAGACTTAACAAGGTGAAGAAGCTGATAACAACTGATTAACCGCTAAATGTCTGTTGGACAAAGCGACTACTTCCGATTCTGTTTTTTCACCCTTTAAACTCCTATTGACATGCCTGCTATCAAATGGACCTTTCGCGGTAAGATGAAGAGTTGCATAGCTATTTGGCTAAGGAGTTTCACCTTGTATTCTCGATGAGGAGTCTCCTTGCATGGCTCGTTGGCTGCACCCTCATGCTTGAGTGACAAGAAAATCTCCAATAACCGCCGCCTAAGAGAAGAAGACCAATATCGACAATAATTTTTGTACTACTGTAGTCAAAAACTGCTACACATCGCTTGCACTTACTTGCACAGAGATGACTCAGTAGATTGATAGCATGCCCCTTTGGCAGAGGTACCTTGTTTCCTTCCCGCAGTTCCAAGAATAACCTCATGCAACCCAGACTTGTTCCAACATAATGAATACCTGAAATTAAATACTGTTGTGTAATAAAAAATCTAGCAGATGTGAGTTATATCAGCTTAAAAAAGAAGAAAGTTGAACTCACCCACAAGTTAGAGTTGTAGCAGCACTCTCACAATGCTGGAATTCCAACGGAGGCATTGGGCCGACCAAGAACAATAGCTGCTAAGAGGATAATAAAATTTCAGTCATCCCCACTCAATATTAATTTGCCAACAAACACTAAATAAGTACACACCTTGTTCAATCAAGAGGGACTTAATTGCTCTTGTGGAAAGCATGATGTTCTTTCATATAGAGCATGCTGCGGCTTATTCTGCACCAAAATGTCTTCAGGATTATCTGGAGACTGTCCAACTATCAAAGAAGACAGGTAAACTGGTTCGAGGAAGTAGGAAAGCAAAGAACCTGAAGGGAGAGAAATGAGACTGCTACCAAGTAAAAGCAGTCATTATACCTAATGGTCAATCTATGTACAACAATGATATCACGAAAAGACACATGGGAGCCCAAGAAAAGAGGAAAATCCAAAAAGTAGCGGGAGGTTGATTATGTTCCATTATGCTATAAGCAGCCAGCCGTAGCTTCCGATGATTCATAGACAGAAGGAACAAGCCTTGACCACCAACAATGTTCCATCTTGCTATCTTATCTGAGCAAGAGACTGACAATGTAGTATCACCACATCCAGGCTTTCTCCGAACAGAGGCAATGATTGGCAAGTCATCTCCTGGAAACATGAACAAATTTACGGAGAGAGAGAGAGAGAGAGAGAGAGAGAGAATTAGTGGGAGATTCAATTCCAAAGCTGCATCACTTGTCAAAGAAAAGTTACATGATGTTTCTCACAAGCTATTGTGTGCGATAAAGTTGTAAATTGGTAATGTGTAAAGTTCACTTCTCAATTCAACAGTTCGAACAACAGAAAAAAATAACTAATGATCCGCGTTGTCAATACATGAATTTACAGAGAAAGGTACACATATAAGAATTCTTTTAGCAATTTGCTAAAATGACAACCAGAGAAAACCAAAATGTAAGAATTCTTTTCCTTTTTGGTCTACTCTAATTTGATCCTACTTCTTAACCCGGCTCCCTCTTAACCCCCCACAAAAAAGCAGCATACACACACAGGATCATTTTGTGTTCATTTGTAGCTAAAATATAAACTTTGGGCATCTCAGCATCAAATGTAACATGTGATAGAATCGTGATGAACAAAAATCTTTCCGGCACATTAGAAAACCAGAGCAAGATGCTGCATGAGAATGAATCGTCCGGATAATTCACTAACAGGAGGGACCCAAAAAGAGTAGAAGATCCTAGAAATGTTAATCAGCCAAGGAGCTTAAATCTTCCATTACCATGTTTCCTCAACGTATCCACTGAAACCCCTCCTTCTGTGTCTTTCACCTTTGATGGTACCTCGACTTCTTTTTCTTCTATCCTTGCAGATATTTTATGAGGCAACAGGGAGGGGGTAGAAGCGACTCCACCTACGTATGCGACACAAAGGTTTAGAAGCATATAAAACTCAACTGCATTGTTGCCTGTTGAAGTGATGAATTATCCAACAACATAGTCAATGAATTGTTTCATGACAGATAGAAAAAGAAAGAGTCCCAGCACCATAACATAACATACTAGGGGAAACACTGAGCTATTTCCAGGAATTACATGGCGACTGCGATATGTACAGATGTAATTGCCAACCCACCCTCATTCTGTACTTCCGCTCGCCGTGGCCTTCTAGGATCGGCTCGAGCGGGGATCTACGACCACAAACATCGCTGTCAAATTGAAATGGATTGCTTCCATGGTCTTTTCCATCATTACTGTAAGACATTTTAAGTCGTTGGATCTCAGCATACAAGTACCTGGTTCGAAATGAACTCACGTCTTAGAAGTCACCAAAAAAATGCGAAAAAAAGAAGTGAGCGGCAAGAGCAAGCTAGCGATGAACACGACCTCATCAGAGCTCTCCGCGCGATGATTTCAGCATGAGAATCGTTCACGACGTCGCCGTGGAGACTCCGCAAAGAACGCCCGATGCATTCCGTCCCCGTTCCGAGCGAAACCACTTCCAGTTCTGAGAGAGAGGCTCACGAGACAAAACAGAACCATGCTCCATCCTATCAGAACCAACAAACGAATCGAAGCAACAGACTCGAGCTCGATCGACAGGAAAGCGCGGGGAGAGAGAGCGGGAGAGAGGAGAACCTCGAGAAGGAGAGGAGGAGAGGAAGGCGGCGAGAACGGTGACCTCGCGCCCCTGAGGCTTCCCTTTCTTCGGCAGAGCGCGGTAGCGAGCTAGGACATTCTCGGAGACCCTCTCCGCGAAGGTGGCGCCGCCGCTCGCCGGAGCGGACGAGGCGCTCGCTTCGCCGGGCGAGCCCATCGGCAGGCTTCCGCCTCAGATCACTGGAAGGCGAGAGCCCGAGAGAGCTGCGAAACGACGAAATGATGGAGGGAGACTAGCGTCTCGTTCTGCTCGTGCGGACGCTGCTCTGAAGTAATGGGCTGGTTCTGCTCTCAAATTTGGGCCCAAAACCAGCAAAATTCATGGGCCACTAGGCCCATATTCAGAATTTAATGGACCCATGAGATCCACCCCCTTAGCGTCGCGCTTTCCCCATCTTCCGACCACGCCTCTGATCGACGGGTTACAAATTGTGAACGCGATCTTCGCATGAACTTAACGAAAATTAAATATGTGTAGTGTCCATAATCGAAACTTACCGATCAACGATATGACATGACCCTACAAGTATATATCTGATTCGTGCGCTTAAAACTTCGTAAAAAGCTAGAAGACCCGATCTGCTGTAGTCGATCTTCAGCTGTAGTCTAGGCCCTAGCGTTTATTGCGGGCTCTCTTCCAAGCCCATGGGAGCTACAGGCCGCGATTGAAGATTGCAAGCAAAGCCTAGCCCGGTCCAAGTCGATAGAAACGGCCCACTATCGGAGAGAGGCTAACCAGATTGCGGATTGATTGCAAAAACCCAACGTCAAAAAACCCTTCCATCCATCTAGCTGGTTGTCCAAACCACCTTCGCTTTTATGGGGATTTTTATGTTCAAAAACTCATGTGTTTTCTTTTTTGCGATGTTAGCCGAATGAAATGGCCTTTTTTTCCCGACAAAAGAGAAAATTCAAAGTTTGAGAGGCAGGAGCCCAATCGAGCTCGAGCTCAACGGCCAGTTTAACATGCTCGACCTTTCTCAAGCTCGATGTCATTAATTATGATAACGGATTGCTCTTGCTTTCTAATCCTTTTCGGTAAGAAAACCCAAATCCAATCCCACCCCTTCCCTTCAATAGGCAACCATCACAAGCAATTGCGTTAGGGATAACCACCCAATAACCATTAACGTGGACACTCGGCATCATCAACAAAACTTCGTAGATGCGCAACCGCCAGGCCTAAATTCTAAAGCACGTCCGGCCTCTTTATTCGAAAAGAAAGACGCCACCTCGTAAACAATTACAAAGATTCGACCCCCACGAAAAAAATAACAATTACAAAGATTGCCGACCTAAAAAAAAATTACAAAGATTATAAAATTAAAATGAGGACAAAAATCGAGATCCTTTCACTTTTTGGCCGGGGGAAAAATCAACAAATCGGCAAAGGTGCACTGCCGGGTGGCATCTTTCTCCAGCTAAGAAAAAGGCCGTTATTTTAATTTATATTATCTTATATTATATTATTTTAATTATTCATTTTGATCGATGATTTTGCCAGCTGGGGCCACCGCGTCCGGAGAGAGATATGATGGGAACAACCACCGAAGACTGCGTGGGCCCGACCCCCCACGTGGCTCGATTGTCATCACGCAGGCTACGAACCACTCTCCCTAATTCTTGTATTCCGAGGGTTGCCAACTCATTTCCCCTAGACGTCGATCGCTGTCGTTCGAGACTACCAGGGAGAAGGACGCCAATGATCCATTAACTTTGCTCGGTATCCAATGACATCTTTAAATTTCCAATTTCTTCTACGCGGTCCTCGTCCTACTCCTCGACGTTCAATATAGCCTGCTAAACTTTCAATTTATTCGGTTTGATATCCTCGACTTTCCATAACAAAATCAAATTAGTTTTTCAATACTATACACAAATTTTCGTAAGCACGCTATTACCCGGATTTTACGATATCTTTTTCTTTCAATCCCATTTCTAAATTGATGGCATCGCAAGTCAAGTTAGAATTCGGGAGCTAATTGTGTCACTATCATTTACACAAATGGGCTTTGGCTCAACGTGTAATATCGTCTTCGAATTTTTAATTTGTTCAATGTCAAAACTAAATTGAACATGTACAAAAAAATCCATGAATCACATTAAACATATTGATTAAAGTTCGAGGTCCTTTTGTAATTTATTTGGGGTTGGGGGCGAGGAATGGTGCGCCGCTCGCCTGTATACGGGCGCGGGAGGCGAATCCCATATGCCTTTGGGGCCTTAGCCAAATTTACAAAAGCATTCAATTCATCCCAATGCAATTAATGGCGAAGTGGGACCACGGGGAGCTGCCGTGTCCTTCACTGTTCGTATCCCTCAGCTAAACGGCGTCGCTTGGCACCCGACGTGCCGACACCATTTACCCGTTTTACCTGTCGGCACTCGCGGCAAACGCGACCCCACACCGATCGCCGCTCGACGTCCACCGTCGGATCGCGAGCTCCCCTCCGATCTAACGGCCACCGTGCGCATTTCCATTTTGATTGGGGGAGACAGTTGTGTGGGATGCTCCCACAGTGGCACACGGTATGCGGTTTACTATAAAGAGGACGCTTTGAACACGGACAATATCCTCATCAACCGGCGAGCTAAACTCTGAGACACAGAGATAGAAAGAGAGAGAGAGAGATGGCAGAGGTGGCGGTGAAGATTGTGGAGAAGGAGAAGCCGGTGGCTCCGGCGGTGGAGACCGCTGTCGCGGAGGAGGAGAAGGTCGCCGCTCCTCCTCCTCCTGCTCCGCCGGAGGAGGAGGTTCAAGCATCCAACGCCATCGTAGTTGCCGAAAGTGAGTGAAAAAACACAAACGCACGCACACCCTGAATTTCTTGTTCAGTTCTTTTTCGTGGTCTTTGAGCGAATTCGACGTCCCGACAGATGGGAGGTGAACGTGTCTATTGTGTGATTGCGATGACGATGTTCGTCGACCTTGTTTTTCTGTAGATGTGTTTGCGTTTTGTATTTTTCCGAAAATCAACCGCCGTTTCTTTTCGTGGAAACTTTATGAACGATGATCGTTTTGTTTCCACTCAACTTTTACTTGGACAATGCGGACGGTTCGATTTCATGTGCAGCTCGGCGCAATGAGTTTCATGGATTCTTGGCGTGAGTTTAGGCAATGGCTCTTGGCTGCTGGAGTGAAGGTGAAGCGTCTTTTGAGTTTAGAGAAAAAGAATCGGAAAAGAATTAGGAAAGGATAATGGGTGATGCTTTTTTGACTTTTTGTCTTTGGCAATGTCATGGATTCGAAGATATAGGACTGGGGTCCAACTCCGGCTCCTACTTTACCAAAGTCGGATACATAGTGATGTGCATACAATCATGCTTGCTTTCTTTCTTTCTCTTTCTGTGTATTTTCTTTTCTTTTCTTTTGTTCTTTGGGAACAAAATGATTGTTGCAAGAACACCAAACATAAGAATCTGAGGCCAATGTCCCGCGTTTGGTTTTCGTTAATGAAACTATTTACTTACCAGAAAAGAATGATTGTTGCATTCACTGTTCCGGGATGGTACTCTTTGTTCCGGATATGGGACCTGATTACTTCGAAAGAGGTTGAAAAGTTCGAATATGTGATCTAGAATTTAGATGACAATATTTGGGGAAAATAACAGGTGCTTGTTAAGTAACAATCAGTGTACTTTTTGAATTTTTGAAAAGGTTAAGTTGTGCTTCTATGTTCTTAGGACAGCATTCTTGATGTTTGAAAAGGCTATCTTACTATAATTAGAAGACTTGAGCAAGTGCTCTGGGATAACCCATTATGTTGATACGGGTGTTAGCAAGATTAATTTCCTTTCTAGTTGTTGGATCACTAGAGCCCAGTCAAGCATGATACGAGTGACTTCCGTGTGGTTCTTTCTGGCATTGATCTGGAGAAAATGGTTGAAGACAAGAAAAATTGATAGAAGACATCTGCACCGAAACAGTATTTCTTTCACTAGCATCCAATTTTATACTGTATCTCTCCTATTTTTCATTCTTGTTCTTTGTGACTTTTTGGAAGATGTATTCTTGTGGATCACTGTCCATGCTTAGCTGCTGTTTGGTTCTGTTTCAATTTTGACAGAGGCTCCAGATGCTGCAGCAAAGAAAATTTCTGGGGGATCAATTGACAGAGGTGAGACTTCAAAGGTTCTTCTTGGAATGATTTTTCAATAATCATGGTGTTGGACGACCATCTTAAATGTTCTCCGATTTTGAAACCAGCTTTCTGCAATTGTTTGAATTCGAATGAGCCTATAGCTTTCCTTGGTTTGAATTGCAGAATGGTGAAAGCTATTTTAGTTTGCCATTGGCTGGCAACAATCTGTAGTGCAATACGAATGTCAATATTTATTTCACTGATCTATGTTATTGTTGATTCAGACATCGCACTTGCCGAAGTTGAGAAAGAAAAGAAGATGTCATTTATCAAGGCATGGGAAGACAGTGAAAAATCAAAAGCAGAGAACAAGTAAGTTTGTCCAGAGTTTTTTCCGGCCCTCATTAGCATTGACAAGAGTTATAGATTGTGTTATTTTAAAAATGGAAACAGATGTTACAGATCATTGAGTTGCGGGGATTACTCGTCATGCATCTAGATCCTAAATGAACAATTATCAGCTACACTGGGAGTGGAGTAGTTGAAGAGAAAAATCATCACCCTTACCCAGCTAGGCTTCAGGATCAATATAATCAATTGCTTTCCTGTGCAGCGTGTCCCAACTGCCAAGTACTTGACAAGTTGGCATGAAAGAGAGAAGTTATTTGAAATGTGAAACGCAACCATGTTGCAATTGCAAGAGATACTGAAGACATCTTTTGACTTAAATCTTGTTTTATGAAGGAGGAAATTGGTATTCGCAAGTTGCTACGATATGCCTGAATTGTACTGCATGACCACGAATCTTCTCAGTAATTTGAATGGTCATGCACTGTACACTCTAGCTCGCAATAGGAAGAAACTAAAGTGATTTTCTGAGCTTTATTTGATGCTAATCATACTGGTTTTAACACTTATATCAGAATTTGCTTAAAATGTTGAACAGGGCCCAGAAAAAATTGTCGGCTGTTGCTTCCTGGGAAAACAGCAAGAAGGCAGCTGCCGAAGCAAAATTGAGGAAAATGGAGGTATTTTTAAAAGTTTCTTAAGTTTTGCCATGGCGGATATTTCCCGTGTTATCTTGGGCCATTCCTCTCAAAATTTTTGTAACTAAATGGAGTTCTCAAATTTCTCCCCTATATTACGAGCAAACATTGCCATGAACCATTGAGCAATGTAGGTCTTGGTATTTGTCCCACTTCACATGCATGAGATGTATGAACAAAGTTGCAGTCTTGCAGATGCGATGCCTGACAATATAATGTCTTGCAGGAACAACTAGAGAAGAAAAAGGCTGAATATGCAGAGAAAATGAAGAACAAGATCGGTCTAATCCACAAGGAAGCGGAAGAAAAGAAGGCAATGGTTGAAGCTAGACGAAAGGAAGAGATTCTTAAGGCAGAAGAAATGGCTGCAAAGCACCGTGCTACAGGGTATGTCCCGAAGAAGTTCATCGGGTGCTTTTGAAGGCAGTTTTGAACCATAGCAAGAAAGGGTGAAATGATTCTTTAGTTCCTGTGTGTCCATTCACAGTTTGTTCAGTGTGTATAGTTAAAAAAAATCAGAATGCTCATTTTCCACCAGTAGTAGCAGCCCTGTGTTTCGGTAAGGAAAAAGTCTTAATAGTCTTATAGGACCACTTGGGAATTGTTTGAAAATCTCGCCTTGTTTGGATGTCGAGAATTCCTGTATAGATAGATGGCTTCATCTACTTGTTATGTTCAAGACATAAATTCAGGGGAATGATGTAGAAGAGCTCAAATCTGCACATGCTTGCGTAAGTTGTTAATCTTTCAAGAAACTTCCCATGGCGATCACGTGATTGGGGCTTGGTCTGATGGTTGATTCTGCCATCATCTGGAACGAGTCCTCACAAGAGTATATTGCATGAGAATAATAGAAGGACCGAGGGGATCAGAAGGGTTACGCTTAAGGACAAATCATCATTGTAGGCAGAAGAAAATTGACCAAGAAGACGCAATCAGCTACCAGATATTGAGCAAACTGAACCTACTTCAACAAGACTTTAATCTGTCTGGCTCAAATAAAAAAAGAAATACAAGGGCTTTAATCTGTACTAAACTAGAATTGTGCAAGCTAGCTCATATCTGCAATATAATGAGCGAAAAGTGGTTCCATTGCAACTTGCATAAAAAACCAGCAGATCAGCTCTTCGAAAAGAGGCTTACTACATCAAATATACTTGATATGGGATTCTTTCCTTTACTAATTTGGATGCCAAAATCAGATTAAAAGTTCAACTAAAGAGGCTTCAGATTCAGAATATATAGAATGTATTCAGACAAGATTACCAAGGGAACGATCATGGAGATTTGGTTCTTGTGAAACAGAACAACACACCGGGTCTATTAAGCGCTTCCTTCTAAGAAGCTCATGTCATTGTTGATTGGGAAATCAAATAGCATTTCCAGTGCAGTGACTGTCGAACTGTCGAACTCGCTAGAGCCAGATAATTCAGACGTGGCCAGGGCTTCATACTCTGCCTCACTGCTTTTTCCATCTGCATTGTTCTCGTGATCATTTGGTGTTGAATCTGCATCTGCTCCGAGACATGCAGCGCCAATCCCTGTGGTGGCAGCTGAGCTTGTTTCACATTTAGCACAGGAAGAAGTTTGAGAAACAGGGCTGAGGCTCGCGCTTTTGCTTCTGCTATTGATGCTTCGAAACGACTCCCCTACTTCAGAATTCCAAATACGCAAGAAACAGTCCAGATCGGTTTTTTGTCGCCGCAGCAGTGGATTAAGCAGCAAAGTCTCCCTGGAGGGCCCAGCCTCGGCTTCAAGCCTCACGCTCTCCCACTGAACCATATGTCGGGTAATAGGAGATGCAGGCAATTTTGTCATGGCCCCTTGAGGGGTGAATGGTGCCTGGGTTAGTGGGTCAAGACCCATGCGGAGCAGACGCTTCTTCAGGTGGGTGTTCCACAAGTTTTTGATCTCATTGTCGGTTCGTCCGGGTAATTGAGCAGCAATTGCTGCCCACCTGAAATTCATAAATCATACATGTCATGGAAGAAAAACAGCAATATGTCAAAGAGCACGCAAGCACAACTAGGGAAAGAGAAAACTCACTGGCCTTGGACAAACATACTATCATCTCTTGGCATGACAACATTGCTTCCTACTCTTCATAAGACGTTGGCGTGTCGATAAGATGCTAATAATCACAAAATTACCTGTTTCCGAGAATACCATGGAGCTGTATGACAAGCTGTTCCTCCTGCAGAGAAAAGGGGCCACGCTTAATGCCTGGCCTCAGATAGTTTGCCCACCTGAGCCAGCAACTCTTTCCACACCGAAGAAGACCTAGCAAACGTAGAGCTTTAGTATGTACATGGAAAAGGTTTCATATCTCACATGCTCACTCTTGCATCTGATGAATTTTCTTAGCCCTACAGCAGAAAAATATGCCCCAACGTAGAGTGAGCCAAATCAAGCAGAACATGGACTGAACTGACCTTAGAATGCAATTACTTGCTCATGGCACGAAAACTGAAGTAAAAAACCGAAAGCATGCACTAAACTTTATATGTGATTCATGTCTAAGTGCGTACAATATTATCAACCTCAGCAAGAATATAAGTGGCAGTTCAACCTTTTGTTAACTACCAAAATAGTTTTTCATGCACAGGACACAAATGTACATGAACAGAACTATAAGCATTTGGTTCTTGGAAGCAGAACTGTGATTCTCACTACAACATCTCCATAATGTTGTCTGGAATTTTTTTTGCTTAGAAGCAAATGATGCTCGTAATGGCAATAAAGGAAAGGGAACATAAATAAGTTTTTTACCCGCGAGCTTAGGAAGAGCACGCCAGCTTCCATGGCCATTCTTGCTGATGTAATCAATCAGAAGTTGATCTTCTTCAGGACTCCATGGCCCTTTCTTCAAGTCCTTCCTCACGCAACATGGACTCCTACCCATCTCTCCAAATGCTTATCCAAACTAAAATATGAAACTAGAGGATAGTACAGGAAGTGAACAAAGTAAGGCAGCAGGTGACAGGGCTAGACTTTATCTATTCTAACTATAGAAATATCAAAAAGTACAAAAACACAGAAGAAGATTAGGTAACCTGTGGAGGTGGAGGGACTATATCAGCGGTCCTCAAGCCGTGCATGCATTTAATGTAACTTGTGTCTGGCCCCGTCACATCTGCAGGAAATGGTGATGAATTGGATCATCATTTGACCAAAGAAGATATCACCGATCTAAAAAAATATTAGGTGCATTCAATATATCACATAAGATTTACGATTAATCATACACTCTAATCGACACGTGTCCATATCGGGGCCACCTGTCAATGGACACGTGTAGGGTTTATTATAAATCTTACGTGATATATTGAATGCACTTAATATTTTCTCGGGGCATAGATAGAGAAGGAAGGGGCAATGAATGTGCAAGCTCTGAGAAACACAGAAGAGGCATGAGAGAGAAGCTACAGAAAGTGGAGAGAGAAAGATGCAATGGAGATGATCCTGAATGCATTAATGGCGGATACTTACAAAGATGAAGGACGAAGAGGGACATGAGGATGGAGAAAGAGAGATTTTATTGTCATGAGTCATGACAACGATGACTCTGCACTAAAGTTTTCTTTTAATGCTAATCAGAGACAAAATAATTTCAAATTTTGGCATGTACAACTTTGCGTGATCATGAGCCATCTTTGGTGATCATATTTATCTCTTTTTTGTTTTTTTTTTGCCATAATATAAGGTAGACACATGAAACATTGCAGGATCACTTGATCAATTTACCCACCAAGTCTTGTTAAGATTTTGTCCATAGCCTATTCAACAATTACAATTTGCCCATAATCAAGCAGTCAAATGTTCACACTTATTGCACCTCTTCAATATAGATTGGACTACTTCACACCTAACTAAAAAAAAATAGACATTTTACTCGATATATTTCTTCACGATATGACTAAGGTTGCTCTCTTAGCACCAAAAAGATTACACATTTTGTAAAATTGTAGAGTAAATCACACAAGACTCCCCCAGACTTTGAAGTCAGTACATGCCTTCCCTCTGAACTTTTATTTTCTTATAAACAATCAAACTATCGACTCGAGGGAGTCCCCAGTTCCGGTCACTATGGTCAATCATAGACCGCGTTTTGCCCCGAGTTATAGATCCCTAACAAGGTTGCGATCTTCGGTGCAGGTCAACTATGAGAATATTCAGCTGCAAAGCTCGTATCTGATTTCTAGATGGAGTCCGATGGACAATTGAACTCCTCGTTGACAATAGGGAAAGCTCGCGTTTTTGGTAACATAAGATGGATGTATCAGTTGGCTCAAAAGGAGAATCGGCCAATAAAGCAGAGTAGGGTAGGTCCATCATCCCCAAATTTGGAGGAAGAGAAGATAACTGAAATATAGTCACAAAGCTGGTACGATGAAGACACACGGTCCCATCCAAATCCTCTCTCATGAAATATCAGCATCTACCATTAGTAATACTGGCAACAGCTCACTTTCATCCAACAGCAAGACACATCCCAGGAGCAAGTTTCAAGAATCGGCAACTCCGATCCCCGTTTTAGAGGCCGGAAGCCACTGATTAGGGGCAGGCAAACAAATAATCAAGCAAGACAAGAAAACCAACAATCACAACTTGGTCGGGTCAGATACATAATCAAATACAAAGAAAGGGGACAACTATTCTAGAAGATTGAGATCACCTACTAATAATTGTAACAGAAGAAAGTGAAGGTAGGACTTTTGCTACACTATCTAAGTTATCGAGGTCCATTTGCTACCTAGTGACCCCGAGAAATGTTAGAAAGCATTGATCAAGAGCTTCTTCCCCCTCTACACTTTCATGCGGTCATCATGTTGAACTGAAACCTCGAGAGCTGCTGCGGTATGGTGGAGATAACCGGTCCATATCTCTGCCAACAAAAAGTGTGTGAGCCTCCATGCAGCATGTATTAGATGTGTAGACATAGACGTACTTGGTAGATAGGATGATAAAAAAACCAGCTATCCGCCCTGCTACTCTGACATCATATTTGGCAATTCCATTCGAGTTCTTTCAGGTCTTGGGACAAATTCTGAGAATTTTTACTATGCCCTGGGAATCTAGACAATTTCAAATCAAGCTACCAGAATGACCAGATGAACTACTAAAAAAGTAAAGTAACTAGGGTTCAACAATAATTAAAACAATAAATTGTGTTCTTTGTTTCTTTTTCCCTAAATTCCATATGCTCTCTACCTCATCACTGCTCCCCCTCAAGGTCTGACTCACATCTTCATCTCCCAGAACAGTCTCACCACCAGCCACCCCGTAAACACGCATAATGGTAGCTACCACCTACAGCAGGCACAGATGGCTGCCACTAAGCTCTATTTTTTCTCTCCCCATTAGAGACGCGCGCACTTGACAAAGGAGAAAAAGAAAAAGAATATCCTAAATCCTTGATGTTTCTATTTCTCCTCTCACCTGTAGACTTGCTCTACAAGCAACCTAAAAATGAACTTTTAGAATTGCATTTTATTGATGAGAAAATGTAGATGATTAAGAATGAACGAAAAAAAAGAATGGAGCTTTAGAAGCTTAGATATCACCATACATGCACATTGTCGTAGAGCTCAAACAACGGAACGGCTAGCAATTTCAAGTTCTTCGGTACAGCAAAATATTCTCTTTCAGACAAATGGATGATGAAGAGCTTCTTGCACTCCTGTATCAAAGAACTCTTTACTCAGTGCTTGGAGGGTTATAATACTTGTCTAAAGAAAAAGTTTTGAACAAAGTATGTACAACTTGGCTTTTGAACAGTATTTATTTACCTTTGGCTTCGTTATGTGCGGAGGGCAGTATGGATACATAACAGTTTCAAAGTTTGGTCTCCACCAGATAGCAACACACTCACCAATCTGCAGAAAAGACAACTGACAATAAAATAATCTTCTTCCAGAAGGGGAATGGTGTCCACAATTATGTTCATTTAGATAAGCAGACTGTTATACAAGTTTTGTATTCTTCACACTTATCAACATGAATCCACTCTATACGCTTCCATTTAGGCGTTTCTGAAATTGGTTTAGAAAGATGATATAGCAAGAAAATGAGAATATGCGCTTTAAGTGCCGGGCGATGTTTTGTAACGATAAAAAAACACAGAGGATATTATATTCATTAAAGAAGCTAATGCACTTGTTGAAACACATAATCATTACAAATTATAATTCAATCTTCCCAACAATTAGGCATTTTACTTCTTTTAAGTACACTCGGTCGTAGCATGGAAAGATTTTTCAATAACTCCATTTCGATTATCCTTGTATATACTCCCACTTATAGTGTCAAGCTTACTCAAATAAATCTCCAGACTTCTCAGGTATGATAGGGCACCTGCCAATTGGGTTGCAGTGATAGTGAATTTGCACCTAATTTGCTTGACAGTTTCCTTTTCAAACCTTCAATCTCTGCAAAGATAGACAGACAGATGAGAGAGAGAAAGAGAGAAGGGGGAGGGGGGGAAGGGTTAAAAGATGAATCAGTCTACCATTTTCTCCTGGTTTCAAACGCCCTCCTGGAAGTTTACAAAATGTGTTCCCAATTTGCAGGAGGAGAATATGGGGATGCCTGTGCTCCTGCACCTGCCCAATTAAAGAGAAGTACTTGAAAATGAGGGGCTGAAGCGTGACAGCTTATTTTCACCATACTTGGTAAACCATTACCACCACCAAGAACAAGATGCTCAGAAAAAGCAGAAAGCACCACTGCATCACATCTAAATAGCTAAATGACAACCTCAAAATTGTGAAGGTGTGCATGAAATAAGGGAACTTAAAGCCCTCAAAGAAAAATATAAAGGGGATCAGAACTCTAAGATGCTGGGTGGTTTCCCAGTTCATTAAAACAATCGAATTTGAACCACATACGCTGACATACAGCCAAAGATCTTTATTCTTCACCCACTTATCGAGAATATGTTGTTATGTCGACTAATAAAGATGCTACTTGAAATTTGGGGAAAAACTAACTCCTTGCCTTGTGTCAAGGATATGCTAAAAAATAATAATAATAATTCACACAGGAGGATAAAATTCATGAGTGTTTTTTCGCCCACTGATTGAGCAGATTCCAGAAATTTCCAGTGCATGAAAATTTATAATCAAAATATCATTTTCAAGACAAGCTAATGATCGGATAATGTGAAGCGTGGTAATTAGCCAACATCCACCAACTCAAAAGCAAGATGCGCCGCGAGCACAGACGAAGATACATGCACGCATGTGAAAACACGCACATCCTTGTATAAGCATACACAGACGTGCCCACAAGCGCAGGCACACACCCACGCAAATAGCGTGCACAAACATATGCATATGAGAGAGAGAGAGAGAGAGAGAGAGAGAGAGAGAGATTAGGCACTGAGCAAGGGAGTGTCATAGTTAAAAATTTGAAAGACTAACCAGCAGAATGCCTTCAACACTGGTCCTCATTCCCTCTTTCATGTAGCTGCAGACTAGAAACAATTAGCTAACATGCTTGCCCATTGCAATCACAAAAATGGGGAAAAGAATAGAGACATCAAATTGGTCAAACAAAATCAACCCGGATGCCAGTCCAATTATAAAGATCCGGATTCATGGTATTTATAAAAAAATCATAATTTTTACCGCACCCCGATAGCCTAAAATTCAGTTGGCAAAGCGGTGCCCAAAGCTGCTCCGTGGCGTCAACATTTAATACCAACACATTATTGAACTCTACAGCAGCGGGTACAAGCATCAAGAACTAAGGCAAGGTCCAACTACAAACAAGAAATGATAATGAAGAATCGAAATTACTAATAAGCATCACGATCAAGAGCTCCAGCCTCTAATCGAGTCGGACCGAGCCAGCCCAAACGACTAAAACAGTCAAAACTACAAACTTATTCCCTCTCGCAACAGAGTACCACTCGCAGGTAAAGCTCAAAGAGCCGAATAGCATGTCGGGCAAGTTCAATCTCGCTAAAAACGACAGCTCCCAGTCGCGGAACACAAGTTCCTTCGAGCGAGTCCAGACTCCAGAGCTTTCTCTGTTCCTAGCACCATGTTTCAGAAACCAAATCGAGGACTAAAGAAACTCGCGCCGGAAAAAAGGCCTGCTCGGCACGCCTTACTGCGAAGAACACCAGAGTGAAGTTGCGACGGAGAAGTTTCGAGGGGTCGAGACCGTACTTGACCTTCATGCGAGCGAGGCGATCGGCGACGGAGGTGTCCTTCTCCATCTTCGGCTCCTTCGTGCCGAAGGTGTAGCTGGAGAGCGGGTACATGTTCACCACCGGCGAGCTCACCATCTTCGTCGTCGTCGTCGTCGTCGTCTTCTTCCTCCTCCTCCTCCTCCTCCTTCTCTGTGATCAATGCTCGCTCCCTCGGAAGTTGCAGAGTGCAAAATTATGGAGAGAGCTCTGACCGAAGAACTTCTGATCACCTGCGTGGACGAAAATGCCCCCCGATGGTGATTGGCCGACCGCGTACACTGATTTACGAAGAGTGCTCCCGGTTTCGCGAAAATACCCTCCTCCCCGCATTGAATCGTCGTGCTAGCTAGCATCCACGTGGCTTCCACGTCACATCCCCTTACTAATTTCCCCCCCCCCCCCCAAAAAAAAAAGAAAAAGAAGAAAATAGATCTGCTGACTTGGAAAGATAGCGCCGCTGTCCACGTCATACGCTAATGCGACGGTCCACATAAGAAAAATTTGCATGTAATGCGACAATACACTTTACTGAAAAGATTACATTCGGCGAGTTTTGAAAATTCAGAGATAAAATTATACAAAGGAAAAAAATTTACGAATTATATTGAACATCGAAAAATAAGAAACCCTCGTACCATTTTCATGAAAAAGAAATTTGAGGTACATGAAGGTGGGTGCAAAAAATGAGAAAATTCTGTAAATTTTTGTAATTTAAGATTGGTGATTGCCAAAGAGACATGGGTCTTTCTTTCCTGTAAGAGTACTCTCGAGAGAATTTGTAACTGTGGTGATTTGAAATTGGATCTTGAACGAGTGAGACAAACAATCTTATCATTTGCACAATTCCTTACGAATTATAGAATCGTGGCTTGACAAACGATAGGATTATCAGTTTGATCAGGTGTGTTTGAAATTTTGTAATTATTTGGCGATTAAAAAAAAAGAACGAGGGTAATCAATTATGCGGTTGGTTGTTCTTGAACTAGGATCGGAAACCATCTCAATTTAGTAAAATCAAAATCGAGAATCCAACTACCTTATTTAATTGGGAACTAGCCGATATTTCTATTTATGATAGTAATAAAAAGTGTAAGTATCAAATATAAATGTATCTTTTGAACACATAATCCACGAGATCCTGCTTGGAATAGGGTCTTTAGCCCAATAACAGGATCCGCTCTGGGCCCTCTCTCCATAGTGCCGAAAGCATCGAGCCAAGGAAAAAAACCGAGATAAATGCATTACAAATTTTAAAACTTGTCACGAAAATTTAATCGAGTCTTAAGATTTTTAAAAAGTAAAATTAAGTCTTAAAATTCGTTGCGAAAGTGAATTAAGTCCTAAAACTCGTCAAACCAATTTTGACGAGTTTTATACTTTAATTGCATATTTTGAAACGTCTTAAGACTCAATTACACTTTCGCGATAAATTTTATGGCTTAATTGCACTTATTAAAAATTTTAAAACTTAATTGTATTTTCGTAATAACTAATAAGTTTAAAAATTTGTAATGGACTTATGCCCAAAAAAAAAAAAAAAACAGAAGCCTGTATAGCTCGGTCCGTCCGCCCAATGGTGGCTCCCAAGTTGGGGGCATGGAGATAAATTGAAATTTAAGGATATTGCAGAATAATACAAATTTAAGCACCAGTTCCGTGCCATAGTTTGATCCTACGTGCTTGCGTCGATCAACGAATCTCCTTTTGCAATTTCTCTCTGGCAGCTTCGAGCTTCATCACGATTTCAGCTCAAGCGTCGTCCTTGGTAGCTCACAGCTACTAGAACACAAGTTAGGTTTCGAAAGAATTCTTTAGCATTGATTTTTTTGTGGGTATTGCACCACACTTGTGCTTCTGCATATAGTGTCGTTCTTGGGTCTTTGGTGGATCATTTGACATGTGATTGGCAATTCGTACTCCACTTGCAATTGTTTGTGTGAAGCTGTTAATGGGTCTTCGCCTTCTTGCTTGCTCAGATTAATTTGGTATCGAGTGTCCGACACGGTTGGATGGAGAGAGATGTTGAATGTGGGATTCGCAACTCCGTGACCAAGCAGGTCGTTGCGGTGTTTACTTGGGTGTCGTTCTGTTTCGGTCGCCAAAAGTAATGTGAAATTTTGATTGAGACATGTTGAATTGCAGAGGGTGAATCCCAAGAGGCTGAGGGATAAGGTTTATATTGGTTGTGGAGCTGGATTCGGAGGCGACAGACCATCCGCAGCGCTCAAGCTGCTGCAGAGGGTGGAAGAGCTGAATTACCTCGTGCTCGAATGCTTAGCGGAACGAACTCTTGCCGACCGCTACCAAGAAATGATGTCTGGTGGCGATGGTTTCGATCCTCGAAGTATGTCATGATTGGCCTTTTGGGTGATGTGGTTTCTATCTTATAGTGCTGTTGTAAATGTACGTATGATGATGCCTTGGGTATGGACCGGGGTGTACTACTTGTTATCAATATTGGTGATTTGAAATTTCAAAACGATATGCAGTTTCGGAATGGATGGCTTTGCTGTTGCCTTTGGCTGTGGAAAGAGGAACTTGCATTATCACCAATATGGGTGCAGGTGAGGGGCACAGAGCACACGAATTGGTTTTAACTTTGATGAAAGTGATCTGATACTTGTGCTTTGTGTCTTTCTCGAAAGTTGATCCAATTGGTGCACAAGCGAAAGTGCTAGAAGTGGCCAGCGGGCTAGACCTTCAATTGAAAGTTGCTGTGGCTCATGAGGTTTCATTCGCAGAAGCAGGTAATCAAGGTCAATAGGGATCATCCGGTTTTGATGTTAAATAGGCGGTCTTGGGTAACTTAAGCTTAATGTGATTTTAGTATTATAGTGAACAGCATAGATGGAGTTGTATAGTATAAAGGAACAAGGTGTGGCCTTTCAAAAGATTGTTTTTGCCTTTTTTTCCTTGTGCAGGGTCCAGAATCTTGCTCGAGAAATCAAATACTGCAGAAGGTGTAAGCAACTGACATCGATATTGTGTTTTTTCATTGGTATTTTTAATCGTACAGAATTATTGTGTGTGTTTTTACTGCTCTTTAGAAGATAAATATTTCTTAATGACAATGTAGTGGATTTTTTTGCTAGCAAAGTAAATGCAGACAAAACAGAAACACATGTTGATGATGTAATTTTTTATGCTTTAGTTTCTTGATCGGCTGAAGGGAAATTGTTGATCAGCGGCATATCTTCCTTTTTCTTTCTTTAATGGGGTCAAATTGTCTCAGTTTCCTTTCCCATTCTCTGAAGGGTATTAGCACGTATCTTGGAGCTGCCCCAATTGTTGAGTGTCTGGAGAACTACCAACCAGATGTAGTTATTACTTCCAGAGTTGCAGATGCTGCCTTATTTTTGGGTCCAATGGTATGAAATCATGGTATTTTTTTTATCTTCGCCTTTGGTGAATGAGATGTTCTTTTCCTGTGTTTTATGTTTTGTGTTTCTTTGTCTTTTTCCTTCTGATGTTTAGTTGAGTAGTTTCTGAACTCTTTTCTTCCCCGCTTTCATTGTTATGGAGGACTCACGCTACATGCATTAACTTCTGAACAGAACAGTTACCCATTAACTATGGAAATACCTCGCAATGACTATTGTTGAATCTCTCACAACTAGAACCTGATGTGAATCCAATTACCCCTCCAAATACCTTTTACCACTTCTTTGGGTTAATGGGATTTCCATATGACATCTTAAATTGATTGATACAGCCTTGACCTAATTTGATGTTAAGTAGAGTTTGAGTCACTTAAGAAACACTTCAGCTTTTCACTTCTTTTGGATTAAGAGACCATTGTTTGGACAAAATCGTCACACCAATTTACTGTGGAAGAAGTTGAGATTTTGAAGGAAGAAATGTGTAGATGTGAGTGCAGCCTGATCCTCTTTATATAGTAAAAATCACATCGGTGCTGAACCCCTTCACTTTGTCTAATAAGCTTTTCCTCATCCTGTAGCTTGTCCTTTTGAGGAAAGAAATCTGAAAGATCCCAACCTGTAAACAGGTGTATGAATTGGGTTGGAACTGGGATGATCTAAATTTATTAGCGCAAGGATCTCTGGCTGGTCACCTTTTAGAGTGCGGCTGTCAACTGACTGGAGGATACTTCATGCATCCAGGTATTAGCTGTTTAACCTTCATGTTTAGCATGCCAATTAATGTGGACACTCAAGCTATGAAACATAAAACCTATATGACGTTTTTAGGATGTTGCATGCAATTTACCATTGTCTGATGCAGGTGACAGATATCGCAACATCTCTCTTCCATGTCTTTTAGACCTATCACTCCCTTATGCCGAAGTAAGTTATGATGGAGGAGTCTGTGTAGCAAAGGCAGATGGCAGTGGAGGAGTTTTAAACTTCAGTACTTGTGCCGAGCAGCTTCTTTATGAGATTGGTGATCCAGCAGCATATGTTACCCCTGATGTGGTGGGTTCTGGCTTTCATCATCATTGAAGATTTGTAGACATTCATCATGGACCAAAAGAAAAAACAAAAGTTGACATGTTTATTCTCATTTTAATCAGGTAATAGATCTTCGAGATGTTACATTTCAGCCATTATCCAACAATGAAATGACATGTCTTGGAGCAAAACCATCTGCGAGATCAGTACCTGATCAGCTCCTGCGATTGCTTCCAAAGGTTCAGTCAGCATCTTGGTAGTGAACTTACTGAAATATAAAGAGTTCGTGATGATTGTGCTTCTCCTACCATTTCAGTAGCCTTTTCCATTCAATTCTTGCCCTCTCATTCAGAAGATTCGAGTTAATCAGTATCTTTATCATTTCCAATAGTGTAATAGCATGTCTTGGATCACTGTGTTGGTTCTCATGTTCATGTTTGGGTAATTTATTGAACTTGGAGTCCTTGAGATGTTGATTACTTTCCCAACTGTTGATTTGTTCGTCTTTCGAAGCAATTTGTCTTTGATCCTCTGATGTTGTTTGAGTGTCTGAGGCCTTCTTACTATCACTACTTCTGATGTTCTGCCAGGATGCTGGGTGGAAAGGATGGGGAGAGATATCCTATGGTGGTTTTGAATGTGTCAATCGTGCTAAGGCTGCTGAAATTTTGGTATGTGAGATCTAATCAGTTTTACTTTTCTAATGAACGTAAACATGTGAGTGCTTATTTCAAACAGCCTGTCATTATCTTTCCTCTGGGAAGTAAACTATTGCATAGACAATGTCATGTGAAGTAATTCTTGACGTAGTGAAGTGTCTGGCTTCACCATTTTATCCTCAAAGATCCTTTTATTTCCATTATCAGGTCAGGTTGTGGTTTGAAGAAGTAATTCCTGGCCTTAATGACCACATTGTTTCTTGTATTATTGGAATGGATAGCCTGAAGGCAACTAGCTTGGTCACTGGGTCTTCTGCTTATGAGGCAGTTACAGATATAAGGTTAAGAATGGATGGATTATTTGAGCTGAAGGAACATGCACTCCAGTTTGTGAGGGAGTTCACTGCTTTATACACTAATGGACCGGCTGGGGGCGGTGGTATCTGGTAATTTCTTTTCTACCTTTATGTTGTATCAGTGCTTAATCCAAAAAATATTTCCACTTAAAGATTTTGCTTGACTTTAACCAATTGCAAACATTTTAAAGCTCTTCTTTTGAGGTGATAATTTCATCGACTGAGCTAGTTATCAGAAAAAGATTTAACAGATGCCAAAAATGTCTGCAGTTTTGTTCTTTCTGGCTTTAGTATGTCTACAGCATACAATTGTGAGAAAGTAGGTTTGCGGTTCTGTTGTTCAATTAACATGATATACCAGGATGTTGAGGATTGATGATGGAAGGTACAATATAAAATGCTTATAAATGCTTGAAGTTGGCTTTGCGTATATATCCGCCATAAATGTTAGCGTCTAGTCAATCGGGCGGGGATCACACAAAGTTGTGCATTTATTTTAGTTAAATCTATCTATTACTTGTCTGTTGCTGAGCTGAATTAGTTTGATCATGTGGACTGGAGATTACTGTTACAAAGTATACAAAAATTTTCAGCATCCAGTCTTAAAAGAGTTTTTTTGGCCTAGCATTTGCTATTGGTGACTACTTCTGTTGGCAAATCTTCCACCGAGACAGGAACCTTGAAATAATCAGAAAAAGATTTTTAACACTAGGAATGTCAAGAATTCAGGTGATGGACAATGAAAAGGTCGCGAAGAATGCTTTGTGAACTGCTTATCTTATTATTTGCATGAATTGTTGCAAATCCAAAAGCAAGACTGTTGTTTCGGCCACTTAGTTTTTCGACATGCTCACTCTCTGTTCTGTCTGCTTCTATTACAGCACCGGACACAAGAAAGAGATTTACCTTGGAAAGGAACTGGTATGGAATTGGACTCCCCAACACCCACATGAGCCTTTCATTGAGTCTCTAAGATTGAAATTAGTTCTTCAAACATTCGTGGAAAAGTGAATTTTCACCCAATGCTAAATGACTTGAAAAACTGAGGAAGTACTAATCGAAGTGGTTTGCCCTTTTAGGTTGGCCGTGAACATGTGTATTGGAAAGTTGGAGCAAAGCACAGCATGCCAAACTCAAATCATCGAGTTAATTGCCTCAATGATACAATGAGAAACCATGCTGTTCGTAGGCCAATTAATCCACGAACAACAGAGGGAAATGACGATGGTGGCTTTATGTCAAAATCTGATGCTTCTCCTGCCCCTGCGGGGGAGGAGATTTCGTTGTACAGCATAGCGCATAGTAGAGCTGGTGACAAAGGAAATGACTTGAACTTCTCCATCATCCCACATTGCCCTACAGATATCGAGAGGTTAAAGGTGATCATAACACCGGCGTGGGTAAAACGCATTGTCTCTTCGCTTCTGAATGCCTCCTCATTTCCAGATTCAGATGCCATAGTGAAGAGAGACAGGTGGGTGGAGGAGCACGTAAGTGTGGAAGTTTATGAAGTGAGGGGGATACATTCATTGAACGTTGTGGCTCGGAACATCCTAGATGGTGGTGTCAACTGTTCTCGCAGGATCGACCGCCACGGAAAGACCATATCGGATCTCATATTGTGCCAGAGAGTTGTGTTGCCTCCTTTATCAAGTGTTTGACTAGCTCAATTATATCATACTAATCCTATATGGTGAATTGCCATTGAAACTATAATTATATGCAGATCTCTTTATTCAAGGACACTTTCTAATTACATAAACTTTTCTCAGTGTTGTTATTAAAAATTGTTCCCTAGAAAACTGTTTTTAAGTTGATCACAGTGATGGGTTTCTACATTCTTTGATACAAATCATCATTTTATTCTCTTACATTTTTGTTCCTGATATCTGCACAAATCACCCGAGACCTACTCGATTGAATTAGATTTGGGTAATCTCTAATTCTTCTTCTCCAAGTTAAAATTATGTTGATATTTATTAATATATTTAACCATTAATTTTGCATTTACATTGGTAATCATTTGCAGGGTATCTCACCAGTTAATTTTCGATTGTTCAAGAGCTATTAATTTGAGTTTAGACTATTGTTTCCTTCACTAATATATTGCTGTGAATAAATTATTAAAAACGTCATAGGTGGTCCACCCAAACAACTACTTCAATGTCGCTCAGCCTCCTAGATCTCGTTCTGTGCATTTTTACACAATGGCAACTTGAGCCATACTTAGTCCCAGGATGTTTAACAAGGTTCAAGGGTCTTGAACAGGTGTATTAACGCACGTATTGTGTTGTTCGACACCTCGGCGTTCTGGACTTGTATCGTTGGTCTTACTTGTCACCTTGTCACCTGAAAAGGTCGTACTATTTCAGTCACCACAACTAACACAACACCAAAATTAGCAAACAAAAGACCTGTAGCACTTCAATCGCACGCCAAAGATACGCTTGGAAACATCACACATCATCCTTCTTTTCCTCCACTTTAAACGCAAATCCATTTTTAGCTCATAATATTGGGATCTCCATCCGTTTTTACACCCTCGGAGGAGAAAGTGAGAAGCCAAAATCCATTTGTCGGGCAGTGATATAAAAGAGCTTTGATCACAAAAATCATATTCTTTGTTCAATCTCATTTTTTCTGGGTTACCAATTGGAGGGCTAATGCTTATGAGACAACCTCAGTCAAGGTGATTCAGAAAGCTCTTTGAGACTTTTAGCTTTTGTGAGAAACGAGAATGGCGTTTACAGGAACTCTGGACAAATGCAAGGCTTGCGATAAGACTGTTTACGTGGTCGACATGTTGTCCCTTGAGGGCATGCCTTACCATAAGACCTGCTTCAGATGCACCCATTGCAATGGATATCTTGTGGTATGTGAATTGTATTTGAGTTGGTTCTGTTGCTTTGCATTGTGACGATTTATATATTCTCTAATCTGGTGAAGAAGAGGAAGGGGGTTTTCTTTTCCTGTTATGGATCGTGCCCGCGATTTCTCATGCTGTAGAGTAGATCTTAGCTCAAGTGGTGAAATGAAACCAGGAAACTAAATCAAACAAAAATGAATGATAACAACCTGAGAAAGCAAACGTACCACCCCGTGCTGGCAGCGGGTAAATATGATTAGAAAAACTCAGATAAGCAGGATTGACCCAACACAAGCATGATTAGAGATCGAAATCCACACAATTTGGCTCGTCCTAAGGAATAAACTACTTTAGTTACAATTCAGATACATAAATGAGAATAGAAAACAATGCGAATATGATCTAAGCAAGACATTGTAATATGAAATGCTAGTGTGCAATCAGCAATTTTCTCTCTGAATTGGGTTGTTGTGATAATGTAGTACACTGTCTATAAGACAAAGTTCATCAACCTCTATGTAACCGTGAAATGTGCGATGTGTTCATCAAGGTGAACTATGTGTCATTGAAATGCATCAAAGAGTCGTGTTTCATTTAAGCCTAATAACATAAAGCGAGGATGGCATTTAATCCGGTACCAACGACAGATGAGCAACTACTCCTCTATGGATGGTATCCTCTACTGCAAGACTCACTTCGAGCAACTTTTCAAGGAATCTGGCAATTTCAGCAAGAACTTTCAAACTGGTAAGCTCTTCTTGGCCTCATCATCAGCTTCTCTTAAGGCTCTGCTAAATTTTCAGATAATTTTTTCGGCTAATATCATATCATTACCATGGCAGCCAAGTCTTCTGAGAGGCAACATGACCTGGTATGTTAACTATAACCGCTGATTCGGTTGCTTCATTTACATCTAAATTTTACGGGTCTTCAATAATGCTTCACAAACATTTTCAATCTCAATTCTCATTGTTCTCTACTTCACTAGTAGCTCCAAATGATGAGACCAACCGCCAGCCAGCAATGACAACTCCATGCACATTTCATCTTTTGTCTTCTTTTGCTTTTGTGTTGCGTTGTCAACCAACTCAATGATTTCATGTCATCTCTATCCACAGAACCGGACCCCGAGCAGACTATCTTCTATGTTCTCCGGAACCATAGACAAATGCACCACCTGTGGCAAGACAGTTTACCCCTTGGAAAAGGTATGCGATTCTTAAGCCCCAGCCAATTCCAAAATCCGTAATGAAGTTAGAAATAACTCATCATCCTCTTTCCAATCAAACTGTCGCGACACATTGCATGTGTCTGTTTCGAAACACAGGTGACTCTAGAGGGAGAGTGTTTCCACAAGAACTGCTTCCGATGCGCTCATGGCGGATGCCCGTTGACGCACTCGTCTTATGCTGCTCTGGACGGAGTCCTCTACTGCAAGCACCACTTTGCCCGCCTCTTCATGGAGAAAGGCAACTACAACCACGTCCTAGAGGCTGCTGCACACAAGCGGAACATGTCCTCTGCGCCCACATCGCCCCCGCCTGAGCCCGCGCCTGAGCCCACACCTGCTGAGCCAAAGCCGGAGCCAGATGATAAGCCTGAGGAGGATCAATCTTAACTATAACATCTCAACTCCCAACTCAGACCTTATTTTGATGCCATCATCTTCAAGAGCCAACATTATGTACTTCGATTGTAGTTTTTCACAAACTGTATGCATGTTATCACTATTCTTTTTTCTTGCATTTACCAATTGACGTTTTTGAAGTCTGATGACCTGATATAACATGTTGCTGTTTTTTTGTCCATCATGAACAGGAAGATATACCATTTGATCTCTGATATCTGCTTCGTTCTTGAAATGTACTATGAGTTCTAAAAGTTACACATTCATTCGTTTAAATGATCTGAATTATATGTTGCACAAAAATTCAGTGGCTATAAAGGTTTTCAAGTTTCTTTTCTTCCTTACTTTTTAGGCAATTTTGTGTTTCTAATGCAAACTGATGATTTATTGGCAAATGTAGTCCCCTGTACTTTTGTCCTACCTGAAATGCAATTCGCTTTAACACAGATTTGAGACTTCACTTCAGTGTTAACTCGTATAAGGAAAATGAGGGCACTTCATCTAATTAACAAGCTAAGTTTCAGATTTTGGCTACTGTTGTCTGCACACGAACTGACTTCCACTGAATACTTATTGGATCATTGGATTTAGCGGATCTCAAGTCTGAATCGATAAAAATGTTTAGATGAGATCATACACAAAGCTTACGAAAGTCGAACTGTACATCCAGTATTCAATTGAATCACCCACCTGAACCCGTCTGAAATATTTGGTAAGGTTTCTAAAACATTTAGTGCAGATTCTAGTTCAATGATCTTAAAAAAGAGAGATCATAGTTTTGGATGACACTCATCCGGTGATAGGGAACCACTTGTTATAATTATTTCTCTTTTGCATCATTTCCCTATGATGACTACCTTAATTGCTATCAAAGCCCGGCATTTGCTTAAGTAATGAGTGTGTTCGTGCCCGGTCTGACTCGCAACAAATGCATATTGTTTTGGGCCGCCCCGCAGAAGCATGGACCAGTATTTCTCCGATAGTTATGCAGTGTGCACAGGATTGCCAATTGCCATAAGCAATTGGTGCCCGAACACTCAAAAGTAGAAAAATAAAGAGAACCAAAGACAGACAGACAAAGTAATCAGTGTTTAAAGTTGACAGACAAACCTTTTCAAAAAAAATTTAGACATAAAAATCTTAAACAGCATCAGAACACACTTCATTTTGCCACCTTCTCTCTCACTTTCGCTTACTCACTCTCGCAGCAATGGTGGGATTCGATTTTCGCAATGCCCTACCGCTGATAAATTCTCTGAAGGTTCTCAGCCTCATGGCCAATGTGAACATTGTAGTCGTGCCCGGCAATGGAGTCTTGTTCAAAGCTTTGAGCTTCACAGGCTGCATGATCCCTTTGCCTTTTCAGATGCCAAAGGACGCGCTCTCCAAGCATAGAAGTTGGCATGACCAATGCGGTTCTTAAGAGAGTTGTTTTTGGAGGATGATCCAGTCGATGTCTACATCAATCCTCTGGGAGTTCTGATGAATATCAGTATTCATCCTACAGGTAAATCATCTCGTTCGGCAATGAGGTTTTTGAGAATGCATGCCCTTCATTTGACACAGTTGACAAATTTAACTGTTTTTGTGATTACATCTCTTCTCCAGCTTTTGTCGATACCTTTGCTAGAATCCGCGCCTCTAGAATCCACAAAGCGTAATCAAACAACCTCCCGTGGGTTCAACAAAAATCAATTTTGATGCAACCATCCATAGAGGCTTTTGTGCTGTTGCCGCTATAGCTCGAAACCACGAAGGACAAGTCTTGGCCACCACAACTCATCGAATGAGACAAATCTGACACTGAACTAGGCAAAGAACCAGCTGCAAAGCATGAGGCTTCTCTGGCACGCATGCGAGGATGAACGAGATTATCTTCTTGATATATCACTATCAATTCCCCTGATGCTGGGCTTCTTTGGAAGTATAGAAACTGCCTTATGGATATAAGAAGTGGTGAGAAAAGTTCAGAGGGTTGATACATCACTGTCAGAAAGGTTTTCTCTGTAGCACTACCCTTGTTAGTACATCTCCTCAAAAGGGTATCTAGTATATCTACGATGAGAGGTAAGAGATACAGGATCTTGCTGCATGGCAATCCATGTGTCTTGAATCGTCGAATGGTGTTTCGTCACGTGTTAAGAGGATATATGCTAGGATTAAGTGGCCCGTGTCAAGATGACATGACATAGCCCACTAAAGATGATTAGAGGATAGAATTTTCAACGAGTCCTGCTCCAAGCTCACCACGCCAAATCTCTAAAAAAACATCCTAGTAAGGATAGCACGAGATCCTGCCACTACTCCAGAGTTAACCGTCCAGAGACTGCAACTGGGCTGCGCATGGCCTTCCTTGCATGAGCCTTTCCAACCCTGCGATAAACCTTCCGGCCTAAGCCCTTGTAGCCTGCTTGGAAATATGAAATATATTATCATGAAAGAATTACGAATCTACACGTGTCATTGAGTCAGTCTGGATGAGCTGGCGCACGACTGATGAGACGGTAGAAAGCAGGGGGGGGGGGGGGGTGAGGGGGGGCAAATGAAAGACGAATTACAATGTGTCTTCTCTGTTTTGAGAAGGCAGCACAAATGAAGAACTCCTTGAATATAGCTGAACTGTTATGCTGAAAATGGAAGGCATACTAGTTACTGCTTGTCTTAGCGTACTGTGCTTATAAGTGTACGCATGTTGAAGACCATGTGATCCGAACAATGTATATCGAGTACCACAAACCCTTCCAACTCCTGCACTTTTATCACTTTGAACTCTTTGGACCTTCTCAACTTCTAATTGCATTACAGACCAAAAAAAAAAAACTTCTAATTGCATTCTAGAGTAAGCAGAGCCCAATCAGATTAAAGTTGCCCCTCCTCTCATTTCATGAGAAGGAATCCTCAAATGGTTTCCCCATTACAAGTAATCTCGTTGCTTGAAAGGAGATTCCTTGGTTATTAATTGAATTGCCAAACATTTCGGTCTTCAACGAGAGAATACTTCTCATTGGTGACGGCGAAGTTTGACGAATAGCAACCAATGGTTTACAATTGGCGGTGGAGTCCATGGTCGATGACCGGCAGTAGAGGCTACCGGTGGTGGTATGGAGCATTTTGATAATGGGAATTGAAATGCCTTGAAGGAATCCGATTCACATGAAATCAAACGAGGCTTAATGCGTTTGGGAAAACTTTCCCACCTCTAGGTAAATGATGTTTGGCAAATTTTTTGGATAGTTTGAGAAGATGCAATTGCATTTTCAAATACCTAAAACCTAAAGTAGGCCCGGAGAAGTTTTGGGCGTTGAGTATTTCCCTTGCTAACTTTCATAATTCCAACAATGCCCTCACCTTGCACAACATCATCGACAGCCTGATTTGGCCAGATTTGTCATTGGCGGTTCTCGCCCAGGTTCACACAACCCTAGGCTGCGTTGCTCCAACCCAAGCAACCATGGCTTGGGGTTGCACAACCCCAGTAACCCTAGGAGAGGGCCGCCACTGCCAAATCTAGCTTACTAGCAACTTGCTTATTGCCTGAGCCCTTTACCTGTTTGATCTTTAAAAAACAAAGGGACAAGTGCACTATAAGTCCTAAAATTTGTCACAAAAATTCGTTTGAGTCCTAAAACTTACAAAAAGTTCAATCGAGTCCTAAAACTTGTAACAAAAGTGCATTTGAGTTCTAAAGTTAATACCGTTAAATTTATTAACGGAAAACGCTGATGTGGCGCTGACGTGGTGCTTATTAATCATATCTCTCTCCTACGTGGAAAATGGTTTAAGCAAACATGTCCACGTATGCAAAACGACGTCGTTTTTGGACGTCCCCCTTTCTTCTTGAACGTCTCTTTCCTTTCCCCTGCGTCGTCCCCTTCCTCCTTCTGAACGTCTCTCAGAATCGTATGCTCGGATTCAACCTCTGCCAAAGCAACATCTCTTCTTCTTCTTCTTCTTCTCAAATCGATGTCCTCTTAACCCTAAGCCCAGAGTCGTCGTCGTCCTTCTCTCCCTCTAAACGAAATTAACATTTGGTCTCCCTTTGAACCCTAAGCCCCAAATCAAGTTCGACGATCTCGAGTTCCCTCGTGATTTGGGTCTCCTCGCGAGTTGGAGTTCGATGCCCATCGTCATTTGGAGTTTAATCGTGATCTAAAGTTCGTAGAGTTTGAGTTCGAGTTCTCTTCTTTGTCGATAGCGAGTTCGTGCGAAGACCTGTCCTGCGGAAGTCTCGACGGCAGATCGAGCGGCTTCGACGATGGAGACGACGATGGCAACGGCGACGGAGACTCTCCTCGCGCAGGTATTGCTCTCTGCATTATAGCATTTGGGTATCGAGCGACGTGTGTTTCTATTCCAATTCGGTCAGGACTTGCGTGTTCAGAGCGATTCGATTTGCGTTGCGATGAGGTAGGGTAGGGTAGGATAGCTGTTTGCCCGAAGGCGCTCTCAAGTTGATGCACAATCAACTATTAATAGTCATCCTCCGTCCTCATTATAATGCTTAAACCTCTACCGAAGAGCATGATGAGTCAACTGAGAGTGATGGAAACTCAAAGTGCTGCTTCCGATATCTTCATAATTGATTCAGTAGACATGGGTTAGATTTTCCATTGATTGTGGAAGTTTAGGTTACCTGGGATCAATAGACATAAATTCAGCTTCGGAGTGTGCTGATGTACACAATTTTCTTGCAGTAAAATTCTTTGTGAAATTGAGATTGAACTTTGACTCCTGTTTTCAATACATGAAGTTCAAATAGATAAGAAGTCCACTATGCTTTGACCCTTAATTTGCGTTGTGATTTGTGATGAGGTAGGGTAGGATAGCTGCCTGGGTTTCCAATTTCAGCTCACGACCGCATGAGAAATGGTTCTTGTCTTGAGTTCTTGATTGGTTTATGTGGAGCTGAGCCTTGACTCGTGATATTAGCCTTGGGTTGTAATGGTGCCTTTCGCTTTATAGCAACATGCTTTCGAGGACAAGTTCTTAATTGCCAAGGTTGTGCACTGCTTGGGGATGTGCCTTTGCCATTGAAGCAGCTCCTAGAACTTCATAGCAGAAAAGAATCTTGCAAAAATAATGAACATGTGAAAAGTAAAAAAAAATAGTGCAGAGATAAAATATTTGGAGCAAGACCGATGACCGAATCAGATGATGAAGAGCACATTCTGCTGCACAAAGTTTTCTAAACTTGCAATGACCAATGGAGAAGTAGCTGATTCACATTCCGAAATAGGATAGCATGATTTGGCTACTACGAGAAGGGTGCGTACATCAGCACACTCCGGAGTTGAATTTATGTCTATTGATCCCAGGTAACCTAAACTTCTACAATCAATGGAAAATCTAACTCATGTCTACTGAATCAATTATGAAGATATCGAAAGCAGCACTTTGAGTTTCCATCACTCTCAATTGACTCATCATGCTCTTCGGTAGAGGTTTAAGCATTATAATGAGGACGGAGGATGACTACTAATAGTTGATTGTGCATCAACTTGAGAGCGCCTTCGGGCAAACAGCTATCCTACCCTACCCTACCTCATCGCAAATCGCAACGCAAATCGAATCGCTCTGAACACGCAGGTCCTGACCGAACTGGAATAGAAACACACGTCGCTCGATACCCAAATGCTATAATGCAGAGAGCAATACCTGCGCGAGGAGGAGTCCCCGTCGCCGTTGCCGTCGCCGTCTCCATCGTCGAAGCCGCTCGATCCGCCGTCGAGACTCCTGCAGGACAGGTCTTCGCACGAACTCGCTATCGACAAAGAAGAGAACTCGAACTCGAACTCTACGAACTTCAAATCACGATTAAACTCCAAATACGATGGGCATCGAACTCCAACTCGCGAGGAGACCCAAATCACAAGGGAACTCGAGATCGTCGAACTTGATTTGGGGCTTAGGGTTCAAAGGGAGACCAAATGTTAATTTCGTTTAGAGGGAGAGAAGGACGACGACGACTCTGCGCTTAGGGTTTAGAGGACATCGATTTGAGAAGAAGACGAAGAAGAGATGTTGTTCCGACAGAGGTTGAATCGGAGCATACGGTTCAGAGAGACGTTCAGAAGGAAGAAGGAAGGAGACGACGCAGGGGAAAGGAAAGAGAGACGTTCAAGAAGAAAGGGGGATGTCCAAAAACGACGTCGTTTTGCATACGTGGACATTTTTGCTTAAACCATTTTTCACGTAGGAGAGAGAAATGATTAATGAGCGCCACGTCAGCGCCACATCAGCATTTTCCGTTAATAAATTTAACGGTGTTAACGTTAAGACTCAAATGCACTTTTGTTACAAGTTTTAGGACTCGATTGAACTTTTTGCAAGTTTTAGGACTCAAACGCACTTTTATGATAAGTTTTAGGACTTATAGTGCACTTGTCCCAAAAACAAAATAGCAAAAGTCTTTTACAAAACACTACTTAAACCAAAGTTACTTCCTAATGCACCCTAAAATTACAATTTACCAAACATCATTTGCATTTCGAAAAACCTCTAAAACTAAAGTCTCTTTGCATTTTTCTAAAAAATTTCACCAAATCCTAATCGAATGCAACCTTTTTCTAAATTTCCAACAATTGCAAGGTCTAAAAGCATAATAGAGCGAAAGAATGACCAACAACCAGGGGTGATCAGTTCTAGGATGGATTTCCACTCTAGAATCGGGAATGGGACCAGAACGGTCAGTTCCTAGTTTGTGGAATTAGGAATCGGCCCACCTAGTACTGGACTCACCTAGGAATCGGATCATCGGTCGACCCTGTTTAAAAGGCTTGATAAGCTAATAGAACACGAGGGATGTTAATAGAACAAGCTTGTGATAAGGTACTTTTCCTAATCCGTGCAAGATTGTAAATGTTGTTGCATAATCTAAACTACTACACGAGCGATGTTAAAGAACAAGCTCATGATAAGTTAAACATGATGATTTTCTCCACGAACAAAACTATAATGATCATTGAGAACCAAGTTTGAGAGGCATCGAGTTGCGAGGGAGGCGTGAGTGTTCCATGACTGAGAGCGAGAGAAGTGAGAGCGAGAGGCGTGAGTAACGAGCGTGCGTGACTAAGTCTGAGCAAGAAAAGAATGTGAATTAGGATTTCATAAATTTGGAATAATAAGAATAAAAAAAAATCAGTCTGATTTGGATGGTTCGAGTTCATGGATCCACACCTGAAAGGGGCAATAAAACCGATATTTGCCGGTTTCAAATTTTAGAAATCGGGAACCGCCCAAAACCGGCCGAATTGATCCGGTTGGTTTGCTGATCCGTACCAACAACCGGCACTCAAGGCGCACCTTTTACATATAAAATATGATTATGGGTCGAGAGGTATTTCTATGTCTAGCGGCTCTTCACTGCTAATTTGGGTCAATTAGATCCATGGAAATATTTCCACTTTGTATATTTCATGTTACCTTTGGATGAGTTCAATAGCGCCAGACCAAGCACTCGCACGGCCAACCGGCTTATTGAAAAAACTTTGTGCACCACCAGGTTGCTTTCAACTAGCTCGTCACCATAACACGCCTCATCAATCATTCAGCTGATGCCAAAGACCATTTACATATCTAATTAAGCAGAGTCGGGTCTCATAATCTGTCGTATCATAAAAGCTTCCTGCACACGGTTCGAGCTTAGCCTCGAGTAACCTCGAGGTGGTTCGAGCTCGACTCAATTACACTCGCGCATCAAAAAGTGAAATCTATGTGCAGTATTAATCGGTAGCTTAAATTCGGGAGCTATCCAAATCGACAGCCAATGTGTTTAACTCGGGTCAATTAGTGCTGAACTTGGTGACAAGCAGGGCCGTCAGGAAAGCCCGGCTGGACCCGAACTGAGCCCGAAAGTTTTCGGATATTTTCGGCTCGAGCCTCAATTTTGCTTCGGGTAATAATCCCATGATATGGGTACGTAACCCGACCCGAACCGAAACACGGTACGCCCGCCCTACCTACCCAGTACTGCCCAAAAGACGAAAGTATTGATGGGGAGTGAGCAAAACGATTCGACAGTGAGAGCTCGGATCCTGCGCTGATTATTTCCGAAATTTCCTGAATATCAATAATCAAAAAATCGATGGAAAGTATTAATAATTTTCGTTCTTTTTTTATTACGGCGCGCTCTGTAACACCTGCCTTGTATTTTTCTGCCCCCTTCCGTTAAATATCTGGGAAAAGGAATATCTCAAGACGAGAGCGGAATAATCTCTCGATTTTACGGAAAGCAGGCGAAAGTTTCAGGCGAATTATTTAATTTCTCCGGCGCACCAAAGCGGCCGTGTTCTCGTCTCCCTGGGATTTTCCCTTTCCTCCCCCATTTTCCCTCTCCCCAAACACACCCAAACTTCACACAGAAAGAAAGAGAGAGAGAGAGAGAGAGAGAGAGAGAGAGGCGTCAAGTGTCTGTACGTGCGAGCTCCGAATCACTCCTGCTTGGACTCCCTCGCTCTCGCTCTCTTGCACTCGCACGAACGGACGACGAAGACGAAGAAGAAGAAGGAGAAGAAGACGACGAAGACGGCGACGAAGGAGGAGAAGAATCTGAGAGGCGGCGTTTCGATTCGTCATCGCCCGCGTCATTCTCTTCCGGCGACGGCGCATTCTCTCCGCCTCCGGCTCCGCCATGGATTTCGTCGCTTTGACCTCCGAGGCGGAACCTCGCTCCCTCTCCAGCTCCCGGCGATCGGTTCGTCCGCTCTCTCCTCCGTTTTTTTCCTTGATTGGAAAAGCGAGCATCGGATTGTGGCATGCGCTTGTGCGCGTTGAAATTCGCGAAACGGCTTGTTTTGTGGCTGCGGTCGATTCGATTGGGATTGCTGCATGAGGTTTTTCGAAGATGTGCATGCGTATCGATGGACCGTGTGGTCACGCGTGCAAGCACCAGCGTGTACGATCGAAATGATTGTGTCCTGACCTTTTTTTTAGCTTTAGGACCTGGTTGCTGTGCTTTGTTTGGTGATTTTTTTTCCTCGCGATGTCGATTGTTTGTCCAGGTGTTTGATGGAAGGCAATGAGAGGATATGAAATGCGCTGCTGAGCTTGCCTCGTGTTCACCTTTTGTTCTGTGAAGAAGAGCGTCGTTGCTGAAAGGACCTGGGGAAAGATGGATATCGGATGTAGTCTGCGGCAGTCGAATGCTCTTACCTGTGGAGAGGCCATGGGTCGCAAGGCTATGGAACTTGCTAATCCTAATCCGAGGTTTAGACATAGAAGTTTCGGTTTTAGTCAGTTTAAGAGTGTGAGTAGCTACAGACCGATGTGCACTAACAGGAGCATGAAACAAATGGTTGTTCGCAATGGCTGTTGTAATTCGGCTGGGGGATATAAGCCGGAGTTGGACAACTACGTGTGTGGTTCATATGTTAACAGGTTCCCTGTTTTTAAGGTCAGTAATGTTTTCAAGTCATCTAGAAGGCTTAGATTTCAATGTCAGAATAATGATTCCTTAGCATGTGTTAATGGAAATGGCCGAAATGTAGAGTTCATAGAGAGTACTGAAAGCTCGGAACTAATTGATGTTTCCGATACTGATGATTCGAGAGAAGGAGGAGGAAGAGAAGAAAAGGATGACCGGGAGCCACCTAGTCTTGAGGAACTGAGGGAATTGTTGCAAAAGGCATTGAAAGAATTGGAGGTTGCAAGGATTAACAGCACTATGTTTGAAGAGAAGGCTCAGCGGATATCGGAAACTGCCATAGCTTTGAAGGATGAAGCTCAGAAAGCCTGGAACAATGTCAATAGTACAGTGAATACCATACAAGATGCCATAAATGAAGAATGTGTTGCCAAAGAGGCTGTTCAAAAGGCAACAATGGCTCTTTCATTGGCCGAAGCAAGGCTGCAGGTTGCATTGGAATCGCTAGAACTCGCAAAAGAAGAGAACGGTACTCTTGGTCCTGCAAGTGATGTGGACGAAATCTCTAATGATGAGGAAGAAGCATTATTGGTTGCTCAAGAAGACGTAAGAGATTGTCAGGCAAATTTAGCCAATTGCGAGGCTGAGTTGAAGCGGCTGCAGAACAAGAAGGAAGAACTGCAGAAGGAAGTGGACAGACTGGATGAGGCTGCAGAGAATGCTCAGATGGATGCTTTGAAGGCAGAGGAGGGTGTGGCGAACATAATGCTTTTAGCAGAGCAAGCTGTTGCTCTTGAACTTGAAGCTGCACAACGTGTAAATGACGCTGAGATTGCTTTAAAAAGGGCTGACAAGTCTATATCTAGTACTTATGTTGATATTCCAGAGATGACTGGCGGGAAAATGACCGACGAGAAGATGCTTGAGGAAGAGAATACGATTCAAGCCATCGGTGGCACTGCTAGTTCTGAACGAGAGAGAGATGTCATCGTTGGTGGTGATCGGTTAGCTGGTGCGCATTTACTGGATCAGCAGGCTGATAGAATTGAGATATATGAAGAGCCTGAGGATTTGGATGATCAAGAAAATGGTAAGCTTGTATTAGATTCTGCAAGAGAAGCTGAGGTAGATGCAGACAAATCGAAGGTTCCAGTTCAAGCAAAGAAGCAAGATGCACAAGACTTGAGGGAGAGCTCTCCCTTAGGAGCTCCAAAGGCACTATTGAAGAAATCTTCTCGTTTCTTTTCTGCATCGTTCTTCTCTTTTACTGTAGATGGGGCTGAATTCACACCGGCATCAGTTTTCCAGGGACTCTTGCAGACTGCAAAGGAGCAATGGCCGAAGCTGGTACTGGGGATAATGCTTTTGGGGGCAGGGTATGCATTAGTGTTACTTCTTGACTCATCTTATCATTTAGTACTCTTTAACTCTCATCCTTGGCTAACTTTTTTCAGTTTTTGCTCTTTATGTCATCTGGTAGTTGAGATTTAAGAGACGGCTATAGACTGAGTTTTGAAAGTGATGGTTCATTGTTTGAAGTTGTCCTTTCAAGTTGGATCTAGATTGTTAGGATGATACGGCTCAAGACCGTTTACTTTTATATTTTGTAACTTCTTCCGAGAAGACCTATGATCTTTTTGTCTAGATAATTCAATCACGATTCAGACATCAAGTTTTGCATCTCATTATCTAGATGCTGTGACTTGTACAGGGCCACTATTTTAGCCCGACGAGCTGAGAGAGCTGATCAAATGCTTCAACAGTCGCAAGTCATTAGTGCCAGTGTAGAAGAAGTTTCCTCTAACGCCAAACCTCTGGTCCGCCAATTGAGGAAAATTCCTAAAAGAGTTAAAAAGCTAATGGCCATGCTTCCTCAGCAAGAGGTTGTGCATTAAATTTATATACTTCATTAGTTTATTTTTTCCTTCCCAAGTTAACAGTTTGTGAACATATGATCACATGCTCAACTTGCAGGTAAATGAGGAAGAAGCTTCTCTCTTTGATATGCTGGCATTGCTTCTAGCAAGTGTTATTTTCGTTCCTGTTTTCCAAAAGATTCCTGGAGGTAACAACTCCATTAATTTTTCCTTCCCTTTGCTCAAACAAGCTTTCGTATATTAGTACAGTCCCACAAATGATGTGTGCTTTTTTGTATGTTTTAAAATGTTATATGTTGTCTTCTGTGTGTCTCTGAGTGTTTGAGCGTGCTATTTCTTCAACATGTCAGGCCCTTTTTTCTCAGTTTTTGGTTTCCTTGTTGGCAATCATTTGTATTTGGTGGTTCAATCAAATTAGTATGTCATAACGTAGACAGAGCTGCTCTAAACTTTCTAGTGACAAAAATGTGCTTCACAAGCTAACTCCTTAAGCAAATAATTTACTGTGTATCAACATCCTTCCACGTTTCTTCTAGTTCCCCGTTTTGTTTATTACTTCTTAAGTTCCCCATTTCATGTGCAAAATCTCAGAGGCATGTGTATATGCTACCTGTTGGCCTTCTGTCATGTTTAGGCAGTCCTGTCCTGGGGTACTTGGCTGCTGGTATTCTGATTGGACCTTATGGACTCTCAATTATTCGGCATGTACATGGGACAAAGGCAATTGCAGAATTTGGAGTCGTTTTCTTGTTATTCAACATTGGCCTTGAGGTGAAAGTGATGATTGCTGTTTGATTTTTTCCAATTTTTTGCATCAGAGTACTTAAGCTTTGATCTGCATTTTCAGCTTTCTGTTGAAAGACTTAGTTCTATGAAGAAGTATGTTTTCGGATTAGGAACTGCTCAGGTGATTGGAGACCTCATATTATTTAATCCTTTTTGAATTTGCTGGCATTGTCTCGTGCCATTGGATATATAATTTTCTAATCCTACGTGCGAAAGCACCCGATGATCACAGGTTTTAGCAACAGCTGTGGCTGTTGGCTTGGTTGCTCATTATGTATGTGGGCTGCCTGGTCCTGCTGCTATCGTCATTGGGAATGGCCTGGCTTTGTCTTCCACAGCTGTCGTCCTGCAGGTACATAGCAAATCTCACTTTACCATATAGTGTCACTGCTTCCTTCTTAACATATAAGAATAAGCAAGTAGCAAAATAAATCGGTACATTCAGTTTCCTGGGATTACCTATGTGGCCTCAGGTCATTATCTTCTGAGGAAACTTAAATAGTGAGCTCATATGGATTCGCAAATCTTCCATCTCCTGTGATAATGTGCATTGGACTAGTGAGATGATGTTTTGGAATAAAAGTACTGGCAACATTTGCCTTCTTGTTGTGAGAACAATTTTCTCTTGAACTCAACCTGTATTCATTCTAACTTTCAAACACAACAAGAGGTTTATATTTGATGTCCTCTTGATGGATATTTTCATGGAAATTATACACAGGTCCTGCAGGAACGAGGTGAGAGCACATCACGTCATGGACGCGCAACATTTTCTGTCCTACTTTTCCAGGTTTGCAATTTTCTTGATAAATATGTCTCCACTAGATTTAGAACCTAAGGCTTTCTCCATCAGCTCTGTCACATCTTTCAAAAATTTTGATGATAGAGATTCTGTAGGGAGAATTGTCTTAAGACGAAGATAGGTATATCACGAGAGGTAGAATGTGTTTCTGTATGCATCTAACTAGATTGACAAGTTCTCCTTGTACATATATCTTCCTTAGGTGCCATGATACGGTGACATTTTTTTAGTGTTATGGTTAGTTTGACATTTACCCTACGAGTTCAAAGAAGTTTGACATTTACCCTACGAGTTCAAGGGAACTCTGTTGGCTTGTAAATGAGGAAATACTCCAAGAACACGTCAAATTTCATGGCCAGTGCTTTTAGTTAACTGTAACACCATGCATATTTCAAATTATCCTATGTAAACGTTAACATGCCTGGATACAGTTAAATACAGAAACTCATCCATTGTTAACTTCTTGCTATTTTCTTTTTTGGTTCTTGAACAATTCTTGACATTGGTCTTTCATTTGCTTCCAGGATTTGGCTGTGGTGGTATTGCTTATACTCATACCTCTTATCTCTCCGAATTCATCCAAAGGAGGGGTAAATTGTTCTATTTTTTACCATGGTCCTCATCTTTGGTTTTTCTTTATTGTATAATGCAAGTCATACACCTCTTCCAGAAGTAATTTTAAATTTTGAACTTAACCAGTATTTAGTTTTCACCAGAATGTCTAGTTGTTCTAAGTCACTAAGAATCATGTTGTCATGCCAATTTAGATTGGCGTCCAAGCCATTGCCGAGGCCCTGGGTTTAGCTGCAGTTAAGGCTATTGTTGCCATCACTGCTATTATTGCCGGTGGACGTCTGGTAAGTTCTCATAAATCGATTGAATGATATTTGACTGATTAACTGTTGGACGCCTGGTAAATGCGTATTATCTGCTTAGGGAACAAGAGCAATCTGAGTGGTAAAGATCTAACTTGGATTAATTGCACAATATTTTCTTTCAAATGCATGAAGCTTTCTTGGGCACTTCAGATGTCAATTCGTTTTTCTTATTTGCATCCATAGCTACTGGCATTCTGTGATCATGCCTTGTCAATTAAAAGGATTTGGGTGCATGATCGAGCTCATATTAATAGTTATGCTGGATGCTCAGACTGAGATAGTACACCAGAGATATTCTTTGCTTAATGTCATGCCCCGAGGAATCTGAACTAGTTGATGTATCTTGGTGAATGTTGCTCGAGTTCTGTTTCAAACGGTGTCATGCTTAATTGTTCTAGTCACAGTGTAGTTCAGGCATGTGGGGTTTTTTCTTGTTTGTATGATTTGTCTCTTTTAAGTACATGTGAATAGTTAAATGTACAAATAGCAGGAAGAGAACAGGCAGTTATTGGCCTGCGTGCTCATGATGTCAGAGTGTTCTTATGTGCTTCTGCTTTTCACAATTGTTGACTTGTGCTCAGCCTTAGTTTCATTCTATTTCTGCAGCTTCTGCGACCAATTTATAAGCAAATTGCAGAAAATCAAAATGCAGAGATATTCTCAGCCAACACCCTCCTTGTTATTTTGGGAACTAGTCTTCTTACAGCCAGAGTATTGTCTCTTTCCACATCCAGTGCACATATAATTTTTCAAATGATACTTAACCTCGCAGTATTAATTCTTTCCCAATAAATATTGCAACAGGCTGGTCTTTCCATGGCATTAGGCGCCTTTTTAGCAGGCTTGCTGCTTGCAGAAACTGAATTTTCTCTCCAGGTTGAATCAGATATTGCTCCATATCGTGGCCTGCTGTTAGGCCTATTCTTCATGACGGTATTTTTTCTGTCATTTGTTTATTCTCTTTTCCATTTTTATATGAACTTCATATCTGTTGCTACAAAAATAGTTGATACCTTACAGTAAATCGATAATCAATTAAATTCTCCTTACATGAAAAGCTATGCTCATTCATGTTGTCTTTCTTCTCTTTAATGATTGCTTCGTGAAATCATGTAACATCTGAACTCGAGAAGTAATGAGAGAAAAGTTGCATTCCTCTTCAAGGGGGATATTTTTAATTCTAGTGGACCATCAGCTATGACTGGAACTTGCTTGTAATGATGACCATTTGGAGGGTGTCCAGGTTGGAATGTCAATCGATCCAAAGCTTCTAGTTTCAAACTTTCCAGTCATAACAGGGGCACTGGCACTACTAATTGTCGGCAAGACTATTTTGGTTATGTTGGTTGGCCGGCTTTTTGGGATCTCGATAATCTCTGCAGTAAGAGTAGGCCTTCTTCTCGCTCCTGGTGGGGAGTTCGCATTTGTGGCTTTTGGTGAAGCAGTTAATCAGGTATGTCAACTTATAAGTCAGAAACTTTTGACCCGTATTCTTGTCATTGATTATTGGACAACAGCTGAATTGCCATCCTGTGTTATTGGCAACTTTAGCAGTTAACAGTTGGCATCTTCATACTTTCATGTTGCTTTTTAGGCATTAGAGTTTCCAACATTTGTCAGTGCTTTTACTCTGAATTTTGTCCAGGCAATTATGTCTCCTCAGCTGTCATCTCTGTTGTTTCTTGTGGTGGGAATTTCAATGGCCCTTACTCCATGGCTAGCTGCTGGAGGCCAGTTACTTGCCTCTCGTTTTGAGCAGCATGATGTCCGAAGTCTATTACCTGTTGAGAGTGAGGTAATGTGCTTTAGTTTCAGTGTCTGTTTCTTATGTGGATAGCTTAATAATGACATCATACTCGTAGCACAGCCATTTCTACTGTCAGTCTGCAATAACTCATTCTCAATTGACGACAGAGGTCTATAAGTCCTGTGGGTTTGGGCACCACAGTTGAAAGGTTTAAGGATAATATCTTGGGTATGAAAGATTTGGGGGAAGTTTAGGTGTCCTTGTTCGATCCTAGGTCTAGGTTTAGCAGTCCCAGCCACTGAGAAAACAATTGATATGGTATACTTGGAGAATGGAGTGTCGTTGCTCTGGACGTGCAAGTCTAGGTGTTGAAGATAAAACTGACATTCTTGCATGAGAAACAAGCTATAATAGTTCAACATGCATAATTTACTGACATTAGATCCTCGGGGAGATTCAAAGTAGATTCCATGTCATCGTCATCATCTGGTGATATCATAGACATGGACCGAGTCAGAAAAACACAGAAATGAGATGAAAACATTATTTAATAATCTCAGTTTTACTAGATTGCAAATGATGGATCCGTATGCTATATTCATGGTCCTTATATAAGTTTAAATTGCATTTTCATCACAACAGTGATTCATACTAACAAACCCACATTTGCTTTGGCAT
Source organism: Syzygium jambos (assembly GCA_031216235.1). NCBI lineage: Eukaryota > Viridiplantae > Streptophyta > Magnoliopsida > Myrtales > Myrtaceae > Syzygium > Syzygium jambos. The sequence goes on from CM062224.1 coordinate 1,589,084, forward strand.
GATCACAACAGACCGATGATTTGCAAGATCATATCATCATTTGTGGATTTGGACGTGTTGGCCAGGTATTGCAATTTAAAATTGGAATATAGTCCACAGTAGGACACATTTGGAAATTGTCAATGTTCATATTTACATAACTGTTTACATTGCTTCCAGATCATTGCTCAGCTTCTTTCAGAACGACTAATCCCATTTGTTGCACTTGATGTAAGGAGGTAAAGAAATTGGTGACTCCTCTTACATTGACTGATTTTAAATGTTAAGTTCAGTTTTTGGCATTATGCAGCTTGAGAGTTTTCCTCGTGAAAGAACTGAGAAAACCAAGTTGTTTATAGTCATAGTACCTTTTTGGTCTAGTAATATATATGTGTTGTTAACTAAACTTGTCAATATCGACTTAATTATGATTACAGCGACAGAGTAGCAGTTGGTCGTGCCCTGGACCTTCCTGTGTTCTTTGGAGATGCGGGCAGCCGAGAGGTGACAAGTGACATTGCTAGATGTGTGTTCAATTTTGTTATGTGTTAATCCTTACAAGCTATACTTGGTTCCCTAGGTCCTTCATAAAGTTGGGGCTGAAAGAGCATGCGCTGCAGCAATTACCTTGGACACTCCTGGTGCAAATTATAGGGCTGTTTGGGCTCTAAGCAAGTACTTCCCCAACGTAAAAACTTATGTCCGTGCTCACGATGTGGATCACGGCGTCAATTTGGAGAAAGCTGGGGCTACGGCAGTTAATATTCCTCTACTTAATTGTCCCCCTTTTTGTTTTCGTATTTGTATGTTAGTCCAATTGTAAGATCAATCAGATTAACAGCATGCTCTGATAGTTATTAAGTCTTTCATTACCTGAGTGCCTTTGCTGATTGACATCTATGCCTTGATGGTTTTGCTGCCCAAAACTCACAGGTTGTTCCAGAGACCCTGGAACCCAGTCTACAATTGGCTGCTGCTGTTCTTGCACAGGTAATTACAACGATATTACTTGACAAATACACTGTTTCTGAAGGTTAAATTCACTCTTGTTAGGGCCCTGGTACTATGTGATGGTAATTTGCATGGGGCACGAAGCTGCTTTTCTCTGATTCTGGACCTCCCAAGTTCCAATGCGATAGTACTTGGCGGCAGGATAGTGATTTAAGCTTCTATAGATTATCTTGGCCAAAAAACAGATTTTGTAAACTATACTCAATGCAGCAAAAAGTAATATTAGCTGGTTTCATATGTTTTGTTTGTTCCTAACTAACGTAAAGTGCCACTAGACATTCCCATCGATCATTTAGTTCGCGGGAAATCTGAAATGAGTAAGAGACCTCTGTTGCATACCTGTACATTTACTAGCTCAAGTTTAGTTGTGCCTTAAAAATAATTATTTGTTGATAAGAAAGTTATCTCATTGACTGCGTGATGCCTATCTATCTCATAACAAATTGGAATGGCCTACTAGTAATGCATTTTAGGCTGCAGCATCTGCTGGATTCCAGCCTAATTTTAGTACAGGGCCTCGCTTGGTGGCATGACTCACATTGTAACATCGAGAAAAAGAGCGCTGAAAGACTTGATTTTGCTTGTTGCATTTCTTTCATTTCCTTACCCTTCCTTGTTTAACCTTAGGCGAAACTGCCAACGTCAGAGATAGCAGCAACAATAAACGAGTTCAGATCCCGCCATTTGTCTGAGCTTACTGAGGTACATAATACTTTCTTCATCTTCAGATACATATATAGTCTCAGCAAGTGCATGACAGAACTTTGGCGGCGAATGATGAAAATATTCATTGTTATATTTGCAGCTATGTGAAGCCAGTGGAAGTTCGCTGGGTTATGGATTTTCTCGAATCATGAGCCGACCCAAACCTCTTCCGTCGGATTCATCAGATGAGAATGAAGCCAGCGAAGGGACGATACCCATATAACAAACTACTAGTACAGGCCAAGCCAACCAGAATGGGCGAGGGAGGACCGAATAAATGTAAAGCAAACCGCATTGGTTTAAATTGTACAGGGTTATACAGAGTCTTGAACCGGACATTTGACACCGTGATCATTCATTTGGTTCCACAAATTTTGCTAGACGTTCTCTACGATCGCCTTCGTCGCTGCGGCTTTTGTCCTGTGGCTTGAAGGCGACGCTGGATTTGCACGGGGAAAGAAACAGAGAGCTTGTAACCCTTTCGTGCAGGAAATTATTGATTCACTTGCCTTTTTGTTTGTGATCAAGGAAGAGGAACAATTAATTAGCTTTTATTTTTTAAACCTCAGAGAATTTACGCCACTGTCTCAGAGGCAAAGGGCAATGAAATTGGTCATCTCCTACAAACGATGTCCATTGAGGCAAATTCTAAGAGGGTTCTTTTGCTACGAGGAAAACTGTTTTAGGGAAATTATTTTTCAACTTTTCAGGGTTTGAATGTTGAAAAATTAATCGATTTATGAAAAATATTTTTAGTCGATTGAAAATAACAAACTTAAATTGGGGAAAAATGACTTCTACTTCAGGAAATCGATTTTCCTAAATCACTAAAAGTAGTTACTAGTGACATTTCATGGATTTCCATCCCTTCTCATAGAAAACTGGTTACCAAGCTTTTTACTTGGGTCCTCATGAAACTTAACAGCATCATGGAAAAAGTTGTTGATACAGGGAGATTTAAAGTGACTTTGACCAGGATAAAAAAGATTATTTAATTATGCGTAAATATTGACGTGTGAAAAAATTTGATTGTAAAATTAATTCCAAGTTCGATAAAAAAAAAACACTAACTCCAAGCACATGTCACTCATCTGATGATGTTTTTTGGTTTGGTGGTGGATCTAATAACAACCCAGTGAAGAGGTAGTGCTTGAGTTTTACTTGTGTTCCTTTCAGGTTATAAAATATTATTATGCCCCAACTAAATTGGACAAGATTTCCATCTTATGTCACCGTACCCATTTTGATCTATAGATATTTCTTTATCCCAACTTAGACGAAATGCAAACTTTTGTGATCCTATGAATTTGCTTTGTGGTCCAAACAACAGTTATAACCATCGAGAAATTATCATAATCTAGTTTAAGCTATTAATTTCAGTTATGTTTAATTTATTTTGCACTTTTGTTAATCAGTTTCTCTTCAAATAATTTTTTTCACTATTTCACACAAGTAAATTACTAACCATACGTAGATATTTACTAATCTACATTGCAAGCTATTAGCCAGTTAGAGCAATTACTATTTATCAACATGTTTAAGATTTTATCACATCCAAAGTTATTGTGCACGCAATTAATAATCATAAATAGGTCAAAAGTGTGTTTTTTTTTTTACTATTTTCAAAAGCACCCTGTTTTTTTTTTATTCTTTTTTCATGAAGAAAAGGAAAAAGAAAAGGCAGAATCCATAAACAGACTTTCCGGCACTTTGCAGCAGAACACTTTCAAGTCTGCAAACCCTCTCGCCGCCGGGCACTTCAACGGCAAGAATATCACGACGGCGGTGCGCGGCGGAGTATCGCGACGTGCCGCCGTAGCCTTCTTCAGCTGAAAAATCTCAAGCTGCGAAGCGAAAGCCAAAGTCGCGGCGGACGATACACGACGACGCAGTTCGATCCTGAGGATGACTTCCATGGTGTTCAGCGAGTGCTCGACTTCGACCGCGTCTCGCTTGCTCCCCAGGAGCCTCCGCAAGGAGGCCGTCGTTTTGGTCCGCAGGTTGTCGCTGCCTCGCCCTTCTTGTGCCTGGATGGCCCCTCTCTCTCGCAGGACCCTCGCCGTCGGCGCTGCTGCTCCGACTTCACCACCTCCTTCTGGTTCGTCCCCATTTCCATCCTTTCTCTTTGCGTCCTCTGTTTGGTTTGTGATGGATGCTTGGCTGGAGCTCCGTTAGGCTATTCCCGGGTGCTCGTGAAGCTGCGAATGTTGGGTGCGATTCGTTTTTGGTGATGGGTTTCTGCTTTCGTGTTCGCTGAGAACTGGAATCGGTGAAGAAGCTTGTTTAGCAGCTTCTGAGCTGTTGGCGTGGTTTTCGACTGGAATAAGAAGAAGAAAGTTCAAACATTTCATCATGAAAGTTTGAGTGATGTGAATTTCTAGTCACAGAAAGTAGAAAGACACGAAATGTAGCATGAACAGAAGAATTTTGCATGGATAGAATAAAAATTTTATGTGATGTCTCTTGGATCGACTGAATGTGAGAATTTTTCTTTCCATATCATACTGCATTGCATACATATAGATTGCAATTTGTTTCCCTGAGGATGTAAACTGTGTTTGCTTTCTGTTTCATGCGTCTGTTCCGTGCATCATTATGGACTGCAATTTGAGCTCTTTTGGAGGGGGTGGTTTTTATCCATGTGGAAGATTCATATTTAAAGTGTGTCTTAATTATTTGAAGTTGATTGGGTAGTGTGCTTGTGAAGCTTCAGTGGCGATTGAGGCTTGTGCCAAAGTGATTGATGGAAAATATGTTGCAAAGCAAATCAGAGACGAGATTTCAGCTGAAGTGTCTAGAATGAAGGAGGCGATTGGGGTTGTACCTGGGTTAGCTGTGATTCTTGTCGGCGACAGGAAGGATTCTGCTACATATGTACGCAACAAGAAAAAAGCTTGCGAGTCTGTGGGGATTAACTCCTTTGAAGTGCATTTGCCTGAAGACTCGAAAGAAGAAGATTTGCTCAAGTTTATCTCAGGATTCAATGATGATCCTTCGGTTCACGGCATTCTTGTTCAGTTACCACTGTCTTCAGTATGTATCTAAATGCTCTTTCTTCCCCAATTAATTGATGTAGACTTCTCAAATTGAGTTTCTTGGGTTCAATCTTTAATCGCATGACAGGAGGATTCAATAAAAAGGTCAATTTTGATGTTCATGTAGGAGTTAGGATGACCTTTGTTTTTTATACTTCATAATTAATCTTGTTGAAAACCAACTTCAAATCAGGAGGTCTTTAACTGTGCAATAAAGCCCCTTGGCCCTATCTGCCTGCATATGAACTAAATGGCATCTTCTTGTTCTTTTTAGAATATTAACAACTAAATTGTTCTTCTGCCAGCATATGAATGAACAGGGTATCCTAAATGCAGTAACTCTCGAGAAAGATGTGGACGGATTTCACCCATTGAACATTGGTCGACTTGCTATGAGGGGTAGAGAGCCCTTGTTTGTGCCCTGCACTCCTAAAGGCTGCATAGAGCTATTGCATAGATATGGTATTGGTATTAAGGGAAAGAGAGCTGTCGTGATTGGCCGGAGCAATATTGTCGGGATGCCTGCTGCTTTGCTACTTCAAGTATACTTCTATCTTACCGAACTATGTCGCCTTCCTTGCAATTTATCTTTCTTCATCTTCCATGACATGTATGTATTTTTCTAGAGGGAAGATGCAACTATCAGTATTGTCCATTCAAGGACACAAAATCCGGAGGAGATCATAAGAGAGGCAGATATCATAATTGCAGCTGTTGGGCAAGCGAACATGGTGAGAGGGACGTGGATCAAACCTGGTGCAGTGATTATTGATGTTGGAATCAACCCAGTTGAGGTAACTTGTAAGCTGTCACTCTTTACAAATGCAAGTCGTGTGGCCCGTGTCTTGTCAATTGTGCAAGGATAAGTTGCCTGAGAAACTGTTGTTGGCTTGGTCAATCTACACTGGTAGCTAGATAGTAAAAGTAACTGTTAAATAGCATGGGGTGATTCTCATTATAATGAAGTTAGCCCCTAGGTCATCATACTGGAAGAGGGGTGCGTATTGTGAAAAGCTCCTACCACATACCATTATACTTTTACTGTTTGTGGCCTTTATCTTTGGTGCTTAAACAGGATTCAAAAAGCTCTCGGGGTTACAAGCTTGTCGGAGATGTCTGCTACGAGGAGGCTTGTAAAGTTGCATCAGCCATCACTCCTGTTCCAGGAGGAGTTGGTCCGATGACGATAGCAATGCTTCTCTCTAATACTCTTACATCAGCAAAGAGGGCACACAATTTCCAATGAGTGTAGGAGATTCAAGATCCGACTCTACAATTTGGGAGACAATTGTAGAAACTGTGCAAGAGGAATAGTTATTGGTGGGGCTGCTGTTTCCAGCACGTGTCCTGACTCCACCATGCTTTGGGTGCTCTTTCATGACTCCATTCCAGTTGATCTAGTAGATAGTGAAATCAATTTTTCCTTGCCGTAGTTTAGCTCTCTAAGATATGATTCTATCATTTGGAAATCACACAATTGATGGTACTGACGGCAGTTATTCTATCTTACCGTGTATTTGATTCTCACTTGAAGAGATCTTCACAAGAAACCTATTGTAGTGTTGTAATCATCGCCAAGTTCTTTTTGCTGTTTCGATCCACAGAAGTACGAGTTATTCAGGTCTCTGTTTTAGCCGTTCTTTATTGGTTCTGGTTCTAGGGTAAGATACATCAACAGTATGAACACGAACTTCTTATGCCAAATGTATGTTTACACCTTGAGGTTGTGTAATCGTCATTAAGGTAACTGTGAACTGTTCCTAAATGCTTCTAAGCCCTCTCTCCCTTAATCTGAATGCCTATAATAGATTTTACATAGAGTGATGAATCTTGTGGGTTTTGAGTTTACCTCTCTTGTTGGTCAGGATGAATAATAAATGACCAGGATGGTTTGAATGAGAAAACTGTTCTTGAATAATTAGGGAGAAAGATTCGATATGCATCAAAATTTTATAATATGTTCAACTTCACCTGTTAAAGCTAGCATACGAAATTGATACATCAGTTAAATTCATTAACTCTGATGTTGTGGAAAAAATGTACTAATAATGTCCGAGCGAATATGAAACAATCTGTCATTTAAGCCATTTGCCAAAAGAAATGAGTCATACATTGGGATTTCAAGCTCCCTTTTGCACTGGTATGAGTTACACATACCAGTTAATTCTCATACAGATGAATTGGAGTACAAATGGATATTGCCAAAAACTGTTACATGACGCTGAGCTCAAGGTTCAGCAAGGAAGAGGGCGTTGCACTGCTCCGCTGTATCATCAGGACTAATAACTGCCAAAGAACACGGAAAACTGTATAAACAACAGGATTTTGCAAAATATAAATATATAAAAAGATGGATGTATTTGTCATAAAAAGGAATTTGAAGTTTTGAAGGGTTTATGCGACATTGACTATGGCCGTTTTGAGAATTGAAACAAATTCCCGGTCTATTCTGAAACTAATACGATGGCACGATCTCATGTTTCCGGCATGTAAAAATTTGTCACTATTCTGGAGATTTTACACCGTTTCAGAAATTTTTTGGACCCTCCTTTTTAAGGTTAATGAATCTGTGTTTTAAAAGTCTAGAACCATTCATCTACATCCTGCTGGATGAAAACACAATGAAATTCAGGTGTCAAAATTCCCATCAATACACAAAGCTGACCTGTATGACCCACTGTTCGCTCAGACTCGTATATCTCATGGTCGTTCCCCCCCTGCTCAAGTGAAAGAAACAGTAATTGTCAAACAGAACGATCAAGACAATGCACCACAAAGAGGACATTCTATATGGTTAACCACAATATGCAGAATACATCTAAACTCATGCTTCCATTGGATATACAAGTAAAACTGATTAACATCGAACAACTAAAATTAAAACACTTAGCTATTTTGCATAAAGTCTCCTTTCTCAACTTTAAGTATACGATAATCTATATCTCCTTGTGATTCAACAGATAGGCACTTTTGAAGGAACATCACTTTCTGACCTTTAGACATTTGAATATCATGTTTATTCTGTGTGAAGCCGATAATGCGAATCCATGATATGTGTCTCTTACTAACAAATGGCCCCACTTTAGGGGGGCTAAAGGATATAGAGATGGAATGACAGTTGAAATGTTCCATAGCTTCAAGTCCCAAACCATGGCCATGAAGATCACACAGAGAACATGCAATCAAGGAATTAAAGACTCTCATGAATAGCACAAAAAGCACTTCAAGCGGATAAACATTAGGTTTAGGTAAAGCATTGTAAAATTTTATTTTCAATTCTAGTTATCAAATCCCTGGTATGAGCTGAACAGAATTTCTGCAATTACTTAAACCAAAATTAGCAGTATCATCAAGCATCCCTTCACACCTTTATAGTTCCAAGGACATTAATCGCTTTATGGACCAAGTAGCACTAGCTCATTGCACGCGGGCAATAATACATCTCAGAGACATAAATCATCAAAAACCTTAGTCCTACATAGTCTAACAGCACCAAGCATGTAAGATTTAGAAAGGACAGTGACATGAGATATTAATTAGCAAACAGAGAGGGCTTGTTTACATTTTCCTTAGGATGAAAATACTAGGCATACCTTGTAAGTTTTGTCGCCAAAGAAGTGGATTTCCGAGAAGTTATCAAGGTATCTCAAGCAGTATGTCTTATCCCAACCTTGAGGGAAAACCTGACACAAGCATTATTTAGCTTCGCAGATTCAATAGAGTTTTTTTTTGTGATCTCCATTAACAAGTTTTAGATTTATCCAAAAGAATCAACAAGTGGTATATTTACTTACGTCAAAACTTATTTGTCCTCCAATTGAAAATGTCAGATTAAGGTCAGCAAACTTTTCACGCAGGACAGAAATCATTTTTGGACGTATGTTATGAACCTGAAACAGTACTACATGAGAGATCGCATGTTGTATGGCATTATCAAAATATCCAATACTGAAATAGAGTCAGAATGTCTCACCTTGTCGTACCTTTCAAATTCATCCCTTTCTTCTTGGCTACAGTTTCTCCCAATTGGGGAGACATTAAGCATCCCATTTCGAAATTCTATAAATGTGCCCCTGAGGAAGCATTGCAGTATGAGAGTCTGCTGGACTTGGAGCTTAATAATGATGAAGAACTGGTAACAAGGCTCACCTTTTTATTGGGATATCCAAGTCAGCAATGTAGTGAAGAGTAAAATTAATGATCTCCTGCAAGACAATTTATAAACAAGTTTATAGCATTTGTTATCACGCAGTTGTTTTTTTGGTAAGGAAGTTATCACGCAGTTGTTCTGTTCCACCTAATCTAATAAAGGATATCGACATCCAGAATTGACCTCTATAATACTCTCGCACTTAGTCACTTTAACCTTTATGTAGAAAAACATTAGAGCAAACAGAAGATCTTACCTTGAGCTTCTCTTCTCCTAAAAATGATTTCAAGCTCTGGAAGAAAGCAAAATCATGGAACTAGTCAAGGCAGTACAGGTAAGCTAAGGAATCGATCACAAATAAATACAAATTGCAATAACAACTGTGGACGGTGACATTAAGTAGAAAATTAGCTACCGAATAGTGAAATTGAAATTATAAAACTCTTAATCTCCTACTCCTTCATATATTAGTGATATGAATAGAATGTGGAGCTGAGCTTTTCAGTCAGCTTGAGTGGTTAAAAGCAATCACGTACCTGCACATCAATAAGCTTCCCATCTTTGTGTGCCACAAGGCCATTCTCCGAGAACACATAATCATAGTCATTCATAACTGTATAATTGACATGACAGTAGAGATCAAGTCAATAAAACGATGCAGATTCAGCCTAAGAATTCAAAACTGGTTAATGTTGAGAGATGTGACCATGTCTGCAATTTCAGGAAACAAAGTTACAAAGTGAAACCATGAAATTCAAAGAACAAGAAGGTTTGAATTATCAGATAACTCCTTCTGCAATGGATCTTACTCGTCGGGAGATACTGTTTGTATTACCATAGACCTTATCCTCACATAATAAGTGATGTTTGTCACCTGATTGAAGCCCACCGTTCCCAGAAAATCAAATACATGCTTATCCAAGATTGAGGTCTTTTTTCCGATTTTAAGCCTCTTATATCTACTAAATACTCAGGCTAGATAGAGCTTAAAATCATTCAGAATTTTAAGGATGAAAACAATGAGTCGGATTTGTGATAGTTCAGTGAGAAAAATCTTTAATAGTATCACAGCATCTAGCCAGAATTATAGCACTTATTCATGTATTCCAATCATGGATCCCAAGATGACTTATCTACACTACAAAGACCATAACCAAAGCAACTTAATTCAATTCACTATTTAATTAGTTAAAAAGATGAATGGAAGGCCTGTCAAGCGAAATGAATCAGATGTATTGTCTAAGAGAAATATCTAACAGCTATGCATTTCCATGGGTAACCAACCTGTGCTTCCAAGCTGTTCCGATATCTTGGATAGGTCAGATCCCCCAACAACTGCAACTGTGACAACCTGCATTGAAATGTGTCGCAAAGGCAAGCACAAAAAAGAGCTTGTAAGGCATTTCCTTAAAGTAGGGAAGATAAACAGGAAATTTCTCGCAGAAGTAGCCAGCCAACCAAGTCATGTACCTTTCGGAGTTCCCGCATAAACTCTAACATCTTAGGAGTAACATCCTGGAACACAAGGACAAGAAAGAGGTGATTTCGACATTAATTAACCCAGTTCATTCCAGTCTGGAAACACAACAGCAATATCGACATGCTCAGTAAGGATAGTGATTCGAACTGCATAGCTGCAACTAGTACTTGAGAGAGAGATGGGCAAAGAAGGAACTAGGACCTTTCTTGGAGCTGTGAGAGTCCCATCGACATCAAACAAAGCAATCAAACCAGGCTTCCTCGCCGCCATTCTATTCGAGATCTCTTTCTGCCATCAAATGAAGTGAAATAGCAAAGGTTAGATACGAACTGAATCCCCTATGATGAACAAAATCATCCAAACAACGCGAGTGAGCTCCAGATCAAAAACTGCATCGGGCCGGAACCAACTTCAAATGCAGAGTGCCATCCCTGGAATGCCAGTGCCATCATCCAGACAATGACCTTTACCACAATCATCGAACCCGATTCCACAACCAGACTCCAAATCCAACACGTCAATTCAAGTGCGAGGTTCAGCCTCAGAACATCTAAGTTTTACATACGCAATTCGCCACTAGAGACTCCAGCACATCACATCAAATGCGAGCTCGGCCTCAGAAAAACTCGAAGTTTGCACGCAAATCCGTCGCGGTCCGAACTCTCAAACGTCGGTCTCCAGCTCGCGAGAACCAAAATCGGAACAGATCGCCGGTGAAGAAGAGGACGGGAAGATTTACCTCAAGCTTCAAGGAGAAGACGGCGGGAGAGGGAGATCGGAAGGTCGACGTCCGAAGAGCGAAGCGCGATGGCGGAGACGACGCGAGCGCAGCTATGTACGCAGCTGCTTGGATCTCGAGATTTGTACGGAAAGTGAAGGGGAAGGGGAGGAGGAGGAGGAAGCAGAGGTTTGGGTGTCCGCTTCTGCAACCGTCGCTGTGTGTTTTGTCTTGACTTCGGAGAGAGATAGCGGACGCAAGGGTCACGCCACGCGAATTGGGCGATATTTTCGTCCATATGACACAAAACTTTATGCGTAAAAAGAATTAAATTTTAAATTATAATTTTAAAAAAGATTATTTCCTTTAAATAGATTAACAGTTAAGCAAATATTAAAAACTTTAGAATTCTTTCGGCCCGCTTTAAAGTGTGTAGTATATAATCTATTGGTTGAATTGAATTAGTTGCACAACCGACACAAAGAATGCTTTTTTAAACGGAATGAGTTATCACAAGAGCATATCAGAGCCTGTCCATACATAAACTTATAAGTTTATGAAGTGCTTTTTTCTCACATGATTAATACTTGTCAGAATAAAAAAAAGATACGGGTCGACCATTTTTTAATTTGCTGGCAATTAAATTTTGCGCACATCATGGAAACATCTAATTTCAAATCCAATCTGGAAAAAGTTTTTACTTTGAGGGTATAAATTTCCCGACCTCGATATCAATGATCCATTTGTAATTATACGAAATCACAAAACATAAAGTTATTAATGTATAAAGACTCAGTTGAAAGTTCCATTGGACAGACGAAAATGGGGGGCTTAAAAAAACCAAAGGAAGAAATTCTCCTCTTTTGTGAAAAATAAAAAAGGAAATTGATGTTGGCTTGTGGGATGAACGAAGCTTCGTCCCGATGACACTCCGATGTCATCATTCTAACTGGTCCAAAAGGTAACTCACCGCGCCAGTCATGCCAGTCATGGGTTGTCGCCATTCGATTGTTTTCATGTGGGAATGAAATTTCTCAGCTGCTCGTCACATGGTCCTTGTGGGGTCTCTCTTACAATCCGATCCTGTCTTTTAAAGAAAAGGTTCTGATGACAGATCTTGGCATGTTCCATATGCGAAAAGCAGAGCTAATGAATCGTCCATACATGAGCCGAAATCACCAACCTCGAAATGCATTTCACAATTTTCGAGCTATAAAGAACGCACAAACATCTACACACACGATCTACCATTACAAGTACAAGACTAATTTCACCATCATGAAATGCTATTTTCGTCTTTCTCATTGCCATCGTTGCATTGGGACATTGAATGGCACAGAAGCTTATATGGAATGATAGTAGTTGTTCAGCTGGAAAGAGTAGCTTCAGACATGTCTAAATAGAAGCAAATCGCTGCTTATTGGATGCCGAATGACACACACACAAAAAAGGCAACTGTCATCAGTTCAGACACATGTGATCCAAACTCTCAACTGGGTGTTCTAAATCCGAAGAAGAAGAGTAGATACAAGCCACTTCAATCTGCTGCGGGACTTAGCACTTCAGTTATTCGCTCTTGCACACTTCTTCAGTACTCCTTATTACCAAAGTTCTTGCACCAGAGTTGTGAAGGGATGGGTCGAACAGGCTGATGAGGCCGTTGCTGCAAGAAAGCAGAATTCTGTCAACCACTGGTCGGGAAACCAGACAGCATAAATATCTCGAGCTAAAAGTCATTGGGTCCAAATGACTTGTCCAGCTAGCGATGCAAATACAACAAACAGAATAACATCTAGTTCCTGCTGGATTTTATTTAGAGAAGGCTGTTGACAATGAAGATGCACAACAATGACTCACAGGCAAATGTACCTTTGAGTTTATTCACAAAAATGTGTACAGGCAGCAACTACGCAAAGGGAAAATCTCAGATGAACAATAAAAAGATAATTAGAACAGGATTTTCACATGCATCGGGAAACTATTCGTCAAGACAGCAAAAAAATTATCTATTGCTATTAGTTTTCTGCAGGTACAGGGTTTTCAAACTCTCGTCAGTCCTAATATGATCAAAGCTTTTCCACTTTCAGGGACGGGGTTCATGATTTTCTTTAGCAATCCACCCCATTTCCATGAAGTTGCATTTCACAACACTTCTTTTCTAACTATATGACATGAAAGTGTATTTAGGCAACCAATCTTGTTTGTTTGCTTCCAATTAATCAAGACAGCGACCTTCCAATGAAAAAGAAAACAGCTTTGGAAAACGCTCAGGCGTAGCTTGCCTTTGTTATACCGGGTAGCATGTTAACAATTGAAGTACTTTACTATGATAAGGGTTAGTGTTTATCTTCCATGGATGATTGCACAGCAAGGTGAAGTATCTTCTCTAACTGTTTGACCAAAAAATCTTGGCTAGCAACACTTTTGGCCCTCAAGTTCTGATCGTGATTCTTGATTCTAAGACTGCAATTAAAACCGCAACTTCCCATTAAATGTTCCTCTAGTTCTTTGACAAGGATTAGCCCATAAATTGGCTTAAGACTGCTGAAGATCGACACAAGTATAGTTATGATTCTCTGTCTAGGAATAAATGATTATGGCTAAGTGGGACTTTAGTAATATGTGAATGCGAGGGACTTAGACTTCAAAGACAGAACTGGTGTTTAACTTCTGCAGCACTCCCACTCACAAGCATAGAATGCACATTTCCACGACATTGCTCTCTTCTAAACATGAAGAAATTCACCACTCAAGCTTTCAAATACACTTCGAATCCTGGAAACGAAAAGAAAATGAGTACACCAATTTACATTCCACAAGTGAATTAGTAGCTATGCACTTTGCCATATGTGCTCTTCGACTGAGAGATTACTAGTGCATTCGTCTTGCCTAAATATTCTCACAAGAACACTTCCAATTAATCTCGCACTGACCCATATTATTCATCAGCAAACTCATGTCAAAGCACCTGAACCCAAACTCAGAACACTCTTCCCAGCACGAAACACGATGATTCTTTCTCTCCAGACAAAGAAACAGAGACAACACTGACAAATAAGCAGAGCTCAAAAAACGAATCACCAAAGAAATTATCGAAACAATTCGAATGGAATAGAGGGGCGACCTCAAGCTTGGCGGACGTCATGGCGATGGGGATGCAGACGAGGAAGACGCCGAACATGGCGATGGCGGTGTTGCGCTTCCAGTGCTTGGGCCGGCAGTAAGGCCCCCCGCTCATGCTCCATACCTTCGTCCTGAAATCGCCGTGCACCTCCCCGTGCCCGTGCCCGTGTCCGTGATCTGCTCCGCCCATTGCCGACCTCCTCAAGCTTCTTCCTCTCTCTCTCTCTCTCTACTCTAGCTCACCGACGATTCAATCGAAAAGGAAAAACAAATCAGCGGAGCATCACATGAACCACAAAAACCTAAGCCTTTTCAATGCATCGATTCATCGACCGTGACACATCACTCGCTAATCAGTAGCTAAGGCCGCATTCCAAAGGCCGGCCGACATCGCAGATCTGGAGGATCGAAGAAGAGAGAATGGTCGGAATTACCTGAGAAATCGGAGAGGTTGAGCTTCTTCGAGTCTCCTCTGCTTGCGTGTGCGTTGCTGAGTCGGAGGACTCGACGGTGGCGGCGGCGGTGGTAATCTGCGGGTTTAGCGAGTAAAAGCGAGGGCTCTTTGGTCTTTCCACCTGAGTCCTGACGAGTGAGATGTTCATGGGCCTCCAGGCCCTCCACTGACGGCCCAATAATGGATTGTCAATTTTTCGTTTCACAGCACTTGCAAATGGTGTGAATTTACCGGGAGAGAGCTGAATCTAGAAACACGTTAAAGCCTATAATCTTGAAAATGATATAAATGTACAAGTTCCGATCCAATTTTAATTGAAAAGGAACCGATTTGTTATTGTATGCATCATAACTATAGTAAATTGGAAGTTCCAGGAAATTAAGTGAATAGCCGACGCGGGTGCGGCGAATTGTAGCCTCCACAGGGAGTGTATGCTCACTTGGAGCTTAAATTTGAGCTCTAATCGGAAGCAATGTTGATAGTCAACAACCCGTTATTTTGGTTAAACATGTTCCTATTTTGTCTGCGCAAAGTTTCATCTCGATTTCAATGGTACACATGGTTGAATCTGCAGGCAGCTGAATGCTTTGTAGAAAGAATAGGAGAGAGTTGATCTCAATCGTGAAATCAAAAAGTTGAGGGTTTTGATGCTCCGCCATTTGTCTCCCGGCAAAAAGCAGTCAAAATGATGTCAAGTGAGATTTCTCTTCCAGTTCTTAATGAGAGATTTCTCTTGCTTCGCTTGACAAAGAGTTTATCAGAAGAACCTCAAGATGAGTAGCTGTAACTTGCAAGGCTTCTTTCTTGTCATCAATCATCATGGGTCACTCAGGGCCTCTGATCTGCCCACCTCAGCTTACTCAAGGCCTCGGGCATCAAAATGCAGGACGTGAGGCAAATAAAGATTACTCTCCCTGTATTCTATTAACATCCAGAAACTAGACATCGCTGCTGAACAAGTGAACAATGAATTTTTATTCGACATACGTGAATCATTCCATGATTGTCATTACACAAGACCTGCATAAGAATGAAACGATACATTGGAACTTCCAGCCAACAGAACCTAGCAGAACCTAAGCTCAATAGATCTTTGGCTCTTCAATGGCTGGTGATCATCAAGAACGGCTTATAAAACCAATTTAACAATAAAAAACAAATGGAGTAAATAGAAACAACATTTTTAGCATCAAGCACTGCCTTCAGCTTCAAGCGTCGATCTGACACCTTCTTCAAATGGAGTAGGAGAAATTCTTAGTGTCTGAACCAGTCTAGTGATATCCATGGAGATGTCAGCTGGGGATCTCACACCACGGTCAACCTGTTGAAAATCATCTATACCGACCATCAGAAAAGTTGGTAATTTGAAGAAACAGACCATCTATGGTTAAGATTTAAAGAATCTCAGGCACGAAGTGCAAGATGAATATTAGTACTTCTCTACTCTCATTTGAATGATAGTAATAATTGACAGAATAATTAGATAGGATAAAGTTACGCACAACTGTCAACGACAGAACAGTAAATTGGAGTCACTAATAACCACCAGATGGGTTTTCGGGGGAGGAGTAAACAAAAAAATAAATAGAAAAAGAGTGTCGTGAATACACATACTGATGAAGCAGATACTAGCGTGATTAAAGAGGTGCTGTATCCTCTAATATGCGCCACAGCCTCTGCCATTTGAGCACGAGAGACTCTATCTTGTCCTCCAACGTTTAGTAGCAATTGCATGCACTCACCATCTGGACCAATCATCAATTATCATATTAACCGCAGAAACAGACAAAACAGCCGGCATTTGTGATAACAGTCCCCAAAAAATTCTCAGTTCCTTGGACAAAATGCAGATCTTTTCTGTAAGATAAATGCAGACGATGTATCTATTTCCATTCCCCAATAAATGTGTGCATATTGCTCAATGCAGAGGTAAGACAAGCAATTGACAAATAAAGGACACCCTGTTCTAAAGCATAAGGATATGAAACTTTTATCAACATCTGCAAGTATGATCTAATGTTACTTTGACTGTAATACAATGATCTATAGTTACCAACATCACCCAGATGACAGATCAAAAGTGATCACTGCAAACACTAAAGATTTGTTACCTGAAATCCATCTACTTGTCAGAGCTCGTATTATAGTTACAACATCCTTAACGTACACTGGACAGCGAAACTCATCATGGAAGAATTCTGCTTTATCTCCTCTAGAGAGGACGCCATCAATCCACTGCATCACAGTGACGCGCAGGCACAAGTCAGACACTGAAATAATCATTTCTTGACCTCTGATTATCCTTTATAGTACTTACTGCATGGCTGTTGCTCCTATTAGATTTTCTAAGTTTGCATGCTTAGACACTTGGCTTATCATATAGAGCTGCCCTCCATTAGAAAGATCTCAAAACTCCATTTTGTATCTCACAAAGACAACAGAATAAAAGCATCACTGAGGTGTAGGAACTCATCGAACACCATCCATAAGAAGAGAGACGCACGTGCACATGTGGAGGAAATAATCTATATCACTCACAGTAAGTGATGTTTTCAATCACCTCTTGTTTCCATCCGACTCTTTTTACCTGAATGGGTAGAGACTTTGGAACAGGAGAAATAGTCTGAGGGCCAATGATGATGCTGCTTCTCAAGATAGCAAAGTTTGACCAGTTCTTGCTGATAAACTGCTCCGCTGCCACTTTAGACTTTCCATAAACATTCACAGGAACAGTTTCGTCCTCTTCCTTGTAGAAGGATTTCACCCCCTCATAAACTGAATTCGAACAGATCAAATCTAAGGACATCAGGCTCGGCAAGATTTTTAATGAGAAGACTACATTCACTATAAGCTGAACCCCATTAAACTTGCAAGTCTACTGCAACGATCCTCATATCAAAAGTTCATTTACCTCAAGGGCAGACCAGTTTGCAATGATCCAAATTAAGAACGAACACTGAATAAGAGAAGTATGGTTAGACTAAGAAGTAGTTCACCTTGATCAGTTGACAGATGTATCAGAAGAGTGTTAGCCTGCTTAAAGGTCGATAGCCATTCTACAAGAGTAGAAGGCACATTAATAGACATAGCGGCAGCTGGATCTGCTTCGCAGGCACGAGGTACGGAGAGTGCAGCACAGTTAACGACCACGTCAGGCTGCCATTCAGACATGGTACTTCTCTTCAGCGCGAATGGAACCACATCATGTTTTGTTACGTGTCGGCTCTAAAGAGCGGAACTAGTAGAATGTGGCAAGATCAAGAAAGATCTAAACCATCACGATTATCAGGCATTAATGGAACGATCATCAAAAACCCCCAAAGCTGGTAGCAAAATTTTTATAAAATCAATCCCCTAGTAGTAGAAACATCCCAAATAAAAAGAAGAAACGTGCAGCAATTATGTAAGGAAACAAAAAAACTGAATCTTGAGCATCAGGCAGCTGGAGGTGTACAATGCAAATCAGCTCAGATCCAAAGTTGCCCACGAATTTGTTGCCTGACTAAGATTCAACACATTGCAGCTCGGTTATCGTCAAGAACAGACGTTGTCCAGCATCGGATAATCGAAGCAAAGTGTTCTTCTTTGCAACCAAGAATCGCATTTCCAAAGCCAAAGTTTGACAGCATACTACTTAAGTTCAATTTAGCACGTTCCCTCTCGTAGATTCGTAACCCATGTTGTCAGTCCTCAAGACCGACTGGAGCAAAGCGTTTTTTCCATTCCCATAGCGAGCTCGACTCGAACATTTGGCGAGCAAACGAGACAAGGGAACTACTCGGTGACCACCAATCAACGACAGCTAAACTTCGAGCTTTTTGAGCCAAAACGTTTCGAATTAAACGAAAATTCAACGTAATGACGGCAACAAAACCTGACCGAACGCTTGTGAAACGGAATCGAGACCTCCTCCAGATTGCAAATCGACGTGAAAGGCCAGAGAACGAGGGAAGGCATCGAGCAAAGCCCGAGGGAGATTGGAGCGGCACGTGAACGCGAGGTCGTAGGGGGGATCCGGAACCTCCGAAAATGCCTGCAAGAGGTGCTGGCCCAGGTAGCCGGTGCCACCGACGACCAAGATTCGCTTCCTGGTCATCTTCTTCCTCGCCGTCCTCTTCTTCTTCTTCGACCTTCGCTTGTGCTGGTGGCTCAGCGAGGAACACGAGCGAATGCAGGTGATGAAACGTGGAGAGACGACGGATTTCTTATGGCCGACGGAAAAAATTGGAGGGTGGATCTTCGGTGGAGGGAAGTTTCTGTTGTCGCGTCGTCTGCAACTTCACCAGGACGTGTCATGTCACTCTCAGGCTTTGTTCTTCCAGGTTAGAGCTGATCCAATTATGGGTGTGCAAGAAACCCGGGACCCACCGGGACCGCCCGGGACCGGATCAGAACCGGTGGTTCCTAAAGATTTTGATTCGATTCCCGATTCTAATTTTTTTAAACCGGTAAATATCGATCTGATTTTCGATTCCGGGTGTGGAACCGTTCACCTGCCCACCTGAATCGGACCGGTATAATATATATAATATAATATAATATTTTTAATTTTTAATTAAAAATCCTAAATCCTAAATTAGGATATTCTCTCTCACAATCTTACTCTTGGTCGACGCCACTCAGTCTCCAATACTCTCTCCTCTCCGACTCTCACCGTCTCCATCTCCATCTCCCGGTCTCCGTCTCCGTCGGGTCCGTCGGTCTCCCTCTCCGTCTCCGTCTCTTTCACTGTGACTGCCAGGTCTGCTCTCTCGCTATCTCTCTTAGCCGGTTGTTCTCTGTATTTGCTGCTCTCTCGATTCTCTGCGGGGTGTAACTTCGTTTTGCCTGAATGTGGGGGTCTACGTGTGCGAAGAAACACACGCGCTTTGCTGGGCTTTGGATGTTATGCTGCATGAATTCCTCTTTCGCGTGTTTCAGTGCTTCGGTGGCATCTCTGTTTTGTGCAAATTCCTCTTTTACTAGTTGTTGTGATTCGTTCTGAATAAGTTTTGCTTCAGCATATGAAAAACTTCTGCATCTGCGTCTGCATAACTTCTGTGTCTGCGTTTCTTTCAGAACTTAGATTAGCGAGATTCTTTTAATAAGATATAAACCGATTTCTCATAGAATCTGAAGTTCTTTAAAGACTTAAAAAGAATCTGAATGATTTTTATGGTAAAGTCTGAACTTCTCTGAGTCTAAACTTTTAGTTCTGAGATCTTGTAAAGTCTAATATTTCCTTCTAAACTTCTAGAATATATTAACCTGGAATGGCATGCATATCAGATTTACAAGATAAACATAGAAAGTTTTGTCAGCTTCAAAATTCATTTGGAGTTTTTCTCAACAAAAATGTCCTCCGAAAACTTGGTGGGGCCAATTCCATGGACCCACCCGAGAATCGGACTGCACTGGCGATCTAGTTCTCGGGTGGGTCCATGGAACCGACGGGCGATTCTCGATTCCAATTTTTTTGAACTGGTCCATAGCGAGTAGTCCATAGTTTCGAGGTGGGAACCACCCACCCAGACCATGCTCACCCCTAGATCCAATGGAGGCTAGCGGGCTCAAGCTAAACCTGCCAAAACGAGTCATGTGTCAATTTATTAATCCATATTTAATTAGTTAATTATATTTAGTAAATAGATTATAAATGAGTTTAGAATGATAATACTCAAAATAATATAACTATTAAATGGGTTCGCAATTTACTTATATGTGATCTAATTCTATAACTCTCTCTCGCCTTTATTCAATCTCGTGCTCGCTCACTCTGTAATTTAACCATAATTTGGATATGAGTTTTTTTAAATTGAGTTAAATATAAAAGTGTTTTAACAATACAGATTGGTCGGTTATGGATTGAATATGAATCTCTAGATTTGTATCATATGGAAATTGGTCAAAACAGATTAAATAGGTCAATTTTATTCGAGCCATTTTTTATCCGATTTACTTGTTTGAGAGGTCTATTCCCAAGCTAGCCAACGCGTGATTTGGGTACGCCTATGCCTATTCTTCGCGAAGTCCATCAATGAACGTTACTCTAGTGGAAAAGGCGCAAAGACATCGTACGGTGGCTTTCTATTATCGTTGTACGTAGCTTCTACTTCGCCTTCCGAGCATTTGCTAAATTTGCACTCTTAGGATGCGTTTGTTTGAAGGAAAATATTTTTTGGGAATTCGTTTTTCGAATTTTCACCCGTTTTGTTCACCGAAAATGATAAGTCAATGAAAAACACTTTTTGATCAAGGAAAACATTCATATATAATATTAGGAAAGTAAATTCCTTAATTTGAGAAGGTGAAAATACTTTTTTAGAATTGCTCATCTTAACATTTTAGTATTTTATTTTTTTAGAATTGCTCATCTTAACTTTTTAGTATTTTATTCTTTTCTTTTCTTTTTTATTTTTTTGCTTTTCCATTTTTCTATTTTTTTTCTTTCTTTTTCTTGTTTCCTTTACTTTTTCTTTTTTCTTTCGTCCACTGGTCGTTGCCCACAGGTAGAGCAAGCTCGCCAGCGCAAGGTCGCAGCTCGCCAGCCTCGCACGAGCTTGAGCTTGCCAAATCCTGGCAAGCGCCGACCTCGCATCAGTGAGTCTCAACCTCATTGGCCTTGTACGAGCTTGATGCTTGCCAGATCTAGGTTTGCACGAGCTCAGGCTCGGTCAAGACCAGCAAGCTCGATCTTTTGTGGCCGTCGTCAGGCGAGCCTCGAGCTTGCTTATGGCCGTCGCGGCGAAGGAAGGAGTAAAAAAGTAAAGGAAAGAAAAGAAAAGAGAAAAAAGAAATTAAAAAATGATTTTTTAATATAAAATAAAGTAATTCGAAATTCGAAATTTTTTAAAATAATAAAATTGAAAATTCGATTTCTTTTTGCCTAATATAAAATCATGAAATTGAAATCATTTTCCAATGAAATTCAAACATCAGAAAACAATTTCGATCATATATCACCAATTAAAGGACGTTTTCTTGAAAAATACTTTTCGGGAAATCATTTTCCGGTATTATTGAGTTTTTCGCAAAGTAAACACACCCTTAGTCTTTGTTTGCTTTCTAGTCTTTTCAAACTCTATTCTTGAAAGTGAGTGCAGGTCATATGATGAAAAGAAAACTGCAACAAAATAATTGATTAACTTTGTGATTACTTGTATTTAAGTTTTGACACAAATAATCCATGAATTTATCCTAGTGTATAATGTGATGCCTCAACTTTTAATTTAATTAATTTAGTTTCTAAACTTTAGCCCAATATATAATGCGATCTCTAAAATTTTAATTTGTTCAATATGATTCATGAACTTTTAATACATGTTCAATTTAGTCTCTGAACTATAGGAAAATATTCAATATTATTCCTGGCATGAAATTAATAGAAAGACAACAGGGACTACATTCAACTTATTTCAAAAGTTCGGAGATCATACTATATATTAAGCTAAAATTCATAAACGATATTGAACAAATTAAAAATTCAAAAACCACAAAGTTCATAAACGACATTAATCAAATTATACTTGTCACAAATATGCAAGAAGAGAAGGACATTCGAAAAAATTTCGCAATATCCCCGTTGCATTTGAGATCATCAACTCACGTGCATATTCAACGGGGGACTCACATGATCCAATAATGCATGTAAATCAAGCTCGCAGGCACCAAAATCATTCATTAATGGTTATTGAGTAGGCACTGTCAAAGTACAATGATCGATGCTACTTGCCATTGTCATCTTTTGGCATTGAACCCGGATGTCAGCAATCCCTCTTAACTAAACCGGGAGGCGTAAATATTATAACAATAGCAATCTAATTGTGAAAAAAAAAACAAACATTTTGCATGTGTACACAACAATCAACGAGTAACAATGCTCCATGATGAAAGGAATCAGAAGCAAATGACCCCCGTCCTGCAGTTTGAGAAAGGGTGAGGGGTGCTTTGGAATGAAAAAAAATCAACCTCGAATTATTTACAACTCGAAATTCCCATTAAGGCACGAGCCTCATCAAGAAAACTGGAAACCTCTCTCTGCAAGTTCTCTTTGAGATTCTAAAGCTAAATTCTATACAGCAAAGAGCAAACCTCAAAAGGCAATCAATCAACTGATAGACCAGAAGCAGATTTGCAATTGCACAGATAAAACAACAATGTATGGGAGGATGGCAAAACTGCGGCATTGGTAACCACCCCCTTCTCTCTGTCACTTTGCCTGATTCAGATGACTGCAGAGCACCGGCCCTGGAAAAGTAGAAGACGGCCAAGATTGGCTGGCTTCCTTTATCAGTTGTTGTGCGGGATCCCTTGAGACTTCTCAACGAGTGATTCGATTTTCTGGTGGGAACATCAGAAACACAAATAATTTAATACGGAAAAAAAGAAAAAGATCTGATAGAGGTAGTTTCTCTAAGAGAAAAAGGCAGATGAGCTCCCAAATGGATATATTTTCCCAATGACATCTCAAATCCTTCTGACAGTCAATGATGGAGACACGCTTTATTTCCTCCAGTTAAAAGACTTTCGTAAGCCTTCTAAAACGTGAACTTTACAGAAAGCAACTCCATACCTTCACTGACTCGTTGACTTCTTCAAGTTTATTTAGCAGCAGTTCACCAGGCACCATGCCCCTCTGCTCAATTGAAGGATGGCGTGAGGAACCAGCCGTCTGCATCATAAGATTGATGAGAACATCATCATTAGAGACTCACTCCACATATAAAGTCAGCTGCATAGAAACAGGAACAACAGCAGAAACTGTATTTTGATTATCTTCTTCCAATGTTTCCTCCGAAAAATGTAGACCTGAACTATGTTTCTGCTGTATGTGGACTTCGTTAGCAGTGGAACCTTTATGATTGTTAGACCCAAGAAATCATTAGAATAGACTATAGTCCTAACATTAGCCATGCCCTAAGAAGAGACCTTATCCCTTTGGTAATAAAATCGCTGACTACTGACGAATAGAATCCTTGACTCCTGCTACTGCATTAGCCTACAATCACTAGGCAAACCCCAGTCACAGTAGCTGAATTACTCTTATTGAAGTTTGCAAAGTATGATTGTATCTACAGTGTAGATAAAGTCGGCAGTTTTGCATTGAGAAAGAATCTACCGATTTCTGAAAAAGCTTCTACCAAAGAGCCAACTACATTATGAAAATAAGCTTGCCTATTGTTCGTGATTTTTAACGAAGATCTCCCGTTGCTGTTAACTTCTGCTAACAAGTAATGGGCAGGCTTATAGCATGTTATCATCTTCTTCCATTTTCTAGTTTGATCCGGTTGCTGCTATTACAGAAGTATACTATGTTTTCCTATCCATGTCTTTCTTAACAAGAAAAAGATTTAGCTTGTAGAACATAGTTATAGAGTACCTTCCAACTTTTGGATGGTGACTTCAGATAAGTTGATCCCTCAGTCAATGATGTCATACGAGCCATACTGTCTCCCTCGACAACAAAAGAAGTAGGCTTCCAACTTCTGCGAGCATCCTGTATGACTTTGGAAGCTCCTGTTATAATAACCTGCAAGATATGCAAGGACTTTGTATATACATAATCTCCTCCAAATGTTGTCAAATCACTGACAAAAGATAGTTTGAGGAAATTGAAAGATGAAATTGCAGATGTTCCTGAATCATTAAAAAATGCAGAAAGAAAGAACTGTAAAGAATGGCCAACCTTCCTCAGCAAACCAGGGTTTGAAACCCCTTGAACACGCAGCTCATCTACTGGTGCAGCTTTTCCACGTGCCACGCTTTCAACTCTGAATGTATGAATTCCGTAGATAGACTGCAGCCAACCTAGAAAAATAAAAATAAAAACACACTAGTAACTCAAAAGGTCAAGCATTTGATTAGCGTGATGATATGTCATGTCCTTTCCCAGAAAACAACCTATTTTGTGTATACATAATACACTTCAGCTATCAGGACGAGACATTTAAGTTCAGTATGCTAAGCATCTTAGGCCAGAGAGGAAAAGTACAGCAGCTGAAATTATCGATAAAGATCACAGGAGTGAGCTTCCAATAAGGCAAACATGAGTACCTTGTTCAATTATTATATCAATCACCAAGGAAAGAGGTACATGCTTCTCAATCACTGCGGGATGCCAGAAGGGTATGAATGACGGCCTTGAAACCTTCAGACAGAAGAAAATTTAGAATTGCAGAGATGCCTTTTTTTCCCTTTCGTAAACATATATATGAAAAGAAAGGCAACAAACCTTGTAAACAATTTTAGTAGGTGTGACGTATAACTTTCGTGAGTGAATATCATTTCGAATCACATATCTTCTAATGGGAAGATATATCAACATAAAGATGCCAACTCCCCATGCTAGAACAAGAAGCAGGGATATAGACAGCCATATGATGGTATCATACTTGAGGTGATTCGTTGCAAGCTCCTCAAATGAGGCTGTATAAAGTATCTCCTCAGAAGAATCTGACGCTTCATCATTGTCTAATTCAGATTCAGGATCAGGGAGCAGCTGTTCCTTCGATGTACTGCGCTCCGACAGACCATCAGTATGACCCATCAACATTTTCTTGAACTAGAAAAGCCAAAGGAATGCAAAATCAAGTTATAGGGTAAGTCACTTGAAGCAGTGTGGTTAGAGGAAGTTAATAGATAATTCTCTACCAGTTGAAGTTCCATAAAATAACTCAAGAATGCTGACAGGAAAAATTAATGAATTGGCTCCGCAAAGTTCCTTGAAAAGTTTTTAATATGCATTGAGAACAACCCTAATACACGCAAAGTTTAATCCTACTCTCCCTGCCTCTCTTGCAGGATACAAAAGTTTCTGGACTGAAGAACAAAATTACTGCAATGGGCACTGATTGGGGATAAAGCAGTTACTGTTAGTGCAATAAGCTTTTTAGTTTATTAGTTATTACTCAACTCCGGTGTTTAATAACGATTCTCATCTATGACAGCTAAGCACAGCAAGTTAACTCCCCACAAATTTGGCCAAAAAAAGGAAGACCCTTCCACAGATCAATTCAAACTGGCAGCATATTCCTAAATCCCACTCTTTCAGGCTTAAGACCAGAACCTCCAGACATGCCTAGACCCGCTTTCTTCTTGGGATCAGTCGTTTCTCACTTTGGTCAGCCCTATCATGAACCCTAGCAATAAGCTTCTTAGCTGGCCTTACCATAATAAAGTATCGATCCGAGGCCGAAAGTATGGTTTGGCAGAAAGATGGCATGAGTTGTGTAACTATCACAATTAGCCTAGCTAGGTTAACGATCTGATAGAAGAGCAAGCCATTCAATCAGATACAGGTCAGGATCTACATTCCACTATGGTTCACAACACAATGTCGGCCAACCACACTCCAATATTCATGTCTCAGATGTTTAGGTACCTGGGTGTCGCGACCCTCTTTTCCGTCGGGGGGAAAGGAAGAGGTTTAAAGGCTATGCCAAATCGGGACCAACGGTCTACTTCCGGCACTGGTTCTCCCAAACCCTTGCCATCCGCCACGTTGGGATATTCAATTTTAGATTAGATTAACCCTACGAGAATTCTAAATGAAGAGTCGCCACTAGCCTATTGGGGTCGGCTAACTATCAATGGGGATCTCGGTATATGAGAATCTCAACACAAATCTAATGGACTCAAAGGGAGAAAAAAGAGGGAAAATGCACTCCATATTCCAAATAGAACAAGAGCAATGTGCCAATGCCCAACTGGCATGCTAACTGATGAATCAGTCATGTCATGTGATTCCAATCCCTATTTTCATGCCACCCCAATGAGGCAATCTATTTTCAAGAGATTGTTTGAGCCAGAGAGGCTTCTTCCAACTTCAGAGAGAGAGAGGGAACCACGACAAATGATTCGGTTATAAGTAAATTTGCGTCAATCCCCCAATTTCATCTGCTCCTACAACATCAGTAAAGCCACAGAACGCATCCGTAACCTCCGACCAAACACACCGACTCAGCAGATCGCTCCAAAGCAAAAGCCGGTCGGCATTGCAAACTGAATAGTTGTTTTTTGGACGCCGGAGCTTAACAATGAAGATACACGCGCTTTACCATTTCGATATGTCCAGCTAACTTAGGAGCACGACGTAAATTAGCATCTAGATCAGGAATCCTCGTACGCACGTTCGACGATTACGGATTTTGTCCGAATTCAAACATTCACCGGCCGAAAGAGGAACCGAGCGCAAATTGGAAAGCGCAAAATCGCAGAGAATGTCGCGGAGGCGGGGAGCTTCACCTGTCAACCCTTCGAATGCGAGCACGAACGGAGGATCAGTGGCGGAGGAGCTCGAGAATCGCGTGATCGATGGCTGTCGGAGCTGCCGGCACTAGTGGAGATGCAGATGATTCAAGAGAGCTTCGAAGCTGTATGGATCTCTGAAACTACCAGTCTTCGCTCTCTCCGGTTTCGCCTATTTTGGGGCCCCCCTCGTATTTAAAAACTCGAAAGTTTTCGACTTTTTCGTTTTTTAATTTCACTCCTCGCGCTTTTCTATTTTTAGGAATAGCCCTTGCGGTTAGCTCTGGCTTTTCCCTGTTCTTCTTGGGTGTGAAATTGTAAAATTGTTGCTAGCAAAGTGCAAAATGGACCGTCCGGACCGAACAGATAGGTTTGGTCCCGTTTCCAATTCCTAAAAGTGGAATCAGTATTCGGGTGGTCCAGTTCTCAGTTCCAAGGAGAAACCGAACCGACTATATATACTTTTTTATTATTTTTTCCTTTAAAAAAGTTAGTAAAATTTGAACTAAACCCAAATACAACACTTTCCCCTTATCATTGCACCATAATGACTCTCCACTCATCGTCGTTTTTATCACTATGTTGAGATTTGTCACACTCTCTCTCCTTGTGATGGGAAAAAAAATAAAAAAGTGACTAAGTCCCAATCCTAGGACCAACCGGTTCAATCCTCGGTTCTCAAAATTGGAAATCGGATTCGATCGGGAACCGATCACCCCCAAATGATAATGACTCCATAATATTATGTTTATGGAAAAATAAATTAATGATGATGGCGATGATAGCACTAACTTTTGTGCCTAAAATTTGAATATTAATAATATCAGGCCATCACTATAGTGTGTTTTATAATAAGGCTCTTACCATATATCTCCCCAGAGAATACAATTCGATTGCAGTCACCATTCTCTATAGCATGGTGACTAATTCATGAAAGCTTCTCGTCTATATATGTATGAGAAGTCATGGAGCGTGCATGATTTTGTGTAGCTAATTTTCATCAGCTAATTATATCAAATGTCAGGCGAATTGCGACAAAAGAAAAAAAAATCCATGGACCAACCTCATCATCTCTATCTCGTAAGAACTACGAGATCACATGACTCCTTTGGCATCCGAGGGTCGTGGACCGACCATAAAATCCTGTTCAATAAGTAGAACGCATTAGCTATGTGCTATTAGATTGAGCAATAAAGATCGAAAAAAGGCAATCACTCATTCTTAAAACCAAAGAGTTGGGTGGAAAAGGAGGGGAAATCTCTCAATTCCTGGTTCTCCTGTAGCTGGATCCTCGAGAACCACAAGAATTCTTAGTTAGATGAGATTCCAACTCAACACCCTTAGAAATTTTGATAAAAGTTGCTCTTTGGAGAGTATAGTGCAATGAAAGCCGTAAACTGTGTTTGGGCGTATTATTGTCCATTGTTGGCCTTTACGATAGAATTAGGGGGCCGGAGAGGCGATAGTTTACTTTGGGGCAAATGTCCACGGTTCGAGTCTGCTTATAATTGAAATAAAATATCTCTCTTGAAAAAAAGGATAATATATATAAAAGAAATGGTCCGGTAAAATGGAGGGTTTCTATTGTGTCTCTACAAAAGTGCTAAGTTTAAAAGTTCACCCTCTAATAAAAAAAAGTACATTGCTAAGAAAAATTTCAACATACGTCCAAGTTGAAGAACACACTAATAAATCAAATAACTATTCTTAGAAAAAGTTATAAAATCCCATATAAGGATAAATATTTCAAAGACCATGGATGATAGTGTGAAATAAAGAGTAGCATCAATCGATGACAAAGAATTCTTCGATAAAATACCTCAATTATCATCAATCACTGTATTTGATACAGTGAATGCACAACCTATTGGAAATAGTCGATCAATTGAAACTTGTGACAGAAGAAGGTAAAAAAAAACTTAATTGATGATATATAATTCCAATAATTAGTGTGAAGCAGCCGTGTAGACTTCTCTAATTTAATAACTAAGCAATCGAAATAAGTAGAAATGAGTTGTAGAAGTGAAAATATGAGATGGAAAGAAAAAAATTGTGGAATTCGGACTCCTTTTCATCTTACAATTTATATGCATTGAAATTTTATAATCTTTATCTTTTCCATGCATCGCGCGGATTGTATTTGAAATGAGAAAATTCCAAATAAGGATATGAAGTATCATTATTTTCTCAAATAAGAGCCTAAAGTGGTCATTGTGTCAAATGATGATTTGAAGTGGCGTGTTAGTATCAAATAAAAGCCTGATCTCGCTGGTGTCGGCCGGCTAAATATTCCAACCGGTCAAAGGCATTTTCTTCCAAAGACAATTTTAATTTTAAATTAATTTTTTTCTCATTTATTTATTTATTTATTCGGCAAAGGCCCAGCGACCCTTGTTGGTCACGAGTGAGGCTGTCCCTTGCCTGTGGCCGGCAAGGGCAACCCTGCCACCGCGCGAAGAATAAAGAAAAAACCAGAAAAAGGAAAAAAGAAAAAGGAGAAAAAGGAAAAAAATTCTAAAAAAAGGGACGAAAATGCCCTTGACCATCTGGAAATATATGCCAATTTTTGAAACTGACATAGCTCTTTCAGCCTCTTACTTAAAATAAGATCCACTTTATACCATCATTTAATAAAATGATGTTACTTCATGTCCTTATTTGAATACAAGATCTCTTTGGGCCTTATTTAAAAATATGCGAGCACTTTAGATGTTTATTTGGAATTTTCTCATTTAGATTGATATATGGAAGCACAAATAATCTTGTCACGGGAATTTTTTTTTTTGATGGAAAGTCGACGAGCGAATTTTGTTTGAGAAGGTCAAAAGGGATGAGGAAAATTGTTGGTTGGTTAGAAATGATTAAACCAGAAAAAAAATTTAATTTTTTTTCAAACATAGAAAGAAGAAGGTTAGACGGAAGATGTTCCACGTGCTGATTTTTGGGTGCGACTCCTCGTCTGATCATTCGCTGGCGGGACCGGGACCCCGGAGTGGGGCCGCGCTCAATCCGACGAATCCCATTGGCTGTCCCCTCGCTCACAACTGACCAAACGACGTCGCAGCGTCGCGCGGCGATCAACCCTCCAATCGCCCTCAGCGCCAGCGAACACAGAAAGCGGGTGAGTATATCCGACGTATTGCATAATGCACCAAACCACCACATCTCCTCTTCTCCTCTGCCTCTCTCTCTCTCTCGCCGTGAACTTCACGCAAATCCTCGCGTCCTGATTCTCCCTCGCTCCATCGGCGCTCCAATCGAAAGGTGAGAGCATCCCGCGATTTTCCTGCTCAATTCGGCGCCTGATCTTGCCATTGCTTCCGCGCGTGCGCACTCCGCGATTTCGTCGGAGCTTCCGCTTTAGGTTTCATGTCCGGTTTCTTCGTTCAGCTGTCGATGCGGCGACGATCTCCGCGAGGCTGTAGATACCGCGCTCGCGTGTGCGTGCGTGCGTGTGTGGCCATGCGCGGTGGTCGTGTTCCGTTTGCGGGGGTCGTTACGTGCTTGTCAGTTTGCTCCATGATTGTTACGTGCATGGAATCTGTCCTCTTCAGGCCTGGCGATTCTAAACGCGGACATGCTTGTTTTCTTACCATGCTGGACGTTTGAGAGGTTTTTTAAGTTCAATTTTAGATTCAACCGTAGTTTCCCTCATTTTTCATCAACCGACAGGGGGATAGATAAAAATGTTTTAGTCCAGTTGAATTCCGTACCTTTCTTGATATTAGCTGGATGCTAGACGAGGAGAAGAACGGGATGCATGGACCCAGTTCGTCGCATGAGGTATGCACTGCAGTTAAGAATTAGGATGACAGGACAATTTCCAAATTTGTGGTTGAGCAGTTTTAAATAAGCTTCCTTTGGAAGGTAGAAGGAATTGGCAAATGGAATCATGCTGTTGAGCTTGCGCATGTGCTTTCCAATGGTGTTTTAGATAGATGAATCATTTTGTTATTGGATTGCCCTCTCTTAGCCTTATGGGAGATAGTTGATGTATAGGTGATTAAAGCTCTAAATTTTTTTTTTGTTTAAGATTATCCAGAACTGAAGTATCTTAGATGTTTCTTTGTTTAGGTTGCTGTGGTTTCTTTGCTCGTGTATTTCTTCCATGGTAAACTCAGAATAAACTCATTCACGTTCTAGGTCATGAGCATTATGGATCATTTTCGTTTGCTTTAAATACAAAAGAGTTTAAGATGGGATCGTTGGTATTTAAGAGCTTCAGGAGTTGGTCTTTATCTAAAAAATACATAAGTTGGTCTAGGGAGCCATTGTTTAGTTAAATTAGCTTTGTTGATGACTTGTAGCAGTATTAATGTCCCTGCATTTGTCCCATATAAGTGAGAAAAAGAAGCGGTTGAAAAATACTAAAACACAGGAAGGGCATGTTCATCAAAAATGAAATTTTGAGACTGGCACTTTTATTGCAGTGTTGACTTTTCTTCAATATTATCTTCAGCCATTTATTTCAGATATGCAAGTTCCTCATCCTTCATGTGAGTGAAGATATTTATTTGTACTATCGTTGAAGGTGACAGGTGTATGGCAATTCTTACTAGTTGTTAAAGAGGTAGCCCATGATTGAAAACAATGGACAGAAAACAACACATTGCAATTTTCACGACCGCAAGCTTACCATGGATGACTGGTACAGCTGTCAACCCTCTTTTCCGTGCTGCATATCTCTCAAAAGATGGAGAGAGAAATATCACTTTGGTGATTCCTTGGTTATCATCAAATGATCAAGGATTAGTATATCCTAGTAACATCATGTTCAGGTCTCCTTCAGAACAGGAAATGTATGTCCGTCAGTGGCTTGAAGAAAGAACGGGCTTTAAATCTGCTTTCAGCATACGTTTTTACCCTGGAAAGGTATTCATTGGTTCTATATTAGATGTGCTAATCGTTATGCATTGTGTTTAACTTTTTTTTCACGAGAAGGCAAATAGTTGCTGCATCTACAGTCAGAAGAACAGTTAAATTCAATGCCTGTACCACTGAATGAGCAGTCTTCAACTCTTCCTCTTCCGGAAGAGTGTATAATCTTATGACAGTAGCACGATCATTGAGAATTGTCATTCTTGATACTGTAGTGAGATCATTGAGAATTGCCCTTCTTGGCCAGTCGTAAATGCATGCATCTTTTGCTAGTTATTTTCAACCGCTAAATGGTCTATGGCATGGTTATTCTACTAATTAAACACTTATTTTTTCCTCTGTAGCTAAAAATCTGGTATTCGTTTCTTTGGTATAACTATAATCCAGAATCACATGAGCTTTAACATATTCATGTGACTGATAGTCCATTGGCTCCTATACATGTAACGGTGTAGGCATAATGGGGAAGCTTGTCACTTTTGGTGTTTGGTTACTGAAATTTTCTTCTACATGTAAGAAAATATCATCTACTACAGCTATCTCAAGGATAAATGTTAATGCACGGTATCGACTACACTGCAGTTTTCCAGAGATAAAAGGAGCATTCTTCCTGTTGGAGATATTGCAGAACTCATCTCCGATGAAGAGGCAGATGTTGCTGTCCTGGAGGAACCAGAGCACCTAACATGGTATCATCATGGGAAAAGATGGAAAACTAAGTTCCGCCTTGTTATTGGAGTTATTCACACAAATTACTTGGAATATGTGAAGAGAGAGAAGAATGGTCGTATACAAGCATTTCTTCTTAAACAAGTAAATGGCTGGGTTGTCAGCATATACTGTCATAAGGTATTGTCCTCAAGCTTTTTCCTTTCATTTTTTGTTGAGAGAAATGGTTACTGTAGTAACACTGATTGTATCTCTGTAAGTAGTCTTACACAGAAGTATACTCTTGATGTTTTGCATGGAGTTTGATGTTGGTCAATTGTGGAACTACCCATGCACTCTTTGGTTTGATGACCTTGGAGGCTGTGAAGTGAAAAACAGGTTGGTAGTTGTTTAGGCTATCTGGGTGTAAGCTCCTGACATTTAGAATTGAGTGCATTTTATATTCCCTGTCTGTCCAGCACGGTACTTCTGGAAGGTGATTATATGCAATCAAACGATCCCACATGGTCATGCCGAGAGTTTTTATAGGCAAAAGGTGAACTGCCCAACTGGGATATATGAACTTATTATAAATGATAGGCCTTTGATGCAGTCTTCTGACCTAGAGTTGGTAAGGGATGGGTCAGAGAAGAACATTCTACTTTGTAGAGACATGTGGAGATTCTTTGGTGTTGGAAATCCCGAGCACAATCTCATAGCAAAAAGTTTCAAGGGTTGAGTACCTTTAGGGCATTTTCTAAGCATACTTTCATGAAGTGTTTGATTTGCAATGTGTCGATTGCACATACTGCAGAAAAAGTCAATGCATTGAAATTTGCAGATTTTCTTGTTTGATTGCTTGATACTGCTCGAAGAGCCTCTTTGACAAACTGCATATTGTAATAATTATTGCTTGGCTTGTGCTCATTGTAATTATAAGAGATGAAAGAGTGTCGACCCTTTTCTGTCAATAATTTAGGGGTAACCCCATTTTGTGTAAGCAATACACGGATGACCCAGTCTCTCATGGGTTGCAGAGGAGGTTTCAAAAAGAAGGGGATCATCCATCAAATTTCACTGTGGGTACAGGGGCATTAGTGAAATTTACTCGAGAAAGATAGGCTTTGCAGATGCTATTGGCCTTTTCTAGGGCTTCTTTGTTCTGTTCTTACGTGTTATCAGATTCTTTCTTGTTGAGCCTTTGTTTTTTTTTTTGGTAAGGCTTGTTGAGCCTTTGTTTTCATCACTTCCCATGAATTTTTGAGGTGTATACATCTGAATCTTTGAATGATATCCATTTGGTGCTGAATATGATTCTTGATTATCAAATGGGAAATGACTAATTAATTTGAACATGAAGATGTTGCGTTGCTGTATTTACAGCCCTTAATCTTCATATTGCTCTCTGTTTATGAATGTCTGTTGATCCTGAAATTTCCGGATAGAAGTAGCTGTTAGTTGTTTATGAGTGTGAATACATTGTGTTTGCTTCTCCTCCTCCTTAGGTGGGCACTTAATGTTTGGATGGATGTTCTAACATGTTGGTTTTTGGATACACAGTAAAAGATGAAGCCAAAAGCTATAGATTTATGTAGCCTAGCCTGAGCAATATGGGAACATTTACTCGATGTTATTGTATTGGTCACAGAATTACTGGTTTGCCATTTAGTTTTAGTTGAGAGAGCAGTGTCTTGTTTTTTAATTTTATTTAATCCCACTCGTCGTTCCTATCAAAAGTAAGTTGTTTACAAAGAACAATGGTGGAAACCTGCTGAGTCTGGAACTATTGCTATAGTCCAATACTTACGCTTAATGAGGTTTCACTTGGGGGATTGGACGGCAGGTTATCAGATTATCCGCTGCCACTCAGGATTATCCCAATTCTATCATCTGCAATGTCCATGGCGTTAATCCCAAGTTCCTTGAGATTGGCCAGAAAAAGAAGGAGCAGCAACAAAATGAAGGCAAAGCCTTTAGCAAAGGTGCTTACTATATTGGCAAGATGGTTTGGAGCAAGGGTTACAAGGAGCTACTTAAACTGCTTGGTGATCACCAGAAAGAATTGATTGGGTTTGAGATTGACTTGTATGGTAATGGAGAGGATTCTGATCAAGTTAGGAAAGCTGCAGAGAAGTTGGAACTAGCAATTAGAGTTAACCCGGGGCGTGACCATGCTGATCCTTTGTTCCATGAGTAAGTTGTCACTTGTCACAATTTTGCAGCTTGAGATACCTGGGAAACAGCTGTTAGACATCCTTAATCGGAGGTTTCTTTCATGAGTGTCCCTATCAAACAGAAAGCTGGCGAAACTAATAACTACACAAAACACTGAATGCATTGTATTAGTCTTATAAAGTAACATAATTCCTTGTAAATCCTTAATGCTAGGCCATGAAGGGTAACCGGATTTCCCATCATGCTTTCTTGTACTTCACTAACTAATTACTGTACAAAACACTAAATGCATCTTATCACAGTTTGTTTTTACAGAATATTAGTCTTATCTCATAATAAAATTTCTTGTAAATCCTTAATGTGAGACGATGGCGGGAAACCGTATTTTCCATTATGCTTTCTTGTACGTTACCCTTTTTTCTTCTCTTTCATGTATGCGTGATGACCGAGTCGCTTTTCTTTCTTGAAAGTTATTAGTTTTGAGTAATACTCCTTTCCTATGCGATAAGTAGGTTGAAGTATGATTTTTTCAAAGAACTCATTTCGAATATGATGGCTAAATTATCTTTCAGTAAATAGGTGATCTTGTCATTGGTAAGTGAATATTGAGTCTCGCTATTGAAAGGAGCTATCTCACATATATTTGTTTTTCCCGATTGCTCTGGAAACTGAAGAATTCAAACTCACCGAGTTCCTTTTCTATTATCCAGTTATAAGGTGTTCCTGAATCCAAGCACCACTGATGTAGTCTGTACAACCACAGCTGAAGCACTCGCAATGGGGAAGTGGGTTGTCTGTGCCAATCATCCATCAAATGACTTCTTTAAGCAGTTTCCAAATTGCCGAACCTATGACGACAGCAAAGGATTCGTGGATGCCACTCAGAAGGCAATGAGTGAAGAGCCCGCCCAGATGACGGATGATCTAAGGTACGAGTTATCGTGGGAGGCCGCCACGGAACGGTTTCTGAAGGCTGCTCAGTTGGATAAGGCATCTGCAAGTAAATTCTCCAGAACTACTTCCAACAACTTCATGTCCACTTCACTGAATTTCAAGAGGAAAATGGAAGACGCTTCTGCATATTTGCACTACGTGGCTTCCGGCTACGAAGTGTCACGACGAGCATTTGGTGCTATTCCTGGTAGCCTGCAGCCAGATGAAGAGTTGCGTAAGGATCTTGGGTTGCCTGCGCCTCCTGGAACGAGAGGCTCTAGAAGTTAATATGGTGAATACTATAATGAAATTTGGGAAAGTTTCTCTGTACTGACCACTTTGAAATCCTGTACTATCAATCAAATTGGTTTAGGGGTGTAAATAAAATTAAAAGCATGTAAGATCTATTCATTTTATATGATTCTAATCAAATTTTGTATTCCATTTGCAATGGATATGGAGGGATGGCCATAGACCTGTCAAGAGTGTTGGTTCCTGCATAGCCACTGTTGTCATTCTGAGCAAAATTTGCATCCAGTCCTAGTCATGGGATGCATGATGCTTCTGTCTTGCATTTGCCATGATCCTGAATCTCTTTTTCTCGGTTGATAAGACTCGCAAGCCAAACTGTTAAATGACTGAAAACATAGATATATAAAAACTTCCCCTGCTATATCCCCATGAGCTACCCGAGAATCGGTTTTGGTATCCGTGCCTCTCTTCGGTATGAAGAGGTTGTTTGATACAGCTTTTCCCGTAAAAACTCCAATTGTGGATAGGAGTGCTATGACCTTTACAATGTATTGGACAAATTTTCGATAATTGTTGGACCTTCTTTATAAAGCTCGCTACAGTTGTTCGAGCTTCGGGGACTCCCGTGTCAGTCTCAGTGGTGTATCGGCTTCGATGCTCGACCGATTTGTTACTAGTAAATTAAAAGATTTCGCCAACTATGTGCATCAAGAAATCAAAGAAAAAATTGGAATAGTTTAGAATGAATTAGAAGATGAATAAAGGGCTAGCCTATATGATTGCATTCAGGCTAAATCGACCTTGAAGATTGTAATTAGAGCCATAATTAAAATCATTACCTATATGCAACATATTATCACAGATAACAAAGTAATCGCCGTGGCGTCAAGTATACACCATTCGTTCATGTTTCCATTGTTTCTTCATAAAAAGCTATTTATGGACTCTCTGTCATGGCAACCAAAGCAATTGGGAAAGAAGGAAGGAAGGGAGGAAGGCGGCGACAGACGGGCAGAAATCACTAGTTAGCTTCAGCCCATCTCCCTACGATTGCGTTCGACGGCCGCAATCGAAGAGGATTTGATGAATCCGATGAAGCAAACGGAGTTCGCGATTGCAATGGAATTCGATCGTCTGCTCTCCGGTGGCTCCAGCTCTCTCTTCCCGCCGCCATTTTTGGACCTTGGAGACGGAAATTGAGGTCTTCATCGCGAGCGTACGTCTCTCGGAACTTCGTCTTCTCGTTCTGTCAATGGATTTCATGCTCGCGATTGTCATTCACGGGCGTATCATAGCTTTCATCTGCTTATTGGTACGTGTGTTGCATGCTCCACGCATCTCATTGTCACCAGATGCTCCTAGTTTAAGTCGATGTTCTATAGAGATCTTCGGATGAGGTTTTCGCTGCTGCTGCTGCTGGTGTGCGTGTGTTTTTTTCCCATTAGAGCACAGTCTCTGTGTGCTTTGATTTATCAATCGTTGGAAGAAGAGAGGAGGTTTTCACCGTCTTGGCGATTGAGAAACCGGAGAAGTTGTGTGGGCAAGGATGATGCTTCATGTGTTAGAGCCGTAGTTGCAGTATCAAAGACAAAGCCCACAAAAATTTGAACGGGAATATTGATGTAAAAAGGCAGATTTCTCAAGCAACGTTGTACTGGAAGTTGGGGTTCTCAGGTGAAGCTGAACTAGAAAGTGATCTGTAAATAAGGGAAGTTCATGCGTCCTTCTTGTCAAAAGAATTTAAGCAGTAGTAATTTGCAATAGCGTGTTGTGAACATTGATCTATTCATGTAGTCATCCAAGTTTATGCTTTGGGAAATTGTTTTGCAACTTGAATAATGTGCAATCTCTTTGAGCTTAGTCTCATGATCTTAGTTTTCAAAAGAAAAATCACAATATCTTCTCATGATCAGCATTTTGGGTGTTTGTTATTTACATTTTTCTTGTATTTGTCTCAGTGAAGTATTGAGTCCGTCCAGCGGAGATAAGAGAAATATGTTGGGAGACATTCTTTCCTTCCCTCTGGGAGAAGAGTTTGGAGAAGGAGAAGATAATGATGCTATTACTGCTGCAAACGGAATTTTATTTCCCCTTAAGCCTGTTAGTTCTTCAACCAGGCGTTATTGCAATTTTTCTGTCCAAAATGAGCCTGAGTTCTCCGGTCTTATAGACTTGAGACTATATATTAACCTGTGCAGTCTCTGATGACAATGACATATCTCTCTATTGGGAGCCAAGACGGTTCTGATTCTGGTTCTTTTGTTACCTTTGAAAGATGTAATGATGGTTCAATAAAATCAATATTTGATCCTCAGATTATAGTTGTAGTTATTTTCTTTCCTGATCTGTCCAATTCCTTATGATGGTTGTTCAGCAGTCAGCACTACCACTGCTTCTTATGGAAGCCCTTCTCAGTTCTCACTGCTTGGGTTTAGATTTCTCCTCTTGGTTGTGACAGGATTATAAGTTGACTTCGACTGAATTTGCAAAAAAAGAAAAATGAATGAAGAAAAGATCCTTAAAACATCTGAGTGGTGAAAGGCTTGTTTATGCCCTCACTGTTTGCAAAATTGATGGACAAGGGTTAATTGGAGTTCCTTTGAAAATATCAGATGATAACTGCCTTTGATTTTAGTCAGTCTCATGAACCTTTGATGCAGTTCACAAATGAATTTGTTTATAGAAAACTTGGTCATGAGAATCATTGACTGGAATGGCTTGAAGAACCATCGCATGTTGAGTGTTGATAATCATCTTTTCTTATGCTTGAGAGGGTTAACAATACTTAAGGACTTGGAACAAGTTGAGATAGTACACATGATGAAGATTGGTATGTGATCCATGACTTTGGGTTGACAAGTAATTCTGTTTCGTTTCTTGTTGCTCCAAGTAACCATAGATGGACATGCTTTAGGTGTCTGTTTGATGGAATCAAAGTGCTGATTTTAAGTCCTTTTAGGTGTGGACTGGTGAATTTAGTGTTGCCTAAGATCTTTGGCTAGCAAACAATCTGGAACTAGGTTTTTTTTCAATTTTTCTAAAGCAAGACGCATCAGGAGCTCTCGCTTGATTGAGGAATAGCTGAAATAGTGGAATATCTATCTGGAGTACATCATATATGGTTGGAATACTTTTCTGGCATAATAAGAGTTCTACTTATGCTGCCGTCATGGGCAATTCAAACATATTGGAGCTTTCTATCGGGGCCTTTCTCTCAAGCAAAGTCAGCATTGAAGCTTTTCATCCCCCTTTTGGTCGGTATATTGGATAACTGGTCTTGCATGATCTGAAGCATAACATGCTCTGTCTGAGGTTGGAAAAGTTTTAGGAAGCTCTTACATGGTTGTTACTTAATGGGCTTTTGTTATCATTATCAAGTTTGATGAGTTATATTTTGATTTAAATGTTTGGCTAGTAGAAGATTGTAAAGGATCCTCAGTGACATTATCGTGCCAAAATGGAATGTCTTCGTTGAATTTTTATCTTTTCAGTTTGCATCTTCTCTGACTGTTGGTATGCATGGCGGCCACTTGTTTGGTTTGATGTTGGTGGTTTGTGTTGGATATCTGCATTTTCGCTCGTTTTTTCATGGGCTTTTCTAGCTGCCGCTGTCAAACCTCTTAATTAATCAAGTTAGTTCTATATATCTTCAGTTATTGTGCGCTTATCTTTCTTCTGGGAAAATTAAATATGAGCTTGGCCCCTTTTCTGTCCATTTTCTCCCGATTTCACCATATCAAGTTCAATGAAAATCTAATTAATACTGGAAATAAATGGAAAATACGATGGATAAATTCTTTTTCCTTTAAAGGCATGTTTTGGGATACCATGTTTTGGGTTACCATTCACGACAGATGGAGAAAGAGGGAACACGTGGTCGCGAGGCATATATGATATTTAAGCGTTCCTCTAACAGTGCCTCCACATTTTCGAAAGAGGGTTGAAAATTCATCACAGAGGAAGTAGCGAAGAAGAAAGCTTTGACTGGTGGTAAAGGAAATCTGCTTTTTGCCTGGTATGGCTGATTCTCATAGATCTAGAATCATCCCTGATGGCTGGGTTTTTAAGCCGAAGGTCCGGCGTGGATCTGATGCTTCGGTAAACCTGTACCCTAATTCTATGCATTTTAATCTGTTTGTTCTCAATGATGCCCTATTGACCATGGACATTCCTGATTGACCGCCATGTTCATTTATTAATATATTTTGCTTGCATGGATTGGCATGCAAAGGTACCTCCTTGATCAATATTCTTTTGGTGAATGGTGTGTTTGGTCAGATCCATTGCTTTGTAGCCCGACCCCCGCAAAAAAAAAAAAACGATCTATTGCTTTGTAGAGCATGTTTATGCTTTTCAGTTATGCTTGAGTCTTCTTTTTCATGTAATGAATTCAGTTTGGTTTTCTGATTATTGAAACTTGAATTTATGCAATTTATGGAGGATTATTTCCGTAAACCTAGATTTGTGTGAACTGATTCTTAGTTAAGCAAATTTTGTTGGAAAAGAAATATTTCCCTTGAAAGTGTCAAGGTCGTAAATATTCAATTT
Source organism: Syzygium jambos (assembly GCA_031216235.1). Lineage (NCBI taxonomy): Eukaryota > Viridiplantae > Streptophyta > Magnoliopsida > Myrtales > Myrtaceae > Syzygium > Syzygium jambos. The sequence goes on from CM062224.1 coordinate 1,629,398, forward strand.
TTGAGCAGAATGTGCCAGTGATGTGATTTCCTGTTGGCTGTTAAATTAGTGTGGGCAATACTTGCACAATAAAGTCAGTTGATCTTTTGCAAATCGAAGTCTCCTGAACACAATAGGATTTACATCGAAAATGTTTATTCAGTCATCAGCCTACTATTTAATTACATTTATTGAGACCTAAAAGCGAGACCTCAATTTTTTAGCTTACTCTATTCTGTTATGCTTTATTCGGTGCCAGTTAAATATGTGGTTACCTTATGTGTTTGAGTTTGAACTGCGGCCATGTATATCATAGTTCATAATGGGTGCTTTTTTGTGATTTATTGCACTGTACTAAATGTATACTGTTTTGTTGATTTAAATGAAGCTGTAGCTGAGAATATGTTAGTAGTAATGCAGATATCCTAATGAGATCCTTCTAAATTCTAGTCATGATAGATCAGTGATTCAGTAATGTGAGTATCAAATTTTAACATTTTGAAGTCAATCATTTACTTTCCTATATAAGAATGAGTATGATGACATGCATGTGAACACACTGAAGACAGCAACTTTTTAAGAGTTTTGCCGTGGTTGCAGCTGATATACCAGAATGTAGATGATGGCATCTTATTGGAATATATCTAGGTCTAGTGACAAAAGGTCCCATAAGTTAATAATCAAGATATGCATTTGGAGGAATCAAGACAATATCGAAGACATTATGGAGAGAGTTTTCTTAAGAATTAACTCCTACAACCTAGCTTCAAATGAAGAGCAGAAAGTATGAGTGTATGCTTTAAGTTTTATTCTAATCAATTTTGCATATGTGTCACAGAAGATTCTGCTCCAGTCAATTGAGAATATCCATCAGAACTGTGCTTTTTTGCAATCGCGGCAATGATAGATGCACTTTCTCCACTCGAGCTCACATCAGGCATTTTTGTCCTCACATAGTTCAAACCTCAAAACGACTTATGACAACTTTCACAGCTTTCCTTTGTTTTTTTTCATAACCAAGGGCACGGCTGCAGGAGCATGGCTATCTAGAGGCCCGTTGAACACCTCTTAAGCCCTACGAACTGTTTAAGTCTAGGCTGTGGCGTATTGAGGTGACAATTTGCACACAGTCGTTGGATTTGAATAGGTGGCCTACAGGGTTGGAGTAGTTGAATGAACTGGCATAATTGGCTCAATGAACTTCACCTAATTGCTTGCAATTAGGCTAGTTTAAATGATCATAGAGTTCTTGTAGTTAAAGGACATAGACATGTGCATGTATTAGGGCTAGTCAAAATGCACAGTTTCTATTCCCCATGCTATAGAGTTTAGACATTCCCAGATTTGGGCTATTTATCTACATGTCTTACTTTGTCCATGTAGTGAGTTATTTCATGGGCTCGAAATTTTGCTAACCTAAGGTACATTTCCTTTCCTTGTCATGGTAGAAAAGATTTTGCAGTTATGTTGTTATTTCTATTTTTCGGATAGGACAGCTCTGGATGTACACAGCATATTACTTCTAACCAGTAGTTTGATGCACGTGAATATTGCTATGGAATTAATCAACTACACACTCAAGAAAGAAGCTTGTCAAGTTAGCTTCCTGTACCAATGTCCATATGGTGTTTCTTTAGCTCTAGGTGCTGCAATCACCCTTTTGTAATGCAATATTCTGTTGCAATTGTGGTTACTGTAGGTTTTTCCTAAACAATTGAAATGTGTTTTAAATTATTAAGAAAGTCTTCTTTTGGGTTTTTGAGAAATTGCAGTGTGCTTTCAGGATTATAAGTTTAATGAAATGACTCCTTAAATTTGGCTTGGCTGTAATTAATTGCTTCTGCAATGAAGATGAATTCCATCAAATAACTTGTGTTAAACAATTGTAAAGTTGGGAAAACTTTTGTACATATAAGCTAGAACAGTAGAAGTTGCAAAAGTGCTCAGGTTGGGATCAACTTTCCAGCACTTTCGCTTCTTGTTGTTCTGTTTCTGCTTCGAAGGTTTGCCCCCTGGAGTGAATGGAACATGTTGGCATCAAAGGTCTCCAAAGCTCATCTCATACTTTGGAGGCAAATGCCTCGCCCATTGGTCATTCAGTTGTTAACTTTTTGCTGTTTCTCACTCATTACCTTTGCAGTTTATTTGAATTGTTTTAGCGAAACTATTTTTAATGGAAGAAAGTTCTATATCTATGTCTCATCTGGTGTTGCTCAAACTTGCTAATCTGCTTAATGTTTTCTCTATGACAGCATTACTTCTGTCCTGCCACAGGCCAGATCTTTTCAACTTACAAAGCCCTTATGCACTATGTGGAATATGCTAAAAAAGCTAAAGTTTCCATCTATGCGCCAGTGAGTATGGGGTTCTTATGCTACTCTCGCCCTTTCTTTTTTTCTTTTTTGGGGTTGCTTTAATCTGTGTGATGAGATGTTGCCTATCTGTTATATGGTGGAGCATAGGCCTCATTTATAAACATTCTTCTGTAGTTGAGGGGAAGGAGTACAAACAAGATCTCATATGATGTAAGACCATTCTGGATACTGCATCTTTGCTTTCTAGCCCGTTTAAAAATGCATAAGCTAGGAGTATAGGGCAAGATTCAGATAAATTTAAATATTAAAGGAATTTCTCTATTTGGTATATGTGTTGCTGAATGGTGTTGGAGCTATGACTTTTTGGTAAATACACATTGTAGATTCTACATCTTGATACATCATGGGTCATGGATCCAGTATGATTGCTTTGGAGACCCAATCAGCTGTTGAATGTTGCTCTAATTGGACTCCTTTTTCTGCAATTATATCTATAAAATAAGTGTGAAAAGAAATCCGGGGGAGTGAATATGATCCTTGTGATTCTCAATGTATTTACGGACTGGATGATCAGTTTGCTTTCTTTATCCTCACTTGGCTATGTGATCTGGGAACACAGATGGGAAAAACTTAACAGAGAGGTTGTAGTGTACTAAAAATACCTCCTTGCAGACACCCACAGCTCCACACAAGCACCTCATTGCAATGCATCTCCATTTTGTTATCGCTTATATCATCTTCTTCTCAACTTTTTTATCTGCAATTACTTAGCTCAACCACCATCAACTTGGAGCCACTTCGCAAGTTTTCTTTCCTATAGTAACTCTCCCATTAGCGGCCGTGCATCTGATCTGACTATGATCTCAACAACCTTACACAAAATCAGTTCGACAATCAATAAAAGTTACTTCCATTAGAAACCTGGCCTCAGTCCCAGGCTTCCTCTGTGGATGGCCTTGCCAAATGGAAGTACCCTTTGGGTGCTAGAACATCTGTTGAACATTTGTTTCTTAACAAACTTGAGACTTTCTTTTCTTTTTATTTTCCTCGACATCCAATTTTTTTTCTTATGCAAAAGTTTGTTGAACCAATGACATGGAGATGAGGTCAAAATGTTGCAGGACTTTTATGCTGATAAATCATCACGTAAGAGAAGAGGTCGCTCGCATACTAAGACCCAAGTTTGTAAGCCAGCAACTAGAGGAAAAGTTCCTAGAAAGGGGACAAGGGCTGCATCAACAGCTCTCGAGCAGCTTCCCTCAGGTCAGAGCTCAAAAACCATTTGCTGTCTTGAAGTGTAGATCTCTAATTTCAAAGTTTCTGAAAAGATATCACATGAAATTTATCAGATGTCGGTGAGATCACGGTTCTGAAGTCTGGAATAAGTGGAAAATTTCCTCCTAAAAGTTGGGAGGAAGCATGCCTGCCAGATTCAAAGGAGGTTTACCCAGGTTAGAATACAGTATTTATGGGTGTCAATGAGATTGAAATTTCTGACCAAAAAAGTGACTGAAAAAGATTGTATGAAACTGATCAGCCGTTGGTCAGACCAAAGTTGCTCGCCAAAGGATAGAAGCTGGCTCAGCAGCTCTCAAGCAGCTTCCCTCAGGTTAGAGCTCAAAACCCATTTGCCATCTCAAATAGTAGATCTCTCATCTCATTGTTTCTGAAACGATGTCACATGGAATTTATCAGATGTTGGCCAGAACAAGGTTCTGAAGTTTGGAATAGGTGGAAAATTTCCTCCTGAAGGATGGAAGGAAGAATGCCGGGCGGATGTGGAGGAAGTTTTCCCAGGTTAGAAAATTGATATTGATGTGTGTTGATAAGACTGAAATTTTCGACCAAAAAAGTGACTGAAAAAGATTGTATGAAACTGATCAGCCGTTGGTCGGACCAAAGCTCCTTGCAAAAGGACAGAGACTGGCTCAGCAGCTCTCAAGCAGCTTCCCTCAGGTTAGAGCTCAAAACCCATTTGGTGTCTCAAACAGTATAGATCTTATCTCAATGTTTCTGAAAAGATGTCACATGAAATTTATCAGATGTTGGCCAGAACAAGGTTCTGAAGTTTGGAATAGGTGGAAAATTTCCTCCTAAAGGATGTAAGGAAGAATGCCCGGCGGATCCGGAGGGAGTTTTCCCAGGTTAGAAAATTGATATTGATGTGTGTCAATAAGATTGCAATTTTCGACCAAAAAAGTGACTGAAAATGATTGGCCAAAACTGATCAGCCGTCGACCGGACCAAGGTTTATCGCAAAAGGACAGGGGCTGGCTCAGCAGCTCTCAAGCAGCTTCCCTCAGGTTAGAGCTCAAAACTCATTTGCTGTCTCAAATAGTAGATCTCTTATCTCAATGTTTCTGAAAAGACGTCACATGAAATTTATCAGATGTTGGCCAGATCAAGGTTCTGAAGTTTGGAACAGGTGGAAATTTTCCTCCTAAAGGATGGAAGGAAGAATGCCCGGAGGATCCAGAGGAAGTTTTCCCAGGTTAGAAAATTGATATTGATGTATGTCAATGAGATTGAAATTTTCAACCCAAAAAGTGACTGAAAACGATTGGCCAAAACTGATCAGCTGTCGATCGGACCAAGGTCTATCGCAAAAGGACAGGGGCTGGCTCAGCAGCTATCAAGCAGCTTCCCTCGGGTTAGAGCTCAAAAATATTTGCTGTCTTAAAGAGTAGATCTCTTATCTCAAAATTTATGAAAATCTAACACATGAAATTTATCAGCTGTTGGTCAGATCGAGGTTCCGAAGTTTGGAATTAGTGAAAACATTCGCCTTAAAAGGCAGAAGGAAGCATACCCGTCGGATGCGAAGGAGCTTTCCCCAGGTTAGAAGTTAATATTATTGGGTGTCGATGAGATTGAATTTTCGACCAAAAAAGGTGACTGAATATGATTGCATGAACTTATCAGCTGTTAATCAGACCAAAGTCCCAACGGCAGCAATGAGAGCAGAACTTCCTCCGGAAAGGAGGGAAGAAGCTTGTCTGCCAGATCTGAAGGAGCTTTCCCCCGGTTAGAGATTAAGATCTTTTGTTGCAGGTAAGATTAAAAAGCTAACCGAAAAAGTGACTGACAAAGGTTGTATAAAATTTATCAGGGGGCGATCACTCCAAAGACCTGAAGTCAGCATTGGGAGTAGAATATCCTGCCAAAAGGCTGAGGGAAGGTTATCTGCAGCTTTCCCCAGGTTTGAGATTAAAATTGATGGTAGTCGGTGAGATGAAATTCCTCAGTCTAAAAGGGTTGCGTGAACTTTTTCAGCTGTAGATCAGACCAGCATTTGGAGAACGCCAACAAGAGAGAAAATTCCTCCTAGAAGGAAGAACTACGGCCCGCCAGCTATAGAGCAGCTTTCCCTAGGCCAGAGCTCCATATTAGGGGCCATCAATGAGAGTAAGTGTCTGATCCAAAAAGTGCTTCTAATTCGAAAATATCAGGTAAGATTTAGGAAGCTGTTATGAAGCAACCTCACTTGCCATAGCCGAACTTAGATCTTATGATCTTACTTTCACTCAAACTGTAAGTTCGTTGCTGGTTTTTGGCCTCATAGTATTTAGTTAAGGACTTGGAATCTGGCGGTGATGAAATAATTCGTTTCATTAGTAGAATGCGGGGTGACTAGCCATGTGCACCATGCGGCCATTGCAGGTTCAAGGATTATGTAAATGGAATCACACTTAATCTCGTTTACAGTATCCAACTTCTCAATGATAGAAGTGGGAAAAGGAGCCGCATTAGTATATATGTGTTGACAATGCCTTTGCAATTATGTATGTTCACCATACCAATTCATTAATTCTATTTCCTATGGTATAAACCGCCTCTGCAGGTGAGGTGAACATCGTCTCAATGGACATGACTCCAATGGGGGATTATAGTGGTGTTCAAGAGTATACTCCACTTGAAAGGGGCTCAAGGGAGACAAATCATGGCTGGGCTTTTGAAGCAAATATTTTATCTTTCCAAGTTGGGTTTGAAGCAGGTGAGGAACCTACCATCTCTGCCATAGACAGTGGAATCCAATATTACATGGAGCCAAGCAGGCCATGCATAGAGCATCAATATCGCAGGAGAAATGAGAGAAACAAGAGCCCTCGTCCAACTGTCGGGCAACTGAGGAAAAAGGCGACCTGAAGTTAACATCTCTATTAGTGTTTGCCGAGACTTTTGACCGCCCATCTCTTGGACTTTTTCAATAATAAGAGAAGAAACTCTATTAATGAGGACCATGTCATTTACCCTACCTGCTTTTTAACTTGTTCTATCAGACATAAGATTTCTCCGGTGAAACTTTATGCTGTTCTGGAGCTTGGTTTGCTCTGGGTAGACTTATTTAAATTATCGACTATTTCAGATCCTAACTTCCAATTAGCTTGAAGTTTCTGCATGCTACATATGATGATTGATTCTGACGGGCGGAACAGGAATAGGCCCTTGGTAATTCGTTATTCCGGTTTTCTGGTGAAACATTTAGTTTCGATATTGGGCAGCTTCATCGGTACCTGATGCTAAATCATTTAGCCCCGTCGTGGATCAACATTTTCCTCTTTCGAGCTTCTAATTCTTCTCTGTTTCATGTATGGCTGATGATTAGTAGCTTTCAGTTGCTCCTTGTTTGGCTTGTTCCGGCGATCGATACTAGTATAGACTTGATCGGCGGGTGGCTTTGGACAGGTTTCAGCTCGTAGAAAAAGCTCGGGGCTTAATATGGAACCGTCTGTCCGGTAACGGGCTCTCGGTGAACTTGTTCAACATGATGAAAGGCATTCTTTAAGCCCTCCTAAACTGCGAGCGGGCTTGTCGGGCTCGTCAGTCCTTTACACCCGGGATCGCCTCTAACTTGCTAGTTGTAGTTTTATATATTTTACTCAAACGCATTCTTGAAGTGGAAACAATCAGATGTAGCAGATGTTTATGAACTAATCCTGCCCTTCATACTCAAACCATCCAAATTTGGTTTTCTCTTATCATGCTCTAAGACTCTGTTTGTTTCTCTTATCATCCACATTTCTAAAAACGATCGCTTCTATCGTTTGAGATAATTAGTTAATGGAAAATATATTTATTATCTATAATAATTCATGTCTAAATATTTTTGTAAATGATGAAAATATTTTTCTTTTGGTCATTTTTCATAAAAGATACAAGCGATTGTTTTAGAAAAAAACGTTAATCAAATCATTCATTTTTTGCGAGACAAATGATGCCTAAGGATCAAAAGTCGACTTGATTTAGAATAAGTTTTAGGGATTCTAAGGTCGATATTTTGTACTATAGAGCTATATTTCAAACCCACGGTGAAGGTTAATCCTCTGCTGTTGGGTAAGAACATAAATCTACGATCCATCGTGGGATATCTTCGCCACTCATTATCTTTCGCGGAATGAAAGATAACGAAACTACTCGAACATGCAGAAAAATTTAAGTTGCAGATAACTGTTTTCCACAAGCATCTTTCTATTCCAAAATGCAAAACCAAAAAAGGACTTATTTAATATCAGACTTCTCGAGCAAGAACTCCGTAATAAGCCCATCACATGCTATAGAATGAGTAATGATAGTGCATTACTGAACGATAGAGATGATTAATTTTTGAAAAGATTACAAATGATATCGCATAAGTATCTCGCGAGTTCTTAATTTGAATAATTATCGTAATCCTATAATAATCTAAATCTATATCTCGAGCTAATTCAAATCACACCTTTTCCCCTTTTATCTAGTGTTTTTCGTACAAATGCTGAGATCCACTATCAAAATAATCCAAACCGCGTAATTTGTTAGATAACACGTGATAGAATCGGAAGATCAATCTTGAAACTGGTAATTTCTTAGAACCAAAACAAGATGCAACTCAAAGGCTGCCGTCGTTTCATCACACTTGGTATTTTATTTTCGAGCCCAATTTCCTTAAAAAAAAATCTCAAATTTATGTTCAATTCAAGTCTGCACCAATTTTTTTTTGATCTAAAAAATATCCCCAAATTTCACTCTAATCTCAAATTGACCCACACGACCACCACAAATCACTACTGATTTTTTAACATCACGGCGTTCATTAATGCGCATTTTCATCAACAACCCCTCCTTCCCGTCTGCAACGCAAACATCTTCCTGATATTGATAATCTCGAAGGAGCCGAACTTGGGATAAAAGTCCGACAACCTTTTTTAATATAAAAAATTGAAATTGGACCTAAAGTTCGGGATGCTTTTTCAGAGAGTCGGCCAATTATTTTTGAATTATTATTAAATTTTCTTGAAGAAAGGGCGGTATATATATATTTTTATATTTTATTTTCAACCCCCCAACCCCCACTCACAAACTCTCCTTCAGCTTCAGTTCCCGCTAACTCTCTCTCTCTCTCTCTCCTTCTCCTCCTCCTTGAACAGAGACGAGGAAGCAGAAGCCTGACCCTTCACGTCAACCGCTCTGCTCACTTCCTCCACTCCCACCATCTCCCATCTCTCTCTCTCTCTCTCTCTCTGTCTCTCTCTGGAACCGTTACGCCATTCTCGCTGCCTTTCCCTGTAGAAAAGCGGCTGAATTGATTAAACGCTTCCCCTCCAGAGGAAATTTGCAGTAACTCTCTCCCTCCCTCCCTCTCTCTCTCTCTCTCCTTCCATGCACTCCTAACGTATCCGTTGATTTTGCTCCCCTCCTCCTCCTCCTCCTCCTCCTCCTCCTCCTCCTGTTCTCTTCATAAAGTTTCGGGGGGTGGCGATGGCTTGCCGCTGAGCTCCGCATTGATGGACGATAAAGATCCGATCTTTAATCTCCCGCCGCGAAGGGTGAGGGAGGCGCTGGAGTGAGTTATTGGGAGCGGCATTATTAACGACGCCGCCGCTGCTGCTGCTTCATTCAGTTCTTCTCCGTCTCTCGGTTAAAGTTTTGTTTTTTGTTTTGTTTCGAGATCGGAAGAGTTGTGGGTCTGGAGTTCCTTTTAAATTCCCCGACAAGATCGTTTTTTTCTTTTTCTTTTTATTTAATGATCGTGTCGTTGTTGGGTATGGGATGATGGGGATGTCCCGCAGCTAATGAGTAATGATCATGGTGGAGATCAAGGAGTGCGGCCCCGACATTAGCTGCGTCCGCGGAATTCTCGATTCCGTCGCTCTCCCGCGGTTAGCACCTCTCTTTCTCCGTCGCTCTCAGAGTTTTGGAATTCCAGCATCATGAGATGAACATTTGCATGCGAATATCAGGGATGAATGTAATGTGGGAATTCGAAGTTAGACGGTTGGTTTTCGGTCGTGTCTCGGGGTGCTTGTTTAGTTAGCTCCGCCTTTTTGTTGCGCCCGAAACTCAGTTAAATGAGATTTTTGGAATGCTGATCAGATTGGTTTCTTAGAATGGTATGTTCTAATGGTGCGGACAATCGAGTTTTTTTTTGCGCTATATGATCTTCTTTTCTATGCTGGAGACAAAATTCGATGCCGATTCCTTCTATGTCAGGCTAGAATTCGTGATCGCGTGAGTTTCTCGTGCTTTTTTCCTTTGAATGATCAACCATTGTAACTGCTTTTAGCTCGACTGTTCGCACTTCTTGGTTTCGAGGGTAAGACGAACGATAGACGAGATAGGATGTGCTAGCATTTATGTTTTGTATATATTCCTTGTGAGCAGTGCTTTAAATCGCTTTGCTTAACATTGTTTTAGGCTTAGCCATGGTGATATTGGAGAGAAATATACACTGCCTATGCTTTTAATTCCAAATTGTACATGATGATATCGCAATTTTTTGGTCCAAGCTCAAGATAATATGACATGACTTATTGTCCAAGCAAACATTTTTCGGTCTCTGCCCGATTTTTGTTATTGTTTCTATCAGTTTAGGGGGAGAAACATATGAAAGAACAGTGAAGGAAAAGTGGACTTGTTTTATTAGACCTCATCCTTTTGCATCCCGAGTCGAAAATTTTGTCTTACATTCAACATGGATGACAACTATTAATTATGCTCAACACAATTCTTAGCATGTTATACGGATCACTCAACATTAATTGCTTGGTCGATTCTCTATCTTTAGGAGGGAAACGGGACCCAGAAGGCGATCGACAATAGGAGGCTGGACAGAGGAGGAGGTTAGTAGTCAGATATTACCTTGTTCTTTTGTTTGTTCTTTGGGTGGCTTCTTTATTGCATATGGGGATGCATAATAAATTGATTGGTCTCCTCTCGGCAAGAATCACTTAGATTCTTAAGCGCAGAAATGGCAATGCAAATTTGAACTTTGATGCTAAAGCAATCTTTTTAGTGTCACATGCTTCTTAATTTTTCTTCTCTCTGTATCTTTTGCTGGCCCCATAGTGAACTGATGAAAAAGAGAAGGATTGAATTGATAATGTCTTGTCAGTGTCATGTTGAAACTTCATCTCTCATGTTGATGGTGGATTCGACAAATTGCATCCTTAACAGATTGGCATCTCTTTTCTCTTATCTGCAGGACAAAGTTTTAATAGCTGCTGTCCAGGAATACAATGGCAAGAGTTGGAAAAAGATCGGTAAGCTAATCTTCTCATTTCTGTTTAGTGATTTCCGAAGTACTCTTCTTTTGCCCCTCTGTAATCTTAATGATTGGTCACAAGTCAAAATCTTTGTCCCCGTTATTTTCTCTCTTGCACTGAGCATTTAATGAAATGTATCCACCATAGCTGAAAGGGTTCCGAATCGCAATGATGTTCAGTGCCTACATCGCTGGAAGAAGGTCCTCGATCCCGATCTTGTAAAAGGACCTTGGAGCAAGGAGGTGCGAGTAGAAATATCTTCATTTAGGATACAGTTTCCCCCTCAATTAAATTGAGATTCTCAAAGATTGATCTTTTTCTATTGACAGGAAGATGATCTTATTGTTGCACTTGTTTCAAAGAAGGGCGCAAGTAATTGGTCTGAAATTGCGAAACATTTGCCCGGTCGCATAGGCAAGCAATGTAGAGAAAGGTATTCGACAACTATGGCTATTTCTTCAGAAGTACAAACTTTTTTATGTTCAATTTATGGCCTCATTCTTAAGAACTTCACATGATTCCTTTAGCTAAACTTCGTTCTTTTGTGAGCTAAATAAAATCGCTCTCTCAGGTGGCATAACCATCTAAAGCCTGATATCAGGAGAACTGCATGGACCAAAGAAGAGGAACTGACACTTGTTGAGGCTCACAAGGTGTATGGCAACAAGTGGGCTGAAATAGCCAAGTTACTAAAAGGAAGGTATGGCTTCAAAGCCTTTACGTGATGATGATACTAAGGCGTAGAAAACCAAGAGACGGCGAAATTAATTTCAACTTCTAGATTAGGCATTTCCTTGATTTCTAATGAATAATTCGAATAAGGCCAATTAAATAGCCAGTAAGCTTCTTTCAAAGCAACTAACCTAGTAGACAACTGCTCTTCATAAGCTAGAAATAATCACGATTTTGTTCTAGTGATTGGTCCGAATAGGCATGAGATCAGTCACATTTTCTGCTTATTTGACTGCTGCACCTTTGTCGGATGGTGAAGAACCTCATTTTTGCTTTTAGTGAGGTTCATATCCTTCGCATGGTATATTAAAGCCCATACTTACAAATATTTGGCATTTTATTCCCTGTATGATTTGTTCACTTAAGTGTCTTTCTGCTTGCCTAATTGCAGGACTGAAAATATGATAAAAAATCACTGGAACTGTTCATTGAGAAAGAGAGTTGAACATCAACTCAGAAATCAGCACATGGGAAAACAGATTGATTTAAATTCTACAGTAGACGAAACTTGCAAATCTCCCAGAAATCAAGGAATCGATGTTCTGCATCTTCCATTTAGAGAAGTGCCCGAAAAGAGAGGCATCGGTACACATGCATCAACTGGCAAAAGGTAAAAGAGTTTATTGATCATATATTTACTTGGAACCTCCAGATAATGTTAATCAACTATGGGTCAATGATGTGTTAAACAGATCTTCCGTGGATCTTGCAAAGTTGTCACATTCCCATGAGCAGCGCAACTCTAGTAATCCCGTGCACACAATTACTGGAGTTTTTCTGTCCATCTCTAAAACTCCTCCCAACAATTTCCAGTCTCCTGACCGCAGCATGAAACATTGTAAAATCCTAGATCGCAATAAATGTTCGACTTCTTGGAGTTTTCCGAGTGGTCATGTTGGAATCACGACGGGTCCATATTTCTCGTGGACTCCACCAAGACAAGCCCAAGAATTATCTTTGAAAAGCTGCATTTCCGATCCTCCAAGACAAGTTCAAGAATTGTCTTTTGAAAGCTGCATTTCCGAATTAAAGAGTGCGGCAAAGAGTTTCAAAAACATCCCATCTATTATAAGGAAGCGGAAAGTTCAATCGACGAACGTCAGAGAACACGCGAGCGAGACAGTCAGCACCTCGGCCATTGGCGAAAACAAGGACGGTTTTAACAACATGTGCCAATTGGTTTGTGATACTGACGTTGCAAACAGCCCTGAACAGAACATTCCTAAGCAACTTTTCCCGTCTCCTCCAAAGTCTCGAAAGCTTGGAACTTCGGCTATAGAATCGGTTGGAAAGAACCTAAAGAATGCATTTGATGCTGCTGCTGAAGCCACTGCCCCTGGTAGCTGATGAAACCCATATCTTGATTGGCGGACCCTGTAAATTCTGTATAGGGTAAGTGATCTATGACAATGCAATTCCTTTTATCTGATATTGCACTTTAGCTGTATGCATAAGAGAGTACCGGAGTGCCTAGCTTCTGTGGTTATCACATGATCTGTGCATTAATTTGATATGTCACGGGAGATCATATATGCTTTAAGGAAAGAAAACTTAAGCTGATTATATTTTGTCCTAATGGATTCACGCATGTTATGTAGAATAATTTCCATGCATAATCTCATACGTATCTTGCCTGTTAATGAGTTCATGCCATATAGGTGGCTGCTTAATGATTTTGTATTTACCTACTTAATTTTCTCCTCTCTTGCAGATTCGTTTTATCGACAGTACAGCAAAATTATTTGGTTCAACCCTCACAGGTCACAGTCTTTCTGGTCTGGACTATACATGCTGCCAATGGATTGACTGCTGCTTTCGCGATTATGGGTGTCGAGCGCTTATTTTTGGTAATAAATCGGATAATTTATGGGTTTCTTTCACCCCATCTTGTGCAGAAATGCAAGTGTTTACTAGCATGCATAAAGATATTTGTATCTGGATTTTGACATTTGTTCCTATGATGCTTGAAATTTGTTACTGATTTTGTGCACTAACATTCACATTGCTGTCATGGCTGTTGGATCCCTTTTGGTTGTTCTTTTTTATTACCTACAGGGCCTCCGAGGCCTATCAGTTTGTTGTACTATGACGGTGGGCTCTTCCTTGTTCTAACGTGCTATTGCTTGCACGCTTTGCGCTCCCTCCAAATCTTTTTGTTTCCTGGAAGAGTGGGAATACTCTCTTGTTGCTTTACATCTTGAGGATCCCAGGATAAAGTCTTTTAAGGACACGTTGAGGTCCCATATTTTGTTATATGATGAACAGCCAATTTATTTTCGAGTGGGAATCAGAAAGGAGGTCCAAAGCGCGAGCCTTGCAATCATGGCGTTGTTCTATTATTTTGTCATAGGATAAAACATTATTTGACTCGCATGCTAATCGTCTAGATGATTTTGGCGGCCTTGGAAATCGGCGTTGTGCAAGTTGGCTTGGCTCCGGCGATAGTTTCCATCATCGCCGGTCGCCGGCATCGTTCCGACAATCGACCCCGTTATGAGAAACATCATCGGCTCGACCACTGAGGGAGTTGGATGGGACTAATTTGTGGATCAAGAATTTTTTACGTTTTTTTTTAGATGATTCTCTATACGCAGTTTTACATTATTTGATTAGCACATATGATGATAACTCTTTCTGTTTCTTTGCATTTTCTTTTCATAGTCATTTTAACTAATGACATTCACCTGGTCGAGGAATTTCCCCTTTTCTAAAATTTTCAAAAATTCTTTTCCACAATGCCACGATTAATTAGAAAGGATAGTGACACGAATGATCTCTAAATTTTGACTAATTATGTAATGCAGTTCATGAACTTTAAATTTATTCAATGTGGTCAATGAACTTTAACTCAATGTGTAATACGATTCTTGAACTTTTTAATTTATTCAAAATGACCCCTGGAGGACTGTATGGAAATGTTCAATATTGTCCTTCCATTAATTTAAGTTTAGGAGCAACATCGAATATCTTTATACAGTCTGAGGACTGAATTGAACATGCACCAAAAATTCAGATATTATATCAAATGAATTCAAAATTCAGGGACCGGATAAGCTCTCGGATCATTTGTTTCATTTACCCTAATTAGAACCGGAACGTAGAAGATTATTCAGCAAAAATTAATTCACAAAATCGGGCGGCACGGGCAACTATTTATGACGGTCGTTTCATAAAAAAGCTCCGACCAAAACAGAAGGGAGAGACCGCAAAGCTCTTCGCGTTCCATTTGTATACGCAGGCCGTCGTTCTCTCTTTCATTTCTCAACAATGGCGACCGAGGCTACAGCGAAGATCTCGCCGGACGTCCCTCGCGAGCACGTGGACGCGATGCTCGGCTTCTTCGAGAGGACCGGCGCCTCCGATACCATCCCGCCGCCGTACGCGGCTGCCGACGGCTACTCCGACCTCCTCTGCAGCTCCCTCAGAGCCGATCGAGTCCAGCGGGGCAGGGTCTCGTGCCTCCTCTCCGTCGGACCGCCTCTCCTGGTACTCTCCTTTCGCCTTACTCTCTTCGGCCGTCGTAACGATTGAATTCTGCTCGGATTGCCCGTCGATTGTTGTGATTGGCTCGGCTTCGTTATGCGATGTTGCCTGGTTAGATGATTCGAGCATTGCGAGTTTTATCGGATACGTATGTTGAAATTGCTGGCACGGGAGGTTATGAGATTTCGTTTTGTTCTAGAGCCGAAGTTTTGTGTCTCCGATGAGCTGGACTTGTTTGGTTGCTTGCTATATTGCCTGTTCTGCATCATTGATTTTTCGTTTCTCTTGTGGAAATGAACTATAACTTAACGCTGTTGATTCGGAGGCATGACCGGCCTCAGTTAGATTTCGAATAACTTCGACGTGGTTCTGTGTCCGAATCACCTGGGTCACAGGGTGACTATCTAAAACCAATTCGGCGCTTTTAGCCTGGGCAGAAGTGCTAGTCTATGGCGGAGGTGCAGTATCGAAATAATAGATACTCAGCACAAGCTCATTTTAGATGGAATGAGAATGGTTCCACCGAGTTCGACACTAGCTAATGCTATGATTCCTCATTTTGCTCTGCGACTGAAAAGAAGCTACTAGCTTAAGTGATTGCAGAGCATGGGTAAATCTGTTAGCTGGGGCTATGAATCTCTTATATTTTCCAAATGCATCGGTGGTTCGCTATTTCAGTCCTTCCCTCTCGTTTCAACAACTTCGTTGGTTCTCATGGTTTTGTTTGCAGAACACGTATGGTGGACTGCACGGGGGATCAGTTGCTGCCCTTGCAGAGAGAGTGGCAATTGGCTGTGCTAGAACAGTCATGCGTGAGGATAAAGAACCATTTCTTGGCGAATTGAGCATTTCTTACCTCTCGTCTGCCCCTCAAAATGTATGTTTCTGTTCCCTCGTCGGTGATTTTCAATTGCCTTTTGATACTAATCTGCAACTTTGAATTTCTCCACTGTTGACTGCAGACGATTTTTTGAATTGATGCTTATAGGACTTGCAACTTGTCTATTTTGTGTAGTCCGAGCTGGCCATTGATGCTTCAGTGGTGAGGACTGGAAGAAATGTGACTGTAGTTGAGGTCAATTTCAAATTGAAAAAGTCTGAAAAGCTTGCCTTCACTACTCGAGCCACATTTTTTAATATGCCCCTTGCCAAGTTGTGAGAATCTGTAGCAAATTACAGGCAAAATCCGTGTATTTAAATGGAATATTGATAATAATCCTGCTGCTGCATCAAACATCAATGGTATGCCATTGTGGTATGTCAATAATTTACTACTCTGCTAGTGCCATATTCTGGTATATGCCCGGCCATTAGACATTACAGGTTAATTTGTGTATTTTTCTATCGGACATGTCTTCCTGCAGAATATAGTGATGGACTCTGCAATATTTTGCTTGAATAGCATTGATTCACTTGAGAGTGTAGAACTATCCTAGGAAGATGCATTGCATGTGGTTAGATGTGTCAACCTCTTCTGATGAAAAATAAATTCAGGTTCATAGAACTTCATGAATGACCAGGACCATCATTATTGATTTAAATAATAATTTGGAAGAGGTTTCTCAGATGTATCACTGCATGATCGTACAATGTGGATGATGACTGGAGTAAAAGCGTTGTTATTGGAATTATTGGATTTTTAGTTTGCTTTGCCCCCTTAATCTTTGTACTTGGGAACAAGTAATGTAGAAAGTAAACCATATTGTTTCTGTTAGAGGAGTATCTCGAGATGCCATTTGTTTCTTGTAAAGCTTGCAAGAGTAGGATATACTTTCTGTGTTATTATTGCTGTGTGTGTGCAGACACACACACACACACACACACACACACACACAAACAAGATTAATGTGGTGTGCAAGGCAATAGAATATTTTCACTGTCGTGGTATCAGAGCATCTAATGGTCCTGGAGCTCTGTCTTCATTTAAGATTTATTCATCGGCCCTTGCCATGTAAATCCTTCAGGCAGTGCAGCTTGTCTGTGGTTTCAGTTCTTATGGCTCAATAATCTTCTAGTCTACTTCTAGTTTTAATCCCTCTGCTATTCACATCACTGATTATGTCCATCAATACTTGATATGGGCAATTATTGACTTTATCTAACCTTTGTTATCATATTTTAGAGATATTTGATGTGCAATTCATGTTGATCGCACTGCTCCTCCACCTAAAACTATTACTATTAATGGCATTAAGACAATTCTGAATCCCAACTGCATTTCTTGGCGTCGACCTTTCAGTTTCACTTTTTGATAGTTTGGCTTTATTGGCTGTTGTATGTGTAAGTTTGCTCCAAACGGCGTAAATGAGTAGTGAAGTTCTGAGAGATTTGTTAGTGCTGATTACTTTCCCTTTGTCAGAGAATTGGAAATTTTAGGGATTTTGCCAACAATTGAGCCTTTCTTGACGGATTATGCTGAGAATTATCCATCGTCAAATATGCGATTCTAGGGAAATTTAATGAAAGTGGTTTGTTGCATGAGATTATGCAAATCAAGATTGGTTTATTAGATTGATTTACGCTACGTGCAGGAAACCGTAAGTGGAATTTCAATATGTAGTTTGTGCTTAGCATTAATTAAACAAGAGTCTTCTCCGTTAGCTTGTGCAAAAATGTGAAGTATGCTTTAGCTTTTTCCAAGAGTACCCTTTTGATGTTATGGAGAGGAGCATGCCTCTTGAGTTGACGTATAGTGCACCTTGTCAAATATTGTGTCGTATGGGATTTGCTTATCCTCTCCCCTGATCATCATATCCTTTGTTTTGCCGGAAAAAGATTTGAATTATGAAAAAGCCGGAGCGTGAAACAAGATCAAGTGAAATTATATCTTTTTTTTTTTTTTATGAGGTTATTCAAATTCATATCATCAAATTAGAATAGTCAATGAAATCACTTACGATTTTAAATCAATCATTTTTTGCAAAATAAACAGAGCAATAACATCAGCATCATCTGTCCTATATGTGCCAAAAGAGATGGGATGGATTTCCTTTTACTCAGAGTTGGGCATAAACCTAAACAAATTGAAAAAAAGACCCATTCATGAACAAGAAAATCACATCGTGATTTGATTAGACCTCAATGAAATACATTTGATAGGTATAATAGGTTTTGCAGAGAGAAAGCGAACAATTGAAACTCATCTTTCTTGAAAGATGGAAGGAAAACCCACTTCATCATCCCTATGGAATTCAATTGGGTAAAGTATCAAAAAAGTCCTAAATCTTTTACATTTGTGCCAATTAGTTATAAATCTTTTTTTAATGTCAATTCTATCCTAAAATTTTTGCATTTGTGCTAATTTAGTCCTAAATTTTTTTTTGTGCCAATTCAGTCTAAAGCATTTTGCATTTGTATCAATTCACTCATAAACTTTTTTGTCTTTATGTTAGTTCAGTTTTTTCGGCCAGATTTTGTTGACATGGATGCTAGCTGATGCTAACGTGAACAACTTTTAAAAATATTTTAATATATTTTTGTAATTTTTATTCTTTTCTTTTCTTTTTTTTTCCTCCCTCCTTTCTCTGGTTCAGCAACTGACTAGAGGCCAGCGAGACTCGCCCTCGCCAAGGATGGCAAAGGCGAGCCTCGCCGGATCTGGCAAGATCATGCCTTGCCCAGTGGCCAGTAAGGTTGGGCCTCACTCAACCGCCAATGAGGGCTCGAGCCCTCGTTGGAGGCCACGACGAAGGCCTCTAGCGAGGGCTCTAGCCTTGCTGGCGGTTGGGCGAGGCTCGACCTCGACGGATCTGGTGAGGTCGAGTTTCGCTGGCCTCTGGGCGATGCACGACCTCACCAGATTTGGCGAGGTCCAGCCTCACCTAGCTAT
This sequence comes from Syzygium jambos, assembly GCA_031216235.1. Taxonomy (NCBI): domain Eukaryota; kingdom Viridiplantae; phylum Streptophyta; class Magnoliopsida; order Myrtales; family Myrtaceae; genus Syzygium; species Syzygium jambos. Next base: position 1,648,255 of record CM062224.1, read on the forward strand.
GGCGAGGCTCGTCTTCGCCATCGCTGGCGAGGGCGAGCCTCACCAGGGCCGGCAAGGTCGATCTCGCTAGCTGTTCGGCAAGGTACGACCTTGCCCAGCCATGGCGAGGCTTGCCTTCGCCGTCGCTGGTGAGGTCACGCCAGTGGCGACGAGGTTTTGTCGGTCTAGCGACTGGCTAGAGGAAGGAGGAAGGGTAGGGAAAAAATTCAAAAAAAATATTAAAATATTATTAAAAGTTGTCCACGTTAGCGCCGGTGATTGGTTACCGGCAGGCCGGCGTCCATGTCAGCAAAATCCAACAAAAATTGGCCAAAAGGACTAAATTGACACTAATACAAAAAATTTAGGACCGAATTAGCACCGAAAAAAGGTTTAGAACTAAATGCAAAAGGTTTAGGACTTTTTTTGGCACTTTTCCTGGATTCAATCCCGACTTATTGCCAAATGGAACAATGCAATTACAGAAGTAAAATATTCTCAATTTATTGCTATTGCACTCTTCTTGCTAGTTCATATTGCACTTTTGCTTACAATATACGTAAAAGCAGTTAGTTAAAATAATTAATTTGAATCAAAACCGACTGCTTTTCCGAGTTAATGATTGAAGAAATAGCACAAATCAAAAGGATCTTCATCTCGCATCTTAAATGATATACTATTGTTCCTCCTCCAGTGAGAAATCGCTGATTACAAATACTGATGGTCTATATTCGATATAAAGGGCCAGAAATAGCTTGCTTAACATAAACACGACGGCAAGAGGAGATAATATGACAATCTGAAAACTACAAAAACGAGTCAAAATGGATTGTCCCACGTAGGGGAATAGCAGAGTAATTAGCTATGTGCCAATAATGGATTCGCAGACCAATAAAAGATGTTTGAGGAAATCTACGAAAACACAAGGGAAAGCAATGATTCATCGTTTGTAAACCGTTATTCACCTTTCCAACTCCAGAAGCAGGGCTCTGGTCTTCAATGCGCATAGGCTATAAGCAATTCCTGGACCCCAGGGAAGGAAGTCTTTTCACATTCTATCGGTAGAATCTCAGTTGCATTTCCTGTGAATCTTGTCGATAGAGTCCCTTGCTTGGCCAGAGAAATTGATAAAGTCCCCGTGCTCAGCTTGAACCACCTGAAGTTACTGCAGTAGTGAGCAAGAGAAAAGGAAGCCACATGAGCTTCAGCAAGTTCTAGCGATATAAGATGAGAGAAGGCTACCTGTAATATAAGAAGCTATTGAGAATTTTCTGAGAGAGATTTGCTTAGAAAAGATGGGAGAGGGGTCAACCGTGATCAATGACCTATCTGTTTTCTTTTCACGGACCCATCTGTTGCCTCAAATTGACCATTTGCAATTCCTCCATATAAAAAAGCGCCATACAGCTGTTTCTACCACTACTACCAACACCACCAAATGAAAAAGCGGCCATTGTATGTGATATTATAGGTGATCAAGCAAACAACCAAATGGTTCTCTTTAGCCTGACGGGAGTAGAGAGAAGGTATTGACCTGAAATACTTTCTCGATTGACCAAAAAAGAATGACAAGTAGAAGCATAGTATTGCAAGATGCAACTTTCAAATACTAAAAGAAAAGCTTGCCTAAGACAGACATGGGGGCTGGCAACGACTGGATTAGCTACTGACAGTGGCTAATTCAATTGGCAGTTTTTCTGACAATAGAAAGTGAGGCTCTGGATGTGAAATAAAGTATGAAACTGGTATACATCATTTTGAAACAAGAATCAATGTAAAGATGATGGCCCCGGCTCAAAGGAATTGGTAGAGAAGAACCTAGCATTGCACGGCTCTAGTCAAACATTGAAAGTACGGGTAGCCCTTGTCTGATAGTTACTCACCAACATTAAAACCTCATGCAAATATTGCATCAACAAAAGCGTCGGCATCAAAGGGTTGGAGATCTTCAACTCCTTCACCGACACCCACAAACTTTACAGGGATGCCCAGCTCATCAACCACACTGACCTGAAAACAGAGTCATTCTCATGCTAAAAACTATGGCATTTCTATTTGAAGAGGTAAAAGCCAGACAGGGTGAATCCATTGCAAAAAGCATTCAAAAGTTAATACCTACCACACAGCCACCTCTTGCAGAACCATCAAGTTTTGTCAAAATGAAACCTGTCACACCAACCACCTGCCAAAGTTCAGGATCAAAGTCATTAATACTGCCAGATGTCGACTGTTACACAGGCAACAATCAAAGGGACAAGCCAGGATTTTGAAATGGGATCGCTATTGACCTATTTAGGAATCTCCGGATCTACACTTAGCAGTCTAAATTTCTAACAGAACCAAACAAATAACACACTATATCTCAGAATTCTACAGAAAACTCTATATCTAAGCGGTGCTCTTGACTTTCAGCACTCCACTATATTAAAAGATAATACAAGCAAGAGCAGGAGCAGATGAAAAGACCCTTTGATTATCACCAAGCATTTCCTCACCACCTATCATCCATCACCACCAACAGGCCCTCAAAAAGTGACCAAAACTTAACGCTGACCTGTAACAATCAACAAGATATCCTAATAATTTCTATGGTTCCTCACTTTGAAACTTTCTTTGAAACTTTCAATTCATTAAAACATAATATACATTAAGGGCTTTGAAGACACTTCTTCCATGTTATGTCCCTCATCTATTTCTCCCTCACATGTCATGTGAGGGAGAAAACAGATCTTTAAGAAATAGAAGTTATTAGTTTGAACTGGAGAAAAACTGTGATGGTTAAAAGACATTTCTCCCATTCTGTTTCTGTTAATTGCGTAACTTTGACTCTAATCCACCACTGCCGGTACGTTTAAGTGAGAAACAAGTATAGGTATTATTAAATTCAAAGATGAGAACGTGATATTACTTCATTGAATTCTCTCGCCTGTGGAAGCATATTCAATCCTGTTGTCCCATCCAGAACCAATAAAAGTTCCTGCGAAATTTGAAACAAGGTCTTCAGAAATTAGTCAATAACAAATAACCACAACAAGTGCCATTGTTAGATCCAAAATATTGGAAAAGTTCATTCTTTTCGCTTTTAGAAAAGTGGCAGATGGATAAAGAAACTTGGAATAGACAAAATGAAGAGATTCCATATATAATAAGGTTTGCTCATGACATGAAAAGATGAATTATACATTTGGTGCACCGGGAACCACTTTGGCAACGGCTTTCTTACATGCGATCAGCTCTTCCATCAAGCTGTAGTTAGTGTGCAGACCTGAACATGTAAAGCAGGCATCTCTCCTCAAATTATGCCAGATATAAGCTACACAAGAGCTCCAAAAAAGACAAAGAAGTGATTGTGCTTACGTCCGGAAGTGTCACATAAGACAACATCAAATCCTTGTTCTTTCCCTCTTTTCACAGCCAGGGAGAGCACTATTCAGGAAGAACTTCTAAGATCATAGTCAGCATCCTCAAACAAGTTTAAACCGTATAAGAGAGAATAATTCAACTGGAGATGCAAATAAAACTACATTCGACTCTTTCACTCTAATCGTCTACCTGATGATGCTTTAGGCTTCTCTCCTTCAGCCACTACAATCTCACACCCAGTCCTCTCAGCCCAAATTTCAAGCTGATCACTAGCAGCTGCTCTGAAGGTGTCACCTGCCGCCATTAGTACCTAAGCCAATGTCCCATCATCAGGTGGCGCAGATGAAATATGAAAGAAATCTGCAGCACAGCTCATCTAGAATGTTGTACATGAATGGTGTACTCCTTGATAGATGAATTACACTAAACTTTTAATGTAAGACAGAAGGTTCGATCATCTCGGAGAAATGTTCGTGTAGGGAGGCAATCACCTTTGCTCCTTCTCTCTTTAGTCTATTAGCCAGCTTTCCTGCAGGGAGGCAATTGAAGACATCAGCATTTTCTCCTTTTATATGAGAACGGAAGAACCTAATGTATTTTATCTCTTGAAAGCAAAGAATGGTGAAGGTTAGTCCAGTGTAGAAGAAACGAACATAGCATCACAAGCAACAGAATGATAAAGAATGCACATGACAGAACAACTCAAAGCTCATTAAACCCAATTTTTGCAAAGAAACTTCCATTTGGATACAGCTTATTCAACTTCCTCCTGGTTTCTGTTAAAATTCAAGCAAGGAACCACGCTACTTACCAAGAGAAGTTGTTTTCCCACCTCCATTAACACCAACAATCATTACCACAGCTGGTTTCCTGATGATAAAACATAACGAACATAAACAGCATAATTTGTGGCAAGAAACAAACATTTAAGAACTATCGAACCTGAAACCAAGTTGGAGTTCGGTTTTGCTCCCCTTTTTGGTTAGCAACTCCAAAACGCTCTTCTTCAACGCGACCTATGGTAATGGGACACGCAAGGAGCCAATTTCGATGTCAATCAACTTATAAATCAAGATTCCAAGTTTCAGAGAAGAATCCGATATACTACCAAGAACAAACGGAGCTCTTGAAAGAGCTAATTAAACTATAAAAAATCTAACTTGATGACAGCACTCACAAAAAAATCAACCGATTGTTTCAATCGAAGCTACCTTTATCTCAGCTCCCGATTTAAGCTTTCCCGCCAATATATCCTCGCGCAATCTATCCACAATCCTAATCGTAATTTTCGGACCAAAGTCGGCCACTAGCAGAGCCTGAAACCAATAGCGAAACGTACAGAATACTGAACAGAACACTCTCCACAAGCGATACACGAAACAGCAGTACTTCTACGCACGACAAAGGAATCGCACTACTTCAACGAAGCGCATAACCAAGCTGTACGAAGTCAATCGTTCCGTAACGGACTTCGAACTCTACAGAGAATCAAAAGGAAAGGACCTCTTCGAGTTCATCGAGGACGCGATCGGTGTCGGCGAGGTTCCAGTAAAGCAGGAGCTCATCGATGACCGCGAGGTTTTCTCTGGTCTTCGAGAATCCAGAAACTATCTTCTCAACGTCGCTCTTCGCCTTCTCCTTGATCAACCGGCCGAGCCGAGTGAAGAAGCCCGTCTGGCTGGCCGAGCACCTGAACCTGGAACCGGCCGGTCGAGAGAGCGAGGGCGCGGCGGCGGACCGGTTCGGCGGGGACTGGAAGCGGAGGCCAAGCGGCCGTGGCGGCGGCGAAGGCTTGGAGAGGAGCGAGAGGTGACTCGATGGAGAAGGTGAAGCCATGGATGGTTCTCTTCTTGCGAAGCTCTCGCAGCTCCGGGTTCGAAGACGATGACATGCGCGACGCACAAGTGTGGATAAACCGAGTAGGTGATACGCTGTCGTTTGGGCAAAATAATCCGCAAAATGTTCTTTTTATCCGCTTTGATTTCTCCTTTTTTTTTAGACACTCTTTCTTACTCTCTTCAAATCCAACCAATATCGGCCAAGATTGATCCTAGAAAAATTGGATTTTAATCGTATTTTAAGAACATAGCGAGATTCATATACAATGTGAAAATAGTTAAGCCTTGGAGTAGAGTGTCGACAAATGGGGGTTGACTTAACCGACGAAAGAGCCATGATTGTCATAACTATCGATAGAGTGAAAATGATTAACCGTCTAAGTGTGGGAGCCGATGATCTCGGAAGCAACCATCGGAGAGGCACCATAATGGAGAAAATCGACACAATCGTCAAATAATGGAGCCAAAGATCCCATAAACAACTGGTGATGGCAATCGTGAAGGAGCAGAGAAGATATAATTGTCGAGTAACGGAATCGGTTATTGTTGAGTAACCAATTGTAGATAGGAGTTGCTGAATTGTAAGAGCCAACTAAAATGTGTTTGAATTCTTTGTAACTGTCATTAGCTATAAATAGCAGGTATAAATGCATGAATTGTAGTTTGTAGAAATGACCGTTAATCAATCAAAGAACACCGGTTATAGGGGTGTCAACAAAACCTGGGCTGGCCTGGCTCGGACCGTCCCGGCCCGACTAGGCCTTAAAATTTGGGGTATTTTGGGGTTGGGTCTCAATCTGGCCCTAAAATTTGGGGTATAATAGGATTGGGGGTTGTCGCGACCTCAAAATCAGGTTTTCTGATTTTAGGCTAATGGATTACTAGATCAATTAAATTAATTAACCTAACTCGAATTCTCCCAAACTCTACCAATTCGCAACTTAGGTCCAATTATGAGCATGCAAATATTTTCAATGGGAGCCACTACTAATCATTTAAGGTAGGTTGATTAGAAACCTAAATAAAATAGCGGGAGTACTATTTTATTTCTGCGAACCAGAGATTATATATCCGGGGACTTGGTTACGCTAGATTATCCTAACGTCTTTTCAGTACCAATCTCAAGAAAAACGCTCAATTCAACAATTTTGATGAATTCTGACTTAGAGTTCAAAGGTGCAAATTTTTTTTGATTTTCCTTTTTATGATTTTTTTTTGTATTTTTGATGTATTTTCTAATTTAAATTTAAGTCGCAAATTTTTTAGTAGAAAAGATTATAATCGCTAAATCTTTCGAACTAAGTTTCGATCTGAAACTTGACAGATCGATCCTAAAAATTCGAAATACCCACTATGGAAATAACTCTATCTAAAGCCTGATAGATAGACTTATTCCCATGTGTACGGTTGCGGATTAGGAGATTTTCCTAACCGATCTCATCTTGAAAAGATTTTGCTATCTTGAATATCTTGGATATTTTCAAAAGATTTTGAAAAACTAACCTATATAACATGCAATATATATCCTATAAAGTAAGCAATCAAAGGTAAACAAATTAATCACCCACCAAAGATAACAATTAGCAACGTTATCCCATCAACTTGATATTTCCGCAAAAATAGAATCAATATCATAATCTTAAGGCTTAAAGATCAAGATAAATTTTCTAACCGGGCAATCTAATAATTCTATCTAAAGGGTTATAGATAGAATCAAAGAATCATATCGCGTTGCGGATTAAAAAATAAATCCTAATTGAAATAATGCCTATTGTTCAAATATGCAAAGTTAGATAACGATAAGCATGGAATAAGCAATAAAATATCCAAATTGATTCGGATGAGATATTTACCTAAATACGCAAATAACTTTTCAAATTCGAATCGCCGGCGGATCGGGAGTGCGGATCAGAGGACCGACTGCAAACGGACTGGCGAATGTGGTGGCATTCTAGTCAATCGGAGGCGGCGATGGAGGACTTACAGCAACTATTGGACACTGGTGCTCGAAGAGGATTAACGGCAATGATTGTCGATCTTGGACCACGATGGACGCCAAATTTTTTTTTTTCAATTCTAAGGACTCACCTGCACTCACTGAACACTCTTGCACATAATCACTACTTCACAATTTTTTACCCCTAGCATTCTCCTTGTTTGTGAATGATCCAAAGTGCACCACTTCAGAATTCTTTCACCACTTCACTCACGAATCCCACCTTCTCCGCGTGCGCGAGCATTATACACATAGAAAAGTCTGGATGATGAGGTCTTGGGACTCGCCGCAGGGAGCGTTGCCAATGTTGGTATGAGGACTAGATACGTCGGAAGTGGTCTAGAAGCAGCGGGGACCGCCAATTACTTGTTAATCAACCGCTGGGAAACTTGACGTGCTGGTCTGCAGGGACTCGGCTGGTTGGTGCAGGGAAGGCTCAAATTAGCAACTTCTCGTCGGGATCACAGGTTGACGGCCTTGTCGCCGTCGTTGTCGGATAGGGACTTGCGGTGTAGCAGTTTCGCGGGATGAAGCAACGAGGCTGTGCGGGTCTCTAAGATGAAGAATCGGCGTGGAAGAGAGTTCGTTGATGCTGGATTCACCGTGGAGAATTGCTTTGACTTCGCAGATCATGTGTATGGTGAAACAGCAGCTCGGTGGTACACCTACGTGGAAGGAAACTCCCTCTCTCTTTTCATCTATAGGTGTTGCACTTTCTCCTCCCTGACCTCTTCCCTCTCGTCTTTTGAATAATGGCCGTGTGTTTCAATGTGTGGCCTTTTATAGGTGGCATACCCTAGGGTTTTCATGGAAAAAGATAGAATTCAATTTCCTTCCAAAAATTCTTGAATATATTGCGTCTTATCCTTTCCTTTTTCAACCATTTCTTTGTTGACCAAATTTTTGTACGCAATCCACAGAATCAATTTTGCCCTCTTTCTTTATATTCACTTCCCAGGACAAATCAATTTGACAAATACCCTAATGAATTTTGGTAATGATAATTAATGGGTTAGGTCAAATTTTCATTACCGTGGGCTTAGTCTAGTTAAGCTGAGAATCATTCACTCAGGTCCATCCGCCGCCGGTCCAATGCAAATGCAACTATATGAGCCAATTACTATAAATGCTCTTAAAATCTATATGCAATTTAACTAATTAATTTTTTTTTAGGGACAGGATCGATCCCTAATTTTTATGCAATGAATGACTAATTGGGTCTCTAAAATTTAGGTGTCAATAGCTGCACCTCTTTGAGTGGAAGCTCGCAGAGGTTTCGCTCAAAGACTGAAATCTAAATTTAAACCATGCAAAATGATGAATGATCTTCTTCTTATTCTTCTTTTTTTTGTGGGGGTTTTAATTCCAATTTTTCAAATGCAATGATGCGTGATATGCAAACAATAAGGAAAGTATGTTAAGGCTTCTCACTTCATGAAGAGCGATGAAAGAGCCTTACATACAGATCGCACAAAAAGTACCCAAGTGAAGGAAAGTTTTATAATGCTGTGAACTCCCTCAATCTCCAAACTTCTAGTCCACTAGAAGTAAGGTTCTCAAGGTATAGGATTGCCTATCTGTTATCTGTAATTTCTTACATATGTGAAATAACGCATGATATGAAGAAATAATTAAAAGGGATGTGTTGCCTATACCACTGGGCAATCACGAAAAGGATCATGTCACATGTTCCATTGGGTGAGCATGAGGTTAGTTGTGCCACCTATTCCACTAGGTGAATACGGAATGAGAAACTATGCCGCCTGTTCCACTGGGCAAATATGAAATGGAGTGTACTGTCTATTCTGCTGGGCAACACAAAGAGATATGTCACCTATTCCACTTGGTGAATATATGAGAGAGATCATGTCTCCTATTCCATTGAGCAAACACGAAAAGAGAAACAATGAAGAATAATTAGCAGATGTACCTGAATTCTTCTTATGTTATAAAAAATGACAGAGCTAATTGTATTGCACCTGTTTTTACCTGAGAATGTTAAAATAACACATGCACATGGGCAAAGAAAACATAATTCATGAATCTGCCTGCATTACCGAGCTTCATTGGGGAATTTATCAATAAGAACAACAATTTTGTCCTTTTGACAATTTGATCACATTAAATGAGAGACCTTTAATCAGAAAGGACTTTCCACTCACTTTCAATTAAAAGCTTTTGACCTGACCTTTGATGCGGGTATAAGAATCACTCAAACTCTCTTTATCGTGCTTGACAAGAGTTTGGATATTCTCAAAATCAGTATGACTGAGCCAATCTGAGAGGTCTTTATAAGGACTGAAACACAGGCTTGGTCAATGGTTTCACAATGGGGACTTATGAGAGTCATAGCTTTGAAAGAGTTGATATCACCAGCTGCTCCAGGTTTATAAGTTAGGAATGCTGCAAAAATGAGATAGAAAAATCTTGCTCGCACTTCTTCGAGTAACATTTATAAGCATTTGAAACTCTACGTTAACTCAAGTGCCCTATTCTGAAGAAACTTCGGTAAGGGTTGTAACGTAGATTCAGGTAGGCTTGAAATGAATGGCCTATTTCCATCAAAGGGGATATTATGAACATGAAAATTGGTGATCATCCAATCATGCAACTGGCACCATTGATCTATCTCTAGCGATTGCTCTACAAATGAACCTTCAAATGGTTTTTTCTTGAAGAATGATCTTGCATATCGACTCAGTTCTCGCCGAAGCCTTTCTTTCTCTCATCATCATTTTTTTTAGAGAGAGATTTTCTTTTCAAGAGATTTTTCTCTCTCTTTTTAAGAGAGCTTTTTCCGAGAGAGAGAACTTTGATTTAATGGAGTCCTTTTGCGTCCTTTCTGATGAATTTTCTTTGAGCTCCCATTTGCCTCAAGTTATCTTGAACTTGCTTCGAGATGATTTCATTTGTTTATCGCGAGAATGATCATCAATCGGGTTGAAATGAATTCACCGCTCAAATTGGGTATGCAAAGGGTATAATGTGTAAGGATATAGAAAGAAATGCTCTTCGTCATATCTAAGGCACTCGAGCTAACACAGAATTTGCATGCAGTAAATATACTTGAAGATTGGTGCAAGTGAAAGCAAGAAAATTCTAACCATTTTGAACTTTTTAAGAAATTGTCCCAGTATGGGGTTGTTCCTGACAGGGGTAACAAATGAAACTCTGTTCAAAGGGTTAAGCAAATGATAACTTATAGTGTTTAGATAAAGGGAATGAATGTCTTTCATCATTTTGGTCATCATACTTTTTGTGAGATAATTCTTTACCTTATCAGCACGGAATTTTCACTCAACTCGCACTGGGGATTATTATTCAGGACGTGTATGAAAATGACTTGCCTTTTGTCATCTTGAAGTCTCTCATGCAATATGATCGCTTCATTAGGACAGAAACAGATTGCTAGATCAAAAGCCTTTTCCTCAAACAAAGCTTAGTAACATAACAAGAAAATCAATTGATTCATGAAATTCAATTTGAAACTTGATAGAAACAAAGTCAGAATGAGTACAAATCAAGTATAATACTTCTTCATAGAATCAGAATTAACTGGATTGGAAAAAACACAACCATCCACCTTGGCCAAAATCAAAGCACCTCCCGGAAGGACTTTCTTCAAAATATACGGGCCGTCATAATTTGGGGCGAATTTTCCTTCTGCAAGAGGAACTATCGGCAATAACTTCCGCAGGACAAGGTCACCTACTTGAAAATGTCGAGGCTTGACTTTCTTATTGAAAGATTTAGCAACTCGTTGTTGGTAGCACTGGCCATGACATAGAGCTCTAAGCCTTATCTCATCAATCATGTTCAACTGGTCCAACCATTACTGGATCCAATTTGCTTCTAACAATTATACCTGTGAAAGAATATGTAACGAAAGAATTTCAATCTCAACAGGTAGAATTGCTTCCATACCGTACACAAGAGAATATGAAGTTGCCCCTGTAGATGTTTGGATAGAAGTATGATATGCCATAAGTGCAAAAGGTAATCTCTCATGCTAATTACGATAGTTCTCAGCTGTTTTAACCAAAATTTTCTTAACATTTTTGTTGGCTGCTTCGACCACTCCATTTATTTACGGACGATATGGAGAGGAATTCGGATGCTTGATCTTGAACTCCTTGAACATATCATCCAACAATTTATTATTTAGATTCGACCCATTATCAGTAATTATGGTCTCAGGTGTACCATATCGAGCAATGATGTCTCGATGGATGAACTTCACCACATTCCGGGCCGTCACTGTTGTATATGACATAGATTCAATCCACTTCGAAAAATAATCAATAGCGACCAAGATAAACCGATGTCCATTTAATGCTTTAAGATTGATTGGGCCAATCACATCAATGCCCCACATAGAAAATGGTCATGATTCAGACATATGATGCAATTCATTCGGAGGAGTATTAATCTTATCACCATGGATCTGACATTTGTGACAACTCCGGACATGTTGAATGCAATCACTCTCTAAAGTGAGCCAGTAATAACCCATCCTCATTATCTTCCTTGCTAGCATATGATTATTCATGTGTGGACCACATACTCCCTCATGTACTTCTAGCATCAAACGAACAACCTTGGTTGAATCAACACACCTTAATAAAACCGAATCATAGGATTGCTTGTATAGGCATTCTTTGCTCAAGAAGAACTTCCACGCCATTTTCTTGATATACTTTTGATCAAATGCGGTACTTTTCTCAGGAAACTCCTGTGTTTGAAGATATGCCTTGATATCATGATACTACGGCTTGCAGTCGGGCTCTTCTGTCATGGCCATGCAATAAGCCGGTTTTTGTAAGACCTCTATCTTTAAAGGTTCAACTTCTAACCCACTTGTTACTCGTAGCATTACCGATAACGTAGCCAGAGCATCGGCAAAATGGTTTTGAGTCCTTGACAAGTATTCAAACGAAATGTTTTCAAACTCTTCCAGCTCCTCTAGATAGGCGTGATAGGGCTGCAACTTAGTATCTCTAGTTTGCCACTTACCAACAGTCTGAAGAATAATGAGGGCTGAATCTCTGAACACCTTAAGTCGAGCTACTCCCATTTCAATTGCAGCTTGTATCCCGAGGATGCATGCTTCATATTTAGCAATATTGTTCGTGCAAGGAAATATCAGTTTCGTCACCACTGGATAATGTTGTCTGCCTGGGGATATTAAAACTGCCCCAATACCTTATCTTGACAAGTTTACGGCCCCATCAAAATACATGGTCCATACATACTCATCAATTGGCATGACTCTATCCTCTAGCGGACCCAGATCCTCATTTTTCCCAGGATTTTCGGTCAGGACATCAGCAATTACTTGTCCTTTGACTGATTTTTGAGACAAGAATCGAACATTGAATTCTGAGATGAGAATCTGCCATTTTGCCAGTTTTCCAACCAAAGCGGGTTGATTAAGCAAGTATTTGATGGGATCACACTCTGTTACAAGCAATATTTGATAGTGCAAAGTGTATTGCCTCAACCTGTGTAGCACCTAGACCAGTGCTGCGCACGTTCTTTCTGCTTCAGAATAGTTCATCGCAGAGGCGATAAACTTCTTACTCAAATAATAAATTGCACGATCTTTTTCATCCTCTTCACTTTTCTGAGCAAGCATGGCGCCTAGCGACTCACTGTGGATTGTAAGGTACAGGATCAGAGGTTGCCACGTCGGCGGAACAAGCACCGGTGAATTCATCGAGTAGTGCTTAAGCTTGTCGAATGTCAGTTCATACTCTTCATCCCATCTAACTAGCGCATTCTTCTTGAGAAGTTTAAAGAAAGGCTTCGCTGTCTCAGATAGCTAAGAAATAAATCTAGCTATATAGTTTAGTCTACCCATTAAGCTACGAACTTCCTTCACCGAAGAGGGAGATTTTATTTCACAAATGGCCTTCACTTTTGACGGGTCAATCTCAATCCCTTTGTTACTGACAATGAAGCCGAGTAGTTTGCCAGAGGGTGCCCCGAACACGTATTTTGCCGAATTGAGGTGCAATTTGAACTTGCGAAGCCTATCGAATAATTTCGTCAAGGTTTCTATGTGATTTTCTCCACGCCGAGTTTTTGCAATCATGTCGTCAACATAGATCTCAATCTCATTTTGCATCATGTCATGGAACAACGTGACCATTGCTCGCTGGTAAGTTGCCCCGGCATTTTTGAGATTAAAGGACATCACCTTATAATGAAATGTCCCCCATGGAGTGATAAATGCTGTTTTTAACTTATCATCCTCATTCATCAAGATCTGATTATAACTTGAGAAACCATCCATGAAGGAAAATAGTTCGAACCCGGCTGTGCTGTCTACAAGCACATCAATGTGTGGGAGTGAAAAATCATCCTTAGGACTAACTTTATTTAGATCTCGGTAGTCAACACACACTCGAACCCCAACCGTCTTTCTTCAATACTGGGACTATATTAGCGACCCATTCTGAGTATTGGGTAGTTTCAATAAATCCTACGTTAAGAAACTTCATGATCTCTTCCTTGATCTTCTTTACCAGTTCTGGCTTAGCTCTTCGCGGCCTTTGCTTCACGGGCTCAACCGAAGGATCAGTCGATAAACAATGTTCGACGATCGATCGATCGAGACCCGGCATGTCAGTATAAGACCAGGCAAAGATGTTTTGATAATCCTTCAACAATTGGGTCAAGCATTTGGCCACATCTTTAGGGAGACATGCCCTAATCTTCACCTCTCTAGGATTCTCCATGTCGCCAAGATTGATCACTATGGTTTCTTCAACAGTTAGAGGCTTAGATTTCTCATGGATTTCCAAGTTCCGTCGTATCTCTTCATCATTCGGATTAGAATCGTCTGAGTCATCGGATTGACTTGCATCACATATATGAGGATCCATGATTCCCGTCCCTTCGTATGCCTCGAGATTAGTCTTGAAACATGAAATAAAGGGATCAAAAAGACAAGATAGGGCTTAACTACATGTAATTTTCAAAAATTGATCATTGTTTTTTTTTTGAAATTCATTTTGCTTTCGAAGACCTCAAGACGAGAATTCTTGAGAAGCCCAATCCTCAGTTCTGACAAATTTTTCCAATCGTTGATTATCATCATCAGGTTGGTTTGGGGCACTTCAACAAGATTCAAAATGATAAAAACCTCTATAATTTTACTGATATCGAATCAATGCATTACATCTTATTGGATTGAAAAACCTAAGTGCAACATGAATTGGAATGAAAATCGAAAAAAAAAACAATAAAGATTCCCACACAGGGGAGACACGAAAATTGGAAATAATTACTCTTGAGGGCCAACGCCCATCCCTTCAAGTGGTCCTTCAGTGATTGCACCAATGGAGGTCTCAGCAAACTAACCGGTGAGGTAGGGTATACCATCATTAAAGTCAAAGTCCACCACCCTCGATTTCGGCTTCTTGAAAATACAGGGTGGTTGCTCATCCTTAGAATCATCAGACAAACTGATCAAAATCACTTTACCGTGCTTCTTAGGCGAATCAGTTAGGGCTTGTGGCGACTTAGAGAAGATAAGCCTGAGATTATCCTCAATTGGGTTTGGCTTTAAATGCTCATATCCCCCCACTACTCCAGCCGAGCGAAAGGTGTGGTTAATGGGAGGTGGTAAGGGACTTTGACCTACTCCTCTTCGGCCTCTGCAACAATCGTAGCCTTGTTTGCGGCTTCCCGGCCCATGATATCCCAAACCAGCCTTGTGGGATTGTCCATTTATCTCAATCGGGGCATGAATGCCTTGGCCTTCCTTCCTAAGACCCTGACCTGGCTCAAAACCATTACCGACCATGACCTTGGCCACCATGATAGCTGCATTAGAAACCTTAGGAACGGGCAACGACATATCAGAGGAGGCCTGAACAACTTGAACTATCTCAAATGAATGATAACTATCCTCCTCAACATGATCGGGCTCTATGTATGAGACCGATGTCGCATTGAAGATTCGGTGATCTTCCTCTCCATAAACTGTAATCAACTTTGCCTCAGCCGCAAACTTGATCTTCTGATGCAAATTGGAGGGCACTATGCTTGCATTGTGGATCCATGGCTGTCCCAACAAGAAATTGAAAGCAGAAGGGATATCTAGCACTTAAAAAAGAATATCGAACACCGAAGGTCCGATTTGCAGCTCTAAGTTAATCTGGCCTATCACATCCTTCTTTACTCCATCAAAGGCTCGAACAGAAGTCTTGGTTGCTTGCATGGTAGATGGATGAATGTCTAGCCTTTTCAAAGTAGCCAACGTGCATAAATTCAAAACTGACCCGTTATCAACAAGCACCCTAGCCATGTGAGTCTCCTTGGACTTCACTGATATATGAAGCGCCTTATTATGTCATGTCCTTTAACTGGGATTTCCTCATCAGAAAATGCTACTTGATCCTTGAGGAGGATCGCCCTGACAAACTCCTCTAGCTTATCTTCTTCAATAGTCTTAGGCACATGAATCTCACTCAAAACTTTCATCAGAGCACCTTGATGCTTATTGTATGACCATGGAACCATCTTGTCACTTTCATAAGTGTAAGGCTGAGGTGATGCCAACATCAATACTTTAGAAGCATCGAGTATAACAATCCCGAGGTCATCGTCAGAGACGTCCTCGAGATGGGGCATGTCAGTTAGCTCAGGATCCAACTTAGCTGGTTCATCGGTTAACATTGTGAGTTCTTCATTCCAGTCAATGATGACTTGAGATATAGTGGCCACTACCCCGAATTCATCAGCCGTCCCAATCATTCCCTCTCTTACCAACTCATCCACCTTCTTCTCTATTTCACCGAATGACACCATTTCACCAGTCGAAACATAACCAGCTCGGACTAAAGCATCGAACATATCCTTGAAAGGAACCCTAAAGACTTGAACCTACTTGACCTCCGGGCCAAGGACAACATTTGTACTGCTCGAATGATTAGGGAGTGGATTGTTCTGCACATTGGGCTTACCGGCTGGCTGTAGTGCAAACGGTCCAGTCTCGAGTAGATCATGTACTCGATGTTTGAGCACTTAGCAATCATCTGTCGAATGTCCTACCTCACCTCTATGGTAATCACATTTCTTCGACGGATCATACCTTGTAAAGCCGGCAGAGTTATATCTTTACGGCTCTGAATTCAGCAAGTTCTTCTTCCTTAGCATCGCTAGTACCTGAGATGACGTCCCTGGAAGTGGAGTAAACTGGCAAAGTTTGCGCTGCTGGCATGGGTCCTACTGGCCTTGCTGCCCATAAGAGGTTGTCTGCTGGGTGGTAAATTATAGTTTCAGGGCCTGAGCTAGCGTCTTTTGTACATAAATCATGTTGACTTCGGAGACATACTCTTTGTCTTTCTTACTAGTAAATCTCTTGCCTGATGAACCTGACTCACTGTACCATCCTTTCTTGAGCTCGGACTCAATCTCCTCACCCATGGCTATCAGCTGGCTAAAAGATTGGACGGTCGTTACTAACATTTGTGAACGAACCGGCTGCGGTAGAGTGGACACAAACAATTTCATTAAGTCAAGTTCTGAGGGTTCAGGCATGATCTGTCCTGTCATGTTCCTCCAGCGAGTGGCATACTTCTTTAGAGTCTCGCACTTTTTCTATTCAGCTCTCTCCAGGTCTTTCCTTGTAACGGTGATATCGAGATTGAACTTAAAGTGCTTGACGAAAAGGTTTGCCACCTCTTCCCATGAGTCCTTCCGATTGATCTGGTGGTTGGTATACCACCTCATTGCAGTATCCTTCAAGCTTGTTTGAAAGGTTTAGGTCATTAGAGGTCCGTTAGAAACATATCTGTTCATGAACCCCTGGTACATCTCGATGTGTTGAATTGGATTTGAGGTGCCATCATACTTCTCGAAAGCTGGCATCTTGAATTTATCAGGCACTTGGACTCAGGCAAAAATAGATAAATCAACGGACGGAACACTTTGAGTTCCCTCCACTTCACATAACCTCTGGTCTAGCTTAGCCAGCAACTTGGCATTCTCATCATTAAGAGGTGGATGAAGAACATGGACCGCTGGAGATACACTAGTGTCAGTCAAAATGACATCATCAAGTTGAAAGGTTGGATCGGTGTTTACTGCGGGAGTTTTGTCAAGGCAGAGGCCTTGATGGGTTGGAGGTGAAATCTCCAATTGAGAGGCAGTATTGATCTGTTGCTGCTTGGCATGATATCACTCATCATTTTGGACATGGTAGCCGCGATCTGCTCATTCATTATATTCATGTGTTCTTTTAGCTTTTTGTCGATCATGGCTGCAATCTCGACTTGATTGGCCATCCTTCTTTTGGTCACTGATCGAGTATTATAAGGATGAGGGGGATCCGTGGCAAATTACCTACAAAAAGTAATGATCGAATAAATACAACAAGTAAGAATAGCGAGTTGGTCCATGACATTCTTTAGACCCTCAAGATGAAATTTCTTTCAAAAGATTGATTTGTCTAGTAAATCTCGAAATTCCAGATTACTTTATTCAGTAATAAATAAATAAATAAAAACCTGGACTAATTCCAAAATTTACAAATTATAGCTTAATGTTTCTCATTGAATTGCCCAAAATGGAAGATGTCTCAAAAGAATTCTTAGAAAGATCGTCCAGAAACAGCAACATCTATTACCAGAAAACGTCAATAGTATGAAGTGCAAATGTAAACTAACATTTCCTCCCTAAAAAAAAAGAAAAACTGACTAAACCAAACATGAAATCAAATGGTCTTTCTTTTTTAAGAAGCCACGTGGTCTATAGACAAATGGGCCTTCAAGGTACGCCATAATCGTGCATTCTCTTCAGCCAAAACATCTGCCTTTTCCTGGGCCTTCATCGCCTTTTCTTCACTGATTTTGATTTGGGTCTGACGAGTATGCCGTACTGTCACAACTGGGATCTTCGGGAGTATCTCAGTAGGGATGGTATGATACTGAATATACCGGATCATGGCAAAGTGACTCTTCATCCTTCCGGTTAGCGTATCTGCGGGCCAAATCAGCTTCTGAGTGGAACATTTCTGCCATGCCTCAGAATGACGTCTAAGCTCATCTCTGTAGCACTCGCCCTTCTCGAACTGGACTTGAAATTCATGGGGCCCGAGTGGAGGTGGGACATCTTGCAAAACTCGGAACTGTCGTGTAACTCGAAGAGACTGATAGCTGGTTGCCCCATAAATGCCCATCAAAGGTACGGGCTTCTGATCGTCATAGCATAGTCGAGCCTCAACCTCCCGAAACCACACAGCTTGCCAAAGGAAAATCTTAGAGTTTGGATCCTTGAACAGATAGACCCATTGTGTATAGTGCAAACTCTTAGTTTGATCTTGTATTTATTTGAACCTTAAAATATGATTATCAGTCATGCCCATTTCAAATACAGTCATATTTTCCCCAAATTTAGAAAGGTGTGAGAAAAGCCAGATTTGTAAATGCTCAATCGGGGTTGGAAAAGTTCTATCTTTTTCTTTCTTGAATCGTGTCAGAAATATGAAAGTCTATGCCAGAATTGTGTTTATAAAACTAACTCCACCACATATTAGTTTTACCGTCCAAGCTATCACAGGATCAATAGCATTTTGACGAAATGGAAAAATGATGAGTCCAAAAAAAGCTAAGATAAAAATCTTAGATCTCATGAGGACGGAGCTATTTTCGAAATATTCAATAAGAAAAGATACTGTGCATGCTTGACAATTACCCTTTAGCACTTTTTCAATTTCTTTTTTAGTCAAACTCAAAAATTCAGCAAGCGCTACCACAGGATCTACCCGAATGGGTGGTTCAACTATATCCAACTCAATTGATTTCCCAATGGCAATACTGTATTCTTCCAGAGTCGGTGTGAGCTCATACTTACCTCCCAACACAAATGTGGTCGTCTCGGGGCATAAAAAATGAGCCAGTGCCTGCATGATCCCGCTCTGAACATTTATGTCTAGGATTGGCAGCATGAATCCAATGCGCTTGAGAACGTAATGCTGACCATCTGGCTTCAACTGGCCCCATAACTTCTTGAGCTCTAGCTTCGGAGTAGGCACGAAACGGATATCGAGGCGACCCATTCGTATATAGACCACGTGCCAAATGACTCAACCTAGATTAAGGACCGACTCAAAATAAGATGAAGAAAACCAAAAATAAGGCTCAAGAAATTACCGCCTTTGGAGAGAAAGTGTCAATCACAGAGACATGCACATGAATCGTGAGTTTAAATCTTAATCAATCTACCCTAAAGGATTTTGCAAAGTGACATGATGAACGGAACGACATGTCGCAGCCTCGCGCACAATCATCATGACTAGTCGCAGCCTCGCATGCACTAGTCATGACTAGTCGGGTCCAATCACTTCGACTTGGTTCGGTCGACAAGGGCAACCCCCATGCGTCGTAGGCTCACGTGCATGAGGACGGCCCTTGAGCCATTTTTTGAAAAATTTTTGAGATCCAAATGGGATAACCTTTAGCAAAGCTTTACCGCCAAGGTTAAAAAACCATCTAAATACCATCTTAAAACTATGGGTATGACCCAGGTTCGGTCACATGTTGTGTGTGGCATAGTGTAAATATGGTAAATCATGCACAACAATTACATATAAACACCGCTTCAATAGTACAAAAATTAAATCACAATTCCAATCCACCAAGCCTGCAAAACAAAAGGTTAGCCAATCACTACTCCCCTTATAACTCCCATTCTGCAAAACCATTTAACACCTAAGAATGAGAATTCAATCAAATTTTGCCAAATCGAATGATTTTTCCATGAAAATTTTCTGGCCTAAGTTTTCCTTAAATTTTCAAAAAATTCAAGTCTTTCCCCAGCGAAGTCGCCAAGCTATCGCGACCTAAAAATTAGGTTTTCTGATCTTAGACTAATGGATTACTAGATCAATTAAATTAATTAACCTAGCTCGAATTTTCCCAAACTCTACCAATTCGCAACTTAGGTCCAATTATGAGTATGCAAATATTTTCAATGGGAGTCGTCACTAATCATTTAAGGTAAGTTGATTAGAAACCTAAATAAAATAGCGGGAGTATTATTTTATTTTTGCGAACCAGAGATTATATATCCGGGGACTTGGTTACGCTAGATTATCCTAACGTCTTTTCAGTACCAATCTCAAGAAAACTGCTCAATTCGACAATTTTGATGAATTCTGACTTAGAGTTCAAAGGTGCAAATTTTTTTTTTGATTTTCCTTTTTTATGATTTTTTGTGTTTTTGATGTATTTTCTAATTTAAATTTAAGTCGCAAATTTTTTAGTAGAAAAGATTATAACCGCTAAATCTTTCGAACTAAGTTTCGATCTGAAGCTTGACAGATCGATCCTAAAAATTCGAAATACCCACTATGGAAATAACTCTATCTAAAGCCTGATAGATAGACTTATTCCCATGTGTACGGTTGCGGATTAGGAGATTTTCCTAACCGATCTCATCTTGAAAAGATTTTGCTATCTTGAATATCTTGGATATTTTCAAAAGATTTTGAAAAACTAACCTATATAACATGCAATATATATCCTATAAAGTAAGCAATCAAAGGTAAACAAATTAATCACCCACCAAAGATAACAATTAGCAACGTTATCCCATCAACTTGATATTTCCGCAAAAATAGAATCAATATCATAATCTTAAGGCTTAAAGATCAAGATAAATTTTCTAACCGCGCAATCTAATAATTCTATCTAAAGGGTTATAGATAGAATCAAAAGATCATATCGCGTCGCGGATTAGGAAATAAATCCTAATTGAAATAATGCCTATTGCTCAAATATGTAAAGTTAGATAACGATAAGCATGGAATAAGCAATAAAATTTCCAAATTGATTCGAATGAGATATTTACCTAAATACGCAAAAAACTTTCCAAATTCGAATCGCCGGCGGATCGGGAGTGCGGATCAGAGGACTGACTGCAAACGGACCGGCGAATGTGGTGGCGTTTTGGTCAATCGAAGGCGGCGATGGAGGACTCGCAACTACTATTGGACACTGGTGCTCGAAGAGGATTAGTGGCAATGATTGTCGATCTTGGACCACGATGGACGCCAAAAAAAAAAATTTTCAATCCTGAGGACTGCACCTACACTCACTGAACACTCTTGCACATAATCACTACTTCACAATTTTTTACTCCTAGCGTTCTCCTTGTTTGTGAATGATCCAAAGTGCACCACTTCAGAATTCTTTCACCACTTCACTCACGAATCCCACCTTCTCCGCGTGCGCGAGCATTATACACATAGAAAAGTCTGGATGATGAGGTCTCGGGACTCGCCGCAGGGAGCGTTGCCAATGTTGGTATGAGGACTAGATACGTCGGAAGTGGTCTAGAAGCAGCGGGGACCGCCAATTACTTGTTAATCAACCGCTGGGAAACTTGACGTGCTGGTCTGCAGGGACTCGGCTGGTTGGTGCAGGGAAGGCTCAAATTAGCAACTTCTCGTCGGGATCACAGGTTGACGGCCTTGTCGCCGTCGTTGTCGGATAGGGACTTGCGGTGTAGCAGTTTCGCGGGATGAAACAACGAGGCTGTGCGGGTCTCTAAGATGAAGAACCGGCGTGGAAGAGAGTTCGTTGATGCTGGATTCACCGTGGAGAATTGCTTTGACTTTGCAGATCATGTGTATGGTGAAACAGCAGCTCGGTGGTACACCTACGTGGAAGGAAACTCCCTCTCTCTTTTCATCTATAGGTGTTGCACTTTCTCCTCCCTGACCTCTTCCCTCTCGTCTTTTGAATAATGGCCGTGTGTTTCAATGTGTGGCCTTTTATAGGTGGCATACCCTAGGGTTTTCATGGAAAAAGATAGAATTCAATTTCCTTCCAAAAATTCTTAAATATATTGCGTCTTATCCTTTCCTTTTTCAACCATTTCTTTGTTGACCAAATTTTTGTACGCAATCCACAGAATCAATTTTGCCCTCTTTCTTTATATTCACTTCCCAGGACAAATCAATTTGACAAATACCCTAATGAATTTTGGTAATGATAATTAATGGGTTAGGTTAAATTTTCATTACCGTGGGCTTAGTCTAGTTAAGCTCAGAATCATTCACTCAGGTCCATCCGCCGCCGGTCCAATGCAAATGTAACTATATGAGCCACTTACTATAAATGCTCCTAAAATCTATATGCAATTTAACTAATTAATTTTTTTCTAGGGATCGGGATCGATCCCTAATTTTTATGCAATGAATGACTAATTGGATCTCCAAAATTTAGGTGTCAACATGGGTAAAATCGGGCCGACCCTTTGACAGTCTAGGCCGATCCATCTGAGCCATCTCCCTCTCTCGGTCTCCCTCCCATTCTCTCTCCCCTCTTTATGCGTAGAGCAGGATGAAAAAACCCTAGGTCTATCGGCGACGAAATCGAATGCCTCCATTGCCGTCTCGTCGGAGCTCGCTCGTTCGCTCGCTTGCTCAGATCTCTCTACTTCCGCTGACAGGGTCATGTCCTCCCGAATTCATCTGTCTCTCTGTCTCTGTCTCTCTGTCTCTGTCTCTGTCTCTCTCTCTCTCTCTCTCTCTCTCTCTCTCTCTCTCTCTCTCTCTCTCTCTCGTTTCTGCGAAATGTCTGCAACTAGAGAAAGAGAAACGGTGAAGAAGACGAATCACGGCAGCTATGTAGGTCGCGCTGCACAGTGGCCGCGGGGTTAAGGTCGAGTCCCCGGGGTTCTCAATCGGCGTCACCCGGCCCTCAGCTTTCGATCCGCCGAAGCTCGACTCCTCCAGCGGCGAGGGGGCGCGGCGGTGCCGATGTCGGCGTGAAGTGGCTCGTCGTCGGTAGGGTTTTCCTCGATCAGGAAGGACAGTGACGACACCGAGAACCAGTCGTCAGTGGGAGGGGGGGAGGAGGAGGAGGAGGACAAGGAGGAGAACGAGGTGCAAAGCTCTTACAAAGGGCCACTGGAGATGATGGACGCGCTGGAGGAGGTCTTGCCTATGAGGTAAATCGATCAAAGCTTGTCAATTTAGTCGATCTCTTAGGGGACTGAGAGCTTACTCAAGGATGGAATTGGGTTTAGATCACTCTGTGTTACAAGTCTGATGCTTACAGGAGATTCTCGTCGATGGGTGTCAGAAGAATGTCTCGTAGATTGTTGTCCCTCTGTATGAAATTCATCTCTCTCTCTCTCTGGTCTCTGCAAATTGTCTGCAACTAGAGAGAGAGAGACGGTGAAGAAGACGAAGAGGAGGAGGAGAGAGAGTGGGAGAAAGGTGTGTGCGTATGTTTGAAGAGAAAAAAAAACCCGATCTGGCCCGGATTGGCCCGACCTGGCCCTTGGGGTGTATGCTGAATAAGGCCTTGGGCTAGGTCTGGGCGAGTCAAGCGCAATCCTATTGTTTTCGGGTCGGGTATCATGAAAGCCCAACCCGACCCGACCCATTGACACCCCTAACCGGTTATTCAATTTTATCTTCTAATTTATATTTACATTTCAGTACCTTTTACATGACTAGGTTCCATCTCAATATCTTCAAATCTCTCGTTGTTTTGTTTTATGTCCAAGAATCATCAAATGACCCTTTTAGACCACACTTGGTGGATCTTAGAGGTGAGCAAGATGGGTCGCCCAAACCAGGACTGGACTAGACTCGACCAGATCAACTTGTTTGGTCCAATTTTCGGAAATATCGATCCGGTTCTCGGTTCCTAAAAGTGGAACCGGTTTCTAGGTGGTTCGGTTCTTGGTTCTAAGGGGGGAACTTGACCGATAAATATATATTTCTAATTTTTTCATATATATTATTTACTTTTTAAAATTTTTGAAAAAAATAAAATGTCTAATCTAATTTTCCTAATTCCCTCTTGCCTTTACTAATAAGTTAATGGTCCCATTGGAACTGGTCTATAGTTTCAAGATTAGCTAGTCCGATCCCCAGTCCTAGAAACTAGGAATCGGTTCTCCTGGTCCGATTCTCGGTTCTTGAATTGGACCGAACCGGATTGGAAACCGCTCACCCTTAGTGGATTTAATCATCCATTTGTATTTTGAAATATATTTCATCGATACTTTTCAGCTAAACATGTGCAAAACAAAAATCCCCCAAATCACATTACATAACCAAAATACATGCAATCCTCTTTCTTAGATTTTTATATAAAATGTAGTTACTCATCGGACATAAGTGAATGTTCTTATTTAATGATATTTTTGTTAAGGTAAGGAAATAAACGTGCACACACTAGGACTCGATCTAAACAAGAGTTAATACCATAAAAAATCCTAAACTGGTACATATGTGATAAATTTACCTAAAATTAATTTTTTGCCCATGGAAAACTCCAAACTGATACATATGTGACAAATGAATGATAAAACCCCAAATTGATACATCCGTCAGTTGCCACGTGTCATCCAATTCAGAAATTTCACGGTAAAATTTAAAGAAGACTAGCGGAGAGTAAAATTATAACAGATGTACTGGTTTAGGGTTTTTTGATAGTCAAAAAATTAATTTGGGGTAAATTTATCACAAGTGTACCAATTTAGGGTTTTTTGTGATATTAACCTTATAAACAATGTGTTTCTTATTTAATAGCCAGTTCATGTTTCATCCTTTGAGGTCCAAACATAGATCTGCATTGATAACTTGGTAATTGAATTGTGATCGTTCTCATTCACAATTTATATACTTTTTAAAGGGGAAAATTACTAAAAAAGTTCTAAACCTATTGCAATCATGCCAATCTAGTCATAAACCTTTTTCATTACCAATTGAATTCATAAACATTTTGTAGTTATGCAAGTTCAGTCCATTTACCAATTTTGGCAGGTCAACATTGATATGGACATTGATTGTCCTATGTGGCACAGTTGACGACGCCGATGTTGATAATTTTTAATATTTTTGGAATATTTATTTATGATTTTTTCCTTTTTTTTTCTCCCCTTTTTCTTCCTTTAGCCAGTCTTGAGACCTTGGCGACCAGCCACAGGTCCTCATCGGCTTCGCCCACCCTTAGCAAGGCCAACCTTGCCTAGCAACGGGGAGGGCGTGGCGACGGCGAGGGCATGAAGAGGGATTGGTAATCCACCGTTTGGAAATTGCTCTCTCTCTCTCTCTCTCTCTCTCTCTCTCTCTCTCTCTCTCTCTCTCTCTCTCTCTCTCTCTCTCTCTCTCTCTCTCTCTCTCTCTCTCTCTCTCTCTCTCTCTCTCTCTCTCTCTCTCTCTCTCTCCATTTCGATTTGCTCTTGTTTGAATCAATCGTTTGATGAATTGGTAATTGGATGTGACTATTTCTTCTTGATTAGGGCATCCGGAGTATGCCCTCGCCCTCATTGGGCGAGGTCGGTCTTGCCATGACTGGGTGAGGCTTGAACTCACTAGATCTAACGAGGCTTGTCTGCACTAGTGGTCAGCGACAGTGAGCTTCACCAAAGGCTGACGAGGTTGACCTGGTCAACCCTCGCTTCTAGCCGGTTGCCGAGGTTTGGCGTATGGCTAGAGGAAGAAGAAGGGAAGCAAAAAAAAAGGAAAAAAATAAATAAAAATTCAAAAAAATATTAAAATATTGTTAAAAAAGTGTCCACGTCAATACCGGCTGCGCCATGTATGACGGCCGGTGTCCATGTCAGCGCCGGTCGGTCACAATTGATCGTATGGACTGAATTGATACAAATACAAAAGATTTATGACTCAATTGTAAAAAAAAAATTTAGGACTGAATTTGCACAATTACAATAAATTTATGACTTTTTTTATTAATTTTCCCCTTTTTAACGAATTGCGAAAGAGTACTTAAAGATTGCAACAGTATACACGAGAAGGTGCATCGTCGATGTGCCTTCTAGACATCAGACAAATTAGCTCAACTATCAAAAAATTACAGAACATCCAAAGCTATTTTCCACATCTGATATCTTTTGTCAAACATGTGTTCCTCATTTGACAGCTAGTTCATGTTTCAATCCTTCGATGTCCAAACACAGATCCGTATTGACAACTCGGTAATCGAATTACGATTGTGCTCGTATACTTTGTTGTTGTTGCAAATTGCACGAATCATGAACAAGAACTTAAGATCGCGACACTATAGGCGAGAAATTGCGTCTTCGATGTGCCTTCTAGATGCCAGACAAATTAGCTCAACTATTAATCAAACAACTACAGAACACCCGAAGCAATTTTCCACATCTTATGTCCTGCATCTAGAAACGGAGTCCAGATGAAATGGACACTATACATTAACTTTGAAGACTCTGATCAGTGATGACGACTTGATAATGCGTCACTTCGTGAATGTAATATGCCTTTGATCGCGGTGATCCGCGCAAAGACGACTTTGCAGAAAGACTTCGAGAGCCGCGCTCAATTTGCCAGACATGATACGCAACGAGGCACGGGAACAGCAGCTTCGCTAGCAATGTCGCCCGCGACTTGTGTTAAGAGTCTTGCCTCCAAAAATGTCCCGATCCAGCTCACCTCTTTTTGTCTGGTCTAAGGTAGAAAGCAAGTGACCGAGTCCAAAGGGAGAGGAAGATGTCAGTATCTAGCAAACTGGGACATCGGGTGACGTGATCCCGGCAACGAGGCCGTCATCGCCACGTTTTTCGTCACCCCCGTATTTTCAGATTTTCTAAAGGGCTAATGATATTATAAATTTGTGACTTTTGCAGTTGACATATGGTCGTCGGTTTGTCCTAAGTGAGAAGTATTGCCATTCGTATTTCTTCGTGTTCGTTGACTCCTGGTGGCGAAAGTCTTGTTTACGTGGCAGAATACTTCATTTATTGGTCGACACGTGATAAGGTAGGTCCCGCTTATCGATTACTGCATCTCTTCTCTCTCACCGTTGCTTTCTCTCTTCCTATCTGTACTTCTCTTTTCTTCTTCTTCATTCAAACAAAGAAGACTCGCCTCTATGGCCTCGCCGGCCACGACCGAAGGCGACTTCACCCACGGCCACGATGGTTTGGGCAAGGCTGACCTCGCCAACCGGGAGCAAGGCGGACCTCACTAGTCGGGGCGAGGCCGCCTTTGCTCGTGGCCACACACCAACCAATTGCTAACAATCGTGGCCACTCGCTTCGTAGTCATGGAGTTTGAGCTTTGAAGTCGTAGCTGGAGAGGGAGAAGCAAACGAAGTAACCGGGGAGAGAGGAAAAAGACTTTTCAAAATTTATGACAGGCGAACTCACTTTTGACACGCGTTGCTCTCTCAAGGTTTCACCTTAAGGCTAATATCACGAAAAACCTCAAATTGGTATACTTGTGACAATTTTACCCTAAACTAATCTTTTTATCATAAAAAATCCCAAACTGATATACTTGTGACATATTTACCCCAAACTAATTTTTTAAACTACTAAAAATCCAAAACTGGTAGATTTGTGATAAATTTACCCTCTATTAGTTTCAATTAATTAGATTAATACAAAAAAATAAAAAATTGATACACCTATAACAAACAGAGGGTAAAAGGTAAAATCAACACATTAGTCAATTGATGCGTGTCATTTAACAAAATAATTTAACAGTATAATTTAATGGAAACAAACTGATAGTAAATTTGTCATAGATATACTAGTTTGAGGCTTTTTTTAGTCAAAAAAATTAATTTATGGTAAAATTATCATAGATATATCAGTTTAGGTTTTTTCGTGATATTAATCCTTCATCTTAAATTCGACATGACATCACACCTCATGCAGATGACGTCACTGGCATTACGCACGACGTGCCCTCGGCCACGTGTTGTGGAATATCACCGTAATTTAGCGATGTTGACCTAAGACAATGATTATTTGTGGGGCGATACAGCTGCTTTATTTGCGTGAAAAAGAGAAAGCAGATGGGACCGATCGCCTCGAGAGCAATTCTTTCTTTTGTTCTTAGTTAGTGCGACTTAGCCTTTGTAAAAGCAGGCAGGACCGATCGAAGTCGATCGTCCCTCGTAGTAATCCTCGTTGTTACCCAAATAGACAGCACCAATATGCTTAAGAAAAATCCTCTCTTTTGGGTATTATGTTTCGTTGAGATCATGTTTACATTTGGACATGTAGGCAACCCTTCAAAATTAGTAGACGTCATTTTGGTACTTTTGGCTTTTGATGATGCCGAAGGAGTTCTAACCCAAGAGTTCGAGTTATTAAACGAAGAAACGGACTTTTACAACTTACCAAATCTTGCTACTTAGGTCATGTGCATCTCTTTGTCCAATGCCGGAACTCTATTAGGTGTTTTTCTTCCTTGACTTTTAAAGTGGTAGGATAGTCATCAATTGTTTGGATGGGAAACGGAACTTTGTTACCACATTTCGCCTAGTTCTTATATATAAGTCTAGAACTATTATTAAGATAAAAGCAGAAGCATCCACTTGTAACTTTGGCCAATTATTTTACACTATCTTGTGTTCGCCTGATTCACGCAATTTGAATATGCTACGTCTTTGGAAATGTTCATCGATTAATTTCAAGGCACGTGTAATTTCCAAGTGACTATAAGCCACGATCAATTTCCCTGTGATTTCGTTGCCATCAATTTCCTTTCCCCGTTTTGAAAATATCCAGGAGCTAGTTTTTATCTCATTACTGTTTGTCCTAAATTGATATTTCTCGATTCTTTGGGAAAAAAAATCATTTTGATATAGACATATTATGATTGGGGACGTTTTACAACATTACTAGGAAAATTGCTAGGGCAAATGTTTATTCCAAGGAGGTATTTCGCTAACATATAATTAATTTACATAAGTATCACTAATATCATAATTCAGGGAGCTATTTCGCTAACATATAATTCATTATACAGAATAACAATATTGTCAAATTATTGTCCTCTAGTCCATACATTAGACTCGATTAGTTGATAGAAAACATCACGAGTCCAAAACTGGAAAAACATCCGTACTTATATCCCATCAAATTTAAGTAATTATCAAAGTAAGAACCTTTAAAATGATATAGAGAAAGTTGTCAGAACCATCTCATCATAACATAATAATAATCGAAACATCTCAACTAGAATTCTAAGGCGATATCAAGGAAGCTACATGGACTCGGTTTTATTATATCTCAAATCTCTTATTGTAATTGTAAGTGCTAAAAAATAAGGACTATTGAGGTGATTTCGAGGAAATTGCGAAAACCTATTTTATATATATGAACATGATTTGACTGCATCTGTCATTTGTACTTAAATAAACGTATATATTTCCTAGTCCTGCTTGGTTGGATCCTGGTCTCCTCGTCGCAATCAAAGAAGAGCCGTTCCATAAATACATATATATCGTCGTCTCCTATACCGTCCTGTAAAAGCACACCCACTAGTTTCGTGAAAACGTCAGGCATGGCCGACACTCTCAATCGCAGATTAGAAGTCACCGTCATCTCCGGCGAAGACCTCCGCATCAACGACAGGCCCATCAAGAACAACGCCTTTGTCACCGTCAAGGCCGACTGCAGCTCCCCGTGGTCGCACAACTCGACGAAACCCGACGACCAGGGGGAGAGCTACCCTTACTGGGACGAGAAGCTCCACGTGGACTTGCCCGCGGGCTCAAGCCACCTCGTCGTGGAGGTCCTCCGGAGGAGCTCCTCGGCCGGAGACAGACACATCGGAACGGTGTGGATTCCAGTGTCTGACTTCATCTACACGAACTACCCGCGCTTCTTGAGTTACAGGCTGAGAGACGCCAAGGGCCTGCGCAACGGGATCATCAATATCTCAGTGAGGGTCGTCTCGTCGTCGTGTAAAGAGAGTTTGTCGTGTAAAGGGTGTTCGTCGAGTTCGTCGCCTTCGGTGCCAGAGTTCGGGATGCCAGTGGATCGGGAGAAGAACAGCGGGATGGTGACCGGCGTGCCGGTTTGGTATCCCAATGGATGGAAAACTTGAGAAACGTGTTACGGTTTGGTTCTGGTCATGAAAATGATCGTCGTTTTGGTGGAGAGAGAGACTTAATGATTTTGTAAGACTTATTACTTTGATGTCTTCGATCCCCATTTGACTGGTTCGATCTGGTAGAGAATGACTCTCCAATATGAGATTTGCCTTTGCGTTGCTCAAGTATTTCATGAGAGTCCATTTCATTCGTTAAGATAAAAAGCAACATCAATGCTAGAATCAAAATAGACAGAATCGTAATGATACTTTAGTTTAGATTCAGCACGTATTACGAGCATCTGTTTTTCCCTCCCGTATTAACTCAAATCTTCAAATACTTTCTAGACCCATTTGAAACTTTTCTTCTTCATATGCCTGTTTTTTCTGTTTTTTTTTTTTTTACTAGTGAATAAAATAGTGTAATTTGTGGGGAATTCCTGCCCTATAACCAAGTTGATTGCCCACAGAAAATATAGACTCCGTCAATTACGAGTGGAAATTGGAGGCACTTGTGTGGAGTCCAAAAGACAAAGTTGTCATCAACCTATTATGCAAAGTCACTTGTCAAACCCAAAAAAGAAAGAGCTTATTCTAAAAAAATTCTTCACGGCTCACGGATTTGACTCTAAATTTACTTCAGTAAAAAAAGTGGCAAAGAGTGATGAATTTGGAATTCTTTAGTCCGTTAGTTACGTTCTGGTTGGGGTTCATCCGATACGAGATTGCGTTTGCATAGTTAAGTTGAACTGTTCTTTCTTTGGCCTAGAAAAAGGAAAAATCATGAAGTAAACTATTCTCTCAAAACAAGTTTGAGAATAGTATATACCAAGAGTGATAGATTTGGAAGATGCTATTAGGAGCCATGGCAATTTGAGCTGTAAACTCTAAAGATCATTTGGATTTCACTTATCTAATCGAATATTAGATTTGATGCGCATGCTCTACATGATTATTTTCTTTTCGCATACGCCGAGTCCGCCATGGAACGGTGCATCAAAACCATTGATAATGATTAGTCTCCATGATCTTATTGTAGATTGTGCAATGTTTTTTTTTCCCGTACTTGTATCTTTTAAGAATTTTCTCCAAGAAAGAGCACAAGTATTGTGGTCCTTCACGTCATAACGCTAGTTAATTCACTGTCCTTAATTTTTTTTTCCAAAGTGATGGAACCCTGTGGATCAATGTATTCTACTAGTTCCATGAATCGAATAACTTGTGAGTCAAAACTTAATCAAAGAGCCCAAATAATATGAGATGGTTCGCCTTAGTAATTCGAATGATTGAAGCGGTTTATAATCTCATGTATGAGTCCATTTTCTTAAAACAGTTGGCTAACTCATGGTCGTTCTCAAATAACTTTTGCGCCTTCCTTGGAATGCCCAGGAAAATAGACGAGTGCCTCGAATAAGATCGGTTCCATCTCATAAAAATAGTCGTGCGAATCCAAAATCTCAATGAGGCTTGTCAAAGCATTCAATCGGGATTCAGAACAAACTTTGCAACCCTATATCATTCCTTTCCTTTCCTTTCCTTTCATGACGTCGTGCTTTCATAAGATGTCTAAGCTGTGTTGGCCCTCGTTTGGACAAATATTCAGTCGCATATTCTACTTAAAAAGATCAAGAGAAAAAGGCTTTTCTTTGGGCGGTGCGTTCCTACGGTCTCATGAAAAACACATGGAACTTCCCCGACTTCGCGGAGGACCCGACACCCATTAGCATTGAAAAAGTCAAAGCATGTCCGACGTGTCACACACGTGTTCACCGAATCCCGCTCCATGCGTTAACACGTGGCGGTCCTAGCTCTCTTATGCGGCCTGAAGTGTTCAATTTTGTTTTATAAAACAAAACAACATCACCAAATTCATTGTTAACGTTGGTTTCGCATGTTCAGAATAAGTGCTCTTTGTCGTCGGATTCCATAAGGCAGCACGTGGTGGCGCCGCATATGGACGGTGAAATTTTGCCGACCCACGTGGTGAACAGTTTATGGATTTGAAATCAAGGTGGTGCAAATGGACTTCGACTGATTTAGGTGTTGTCGGTGTGGGGAAATTCTTCTTCTTTTTTGAGATTAAGAATCATGTGTTATAATTGATTGTTGACCCCTAAAATTTCTGTTTAAAGTCTTCGCACGCATTTCATAAGAACGGGATCACATTTATCGATAACGATAGAATGTGATTGCTAAATAAAAAGATTGATATCGCATACTTTTGCATTCGCATTACATTTAGATATTGTGAATATTTTTCATTTAGCAATAACATGTTCGCATCGAATAAATTTCATTTAGATTGGTCTAGTTGTCAATTGCATTCGAATTTTCAATATCAAAACCCACCAGAGCTCGGATACAATGGGACATTCAGAGAGTATATATTGAGTATATATTTTTGGAAAAAGCATAATAAAAGATGGGTGCCACATGTTCATCCAAATTCAGTCAAGTATGAAAGCAAGGAAACTCAGGTCCAATAAAAGCAAAGCACTCACACACAAGATTCACGCACACTTGGGGCAAGAATACTCGGTCGAGAAGGAATTTTGCAGAAGTAAACTTTTGAGAAGCCAAATAAAGAGGACTCACCCACAAAACGTGGAAAGCGAAGGTTGTTTTTTTCTTGGAAAAGCTTCATATAAGAGCATGAAGTAAATCTTATGTCAAATAAAGACTCGAAATGAGGACTTGAAGTTGCCATGGTAGTTTCAAATAAAGGTCTGATCTCGTTGGTCGCCGACCGACTAAATATTTTAATTAGTTAAGAGCATTTTAGTCCAAAAACAATTTTAATTTTAAATTATTTTTTATTTTATTTTTTCTCATTTCTTATTTTTTTTTCTTTCTGGCGAGGATTGGCCCTCGTCGGCCGCTGGTGAGGCGATCAGCCGGCCTCACTTATGGTCCTCAAGGGTGACCCTCACCCAGCCTTCTCCAGGCATGGCCTGTGGCTAGCCTTGATCAGCCACCGACGAAGAAGAAAGAAAAAACCAGAAAAATGAAAAAAGAATGAAAAAGGGAAAAATTTAAAAAAGGGAAAAAATTCGAAAAAAAAAAGGTGAAAAGCAAAAATTCCTTTGATCATCCGAAAAATCAGGCCCTTTTTTGAAACTAACATAATCACTTTGGGCCCTTATTTAAAACAACCTCCACTTCAGATCCTTATATAAGAAAATTAGAGCACTTTGAGTCATTATTTGAAATAAGGTTCATTTCATGCCCTTATTTAATAAAATGAGGGCACTTCAAGCTCTTATTTAAAAATTTTCCTTTTTTTTTGTTAAAATGAAAGACTTCATTTCTGCAACTAAGGGTCTGTTTAGTAACGTTTTTGTTTCTTTGTTTTTCTAATATTTTGTTTCCCGAAACAGAAAAAGAACAGAAATCCGTTTAATAAAAAAAATCTACTTTTTTTGTTTCTGGAACAAAAAAGTGATTCTGGAATAGATTTGGAACAGAAACAAGAAACAAAAAAAATCTACTTCTTCGTTTCTAAAAAAAAACAAGAAATGATTTTTTTTGGAATCTCCAAAAACAAGAAACAATCCATCGGCCGCAACCCCCCCACCACTGCCTCTCGCCGTCCTTCGCCGCCACCTACCGCCTGCCTTCTGCTGCTGCCTGTCGGCCGCCTCCCGCTCACTGGCCGCCTCCCTCCCGCCGGCTAACTCTTGTCGTCGACCATTGTCTTTCGCCGCTCGACGCTTGTTGCCACCGGTCACCGGCTGTCGTCCTCCATCGCTGGCCGCCGTGCTCCATCGCCCAATGCCGGCTGCCTCCCCTCGCCAACCACTTGACACCGGCGATCACCCACCACCGGTAGCTGTCCTCCGCCGCCGGTGGCCACTCACCATTGGCCGCCATCCTCCGCAGTCGGCCATTGTGCTCCACCGCCTGACGCTGACCACCAGCCGACGCTGGCTGCCCTTAGCCGCCAGCCACCTCCCGCCCCTGGCCACCCGATGCCGGCAGTCACCCACCATTGGCTGCCATCCTTCGCCACCGGCCGCCGTGCTCCATCGATCGACGTTGGCCACCTTCCACCGCCAGCCACCTCCCGCCGCTGCCCCCTGCTGCTGTCACCGCCACTAGACACCACCGTGCTTCGCTGCTGATCGTCGTGCTCCACTGTCTCCCGTCGCTGGCCGCCATCCTCTGTCGCCACCGACCACCGTCCTTCGCCCTCCACCGCCACCCGCCGTCCTCCGCCGGTAGCCTAGAAGGGAGAAACTTGTCCATGGAATAAAAATGGATCATTTGCGCCCTAAACGCGTTTCTATTCCTTTTATATTCAAGGAGTAGAAATTTTGTGCAGTTACTAAATGCTATTTTTTGTTCAGAAACTGTTCCAAGAAATAAAAATAGAAAAAAACTATTTCTGATTGGAAATTATTTCTCGGAACAGAAACATTGCTATGTAGACCCTAAGATAACGAATGATAACCATTCTGTTCTAGAATGAGTTCCTGAAACAAAATTAGATTTTTCTATTTCTGATTCCAGGATGAGTTTTTGAGAAAAGAAACTTGTTTGATAACGACCAAAAATTTCTATTTCTAGAACAAAAACCCGTTTGATAACAGCACAAAATTTCTATTTTCTGAAACAAAAACCCGTTTGATAAAAAACACAAAATTCTATCTCTAGGAACAAAAATCCATTTTTTTAGAAATGGAATAAAAATAATTAGAAAATCCAAAAAATTCCTAAAAATCTTAAAAAAATTCAAAAAACCCAAAAAAAATTGAAAAATTCTAGAAAATTTCATCACAATTTCCAAAAAATAAAAAAAATTCAGATTTCAGGAAAATAGGAAATTTGTTGAATTTTTTCAAAAAAATAAAAAATTTCAAAACTTCATAGAATTGCTTAAAATACCTGTGGCCACCCGCTTTTAGTGAAATTTTAATTTTTTTAGGTGCCCAAAAAAATCAAAAAATAAAAATTTTAGAACTTCACATAATAGTTTAGAATATATGTGGCCACCCACTTTGAGTGAAATTTAAATTTTTTAAGGTGCCTAGAAAAATTCAAAAACAAAAAAATTTCAAAACTTCACAGAATAACTTAGAATACCTGTGGCCACCCACTTTAAGTGAAATTTTAATTTTTTGAGGTGAAAAAAAAGCAAAAAATAAAAAACTTCAAAACTTCATAGAATGAGTTAGAATATCTGTGGCCACCCACTTTGAGTGAAATTTAAATTTTTTTAGGTGCCGAACAAAAAATAAAAACATAAAAAAATAAAAAATTTAAAAACTTCACAGAATGACTTACAATGCCTCTAGCCACCCATTTTGAGTGAAATTTAATTTTTTTAGGTGCCCAAATGGTATTTTTGATTTTTTTGTAATGTTTTTCCAGCACCTAAAGAAAATTAAATTTCACTCAAAATGGATGGCCACATCTATTCTAAGCCATTCTGTGAAGTTTTAAAATTTTTTATTGTTTGCTTTTTTTTATTTTTTTCGGCACCTAAAAAAATAAAATTTCATTCAAAATTGGTGGCCACTGGTATTCTAAGCCATTCTGTGAAGTTTTGAAATTTTTTATTTTTTGCTTATTTTTATTTTTTTCGGCAGCTAAAAAAAATTAAATTTCGCTCAAAGTGGATGATCACAGGTATTCTAAGTAATTATGTGAAGTTTTAAAATTTGTTATTTTTTATTTTTTTCGGCACCTAAAAAATTTAAATTTCACTCAAAGTGGATGACCACATGTATTCTAAGCCATTCTGTGAAGTTTTGAAATTTTTTATTTTTTAGTTTTTTAATTTTTTCGGTACCTAAAAAAAATTAAATTTCTCTCAAATTGGGTGGCTAAAGGTATTCTAAGACATTCTGTGAAGTTTTTAAATTTTAGATTATTTTATTATTTTATTATTTTTTTTGGCATCTAAAAAAATTAAATTTCGCTCAAAGTGGGTGGCCATAGATATTCTAAGCCATTTTGTGAAATTTTGAAATTTTTTATTTTTTAAAATTTTTTTGGCACCTAAAAAATTTTAAATTTCGCTCAAAGTGGGTAGTTACAGATTCTAAACCATTTTGTAAAGTTTTGAAATTTTTGATTTTTTGCTTTTTTTTTCCCACCTCAAAGATTGTGACTTCCAGATGAACATGTATTTTGAAAAAAGAGTTCTCTAAAAAATGATTCTCATTTTTTGTCTAGAAGTAGAAAACTTACTTTTTTTTGTTCTGATTTTTGGTTTAGAATCGGTTCTGGAACAAAAAGTTGTTCCAGAAATAGAAAAATGGAATTGCATTATCAAGTGGATTTTTGGTCCAAAACTATTTCTAGGAACAGAAAATCAGTTCTAGACAGAACCAGAATGGTTATCATGTGCTACCTAAGCAACCCAATTTGAAGTTGATTGGCCTTGCAGTAACAGTGGGCAACTTGGGCTTTATAGAAATGGGCCAGTCTTGATTTGCACTCCTGAATATTTGCAAGGGAGCTTACCAGCAACAAGCGATCTGACTCGAAGCTCACCTGTGCAGATCAATTTGATCTTCAAAGTACTTCAACGACTCCAGCAGTGCTACTGGGGCTTTCAACTTGGATCGCAGAGGACGCACGAACGCGGCGAGTAAAGCCATCGACCAAGCTCCCCCGAAGAATCGCGACAAATACATGCAATTGGACTTTCCATCGTCCCTTCGACAAACGATCCATCGATATTTATCTTCAGGGGGCTTCTCTTCGATGGACTCCACACGGCCGGTAAGGCTGTGAATGATAACTATTTTATTTCTCTATTTCTATTCCAGAAATAGATTTGGAATAGAAATCTGTTTGATAACGAAATTTCAATTTCTATTTCCGGAACAATTTTTTGTTTTAGAAATAGGTTTAGAACAGAAATCAAAAGTTAAAATTTTTTGCTTCTCTATTTCTGAAATAGAAATGAGAAACAAAATTTTTTAATTATTCTCATCACTTTCCCTCACTACTAACCGGTCGCTCACCTATCGCCCATTGCCGGCCATTGCCACCCGCCGACCTCCGCTACCTGCCGCCGGCCGTTGTCGGCAGCCACCATCTCCTATCGCCACCTACCTTCCTCCCCCTACCAATGACCTACGGCCGCCACCCACCACCAACCACCGTCTCTCGCCGCCACTCGCCTCCCACCCCCGGCCTCCCTCCTCCCACCACTGCCGCCGGCCTTTGGCCGTTGCTTGCCTCCCACTGCCGATCGTCGTAGGCTGGCCGCCGTCTCTTTCCGCCACCCACCTCCCACCCCCGACCTCTCTCCTGCCGCCATCGTTGCCCACCTCCCATTACCAGCCGCTGTCCACTGACCACCATCTCCCACCACAAGTCGCCCTCCTCCCATTGCCACTTGCCTCCCACCATCGGCCGCTGTGGGCCGCCGCCCGCCGTCCACCGGCCATGATCTCTCGCCGTCCGCCATGGACCGCCGTCCATCGGCCATCGTCTCCGGTCGCCGATCGCCCTTTTTTGGCCACCACCCACCTCCCACCGTCGGCCACCGTTGACCGTTGCCTGCCATCCATCGACCACCATCTCCCACCGTTGGCCACCGTTCTCCCGCCGCCGCCTGCCTCCCATTGCCGACCACCGTTTCCTGCCGCCACATGCCCTCCTCCCGCCACCATCCACCGCCCGCTGACCACCCGAGAAGAAGAAATTTTGTGCCGTTATCAAACAAATTTCTGTTTCTAGAATAGAAATTTTGTGTTGTTATCAAATATGTTTTTTTGCTAAGAAACTCGTCCAGGAATAGAAATAGAAAAATCAATTTCTGGTCAGAAATTGATTTCTGAAACAGAATGGTTATCATTCGTAGTCTAAGTCGCCTCACTCTTCCGCTGAAGTTTTCTCCTTTGGGTGCTTTTTTTGGAAGTATTTGGCCTACAGCAAAGGGGTTTTAACTAGGGTGAGCAAAAGGAACCACTCGGACTGGATTGGACCGACTGGTCTTGGGTGGCTCTCAAGAGCATCGATCCAGTTCCCAGTTCCAAAAGATTAGAATTGTAGATTTTTTGTTCGATTTCATGTGTGAAATCGCCCACCCGGATCATATCAAAAATATTTGTTTAGCGCATGGACCACTTTTCTCAATCTCCATGAAATCACCAAAAAGCAAAAGGCAAAAGGCAAAAGGCAAAAGACATTGAATAATAAAAAATTAAAGAAAATAAAGAAGCACAGGAAAAGCATCTCTCTCCATCTTTTCCTTTCGCCCAAGTCACATGCACTGGTCAGTTCAATCTTTTTCTCGCTTTTTTGCCTCTCTCTTATTACTATTAATCATTATTTAATTTCTATTAAATACCTGAAAATGCTAGTTATTTTATAATTATCCATTATAATATAAATCTCGCTCTCTCGCAAACGCAAAATCTTCCCCGTGTTAGATTCTTCTTCAATTAAATATCCTTTGGGAGGTAAAATATGTACATAAGAACTCTCTCTCCCTCTCTCTTGAGCGAAATGGGGATCATATGTTTCTTGTAGCAGTGGCTCTCACGTTATGGAAGATGCTATGACCAAAAGGAACTTCCAAATCGCGATATTACTTTTCCTAGAAAAGGACATTTGGCTCGTACTCGGTGGGTTTACTGAGTTTTAGCGACCTTAGTGAGTCAGCGGAGCAACTTGCATGGATCGGAGCATAAT
The DNA here is from genome assembly GCA_031216235.1 of Syzygium jambos. Classification (NCBI taxonomy): domain Eukaryota; kingdom Viridiplantae; phylum Streptophyta; class Magnoliopsida; order Myrtales; family Myrtaceae; genus Syzygium; species Syzygium jambos. The sequence continues at coordinate 1,686,926 of CM062224.1, forward strand.
CGATTCCCTCTCCAGCAGTGATCGGAACTGGTGAGTTGGCCTCCCTTTGTTTTCTCACATCGTATATTTGAGCTGAAATCGTTCGGTGAGTGAGCACCCTTTCGTTTTCTCGCAACATGCCGTCGGTTGCGAGACCAGGTGGCCAGTTCCTGGTTTTTGGGTGAGAATTGAACCACCCGAGAACCAATCACGCCTAGTTTTAATAATCATCAACGGTTCTGGGCTTCAAAGGCACAGTACAAAATTATTTCTTGCTTTTCGTAGATTTAAGAGGATACTTGCAATTACTTCCAAGGAAGGTGAGTTTGAGTTGGATATTTTAAACTGGAGCAACCATTCCTCTATTTTGATAAACTCGCTACACCTATTAATTTAAGTTTTTGATTTAAACTTTCTAATATCGTATCAAAGTAGAAGTTTCTGAGTTTAAATCTTTTCAGGCCTCTTATTTGCCTCACTTATGATATATATTCATGTCTTAGGCTAAAGTGCACATGAGGGAGAGTGTTAGATACTTTAACATAAAGCCTAACTTTTATCTAAAAGTTTAAGCTTTAAAAATAATTGGGTGGTTTCACAAAATCTTACAATGACCAAAAAGGTCATCGATATTAGCCTAGTTGAATTCCTCTTAGCTAGCTAGGTGACGGTGGTCGATCGAGTTAAGATTTGTATCCGTGCGGAGCTAGCATCTATCGGCATGACAATGGATGGCTTATAGAGGATTGGAAGGGGGACATTAAAAAAAAATTGTCGTAGAGATTCAGTAGAGCGTAAATGGAAAAATATTAATGAAAAGTCCATAATTTACACAACTGAAGTACATTCTAATGTTTGGCAAAAAAAAATTAAATACATTCTAATGAGAGCCCATTCAATGTAATGAGCCGAAAAGTCTTCTCCTCTCCCTCTCTCTTCTCTTCTCTCTTCAACTTTCAGCCATGAGAAATGATTTGAGCTAATCTTGCCTTCCCCTCCCTCTCTTGTTTTTTTTGTTTGTGTTTTATTGCTCTTTTATTCTCTCCCAATTTAGATTCAGGAGCTCTCTTCTCCAAGTCTAATTCTAAATTTAGGAGCTATCCTCTCTCAATTTAAATCTGGAAGTTTAATAAATATACTTTTGGAAATTTGATGCCCCTTTGCTATGTCTGTGTATAGGTGCTCTGCCTCCAGTTTCAATGGTAATTGTGGGATCATTGCCATTTTACAACAAACACACATTTCTTATCTGATGATAAATTTAGGTATTATCATTTGAGGTTTATACAGATCGTATCAGTAACATGGTAAGCGATGTGCAGGACGGGATATGTCATTTTTGTATCTATTTGTTCACTTTGTTAAAATCCTATTGTCCACTTTGAAGCCAGATACAATAATGCTCAACGGAAAAGTATAAATTACTCTATGGTAAAAAATTCCAGAAAACAATACTGCAGAGAGAAGAAGAAGAAACTAAGTAACTACTAAAGTGAAAGTGTAGAGATGACAAGTGTATAGGAACAGGATCGATTATAAGGTTCTATTCAATTCCATAAGAATTGAGATTCGAATTACAATTGTGCTTGTATACCTTTCTTGTGAACTTAAAGAGTTTGATCGAGGCTTAAGGCTGTGACATAGAACACAAGAAATCGCATCTTCGATGTGCCTTCCGAAGCGCTAGACAAATGAGCCCTAACTGTCAAACAATTACAAATCGTTCTTACTTTCGGTTGAAACTATTGTCCACATCTACTACCTTGTATTTGAAAATGGAGTCCATCTGAAACATATAATGTTTATTTACTCAAAAGACTTAAATTCACGACTTGATGTCGTTGCGTCAGAGAGCATATCCAGATGATATCGAACTTGATGATACGTGGGACATTGATCATCACAACATACGTCAGCTCACCAATATAATGTATCTTCGATCGCATTCATCCATGCAAAGACGACGACTTGCAAGTTGACTTGGATAGCTGTGCATTGTTTGTCAGACATATACGCAAGGACGCACAGGAACAGCAACTTCGCTGGCAATGTGTCTCGTGACTTGTTAGTCGCCCCAGACAAATCCCAATCCAGTTCCGTCTCTTTTTGTCTGGTGGAAGGAAGAAAGCGAGACTAAGTCCGTTTTGACTGAGACTAAGAGCTCCATTTGTTTCGCAAAAAACTTATTTTGCTTATAAAAATTAAGAAATAAAAAATATTATCATCATCCACAAAAATGTTGGAACATAAATTATTGTCAATGATAAAAATTTTCTCCACTGATACTTTACCAAAAAAAAAAAATTTCTCCATTGATTGATTAATTATTTCAAACTATATAAGTGATTATTTTTAGCAAATCATTCATTTTTCACGAAATAAGAGGAATTTAAGATTGTGATGCAAAACACATGAAAGGGCTTCATTGATGTGCCTTCTGGAGCCTTAATTAGAAAAATGAGTCTAACCGTCAAAAAATATTCAATTTATCCTTACTTTTGGTCGAAACTATATTCTGCATCTAATGTTTTGTATTTGAAATGATGGAGTCCAGCAGATATATATTCTATATAATGACTTAAAACAATCGGCTCAAGACTTAATAATCAAAGCATGAGAGAGTCTGTTCATATCATATCAAACTTTATAACAGTGACATTAATTATTTTAACATACGTCAAGTCACGAATATAATATAACTTGGTTTGCATGGATCCATCCATGCAAAGACGACTTGCAAATTGACTTGGAGAGCTGTACTTATTACTCTTGTCAGATATATAAGCAACGACGAACAGGAACAGCAACTTCGCTAGCAATGTGTCTTGCGACTTATAAGTCGCCCCAAAACAAATCACAATCCAGCTCCTTTCTCTTTTTGTCTGGTGGAACAAGTCCAAAGGAGGGGAAGATGTCAAAACACGTGCTTCATTCTCAGCATCGTCAAATAGGGATGATATCATGTAACGTAATCACAGTGACGAGGCCGTCAATCGCCACGATGTCGTCACCCCATAGTTTCAACTTTTCAAGGTTGAAGATATTGCGAATCTGTGACTTTTGCAATGCATATCATATGGTCTTGCCATTTGTTGTCTTCGTGTTCGGTGACTGCTCTCGGCTGTAAGTCTTTTTCTTTACGTGAGCATCAGCTCACGCAGAGGACGTCACAGACAGAAAGCACAGCGTAGTCTTGATCACGTGTCGTGTACTATTAGCTATGTTGACCTGGAACAGCGATTAGATCAACACCTCGAATTTTCTCTGGGTCAACAAAATAAAGAGTCGTCAACGATTCATTGCGAAATGAGCGAACAATGGCACCACTTCATTTGCGCAAAAAGAGGAAGCAGGTAGGGAGCGATGCCCTCAAGATTAATCCTTTCTTTTGTTTTCAGTTGATACGATTTAGCATACGTAACGAAGTCGAGTCAAGCATTCCATCATCATAGTAATTCTCGTTATTTTCCTAATAGACAACATCATGCTTTAATTGCTCCTCTTTTTTGGTTTTTTTGTTTCATCAGATTATATTTACATTTAGATAGGGAAAGGGACACTAAAAGTGTCATAACTTTCGTATGATACTTATTTTGGTGTCAAAATTTTTCAACCAATTACTTCTGTACCACTTTGATTAAAAAAAATCACTTATGTACTAACTCCAATTTGAGATGTCGAAAAACCAAAGTAGCAATATTCTAACACTTTTTTTCAAACGACGTGGCAATAATTCAACATAAATGCCCTAAAACGATGATGCTACACATGTTTGCCCCAAATTTAACAAAATTGGGGACAAACTGGCTCAAATCTTCCATCTCCTTCAAACCCTAATTCAGATTGAGGCATTTTGGGACAAATTAAGAGCTGAATCTTTCCGAGGCATTTTGGAACAAAATTAAGAGCTGAATCTTGCAATGTCTTGCTTCCACACCAATTATAACAAACAAGCACCTATTTATTTAAACCCTAATCTCACACTCAAGAATTAGGAACAAGTTCAGTCTCTTATTCAAACCTTAACCTTCCAATGGAGGTCTGCTACTTCATTTGTATGATTTTCTTTTGCCGGAATTGAAATTTCCCGGTGGAAGAGGACGTCCGCGCTCTGACAAACCCAACCCAAATGAAAACTCCCAACATTTTCTTTTGGTCTGCCCAAGCTTTCTTAGTGAGCAGAGTTTGAACAGAGAGAAAAGGGACAAAGAAAGTGATTAAAAATTTAAAAAAAAAAGAATGAGAAAAGATGAGATGTACCCAAGAAGGAGTGAGATCTCCCTTCGAATTGCCTGAGATTTTTTTCTTTGGTAATTTGCTAGAAGCTTGCCGGTTTTTTTTGTTAGAGGAGGAGGAGGAGGAGGAGGAGGAGGAGAGAGAGTTGTAATATGAAACATGGTCTTTTAATCAAGAACGGCCAGGTTATGGTCCATGTTGGGTTTCCTTTTCTATAAAAAAAAACCACGTTGAAATTACAAATTTATAAAAAAAAAAGCTACATAGGATAAATTGTTGGAATATATTATCAAAGGCATTAAGTGATCGTTTTTCCATTTATGTGACATTCAAGAGTTCACTCGAAAAGTTTTGGCATTAAAGTGAGCAAGGTACGAAAGTTATAGTATCTCTAGTATCATTTTCTCCATTTTGATACATAGACACGTTTTCTAGCAATTTAAATTTTGGGGTATAACACATTGGCAATATCAGAAATACTAAAATGATTCTTTTGTATATACTAATGGACCCATGTCACAAATTCTAATATATCCGTTCAAATTAGTAGACGTCAATGAGGTAGTCTGGCTTTTGATGATGGTGAAGGAGGTCTACTCCAAAGTTATTAAACGAAGAAATGGACATATATATGCAGACCCTTATATTAGATTGACCCTCATGTATCCATCGAATTCAAATTTGTATACATTGAGTTTTGACGTTCAAATTGGTGACTAGGGTATTTTGGATTATGCATATTTGTTTTTAGGGTTTTCTGAAGGGAGGCTGTAAAATGGATGTGTTGCACAACACTTCTCAAATCCTAGCCTCCACATTCTCCCTCTTATCTTCTTGTTAGATATTTAGATTTTGTGACTCACCAATTGATTTTTTTTAACCTTTTGTATTATACTCTTGTACTTGTTGTTGAAGATAATATCTTGTGTCTCGTGTAGTTTTTATTTTGCTTTCATCCTTTGTCGTGCTTTGATTTGCGCATCTTTTGGTGTTGTTCCGCAACAATATATGCACATATCGATTTCATGTAAAAATTGTTATGTACCTCTGTTTCTTTACTGGAAGATCGAAGAGAAAGGCAAATGGGTGATCTTCGAATGTAGAGAAACAGTCAGGTTACGAAGCTTAATTGTTTGTCAATGCCTCGTCAATACGGACTCCTATCTGAACAACACAACACGCGTCTCTCATTGCATGAACAATTGTGCACGTAATACCAAGGAAGAGCAATTTACATGTTTGGACAGGAAACGGAACTTTATATGAACATTTCACCTAGTTCTCATATATAAGACTATAATTAGCATAAGATATAGCAGAGCATCCTCTAACAAATTTACCAACTATTTTCCATTATCTTGTCTTCACTGGTTCAAGCAATTTGAATATTCCACACATTTCGAGATTTTCATTCATCGTTTAAAAAAATGGAGAATTTCTATGTTAGTTCCGAGGCACATTTAATGTTCTAACGACCATAAAAGCAAGCAATTTCCAGGAAATTTCATAGTCATTGATTTCCTTTCCCCGTTTTGAAAAACTCGAGGAGGTGGAACCCCTGCAATCCTCTGGTCTTCATCCCTATGTTGTTTCTTCTAAGTTGAGACATCCCGATTCTTCAAAAAAGTGTCGGCTAAATTAGTCATATATACATACTATGATTAAGGATGTTTGTTTTTACATTACCAAGAAAATTATTAGGCCAAAAGTTTATTCTGAATATGTATCAGCGATCTCGTAACCTAGGGTGGACTTCGGCTAATTATTAATGATATTGTCAAATTGTTTTACTCGAGTCCATAGATTAGACTCGATCAATTGATAGACCACATCACGAGTCCGGAAATGGAAAAACATCCTAATTTATATCCCATCTAATTTAAGTAATTATCAAAGTAAGAACATTTGAGGTGGTTTTGAGGAAATTGATTAATAATTATCAAAACTAGAATCCGAGGTGATTTCAAGGAAATCGTGTGAATATAGTTTTACGGTGTTTTGAATCTTGTACGGTAATTATAAGGTATAAAAATATAAGGATTTTTGAGGTGATTTCGGGAAAATTTCGTTTTTTATATATATTTCTTAGACCGTGTGTTGTCAGATCCTAAACTCCTCGTCGCAGTCAAAGAAGATTCATTATATAAGTGCATATATGTTGTGGTCTCCTACTTCGTTCAATGAAAGCACACCCACTAGGTTCATGAACACGTCGGACATGGCCAGCACCCACAATCGCAGCTTAGAAGTCACCGTCATCTCCGGCGAAGACCTCCGCATCAACGACCGGCCCATCAAGAACAATGCCTTCGTCACTGTGAAGGCCGACTCTTGCGGCTCGCCTTCATTGCAAGACTCGACGAAAACCGATGCGCTGAGCGAGAGCTACCCTTACTGGGACGAGAAGCTCCACTTAGACTTGCCTGCGGGCTCGCGCTACCTTGTCGTCGAGGTCTACCGGAGGAGCTCTGCGGCCGGAGACAGGCTCATCGGGACAGCCTGGATTCCGGTGTCGGACTTCGTCGGAGACTACACGCCGGAGAATTACCTGCATTTCTTGAGTTACAGGCTGGTAGACGCCAAAGGCCTGCGCGACGGGATCATCAATATCTCAGTCAGGGTCGTCCCGTCGTCATGTAAAGGGACTGCTGCATCGCCTTCGTCGCCGTCCGTGCCCAAGTTCGGGATTCCAGCTGATCGGTGTGGGACAGGAGGGACGGTGACCGGCGTGCCGGTTTGGTATCCCAATCAATGGAATTCTTGAGAAACACGGGTGTTTAGATTCTAAAGTTTCAGGAGGCAAAGAAGGTATCGAGATTGATGAGTTTGGGATTCTTTGGTATGTCAGTTACGGTTTGGGTTTTGGTCACGCAAGTGATGATCGTATTGGCGTAGACAGAATCGTGATACAAATGACGAAAATTATTGACTAATTCCGTATTTATTATAGATTTTGCACATGCTATAAGCATTTATTTTTCCCTCCTTTATAAACTCAAATCTTTAAAGATTTTCTGGACATTTTTCGCTTTTTTTTAGCGAAAAAAGTGTAGTTTGTGGAGAATTTCTGCGATATAAATTAGTTGATCGCCCATAGTGAACATAGACTGGGTCAATTCGAAATAGTAATCGGAGGCACTTGTATGAGCTCCAAAAGCCAAAGCTCACGTGATTGGACTTCAAATTTCGTTTACTGAAAAAGCATCAAAACCGATGAATTTGGTCAGCAATTGAACATCTTTTTGGTGTCACTTTGTTAGAATTTGTTCCCTTTTTCAGTTTGTGGTTCGGTGTTGGTGGTGTGAATTCCCAACATGAGATTGCGTTTGCGTAGTAAAGTTGAACTATTCTTTCGTTGGCCAAAAAAGAAAGAAAAGTAGGAAGTGTTCTCTTCTCTCTAAACAAGTTTGATGCATTACATAGATTGATTTCGCAATTAGTTTTGATCGGAGGCGCATTGTATATTTTGAATAGGTTGAGTAGATACTCGAAAATCACGAAGATTTTTGTTTTTGGTCGAAAATAATCTGGAAGATGGCTTGCTAAAAAAAGCTATACCCCCAATAACTTGAAAGATGTTATTAGGTGCCACATGGTAATCTGAACTGTAAACTCTAAAGATCATTTGGATTTCATTTATCTAATCTAATATTGGATTGTTGTATATGCTCTCGATGATCATTTTCTTTTTGCCCATAATTGAGTCTGTCGTGGAATGGTGTGCATTACAACCATTAATGATGATTAATCTCCACCATCTTGTTGCAGATTGTGCGATGTATTTTTTTTCCCTGGAGCCGTATAATGTAAAAATTTCTCCAAAAAAGAGCACCAGCACATTGGTCCTTTATGTCATAACGCATGTCATGCGACTTGTCCTTAATGTTCTATTTCCAACGTGAGAGAACAATGTGCATCGATGTATCTTACTAGTTCCATAAATAAGATAAATTGTGAGTCAAAACTCAATTAAGTAGCCCGAATAATATGAGACTATTCGCCTTAGCCATTCTGATTATTGAAACGATGTTATGTTTATAATCCTACATATGAGTCCTTTTTCTTAAAACAGTTAGCCAACTCATGGTCCATTCTCAAATTTCTCCTGCGCCTTCCGAGGGAAACCCCAGGAAAATGTATCAATGTCTCGATTAAAGTTTTGCTTCCATCTCATGAAAGCAATCGTATCAATCTAAGATCTCGATGAGGCTTGTAAAAGCGTTCAATCGTGATTCACAATAAACTTTGCAAAACTATTGAAAAATTCATAATTTAGAAAATATTTTTCTAAAACGATTGCTCGTTTCGGTTGAAATAATTAGTTTACGATAAACATTTTGTTTGTCGACAATAATTAATGCCTCAATATTTTCATCTTTATTTGTGATACAAATGATCTTTTTAGGAAAATATTTTTCAAATTACTAATTTTTCGTAAAATAAACGGAGCCTATATTATTCCTTGGCCTTTTAAAAACATTTTCTTGTTTTCATAAGCGAATCTAATCTATGTCGGCCCTCATTTGGATGATATTCATCCATATATTCTACTGAAAAATCAAGAGAATAGGTTTTATTGAACCGACCTCAACAAAGTCAAGGCGTGTCCACGTGTCGCCCACGTGTTCACCAAATCCGCTCCAGGCATTCACACGTGGCGATCGTAGCATCTTAAGCGGCCTGAATTATCTACTTTTTTTTTTAAATTAAACTTTTATCACGCATTCCATTATTAACGTTGGTTTCACATGGTTCAATGACTGAGAGTAGTTACATATTATTATTTTTAGGTCCAACCATTGAAAAAAGTTCTCAGTTGGCGTATTCTGTAAGGTAGTGAATATAAAATGTCACATGGTGTCGCCACATAAGGACGGTAAAATTTGCCTGCCCACATGTTTCATAATTTATAAGATGAAATTTAGATGGTGCGAATGGACTTCGACCGATTTATGTGTTGTTCAAAAGAATATATATATATATGTTATGGTTAAAAATTATACAAAAAATCATAAGCTTATTACACTTTGACCAATTCAGTTATAAACTTTTTAATTGTATCAATTGAATTATAAACCCCATCACATTTCCCAAATTAAATCCATTTGATTAATTTTGGCCGGAAATCGCTGACGACGATATTGGCTGTCCTAGTGGCATGACCGGTGCTATATACAATTTATAATAACATTTTAATATTTTTTTTCAATTTTTTATTAATTTTTCCTTTTTTTTATTTTCATTCTTTTCTTTTGGGCTCAGTCCCCAACTTACTGTTTCAATTGCAATCTGACCAACCCAAAGCTTGGCTAGTCACGTTTAGAAGGAAAAGTGTCAGAAAAGTCCTAAATCTTTTATATTGGTGCCAATTTATCCTAAACTTTTTTTTGTGCAAATTCAATCCTAAACTTTTTATCTTTATGTTACTTACTTTTATAAATTTTTTTTTTTATCTTTATGCCAATTCAATCCTTCCGGCTAATTTTGACTGGATTTTGCTGACGTGGACGTAGACTAGCCTGCGTGGCACTACCGGCGATAACGTAGACAACTTTTAATAATATTTTAATATTTTTTGATTTTTTTATATTTCTTTTTTTTATTCCCTTTCTTCTTCCTCTAGTCAGTCGCTGGCCTTTGGGGAGCCTCGCCCGGCTGACCACTAGCGAGGGCACCGAGGTTCGACCCTCGTCGGATGGCCCCGAGAGAAGCCTTGCGCTGGGTTGGGCAAGGCTCGCCCTCACCGGATCAGGCTAGGGTTGAGCCTTGTCCGCCGTGGGGGAGGCTTGACCTCACTAGATCCGATGAGGTCGTACCTCACCCAGCCCAGCTCAAGGCCGCCCTTACAGCCATCAGACGAGGTCGTGCCACACCCAGCCCAGCTCGAGGCCGCCCTAGTGGCCATCCGGTGAGGGCTCAAGCCTCGCGCTGGGCTGGGTGAGGCTCGCCCTCACCGGATCTGGTGAGGGTCGAGCCTCACCAGTTATGGGAGAGGCTCAACCTTCGCCAGCCATGGGTGAGGCCCGACTTTACCAGATCCAGCGATGTTGTGCCTCGCCTAGCTACTGGTGAGGCTCGCCATCGTCGTCGTTGGTGAGGGCAAGCCTTGCCAATGGCCGGCGGGGCTCACCGGCCTTGGCCTCCAGTCGGTCACTATCTAGTGACCAGTTGGAGGAAGAAGAAAGAGAAAAAAAAAATAAAAAAATAATTTTTTTTCGAAAAATATTAAAAATATTATTAAAAGTAGTCCACGTCATTGCCGGCAGTGCCACATAGGTTGGCTAGCATCTACGTCAACAAAATCCGATCAAAATTAGTCGAAAGGACTAAATTGGCACCAAGACAAAAGGTTTAGGACTGAATTGGCACAAAAAAAAAATTTAGAACTAAATTAGCATAAATGCAAAAGGTTTATGGCTTTTCTAACACTTTTCCTCACGTTCAGATCCTTTGGAAAGTAAATTTCGAGAAAAATATTCCCATTTAAAAACTATACTAAATACCTAGATAATTTATATGCAAGAATTTAACATGAAATATTTTTATGGAAAAACAAGTTTCCAACTCTTTTTTGGAAATTTGTAAACATGATCTTTGGACAAAAATTTAGGTGTCAACAAAGAACGGGTAACTAGATTTTCGACACTATTTTGCAATTCAGATTAAATTGTGAAATACTAAAAAAAAAGTTCCAAATATGCGATTTTTAACTTTAGAAACCTACAAACCTATTCCAAAAATACACCCCTAAGATCAAGATTGGCTAGCTAATTAGATTGAAATTTAATTTTCAATTTTGAAATTTAGATTCGCTTGAACTATTTGAGTAAAAAAATAGGCAACTAAGTGTGTATTCATAAGCGGTCGTAAATAGAAATTTTTAATTTTTTATATATTTTTTATGATTAAAAACATGAAACCATAAATTAAAATCAACAACCATCTAAAGGAAAAGTGATAACATGATTAAAAACAGGAGACCATAAATTAAAATCAACAACCTTCTAAAGGAAAAGTGACAACATGATGCAGGGTAAGATGATATCTTGTTGTGCATAATGGGGCATGTAAAATTGATTAGATATGATATAGATAAAGTCGGTTTTGTTGGTTCGCTTGATAAAAAAGAGAAACAATATATTGAAGAGACAGAAGAAGATATTCCGGTTAGTCAATTGAAAAAATGAGTGTTTAGCCAAAATGTGGGTGAAAATAGCGCCGCCCTCTTTGAATTGATTTTATATATATATATATATATATATATGGAGTTTTAAGAATAATTTTATTTTTTAACAACAAAGAAAATGCGGATGATGTTTAAATTTAACCAATGATATTGTATTTTCTTCTCCCTTTTTTTGGTCCTTCGTCCATTAACAAGAAACTAAGGCTCTATTTGTTTCGCGAAAAATGAATATTATGAAAAGCATTTTCCTAAAAATGATATCACTTGTATCTTTTATAATAATTAATCAGTTAAAAATATTTTCATTACCGATAACGAATTATGTATATAATAGTTTTCGTAGATGATGGAATTATTTTCCGTTCACTAATTGTTTTAAGCAATATAAGCTATTGTTTTCAAGAAAATGTTTATCAAATCGTTTATTTTTCCAAGAAATAAACGGAACCTAATTGCATGCAAACTTGATCCTAAGCTAATCTTCGTGATCGCGACCACTGGAGGCTCGGTATCAGTGCATTTTTGCCTCTGATAGGCTCCAAAGGCCAGAAACATTATTCAGTTGTCGAGCAGGTTATATCCAAAGCAGGCCAACATGGAGACTCATGCAATTGCAAATGCACGCCGTAATTGAACGTCTCCATTCGCATGTCCTCACGCGCGTCAACCTAGCTCTACTTAAGAAAACAAAATTGGCTTTCTCCCTTAAAAGAATTGCGTTCAGCAATTCGTTGAACAAGTGAGACTTTGCGATTAGATTTAATAACTTACAAATTACTTCGATCTAAATCCACGAGGAGACCAAGACGTGTATACTTGTTCAAATTTAATAGACCAGCATCATGTTCTAAGAAATAACCTCTGAATGAATTTAGTATTATTTTCTTCCTTCCAATACACCATATTTATTACATATCAAGAAGTGAAGCCACGTATCATTTGATCCGAGTCACATAAGTATAGCACAATATTTATAATCTTACATGGCTAAGGAAAATTGTTAGGAAAAAGTTTATTCTGAAAAAGCATGAGTGATCTCCTAACCTAGGGAGGTATTTGGCTAATTAATAATGATATTGTCAATTTGTTTTCCTCTAGTCTATAGATTAGACTCCGATTACTTGATAGACCACATCACTAGTCCAAAATTGGAAAAGCATCCTTAATCATTACCCATCTAATTTAAGTTACTATCAAAGTAATAACTTTGAAGTGGTTTCGAGGAAATTGCGAGATTCATCTCATTGTAACTGAATAATTACCAAAATTAGAGCCGTGAGATGATTTTAAGTAAATTACACGGACACATTTTTATCATATCTCGATCACGTATAGTAATTGTAAGCATGAAAAAGTAAGGATTCTTGAGGTGATTTCGAAGAAACCGTAAAGGTTTTAGATATAGAAGCAAGATAGTACTTCTCCACCGCTTTGTCTTTCGTGCATATGCATTATTTAAAGAAGCGTCTACATTTCCTTGTCCGAGTCTTTCTCGGATCCTAATCTCCTCGTCGCAACCAAAGAAGAACCGTTCCATATGTACAAATATATATTGTGGTCACCTGTTCCGTTCCATGAGAAGCACGCCCACCAGTTTCATGAAAATGTCAGACATGGCCAACACCCACACCCGCAGCTTAGAAGTCACCGTCATCTCCGGCGAAGACCTCCGCATCAACGACCGGCCCATCAAGAACAACGCCTTCGTCACCGTCAAGGCTGACTCTCGCGGCTCGTCATCATTGCAAGACTCGACGAAACCCGACGCGCGGAGTGAGAGCTACCCTTACTGGGACGAGAAGCTCCACGTGGAGTTGCCCCCGGGCTCTCACCACGTTGTCGTGGAGGTCTGCCGGAGGAGCTCCGCGGCTGGAGACCAGCTCGTCGGGACGGCCTGGATTCCTGTGTCGGACTTCGTCGGAGACTACACGCCGGAGAATTACCTGCATTTCTTGAGTTACAGGCTGAGAGACGCCAAAGGCCTGCCCAACGGGATCATCAACATCTCGGTCAGGGTCGTCACGTCCTCATATGGGACCGCCGCGCCGTCTTCGTCGCCGTCGGAACCAAAGTTCGGGATGCCGGTGGAGCTGGAGAAGAACGGGGGGACGGTGACCGGCGTGCCGGTTTGGTATCCCAATCCATGGAAATCTTGAGAGACACGTGTGTTTCGATTGTAAACTTTCAGATGTTAAAGAAGGTATCGAGATTCACGAGTTTGGGATTCTTTGATCTGTCGCTTACGGTTTGGTTTCGGACATGAAAGTGATCGTCGGTTTGTCGTAGCTTCAAGCGTGCAAGTGGCACATGTTGATTTGATTTTTTGTAGACTTATTTTATTGATGTTTTCGGTCCCTATCTCTCTCTCTCTATCTATTACAAGGCACGCTAAATTGTGCCATTTCATCTCAAAATCTTATCAAAATATTTCATGAGAGCCCGTTTTTATTTATTAAGATCAATCACAACATCATTATTAGAATCAAAATAGACAGAATCGTGATATAAATAACCAAAATTTTTTTCACTAATCCCGTAAATGTCTTAAATTCTGTGTTTTAGTTTAGATATTGCACATGCTACAAGCATTTTGTTTTTCCCTCCTATATAAACTCAAATCTTGAAATACTTTGTAGACCCGTCTAAAACTTTTCTTTTTTCATATGCCTATATTTCTGCTTTTCTTTTTCTAGTGAAAAAAGAAAGTAACCTGTGGAGAATTTCCACCATTATAAACAAGGGGATCAGCCACAGTGAATAATGAATATAGACTGGGTCAATTCCAAGTAGAAATTGGAGACACTTGTATGAACTCAAATGGACAAAGTTCTCATCAACCTATCATGCAAAATTACTTGTCAAACCAAAAAAGGAGGAGCTTGTTCTAAAAAATTCTTCACCGTTCGCGCGATTTGACTTTAAATTTAGTTTGGTAAAAAAGTAGAAAGGGTGGTGAATTTAGAATTCTTTGGTCTTTAAGTTACGTTTTGGTTTTGGTCATCCATTGCGATCATCTTTTTAGTTGGCGTAGGTAGGTGGTGCGAACTTCCAATACGAAATTTGCTTTTGCGTAGTAAGGTGGAACTACTCTTTCGTTGGGTAAACAAGGAAGGAAAACCAGGAAGTGTTGTCTGAACAAGTATGATACATTAATACAGGCTCGGTCAATTACTAAAAGATGAGATCAGAGAAAGATTAATATAAGGGATATACGAGGGTGCATTTTCACAGCTAATTTTCCAAAGAATTCTTTAAAGCGATACTCCCAACAACTTGGAAGATTCTATTAGGTGCTACATAATAATTTGAGTAAACCCTAAAGATCATTTGGATTTCACTTATCTAATCTAATATTATAATGTTGTATATATGCTCTCAATGATCATTTTTGCCCATACATTGAGTCTGTCATGGAATGGTGCATCACAATCATTGATAAAGATTAATCACTATGATCTTATTGCAGATTGTGTCAAAATTCAATTAAATAGCCCAAACGGTATAGGATTGTCCACCTAAGTAATTCGGATAATTGAAGCAGATAAGAATATTGTGGAAAATCTTTTTTTTTAGTGATATGATAAAAAATACACCAACTTATTTATAGGTTAATTATTAGATAATTATATAAGATAACATCATAATCAAAATATGCACAATCCGACGAGATATATCTTTAATTATTAGATAGATATACGCATAATCTCGAGAGATATGAAGAATTACTAGAAATATCTTAATTATCTCTAGAAAAAGAAAATCTTAATGTTTACAATCCCATAGAGAGTGCTTTTCATAAACTAGTTAGCCAACTCATGGTCATTCTCAAATTTCTCTTGCACTTTCCTTGGAAAACCCAGAAAAATAGATGAGCGTCTTGATTAAGTTTACTTCCATTTCATTAAAATAGCGATCTCAACGAGGCTTTCTGAATGAACTTTGCAACACCTATATTACTCCTTTTCATTTCCAAAAAAATCTTTTTGTGACTTAATATGAACTCGATGTCTATGCATGTCATCCATTTCGTCAATTGAATTTTCACATAGAAAAAATCTAATCTATGTCGGCCCTCGTTTGGATAATATCCATTCATATATTCTACTAAAGAAAATCAAGAGCCTAGGTTTTTATTGGACCGGTGCATCCATACGTTCTCGTGAAAAAAACGTATGAAAGTTTCCTGACTTCTCCACGAAAAAAAGAAGTGGATAACGTTAAGGAGGACGACTTAAGCTTAACAAAGTCAAAGCATGTCCGCCGTATGGCACACGTGTTCACCAAATCCGCCCCATGCATTCAAACATGGCGCTCCTATCTCCCTTCAGCGGCCTGAATCATCCACTTGTTCTTTGATAAAGACTATACCACCATAAATCTGGGACCAGTTATTATTATCATCTTCTTTGGTCAAACGATTGCCAAGTGTTCCTCTGTTGGCGTGTTCTACAAGGTAGCTACGTGGTGGCGCCGCCGCCTCAGGACATTGAAATTTTCCGGGCGGCGGCCACGTGGTTAATAATTTATAAAGGTGAAATCGAGGTGGCGCAAGTGGACTTCAACCGATTTAGGTGCCCTACTTTGCGGGGAATTTTTTCGAAAAGAAAACATACCGCGTGCTCTCGTTGACCGAATTGCAACGGTTTTTTTACGGAGAAACCTGCTTACTCCAGGATATTTCTCATAACACAGTGAAAATTAGACCGACAAACTTTGACTAAACATGGTGTGTGTTTTTGGAACTGATTATACATATGTGTGGAAAATGTAAGAGTAATTCGATTTCAAACATGAAGGAAAACGCACACGACTCTTTAAATAATAGACAATGACATTGTCCTCTTCTTTTTGTGTTCGCCAATTAACAAGAAACTATGCAAACGGTTAGAATAATATAAAATTGATTGTTGAATATTTGAGCATGTTGGTTTCTTAGCTACAGATTTGGTTGTTGGTATTCTTCAAGGATTACCTTGATTTATGGTGGGCGACAGAGGAGGAATGAACTTCAATCGGCCAAGCACGATTCATGGTAGGCACCGGAAAAGAATGGAGAGAAGAGGAGAAAAATGGGAAAAGTGCCCAAAAAATCCTAAACCTTTTGCATTAATGTCAATTTAGTCCTAAATTTGTTTGTGGTGCCAATTCAGTTCTAAACCTTTTGTATTGATGTCGATTTAGTCCTAAACCTTTTTTTTATGCCAATTAAGTCCTAAACCTTTTAAATTGGTGTCGATTTAATCCTAAACATTTTGGTTTTGTGCCAATTTAGTCCTTCCGGTCAATTTTGACCAGAATTTGCCGACGTGGACGCTTGCCGGCCGGCGGCCGTTCACCAGAGCCGATGTGGTGCCAATGTGGACAAATTTAATAATATTTTAATTTTTTTGAATTTTAATTTTTTTTCCTTTTTTTTATTTTTTTTTCTCTTTTTTTTTTGGGTTCTCTCCCTCCTTTCTCTAGCCGGTTGCCGGTCCGGCGACCGACCAGAGGCCAGAGGCCAGCAAGCTCGACCTCGCCGGATGCAGGGGCAAGGCCGCCCTCGCCAGTGGCCGGTGAGGTCGAGCTAGCCGGCCTCTGGCCTCTGGCCGGTCGCTGAATTCACGCCATAATTGAATGTTTCCATTTGTATGTCTGCATGCGCGTCACCTAACCCTGTGAGAGAAAGAGAATTGGCTTTTTCCCATTAAAGAATTGCGTTCAACTATATGTTTAACAAGTGAGACGTTGGCGATTAGATATAATAACTCACAAATAATCACGTGTCATTTGATTTTTTTTTTTTTGATAACTCAGGGAACCCCCGCACGGCCGATAGCCGGGGAGTAAACCCTGGGGGCGACACGTGCTAGCCACCACACACGTGCCACCGGTTAAGTCACCCTATGGCGCCCGAGATTCGAACACTCAACCTTTTGCGAGAGGAAGAGTGCGCGTTCCAGCAGCGCCACCCAGGCGGGTGGTGTCATTTGATTTACAGTTGTAGACACCAAAAAATATCTCAGGTTTTAGAGTCGATAGTCAAAGAGATAATGACACAAATAATCGCTGAACTTTGACATAATATGTAATGTGGTCCTTAAACTTTTAATTTATTCAATATGATCCAAGCACTTTAGCTTATTGTGTAATGTCATCCCCGAACTTTTAATTTGTTCAATATGATCCCTAAATTTTTGATATATATAGTCTCTAAACTATATGAAAATGTTCAATATTATCCTCAATAATTTAAAATTCTAAAAATAATTAAAAATTTCGAATTTTTTGGTAATTTTTTTCTAGAAAATCAAATCAGATACCAATTGGTGGAAAATATTTTCCATTTCATTTTTAGGTTTCAGCCAAACACCAGAAAATATTATTATTTTCCTGAAAAATGGCTTCCTAGAAAACATTTTCAAGAAACATCACGTTTTCCGCGAAACGAAAATTAGTCGGAGTTACGTATCATTTAATTTGAGTTACATAAATAAACACAAAATTTATACTTTTCCATGATTGATTTTGACACTGTATCATGGATTCTAATTAGTTTACCTTAGGCTGTGTTCGTTTCCAGAAAAATATTCTTCCGGAAAACATTTTCCGCATTTTTCGGTGTTCGGGAGCGGAAAATGTTTTTCCGTGGGAAAACATTTTCCTTGCCCATCGCCAAATCCTTCATTGTTTTGAGGAAAATGATTTCCTCTTTTCATTGTTCGGGCGCCGGTTGCTGATCGCCGCCTGTCGCCACCCCCCGCCGCCTAAACAAGCCTACGTTCCACGTAGGGTTGTTTAGTTTATGGAAAACTTATCAATCTACATAAAACATTTTTCATAAACAAGCCTAGTTTTGGGGAAATGACTTCTCCTTCTATCAAGAAGAAAATCATTTTTCCTAAATCGCTAAATAAATAAAAACTATCAATTTTCCTTAAAAATAATTTCTTTTATCACGAAGTCTTCAACGAAACAAACACATCTTCATTTTTCCGCGCCTTTTCTTCCTTCCTGGTTCTTCAATTAGGTATGGTGGGTAACATATGAATATTTATCCATATGAGTATTTAATTAAAAATAACTGTGGATAACGTGTGCCTATATATGTGTGTGTAATCTACGAATTAAAAATTTGATTAGAGGAAGAGGGTCCGATCCTATCCCCTCTGATGAATTGAATTAGTCAACATATACAAATATTTTCTTCGTTTGTACTTATGGCTACGACTTTTCAGCCGCGAAAACCAACTTTAACTCGTCTCTTGAACCCCGTCGCCAATCTCTCGCGTAATACAAATATTACCGCGTCAAGCTCGGTACATACGCAGAAGAAGAAACAGAAACCGCCCACCTCCTTCTTCCTCCTTTCTCTCTCCCTTCCTTCACAACCCCTTATATATAGATCCAAACCACACACCCTCTTTCCTCTTCATAGTCTTCTTCATCTCAACACTTCTCATTACATTCATCTCCTCCATTTCTTCCAATCACAAGCTTCAAGCTTTCCAAGCGGTGATCTTCAACCCAAAAAAGGAAAAAAAGAAGATGAAGCGAGCCTTGGAAATCACCGTAATGTCCGCAGAAAACATACGGCTCAACAAAAAGCCCGTGAAGAATGCCGTCGTGGCGGTCCGGGTGGAGCCCGGCAACGAGTGCTCGACCAAACCGGCTCTGGACAGTGGAACAAACCCTACGTGGAACGAGAATGTCATGGTTGACCTACCGCTACATACGGGCTTCATTACCGTGGAAGTGAAGTGCAAGAGCTCGTCGGGTAGTTACAAGCTCGTTGGCGGGGCGACCGTACCGGTTTCGGACTTCGCTGGGGATTTTGGCACGCCGGAGGGCTACGTGCATTTTCTGAGTTATAGGTTGAGGGATTCTAATGGCGTCCGGACGGATGGCATCATTAACATTTTGTCGAAAATGGCTGTGCCAGCACCGACACGCATGTATGAGGTTCCGCGACCAGAGATCGGAGTGCCGGTCAGTGATCAGACGAAGATGATGGCGGCCGGCGGATTGGTGACTGGAGTCCCAGTTTGGTACGCCCGGCCTTGTAGATGTTGAAGCCAGAGCTGATCAAACTAAGTTGACCTTTTTGTGTTTAGACTGTTTTCTCTTGTGCCAACATAACATTGTAAACACAGTATGTGCAATTGAAAATTTCGATGGACCAATAATATATGGGTATGGTAAACATCCTCAATTTGAGGCCGGCCATTCTATTTCTAAAACGCGACTTTCTTTTTTCTTTTCTCATGGGCTTTCTCTTGGCTCTCAGCTATACAATCTTGCTTCCTAACTATCATAGAGTTATCATCTACCTGCAAAATGCTCTGGTTTATATTTGAACACTGTAATATATTCACTGCAAAAAGCTCTGGTTAGGAAGCTACTTTTAACTTGGCTTCAAAGTGTTGAAGTGGAGAATATGCGCTCTCGAAGTCGATTGTATGCATCTGGTCACGTCACGGGAGGCGAGATTTGTCTTTTAACCATTGCCTACGTGGGTTGAACCAATCAAAGCCACTAATCACATGAGTCTCACTTGAAACCCAGATGGATCTTACCAATATTAATGACTCAGATTATATATGGTCTCTGGATCCATGTTCATTTGAGTACTTTTCCTTTAGGAGACAATTACAACACGATATAATTATAGCTAAAATGGATAGATTTCGAGCATATATGATGAAAGGGCTAAGAATGCGTTTGGTTAAGCTTCAGGGAGATGTAAAGCCAATTCCCCAAAGATTTTTCAATGAAGGTGTATTTGCCGAAAGCAGATAAGGTTTGGATATCTGATTTTGGCTTATATTTTTTAAAGCAACTTAGAAGTAAAAAAAGAAAAAAGAAAAGAGGGCAGGCAACTGGGCGACCAGAGACAAACAGGCGAGAATATTGGCGAGCTTTGGCGGAGGCCACAAGCAAGCATTGGCGGCAACCAAAGGCGATGGTCGGCCAGGTGAACATTAACCGGGGTCAATGAAGCCATGGATGGTTCTCTTCTCAGTCTCAGTTCTGCTCACTGTCGAAGCTTCGTGTTCGCAGACAACGATATGCACAACGCCTAAGTGTGGATGAACCGAGCAGGTGATCCGTCGTCTAGGCAAAATAAGCTGTACAATGTTCTTTTCCTCTTTGAATTCTCCCTTTTTTCCGACCCTTTTTTCACTCTCTTCGAATCCAACCGTTAAGATTGATTCTAGGAAAATTAGATTCTAATCATAGTTCAAGAACATATGGAGATTCGTAAACAATTTTAGATGAACAGCGTGACTTTCTACCACAATCCCACCATACTCTATAAATTGACCCTTAAAAATGTGAACCTTACTCTTGTTTACGCAAGAACGAGGATCATTGGCATGCACTTTTGCAACCTGCAAAAGCTCTAAAGTTTCAAACACGAGTTTCTTATTGAGCAGTAAATTCATGTTTTTTTACGTCTAATGTTTTGTATTTAAAATGATGGAGTCCAGCGGAAATATATACTATATAATGACTTAAAACACTTGGATCACGACTTAATAATCAAAGGGGTGAGAGAGTATGTTCATATCATATCAAACTTGATGACAGTGAAAGTTATTATTTTAACATGTGTCAAGTCACGAATATAATATAACTTGGTCTGCGTTCATCCATGCAAAGACGACTTGCGAAACGACTTGGAGAGCTGTACATTAACTTTGTCATGTATATCCGCAACCACGCACGGGAACGGCAACTTCGCTAGCAAAGTCTCTCGCGACTGATCATCGGTCGCCCCAACAACAAATCACAAATCCAGCTCCATCTCTTTTTGTCTGGTGGGAAGGAAGAAAGAGTGAATAACTCCAAAGGAGGGGAAGATGTCAAATACAACTGCTTCGTGCTCTCAGTATCAGCAAATCGGAAAATTATGCTACGTAATCACAGTGACCGAGACCGATGTCGTCATGATGTCGTCACCCCGTATTTGCAAAGGCTAAGGATATTATAAATTTGTGACTTTTGCGTTGACATGGGGTCATCGTCTTCGTCGACTCCTCTTGTCGTCACACCATACTTATCCTAAGTAAGTGCGCTGTACTTAGGGTTAGTACAACGTATCGTAAGTTCCCTCTAGGTCAACAATAAGAAAATGCCGTCAATGATCGGTTGCTAGAAGAAAAAACAATAGCACTTCCTTTTTGTTTTGGTCATAAACAATAGCACTACTTCATATAGCGTAAAAAGAGAGAGCAGGGGGGGGGGGGGGGGGGGGGGAGTGATGAATATTTTCTTCCTCTTTTTTTAGTTAATACGACTTAGCATGTGTATGGAAGTTGAGTCAAGCGTTCCATCCGCATAGGAATTCTCATTATTATCCAAATGAACAACACCAGTACTCCCTGTACCAAAAAAAAAAAACAACACCAGTACTCCGCTAGATCCCCCTTATTAGCTGTTTTGTTTTGTGAATGTGCATTTTAATAACTTAAACACAATAGCAATATCAGAAATACTAAAATGATTCTTTCCTATATAAAGCCAAGCCCTTCGTTCAACATGAATCCTAATAATGGGTTCGTGTCACTAATTCTAAAAATCCCGTTAGAATCAGTAGACGTCAACGAGGTAGTTCGGCTTTATACTACGCTAAAGAAGATCTATTTCAAGAGTTTAAGTAATTAAATGAAGAAACTGACACACATACCCATATACATAGATATATATATATATATATATATATATATATATATACATGGAGAAAATTTTAAATAAGGGCATGAATGGAGACATTTACTCAAAAAACAGGGCCATAGAATGGATTTGGTTTCAAATAAAGGTTTGAATTGATTAACTTGGTCTTAGATAAAGGCCAATCTACTAATGTGATTTTATTGAGGATTGGAATAGGGGCACTTTTGTCCAGAGGAAAGGTCGGCCTCGCCATGGCTAGGTGAGGCTGGACCCCACGTTGTAAAAAAATTATCATTTCTAAGGCTCCGTTTGCTTCACAGAAAATGTTTTGCCAGGAAAAATAACAATAGTTTCCGGTGTTTGATTGTAATTTGAAAATGAACCGGAAAATATTTTTCGTCTTTGTGTAAGAGAACTTGACTTTATTTTCTTAAAGAGACATGCACAATTCGTATGATCTGGTATCATCAAAATACTTTCCGATTGCCGAGGATCCCGGCTCAAGCTTCAAGGACTTGGCCTCGGCCTCAGGAACTTGGTTTCAACCGCCGGGGTTCCCAGGCCCAAGTGTTGTGATCACGGTTGCAGGAGCCGGGATTTTTTGGACCCAGCCACTAGGGACCTAAACACAAGCGTTGAGCACCTTGTCCAATGAAATTATATCTACTACGAGATTTATAATCGTATATTACTATATAATATAAAGTCAAATTTGCATCTTTCTCGTCCAGTAATAATTTAAGTTTAACTATTAACTTGGATCACAGTTCATTAATCTTTTAATCTATTTTCTTGTATATGCATATGGGTTCATTGCATATATTTGGTAGATATTGAAGATTTTTTAATGATATTACAGTGTTTCCATGGACATTGATGCATAGTAATAATTTTTGACGTTATTCAATTATAGTGCACTTCCGTCAGATTTTACTTTTTTATCATATATTCATGCATGTTGCATATTTTAGTTTATATTTAGGAGATCATGGATTTTAGTTAGTATATTTTTCCCGGTTGATGAGTAACCGTTTGTGCACGCCTACTAATTTATTAATTTTCCCTTGGTGATTCACCCCGAGAAAGGTCACGACGATGTTTTCTTTCTTAACATTCAGAATAGAATGGTAGGAGAGTCATCCATGGAAGGGATCTAACTTAAGCTAGACAAGCAAAACATTTAGGCGAAAAACCCAATTTATGGTCCAAACAACAATTAATTACATAATCAGCCATGAAGGAAAAGACCAACAAGCTACAATTTAACTACTGCAAACATGATAATACGTGGTCTTTGTTTTAAGGAGTCGTATGAATTTAGTACACAAATGAATATGCACGTATCGATTTCATGTGAGAACTGTTATGTATCTTTGTTTTTTTTTTCCGAAGATCCAAAGGGAAAAGCATCCTGGACAAAGCAAATGGATGATCTTCAAATATAGAAAAATAATTAGGTTACGTAGCAAAATCGTTCACAAATGCCTCGTCAATTCGCACTCCCATCTGAACAACTAAAGTATTGCGTCTCTCATTGCATAGGGAATTGTACACGCAATGCCAAGCATAAGCATCTTCATATGTAAGTCTAGAATTATTATTCGAATAAAGTAGAAGCATCCGCTCATAGGCTTAAGCCAATTATTTTATATTATCTCGACTTCACGGGTTCTTGCGATTTTAATATTTTATGACTCCGAGAATTTCGCAAAAAATGAAAGAATTTAAAAAAATTCATAAAATTGATTACTTGCATCGCTTGACATAATTAATTAATGAAATAAATTTCCATCACCTATAACAATTTATCCAAAAATTTTTATGAACAATGAAAATATTTTTTGTTTATTTATTTTAATGAGAGATATAAGTTATCATTTAATTTTAAGAATTTTTTTTACAAATTAGTTATTTTTCGTGAAACAAACGAAACCTACATATTTAAAAATTTTATTGATTGTTTAAAAAAATGGGGAATATTTATGCTAGCTGTCCAAGGCACATGAAATGTCATGTTAATTCCCTAACGACTACAAAAGCCAATCGCTTTCCCAGAAATTTCATAGTCATTACGTTACTTTCCCCATTTTGAAAAATTCCGAGAGATGGAAACCTCTTCATGTTTCTTCTCAATTGAGATATCCCGATTCTTCGAAAAACCTTTAACTAAATTATTGATGTAGATGTAGTATGGTAAGGATGTTTTACCACAGTACTAAGAAAATTGTCGGGGAAAAATTTTATCCTGAATAAGTATCACTTATCTCATAGCCCAGGGAGGTATTTGGCTATTCAATAATGATATTGTCAAGTTCTTTCCTCTTTTGTCCAAAAATGGTATTGCCGATAGACCCCGTCACAAGTTCGAAATTTAAACACACCCTTATTTATGTCACATCTAATTTAAGTAATTATTAAAGTAATGACCTTTGAGGTGATTTCGAAGAAATTACGAAAATCCTTTCGTTATAACCGAAAGATTGTCAAAACTAGTATTGTGAGGCGATACGAAGGAAACTATTTTATTATATATATCATGAATGTTTTACGATGATTGTAAGTACTAAAAAGTAAAGACTCTTGATATGATTTTAAGAAAACCGTGACATCGTATATAATGGTCACAGGCGTAGAAGATGCATGTCTTTGGTACAATTGCACTCGAAGGAGCCTATATATTTCCTAGTCCGTCTCTTTCTCTTATCCTGATCTCCTCATCGCAATCAAAGAAGAATCGTTCCACAAATACATATACTTTCGTCGTCTCCGATTCCATTCTTCGAAAGCACACCCACCAGTTTTGCGAACATGTCAGACATAGCCAGCACTCACGATCGCAGCTTGGAAGTCACCATCATCTCCGGCGAAGACCTCCGCATCAACGACAGGCCCATCAAGAACAACGCCTTCGTCACCGTCAAGGCCAACTCTTGTTGCTTGCCGTCGTCGCACGGCTCGACTAAACCGGACGCGCGGGGCGAGAGCTACCCTTACTGGGACGAGAAGCTCCACGTGGAATTGCCCACGGGCTCGCGCTGCCTCGTCGCCGAGGTTCGCCGGAGGAGCTCCTCGGCCGGAGACAAGGTTGTTGGTACAGCGTGGATTCCGGTGTCGGACTTCGTCGGAGACTACACGCCCGAGAATTACCTGCATTTCTTGAGTTACAGGCTGAGAGATGCCAAAGGCCTGCGCAACGGGATCATCAATATCTCGGTGAGGGTCATCACATCGTCGTGTAAAGGGGCTTCGTCCCGTCCGTGGCGTTCCCCGCCGTCGGTGCCGGAGTTCAGGATGCCGGTGGATCGGGAGAAGAACGGCGGGACAGTGACCGGTGTGCCGGTTTGGTATCCCAATCGATGGAAATCTTGAAAAACACTTGTGTTTCGATTCTAAACTTGCAGCCGGAAAAGAAGGTATGAAAGGTTGATGAGTTTGGGAGTCTCTGGCTACGGCCTGGTTTTAGGTCAAGAAAGTGACGGTCTTGTTGGTGGAGCGTCAAGCGTCTAACGGCGTAAGCGCACATATTGGTTTTGTAAACTTTGTTACTTTAATGTATTGGGGGTCACCTGTTTGATTGGTTCGATCTCCGTTAGAGGGGCTGGAGGGTGAATGTCCGATATGAGAAAATGTCTTTCTTATAATGGCCATAAAGAAAATCATGACATATTTTCTGCCTTTAAACGTCTCTCCATCTCTATAGCACAAGGCACACTAAATTGGTGCCTCCTTTTCATCTCGAAATCTTTGTCAAAATATGTCACTAGACCATTTTATTTATTAAGATAAATGGAAATTTACCCAATTAATTATAATCATATTGTACGAATGCCAACTCAATTCTAAACTTTCTAATTTTGTCAATCGCGTTCTAAACCTTTACCCGGTATTCCAATATAGTCATTTCGATCAATTTTTGCTGGAAATTATTGACGTAGCGGTCTGACAACTAGGATGGCCAGCGGTGACTGGATCGTCACGTTAGCGCTTTTCGGCGAAAATTGACCAAAGTTGCTACATTAGAACTTCACGCAAAAGTTTAGAACTAAATTAACAAAACTGAAAAGTTTAGAATTGAACTAGAACCTATATAATAGGTTCAGGACCAATTGGATAATTTTTGCTAAACAGCAACATTAGTATTCTACAGTAAAATCAAAATAGACAGAAATGTCTATTTTGACTAATCCCATAAATGTCTACCTTTCGATGTTTTAGTTTAGATATTGCACATGCGACAAGCATTTATTTTTCCCTGCTACATTAACTCAAATCTTTAAATACTTTCTGGACATTTAAAACTTATCTTTTTCATGTGCCTATATTCTTCTTTTTGTCTAGTAAAAAAAATATTTAAACGTAAATTTTTTTTGACAATAAAAATGTTTTTCTTTGACTAAACATTTCAAGTGATAGAAGTAATCATTTATAAAAAAAATATTTTTCAAATTATTTAATTTTCGCGAAACAAAAAAAACTTATTTAAACTTACAAAGTTCAACCTATT
The DNA here is from genome assembly GCA_031216235.1 of Syzygium jambos. Classification (NCBI taxonomy): domain Eukaryota; kingdom Viridiplantae; phylum Streptophyta; class Magnoliopsida; order Myrtales; family Myrtaceae; genus Syzygium; species Syzygium jambos. The sequence goes on from CM062224.1 coordinate 1,713,487, forward strand.
ATGCATAATACTTCTCAATTGTTTTTTCCCTCGAATCCTCGTAATGATAATTCAGAAGTCCAAAACTTCCTCATGAGCTCATATTACTGAAAACTACAATATTTATTTTCTAGAGGTCATTGGACGTAAATTGTCATTTTACGTCGGTTCTTTTCAAATATTTTTTCTAAATAAGATTAATGAAACTATGAAAGGAATGGAGGAGCGTGCATTCTCATACCTAACTTTCCAAATTTTTACAGCGCAATGTTTGAATGTAGATTATTTAATTAGATCAATATGGACTCAGTACGGTTTGAACTTGGACCCGATAATTTGAGCCCAATAAAAGCAAACTCGGGTCATAATATGAAGCATTCCTTCCTTTCTATGACCAAAGAAAGTCTTCAATTATGATCAGCGCCAAAAAAAAAAAAATCGATTTCGCAATTCGTTTTTATTGGAGGCAAATTGTATATCTTGAACAGATACTGGGTAACACATGGTAATCTGAGCTGTAAACTCTAAAGATCATTTGGAAATCACTTATCTAATTTAAATTTGGATTGCTGTACATGCGCTCTCAATGATTATTTTGCTTTTTGCCCATACAATGAGTCTATCATGGGACGGTGCATCACAACCATTTATGATGATTAATCTCCATGATCTTATTGTAAATTGTGGGACGTATTTTATTTTTTGACAGATCCGTATCTCGTTTAAAAATATCTCCATAAAGAGCCCCACCAGCGTAGCTTTCTTTTATGTCATAAAGCTTGTTATATAACTCATCTCTAATGCTCTTTTTCCAATGCGATGGAACAATGCGCAACAATATATCCTTCTAGTTCCATAAACCATATTAATTGTGAGTCAAAACTCAATTAAATAGCACAGATAATATGCGCTTGTTCGCCTTAGCAATTCAGATAGTTGAAAGCGGTTTTATGTTTATAATCCCATGTATGAGCCCTTTTTTCTCAAAAGAGTTGGCCAACTACCGGTCATTCTAAAATTTCTCCTGCGCCTTAACCTCGCAAAACCCAGGAAAATTAGATGAGTGTCTTGATTAAGATTGCTTCCATCTCATGAAAATAGTGGTGTGAATCCAAGATCTCGATAAGGCTTGTAAATGCACTATTCAGAATAAACTTTGCAACGCGATATTACTTCTTTTCTTTTCCAAAAATCTTTGCGTGTCTCCATATGTCACTCATTACGTCTTTTTTAATATATAAAAATAAAGTCTAATCCAATCTATATCGGCCCTCATTTGGATAATGTCCATCCATATATCCAACTAAAGAAAATCAGGAGCCTAGGTTTTATTGGACCGGTGCATCTGTACATTCTCATGGAAAACATATGAAAGTTTCCCGATTTCCAGCAACGAAAAGAGATGTGGATAATATCGAGATGGACTTGGACATTAATTAACAAAGTCAAAGCATGACCGCGTGTCGCCCAAGTGTTCACCGAATCCGCTCCACCGTGGACTCACAAATGGCGATCCTTATCTAGTTGTTCAAAATCCTTGGGCAGTTACGCAATATGATTTTAAGGGAAACCGTTGAAAAATGTTCTCTGTTGGCGTATAATATAAGGTAGAGAATATAAAAATATCACGCGGTGGCACCGCACAAGGACAATGAAATTTGCCGGCCCATATGGTTCATAATTTATAAGATGAAATTTAGGTGGTGCAATGGACATTAACTGATTTATGTATTACAGTTGACCTAATTGCAGCCTACTCCGAATAGAGATTAGTTAGCATTACGGCAGCGCTACAAACAAAAAGTAACAGTGCCGGCAGGAATATATGTTATCTTAAATGAGTATAGAGTTTAACTCTTATAAGTTCATACGTTTTATAATATTTATAACAACAAGCTATATTTGACATTACATTTTTAAACTCGTATGAAAGGAAAAATAGTAATGAAAGTATAATTCCTTAAAATATGATTGAAGATTGATGTAAACTAAAGAAAAGAAAATTCACCTTAAAATGTAATAGAAGAATTAAACCAAATAAGCATTATTTCATGTTTGTGACTATCTGAACTTTGGTCATTAATAATTTTAGATTTTTTTCTCCCTTTAAACATACTTTTAGCAAAATTTTGTTATTTATGGGAATCGATTCCCACTCGGTGGAATTTTGATTTCCAATTTCACCTAAATATGATGTGCACTTGGAAGTGATTATATATAGGGAATTATAAGAGTAATTTGATTTTACACATATAAGAAAAATGCGAATATTCTAGCCAGTGAGATGGTATTCATCTCTTTTTTTTAGGTGTTCATCGAAACTAATTACATGCAAACTTGATCCTAAGCTAATCTTCGCGAGAAATTTGAGGCTTTGGGGTCGACTCATTTTTCCTTCAATTACGTTCCACAATTTGTTAATCAAGTGAGCCTTTGTGAATAACTTCGATCCAAATCCATGTGACCAAGACACATATATGTTTGCTCAAATTTGATAGACCAACATCATATTCTAAAGAAATAACCTCTAAATGAATATTAATTATATATCAAGAAGTGGAGCCACTTATTATTAATTCGGGTCACATAAATAAAATACAAAAATCGATAATTTTCTCCGACCGATTTGTCACCGCATCATTCCTTCAAATGATTTTAACTTATTTTTTGTTATGTTTTCTTCCTTCTTGGTTCTTCAGTCGGGGAGAGACAATTCGATCATGAACCTTTTTTTTGCCAGTCGAGTCCTAAATCTTTTGCGTTTGTGTCAATTGAGTCTATCCGGTTGGAAATCGCTAACATGGACTCTAGTTGTCCTTCCTAATGCAGCCGGCACTAACGTTGATAATTTTTAATAATATTCTTCTATTATGTAAATTTTTTCTTCTTTTCTTTTCTTGTTTTTTATCTTTCTTTTTTTTTCTTCCCTTCTTCCTTTAGCCGGTCGGCGGACCTTGGCATGGTGGGTAATGACTATGAATATCATCCATGCGTAAATTTAACTAAATATATATTTGGGTAATGTGTGCATATGTATAATCTGTGAACTGAAAATCTGAATATAGGAAGAGGGTCCGATCCTTCCCCCCGCTAATGAGTTGAGCTTTATTTCCTGTCCATGTCTTAGATTTCTCCGCTTGTACTTGCGTGATTTCTCCGTCGCCCACGTCAACCAATATAACCGCGTCAAACTCGGTCCATACGGAGAAGACGTACCAGAAACCACCCGCATCCTTCTCCCTTCTTTCTATCTCCCTTCCTTCCCTACCCCTTGGCCCTTATATATATAGTCAAACCACACACCCTCTTTCCTCTTCATAGTCTTCTTCATCTCGACACTCTTCATTACATTCATCTCCTACGTTTTTCCAACAACAAGCTTCAAGCTTTCCAAGCGGTGATCTTCGACCCAGAAAAGGAGGAAAAGACGATGAAGCGAGCGTTGGAAATCACCATAATATCCGCAGAGAACACACGGCTCAACAAAAAGCCCGTGAAGAACGCGGTCGTGGCTGTCCGAGTGGAGCCAGGCCATGGATGCTCGACCAAACCGGCGCCGGACCAAGGAACAAACCCTCAGTGGAACGAGAATCTCGTCGTTGACTTGCCGCTGCATGCAGGCTTCATTACCGTGGAAGTTAAGTGCAGGAGCTCGTCGGGTAGTTACAAGATCGTCGGCGGAGCGACAGTACCGATTTCGGACTTCGCCGGGGATTTTGGCAGACCGGAAGGCTACGTGCATTTTCTGAGTTATAGTTTGAGGGACTCTAATGGCGTGCGGACGGATGGCATCATTAACATTTCGGCAAAAATGGCCGCACCAGCGCCGACACACATGTGTGAGGTTCCTCGGCCGGAGATCGGAGTGCCAGTTGGTGATCAGAGGAAGATGATGGCGGCCGGTGGATTGGTGACTGGAGTCCCAGTTTGGCACGCCCAGCCTTGTAGATATTGAAGCCGGAGCTGATCTAACTGAGTTGACCTTTTGTGTTTAGACTGTTTTTACTTGTGCTAACATAACAATGTAAACACAGTAAGTGCATCTGAAAATCTCCACGGACCGATAACATATCGGTATGAGAAAATAAACATCCTCAATTTGAGGCCGGTCATGCTGTTTCTAAAACGCGACATTTTTTTTTGTCTTATCTTGTGTAGTTTCTCTTGACTCTCAGCTATACAATCTTGCATCCTAACCATCATAGAGAGAGCATCTACCTGTATATAATAGAGGCAAAAAAGCGCTATATTATATATGAACCGATATATATTCATAACAACAACGGTTAGGAAGCCGCTTCTAACTTAGCTTCAAAGTGTTGAAGTTGAGAATATGCGCTATCAAAGTCGTCCATATGCATCTGGTCACATCACGGAGGTGAGATTTGTGTCTGAACCGTTCCTAATGTGGGTTTATCTAATGAAAGCCACCGATCACATGAGTCTCACTTGTGACCCAAATGGATTTTACAAGTATTAATGATTCTTAAAATATATGGTCTATGGATCCATGGTCATTCAAGTACTTTTCCTTTAAGAGATAATCATAACACGATATAGTTACAGCTAAAATGAATAAATTTCAAGCATACATGATAAAAGTGCTAAATTGAGTTTGGTTTAGCTTCAGGGAGATGTAAAGCTATTTTCCCAAAAATCTTTGGATGAAGGTGTATTTATTGAAAGCAAATAGTGTTTGGACATTTCATTTCGGTGTATATTTTGTAAAGCAACTTTGAAGTGAAAAATAAAAAGAGGGCAGACAACTGGGCAACCAGAGGCAGATAGGGCAGGGATAATGGATAAGCTTTGGCGGCAACCATAGGCGAGCATCAATGGCAATCAGAGGTGACCGTTGGCCAAGCAAGCATCAATCGGCGACCCTCATCGAAGCAGATCTCATTGCATCCCTCAACCAAGCTTAGCGAAAGCACTAGGCGATGAATCTAGCTCAGGCGAGGCCCGCTGCCAAGTTCAAGACCCCAGGCTAGGGCCATCAAAGTCAAGTGACCCAGCGTAATGAACTGTCAGAGTTGTGGGACCTTAGGTGAGGTGACACCAAGGTCGCACAATCTCGATATTTTCATACCTAGCCTTTCGACAGTTGGGCTTCCTAGACAAGGCCCTTCGAGGGTCGGCATGACCCTAGGCGAAGTCCGCTGAGGTTGTGTGAACCCAGGTGAGGCAACGCCAAAGGTCGCGTGAGCCTTGCAACAGGTCGTCGAGATCGTGCAACCTCAGGCAAGCCAAATCTAGACTTCAGTGCCGCGAGATCCTGACAACAGGTCGCCGAGGCCACACAAACCCACGTGACGAGACATCGATGGCACATGACCTAGGCGAACCCACGTTGGCATCCGTCTAGCTCCTCCGAGCCACCTCCACGAGGTCTAGATTTACAAGGAGATGATGAATAGTCGCAAGGGCAAGAGTGAAATATGAAAATATTAGTAGGCACAAGTTTAAAAGAAAAAAAAGTTCATTAACCTTAGAATTTATCTTCCGAAAATGCTAAAAGCCCAAGGTAAATCCCTACCCGCTTTAGGCTTTCAGTTTTGCCAATGCCGGCATCTTTCCAAATTGGCCCAAACATTTTTTTTACCAAACACCTTAATTTTTTTCCGAGAATTTTAAAAGCTTAAAGTCCCTTAGAAAAATTGAATCAAACGCATCATAAATATTATTGCATACGTGAATTAGTACATGACACGGATTCTATGTTTCCAAGTCAAGCGTAAATAATTGCATCTTTCGCCATCCGCTCGTTTTCTCATCTGCATATTAGGCACATAGCCGCTCTATAGTCGTGGGGCATTGATTGCTGGAGATGGAATCCACGAGATTTATCGTGCAGGCTCGTTAATAGTCGCACTGGCGGATTGACTTTAAAGTAAGTCCTTTTAGATATGCCCAGTCTATTAGTGTGTCATCATTCTTATGTAAATAGCACAACACCCGCGCGGACGACTTTAAAAGCGACGACCTTTGCCTTTCGTCAGTCAATTTAATATATTTTTAATATATGGCGACAATAAAGAAAGATCCACTCTATATATATATATATATATATATATATTTGTGTGCACGTATGTGTTTTTTATATGTGCTACATATTATGCAATACTCTTATCATTCTATGAGATGAAAAATTCATGTCATTCTTACCGATATCTTAATTTATCAACTGTTATTTAGTTTATTAATCTTTATTTGAATGGTTGATATCATGAAAAACCTCAAACTAACATACTTATAATAAATTTATCCAAAATTAATTTTTTATCAAAAACTCCAAACTTGTACACTTGCGACAAATTTATCTTTCGTCAAATTAAATTAATACAAAAAAATCACAAACTCGTTTACTTGTGACAAACGGAGAGTAATACCCCAAACTAGTATATCTATCAACTGTCACGTGTCATTAATTCAGTAATTTAACAGTAAAATTTAACGTAGGATAAATTTATTACAGGAGTACCGATTTAGGTTTTTTGATGGTCAAAAAATTATTTCTGAGTAAATTTGTCACAAATATACTAATTTGAGGTTTTTTGTGGTATTAACCCTTATTTGAAAGTTCTCCATTGAATTTTTTTGATTAATTTATCAATTAATCATGGATTACCAAACAATTCTCTTTTGAAGTTACATTTACTTTAATATATCAACTTTTGTTCTTGATTATCTTTTTTTTTATCTTTCGACTAAACTCCTTAAATTTGTTCACTTATGAACTTTTTGTCTGATATGTTATTTTTTTACGCACGAAAAAGGAATCGCGCTACTTCAACGCACTAAAACCTTCAACGAAGTTCATAACCAAGCTTTAAGAAATCAATCCTTCCGCAACAGACTTCGAACTCTACAGAAAACTAACAGGACCTCTTCGAGTTCATTCGAGGATGCAATCGGTGCCGGCTAGGTTCCAGTAAAGAAGGAGCTCATCAATGACCGCTAGATTGTCTCTGGTCTTCGAGATTCCCCAAAACATCTTCTCGGCGTCGCTCTTCCCCTTCTCCTTTATCAACCGGCCAAGCCGAGTCAAGAAGCCTGTCTGGCTGGCCGAGCACCGGAACCTGGAATCGGCCGGTCAAGAGAGCGAGGATGCAGTGGACCGGTTCGGAGGGAAGTGGAAGAGGAAGCGCAGCGGATGTGGTGGCAGCGGTGAGAGATGACTTGTGAAGTGGCTAGCAAGAGTCACCTAGAGGGGGGTGAATAGGTGATTCTAAACAATTCTATAAGTTTATGCGGAAATAAAACAAGTTATAGAAGAGTCTGAATAAGATTCAGATTCAAGTCAGGATAAAGTGCAGAATGTAAAGAAGGAGATAAAGAGAAGAGAATCTGCACACAAGTTTATAGTGGTTCGGCTTATAGTAAGCCTACGTCCACTCTCCACGCTGACAGCCTACTGGCTGGATTTCACTATGTAATCAAGAGGAATTTACAGAATCTGAGTGATATCACTCTTGTGTATGATAGGACTCTCTATCTCACACAATCACTCTTACAGTAACCCTCAAGATCTGAATGTTTTAGCTCAGAAAGACAAGACAAATGATCGGAATATGCTCAGACTTTGGACTTGTTGATTCTTGAATCGTGTCTTCTTCTGCTGCTCGTGGTCTCCTTAAGTACTCCTCTGCATCCACACTAGCCGTTGGACATCTTGCAGAGGATCATCTTCTAATCTACACCTTGGACAGATTTGTTAAGGATTGAGTTGCCGTTAGATGACAAGTTCTGAATCCCGCTGATTCTGGTCGCCCATACAATCAGAATCTTGATTTCCATAAGTAGAGATTTGTCCGTTGTAAACCATTCTTGTCTTAGTATTTGATTGTCAATCAATTTGATTAAGATTGAACAAATCAAAACTTTCCTTCTGTGAAATCCAAGCCAGATCACTAGCTGTTATTCTTCGTTCTGAATAATGCTTCTGAAGAATTACTGCGTCTTCGTCTTCTTCTGAAGAAATCCGCTTCCGAAGAATTACTACGACTTTGACTTCTTCTGAAGAATTCAGCTTCTGAAGAGTTACTGCGTCTTTGTCTTCTTCTGAAAAAATTCAGTGACAGCGACTGTCTGCGTCTGAAGAATTTCAGCGACTTTCTGCGTCTGAAGAATTTCAGCACATATATATTCCTGAAACAAGAATAGTTCAGATTATTATAGAAAGTTTTGTCAACTTCAAAATCAGTAGGAGTTTTCCTCAACAATCTCCCCCTTTTTGATGGTGACAAAACTTTCCTGTAGATCGAAACATTATAGATTTGAAGTATATTTGGAGCATGAATCACAGATAAGAAATGAAAGAGCAAACTCTGTTGATATCTGTGTCTTTGTTTTCTTCATATGATCCTGCATGTTAAATCTGCATAATTTCTCCCCCTTTTTGTCATCAGCAAAAGAATAATACGGAGAATGAAGCATATATTAAGTAATTAACCAGTCTAACAAGAAATAATAGTTATATTACAGACCAACTAAGAGAGAAATGTTTGTCAAGAAAAATCAGGCTAATTTTTCGAAGGAGTGCGAATCAATTGAAAATTTTCCAAGATCGAGACAGCTTCCTCAATCCTCGAACTGCATTCCCCCACTGCTTTCTCCAGTTCTGCTTTGTCTGCTGCCGCTTGAAGTTGTTGAGAGTGGTTGTTTTCCTCAATAATTTTTCGCAGATTTTTTACTTCTAGTTCCAGTGCAGACTGTTTGTCTTTGATTTCAAGCAGAAGTGAGAGGATGTTCTGATTGTTGGAAGACTATTCTTGGAAATTTTCTTGCTCAGGCTGTTCGAACTCCCTGGATGCTTCCTGTGGAATCTCCCCCTGAGCAGGTGCTTGCTGTTCAGAAACATGATCTGTAGAAGTTGGTTCTGAGAAAATAGGAACATGTTCTGGAGCACTAGCATTGCCTGTATTAGGGTTTTCTGCTTCTGCTTCATCTTTTTCATCACGCAGAAGAGTTTTTCTTTTCTTATACACCCTTACTGAAACGGGAGATTCTTTCTTCTTCTTACTCGCCGACTCTGCTTCTTTTCTCTGAACTGTCTTTTTGACACTAGGCTTCTCAACAGATTTAGATTCAGACTTCTGAGCCTCTTTTCCCTTTGTTCTTTCCCTTACATCATCAAACTGTTTCATTTTGGAGAGCATTCTTTCTCCCACAAACATACAAGGAACAGGGTTCAGCCGTAATTCATCAGGAATCGATATCTTCAGGAACATAAAGATTCGAGTGATTAAGGCACCATATGGCAATTGTCCCTTGTCCTTATGTAATGCCCTATACATATGGAATATTATGATGTGAGGAAGAGAAAAGGGTTGACCTGTCAAGATAGCCCAAATGAGCTTGATTTCTGATTTTGAGAGGTCAGTTTTAGAGGCTGCCTTAGGCTTCAGGCAGTTGATGATGACCTTGATCCATGATCAAAGTCTGGATTTTCAGAAACAACCTTGACAATATCTTCAAGACTTACTGTCAGAGGAGTAAACTGTGAGTGTTTGGCTCCAATGATTCTGGCCAAGTCATTTGCCCTTAGATCAAATTTCTTGTCACCCACAGTAAACTGGAGCCAGTTGGGCGATAGAATGGACAGATTAGAGTAAAAATATGCGGTTAGTTCAGCATAAACATCTGCAGTTTGAAGGCAGAATTCACTAATGTCTATCTTTTCAAAAAGATGCTGTATTGACAGTCCAATCTTCTCCAGATAATAGAAGTCCACAGTTCTGTGGTTCATTACCCCTCGAGCAAGGAACAAATTATAACAGACCTGATGTTCATTGCTTCTAAATAATTTACCAGTTCCTGGCAGTCTAGATGCTATGCCCACTTTCATTTCAAACAGCTCAAAGAGTCTAGCATCATCTTTGGGAACCACAAATTTTGACGAAGATTTAGGGCTTACTGATTTTGTCGACAGAGTAGATGTTTCTCCGACCTTCTCTTTCCCTTTTCTGGAAGGAGACGTTTGTGGGGTCGTGCTAGCAGGGGTTTGATTAGTTCCAGCAATAAACGCAGAATACTCTTCAGCAAAATGAGCTTCAGACCGAAAGTGATTGTCCTTGAGACATTTTAGAAGAGCCCAAGAGGAGGCATTACCTCTCTTTAATCTCTGATAATTTTTCCACACATATTTAATGCTGCTGAATTTGAGATCTGTTTTACCCGACGGAGTCCACGAACGAGGAGGTGGTGTCGCTTTACCAGGTTCTCCAAGTTGTTTCGATTCCGTGTCTGAGATGTCCATGACCTCTGGTGTTGCAGTAGACTTAGAATCCTGATTCAAGATTCGTGACGATCTTCTCTTGAAAGGCATTATGATTCCTTCTAGGACGAAAAGTTCTGATCTTTCGGAGGAATGAGGACGAGGAGAGTCTCTGAGTCTCGAAAACGTTTGATCAGAAAAGCGAGGGTTTTGAAGAGAGTCGAAAAGGCTTATAAAGGTGAACGAAGGCTTTTGGAAATAAAAAGGTTATTTTTAGAAAGTAAAAATAGGCCAAAAGTAAAATAGGAAGGAAATAGATTTTCTAAAGCATAAAAGATCAGAATAAGATTAAGATAATATTCTAAATGCAATTTCCCAAATAAGTTAGGATACGTACCTAATTTACTTCCAAATATAGCGAATGTGAAGATATCCTGCCAAAAATATTCCCGCCAAAAATTCAAACTATGTACGTACCTTTCTTGAGAGTCTGAGAAATATTCAGACCGAGACACTTGAGTCTGAAAAATATTCCTGTCTGTCAAACACTTCACAAAGGATAAGTGATGCACAGTTCATTTCTAATATATTCAAACGAAGATTTATCAAGTGGTTTTGTGAATAAATCAGCTAATTGATTTTTAGAATCAATATGTTGAACATTCACATCACCATTTTGAACATGATCTCTAATGAAATGATGTCTTATCTCAATATGCTTGGCTCGAGAATGGAGAATGGGATTCTTAGTGAGATTAATCGCACTGGTATTGTCACATTTGATTGCAACATTTGAGTCTTCAACAGCAAAATCTCGCAATTGTTGATTCATCCACAGAATCTGTGCACAGCAACTTCCTAAGGCTACGTATTCTGCTTCTGCTGTTGATAGTGCGACTGTATTCTGCTTCTTTGAATACCAGGAAACTAGCATATTTCCAAGCAGTTGGCATGTACCTGTAGTACTTTTCCTGTCCACTTTACATCCAGCTAAGTCAGCATCTGAATAACCAGTAAGAGTAAAATCTGAATTTTTGGAATACCAAAGACCTAGCATTGGATAAGTTCCAATGTATTTGATTATCCTTTTTACTGCAGAGAGATGCGATTCCTTTGGATCTGACTGGAATCTCGCACACATACAGACGCTAAAAAGAATGTCAGGTCTAGATGCAGTAAGATATAATAGAGAACCTATCATGCTTCTGTATACCTTCTGATCAACCTTTTTACCATTTACATCTTTGTCTAGCTTGGATGTTTGAGACATTGGAGTGTCTGTCTTCTTGCAATTTTGCAGTCCAAACTTCTTGACTATCTCCTTGGCATACTTCTCTTGGCAAATGAAAGTACCATTTTTCATTTGTTTCACTTGTAAGCCAAGAAAGAATGTTAGTTCTCCCATCATACTCATCTCGAACTCGTTCTGCATATTCTTAGAGAATTCCTTACAAAGTGATTCGTTAGAAGATCCAAAGATAATATCATCTACATAGATTTGAACAAGTAGAAAATCATTACCTTTTCTCTTAACAAATAGAGTTGTATCTACCTTACCTTTTGTGAAATCATTTTGCAGAAGAAAATTACTTAACCTTTCGTACCAAGCTCTGGGTGCCTGTTTCGGACCGTAAAGGGCCTTTTTGAGTCTGTAAACACTATCAGTCTTTCTTGGTTCTTCAAAACCAGGTGGTTGTTCCACATATACTTCCTCTTTGATGTATCCATTCAAGAAGGCACTTTTCACGTCCATCTGAAAAAGTTTAAAGTTATGGAAACAAGCATAAGCTAATAATAGCCGAATGGCTTCTAACCTTGCAACTGGTGCATATGTTTCATCATAGTCAATTCCTTCTTCTTGAGAATAGCCTTTTGCAACTAGTCTTGCCTTGTTTCTTGTAACTTTCCCTTTGTCATCCAGTTTGTTTCTGAATACCCATTTTGTTCCAATTACTGGATGGTTTTTGGGTCTTGGCACAAGCTCCCAGACTTCATTGATTCTGAACTGTTGAAGTTCCTCTTGCATAGCTTCTATCCAGCTTTCATCTGATAAAGCTTCTTCAACATCTTTTGGTTCTATTTCAGATACCAATGCTAAGTTGCTGATATTCTCCTTTTGTTTGGATCTTCTCTTGATATCATCTTCTATTTCTCCAATGATGAGGTTTTTAGGATGACTGGACTTATGTTTCCAGTTCTTGTCATATCTTTCCTTCTGAATATCTGCAGACTCTAAATTTTCTGGTTAAGTCTGTATATTGTCTTCTTTTCCTTTTTCCATGGAATCTTCAATCTTTTGAGATTCAAGATGATCCTCTGAAGATACTTGAATGTGGGGAGGTGATTCAGATTCATCTTTGTGAGTCTGAATATTTTCTTCAAACTTCACATTCATTGTTTCTTCCACAGTCTGAGAATTCTTGTTGAAAACTCTGTAGGCTTTGCTTGTTGTGGAGTATCCAAGGAAGAATCCTTCATCTGCTTTCTCATCAAACTTTCCAGGACGATCATTTGGATTCTTAAGAATAAAGCATTTGCATCCAAACACACGAAAATATGAAATACTGGGCTTTCTACCTTTGTAAAGCTCATAGGGGGTTTTCTCAAGAATGGGTCTGAGAAAAACTCTGTAGATAATATAACATGCTGTAAAAATTGCATCTGCCCAGAAATGAAAGGAAATCTTGCTTTCAATCAACAAGGTTCTTGCCATTTCTTGCAAAGAACGATTTTTCCTTTCCACAACACCATTTTGTTCAGGTGTGTATGGAGTAAAAAAATTATGTTGAAAGCCATTTTCCTCACAAAAGGCAGAAAAACTTTGATTTTCAAATTCTCCCCCATGATCAGTTTTAATGCAGGAAATGGTATAGCCCTTTTCATTTTGAACTCTTTTTGTAAATTTTGAAAAATATGAGAATGCTTCATTTTTATGTGCAAGAAAGAACACCCATGAAAATCTTGTGAAGTCATCAACAATAACTAAACAATATTTCTTACCACCGATACTTTGTGTTCTGGTTGGTCCAAACAGGTCCATATGAAAAAGCTGCAAGGCTCGATCAGTAGAAACATGATGTATAGATTTGAAAGAACTTCTTACTTGTTTTCCTAGCGTGCAAGCATTGCATAAGTCTGTCTTTCTGTATTTCAAATCTGGCAAACCTCGAACCAGTTTCTTGTTTGAGATTTTTGAGATTTGTTTCATACTGATATGTCCCATCCTTCTGTGCCAAAGATCTTCATCCTCCTTGATTGAGATTAAGCAATGATTGGAGTTTGGATTGACATCCAGAAGATAAATATTGCCATGTCTTCTTCCTGTGAATGTTTGAGAAGAATCTTTGCTTGTTCCTGAGCATGTATCTTCTTGAAAGTTGATTCTGAAACCTGTATCACAAAGCTGGCTTATGCTAATCAAATTGTAGTGGAGTCCTTTTACCAATGAAACGTCATTGATTCTTAGTCCTCCAATATCAACTGTTCCTTTGCCAATGATTTTTCCTTTAGTATTTCCTCCAAAGGAAACTTTTCCACCCTCCAGACTTTGAAGATTAGCGAATATGCTTGGATCTCCTGTCATATGTCTGGAGCATCCACTGTCTAGATACCACTTCCTTTTTCTCTTTGTGGTAACTTGCAAGAAATACAACATCTCAAGTTTTCTTTGGTACCCAAACTTGTTTGGGTCCTAGAGCATTAGTATAGGCTGTCTTAACAAAATCTCTTCGAATAGGTCTCCAGACCTTAGGACATTCATTCTCAAAATGTTGTGGATCTCCACATTTTGAGCACTTGAGTGCACTTCGGCCAACAGGTTTTACGAAATTCCTTTTGAAATGGTTTTTATAAACTTGTCTAGGAGGTCTTTGTTTTAATCTCTCCTTGACTTTTGGAAAATCAATCAAGCTGTCACTTTCCTTTACAAATCCAAGACCAGATTTGTTGTAGTAAGGAATTTGAATGGAAAGGATATGCTTCAAGGTTTCTGAACCTTTTGAAAACTTGCAAGTAATTTCTGAAATTTCCTTTTTCAAAACAGTGTTTTCTTTGGAAAGAAGATCTCGATTTTCCTTGATTTGATGAAATTCTTTTTGAAGGAAATCGATTTTCTCCTTTTGAGAAATATCCTGTTGCCTTAGTGAAGAAATTTCCTTTTTCAGAGAAGAGATTCTTTTAAGAGCAGTCTTGAATTCAAAGCATAAATCATCAATGTAATTTGATACTTCAAAAGACATTTCAGAAGGTCTTACCTCGATTTCCACTTTGGGATCAGAATCAGAGTCTGAATCTGAATCTGTCTTTGCCATTAGACAGAAATTTGAGATGTCTTCATCACTATCTTCGCACTCTGTGTCACTCCAAGTCTCTGCTTTTAAGGCCTTCTTTGCTTTCTCAAATTTGGTCTTTTTTTTCAGAAGTGGACAGTTAGGCTTGATATGTCCACGTTTCCTACAGTGAAAGCATATAATCTCCTTTGATCTCTCTGTCTCGTCGATAGGCTTCTTATTTTCAAAAGATCTTTTCCCTTTGAGGTTTCTTCCTCTGATTTTCATTCTTTTGTACTTCTTTATGAAGAGAGCTAGTTCCTCATCATCAACATTTTCATCTTCAGAATCTGCATCAGAATCAATGTTAGTTTTTAAAGCAATTGACTTATTACCTCTGGTTTCAATCTCTTCATTTCGTTTCTCAGTCTCATATGATTGAAGGGTTCCAATCAACTCATTTACTGATAAAGGCTTGATCCTTTGAGTCTCACGAAGAGATGTTTTGATGTTATCCCATTGATCTGTCAGTCCTCTCAGAAGTTTATTGACCTTCAATGCATCTGGGACTGGTTGTCCTTGATATGCAAGACCGTTTACTATGTCAGTAAACCTGTCATAGAAATCAGCAATTAATTCTCCAGGCTTCATTTTGAAGGATTCATATTGACCAAGCAAGATATTGATTTGTGTTTCCTTGGCTCGATCTATTCCTTCATAAGTAATATAGAGAGTATCCCAGATTTCCTTAGCAGAATCACAAGCAGAAATTTTTTTATATTCAACAGGAGATAAAGCACAGTAGAGAGAATAAATTGCTTTTGAATCTGAAGTTTCTCTTTTGGATATCTCAGTTTGAGATAATGGAGGATCTGCTGCTTTGCTTGCATCTGCCTTTTCTTTTGATTCTGAAGACTTTGGTTTGACCCCATTGATGATGACGTCCCATTGCATATGATCACATGACGTAATGAATGCCTTCATCTTATTCTTTCAGACACTGTATTCCTTGCCATCGAAATATGGTGGTCTGTTGTTGCTTTGGCCTTCAATAAGTCCTGGAGCACCATAACTAGCCATGTAGATCGTTAGCTCGGAAGTAAAACACTTCAGAAAAATGAGCAACCTGCTCTGATACCAATTGAAGTGGCTAGCAAGAGTCACCTAGAGGGGGGGTGAATAGGTGATTCTAAACAATTCTATAAGTTTATGCGGAAATAAAATAAGTTACAGAAGAGTCTGAATAAGATTCAGATTCAAGTCAGGATAAAGTGCAGAATGTAAAGAAGGAGATAAAGAGAAGAGAATCTGCACACAAGTTTATAGTGGTTCGGCTTATAGTAAGCCTACGTCCACTCTCCACGCTGACAGCCTACTGACTGGATTTCACTATGTAATCAAGAGAAATTTACAGAATCTGAGTGATATCACTCTTGTGTATGATATGACTCTCTATCTCACACAATCACTCTTACAGTAACCCTCAAGATCTGAATGTTTTAGCTCAGAAAGACAAGACAAATGATCGGAGTATGCTCAGACTTTAGACTTGTTGATTCTTGAATCGTGTCTTCTTCTGCTGCTCGTGGTCTCCTTAAATACTCCTCTGCATCCACACTAGCCGTTGGACATCTTGCAGAGGATCATCTTCCAATCTACACCTTGGACAGATTTGTTAAGGATTGAGTAGCCGTTAGATGACAAGTTCTGAATCCCGCTGATTCTGATCGCCCATACAATCAGAATCTTGGTTTCCATAAGTAGAGATTTGTCCGTTGTAAACCATTCTTGTCTTAGTATTTGATTGTCAATCAATTTGATTAAGATTGAACAAATCAAAACTTTCCTTCTGTGAAATCCAAGCCAGATCACTAGCTGTTATTCTTCGTTCTGAATATTGCTTCTGAAGAATTACTGCGTCTTCGTCTTCTTCTGAAGAAATCCGCTTCCGAAGAATTACTACGACTTTGACTTCTTCTGAAGAATTCAGCTTCTGAAGAGTTACTGCGTCTTTGTCTTCTTCTGAAAAAATTCAGTGACAGCGACTGTCTGCGTCTGAAGAATTTCAGCGTCTTTCTGCGTCTGAAGAATTTTAGTGACTGTCTGCGTCTGAAGAATTTCAACACATATATATTCCTGAAACAAGAATAGTTCAGATTATTATAGAAAGTTTTGTCAACTTCAAAATCAGTAGGAGTTTTCCTCAACAACTTGAAGGAGAAGGTGAAGCCATGGATGGTTCTCTTTCAGTCTCAGTTCTTCTCACTCTCGAAGCTCCGTGTTCGAAGACGATGGTGTGCGCAGCGCACAAGTGTGGATAAACCGAGCAAGTGATCCGCTGTCGTTTAGGCAAAGTAAGCTGTACGATGTTCTATTTCCTCCTTAATTCCTCCTTTTCTTCGACCATCTCTTTCTTACTCTCCTTCGAATCCAACCGCTGAGATTGATTCTATAAAAATTAGATTCTAATCATAGCTCAAGAACATATGGAGATCCATATGCTATCTTAGATAAACAACGCAACCTTCTACCGCAATCCCATCATACTATGTATAAAATGAGATTATATATGATTTTCACTTTTATAACCAATTTGTTTTAATTGCCAAGGCAAGCGTTAATGGATATTTCTTTTCACTTTTCGTCTCTCTCTGCCCAATGGGAAGCTATGCTGATGACACGAGCTTGTCAATGTTGGCCCAGTTGAAGTCTACTAGGCTACCTAGGCGATAGTGGTCGACTGAGTGAAGATTTGTCTCTATGCAAACGACGATTAATGCCTCATACAGGATGGGATGGGGGATCTTGAAAAGATTAAGTAGACCCTTTCGATTAAAATGTAAATACATAACAAATTTACTAAACAGTACATAATTTACTTACTAGTGAATTATATTCTAATCTAGCCATTAAGGGGTTTGCTTTCCTTGTTACCAAAAAAAAAAATTGCCCCGAATTGCATTATGTAACCAACATATATGTAATCATCTTCTTTAAAACTACATGTTACCTTTATAATATATTTAATTATTCATTGGATCTATGTAAATATTCTCATTTAACCAAATTATGTTCTCTTAAGAAGATAATCGTGCACACACTAGTAATCTAGAAAGTGAAAACCTAACAAATGGGAACCCTTACTGTTAATGCATTTGTATAGATCATTACATTGTACACATGAACGAGGATCATTGGCATGGATAAGGCACATTTTTGCAACCAAACATGCCTTTCTTATTTAACAGTAAATTCATGCTTCATCCTTTAAGTTCTATACAAATCCGTATTGGTTCGGGGTGAGCATGGATACAGGGTAGAATCAAAAATCACACCAAACGGGCCATAGGAACTGATTTGATTCCCAGTTCCAAAAAAAGTGAAATCGTTACTGTGTGATTCAGTTCTCGATTCCTAGGTAAGAACTGAACCGAAGAATCGAATCAAGAACCGATAAATTGTAGTTACATGTTTTGAGTTTTGAATTATTTATTTTTATTTTATGTGTTCATCTTTTATAAATTGTTGCTATTGATAAATGATGATTTTTATTATTGTGCTCACTTTCATTTTGCTTAACTAAAAATGAAAGAAAAAAGGAAGGAAAAAATGAAACAAAAAAAGAAAAATATAGGTCGATTCCCTTGTATAAAGTGGTCTATGCTCAGAACAAAACTTGGCTAATGCAGGTATTCAGTCCCTTTGGTGCCCTATATGGGACTCTTAGATCTCGACAAATGCAGGTATTGAGTCCCTTTGGTGCCCCTTGCAAGACTCTCAAAACTTAGCGATTGCAAGTATTTAGTGCCCTGTAGTGCCCTCATAGGTTTTACCATGTCGAGAATAACTTTTAACATCCAACTAAATTCTTATCTATCGGGACCAATTTTTAGCATCTAACTAAATTCTTACCCGTTGGGACTAACTTTTAGCATCTAGTTTAATTCTAACTCTGAACATAACGCTTTCTAGCCTCATTATTAGAATAAGGTACTATCTTACTATTCTAACATCCCTAATAGCATATAGGAGCCAATCGACAAAGTAGGTTCTAGGTTTTAGGGTATTGAAACACTAGGGAATTAGTTCTGACAGGATAGGTTCCAAGTTTTAGGTGAAATCTGGACTGATTCTGAAACTGATCATTTCTAATATTAGTAACATGGTAATCAAATTATTATTGTGCTCGTATATTTTTTTTTTGTGAATTTAATGAGTTTTGAACGAGAACTTTAGGATTGTGACACTATACCCGAGAAAGGTGCAATCATCGATGTGCCTTCTAGATACCATACAAATTTGCTCAACTGTCACACAATTACAAATTATCCACACTTTTGGTCCGAAACTATTTTCCACATCTAATATGATATGTATATTGACTTTATATATAATATATATTGACTTAAAGACTCGGATCACGACTTGATAATCAAAGCGCGAGAGAGCAAATCCAGATCATATCCAACGTGATGCGAGTGAAATTAATTAATTCAACATACATCAACTCGTGAACATAACAACTTCGATCACATGCAAAGACGACTTGCAGAGCAACCTCGAGAGCTGCATTAAATTTGTCTGACCTGGATGCAATGATGCACAGGAACAGCAGCTTGACTCATTAGTCGCCCCAAAAACAATTCGGGAAATTGTCCCAAAAATCATAAATCTATTGTACTTTTACTAATTCAGTACTAAACCTTTTAAGTTTGTCAATTCAGTCATAAATATTTTTACTTCTTTTCAATTGTGTCCAACTAGCAAATTTTGGTCGGCTGGCACTGACATGGCTACTGGCCGGCACCAGCTGTCTAGCCAACACTGACGTGGTATTTTTAAAATATTTTTTTGAATTTTTTTTGCTTTTTTTTTCTGCCTTCTTTCCTCTGGCCAGTTCGACTGAGGCATGGCCTCACCGACCTCTAGCAAAGCTTGCCCCTGCCGGCCACTGGTGAGGGCGAGCCTCGCCCACCGCTGCCAAGCCGACCTCGCTAGATCTGGGCGAGGTCAAGCCTCAGCCAGCCAAGACGAGGCCGACCTGCAACGGCGCTGGCCAATCTCGCCTAGCCATAGCAAAACGAAACCCAGTGACAACGAGGTTGGCCAACGCCGTCACAGGTGGGCCTCGCCTTGGCTAGGCAAGGCTTGACCTCGCTTAGATCTAGTGAGGTCGGCCTAGCAGTGGCAAGCGAGGCTCCCCCTCGCCAGTGGCCAGCGGGGGCGAGCTTCGCTAGAGAGCCGGCGAGGTCCTCGCCGGCTCGTGCCTCTGGCCGGTCAAAGAGAAGAAGGCGGAAAAAAAGTATTAAAAAATTCAAAAAAATATTTAAAAATTACCACGTCAGCGCTGGCTGGATGGACTCAATTGGTAAAAAGTGAAAAGGTTTAGAACTGAACTGACAAACTTAAAAGGTTTAAGATTAAATTGGCAAAAGTACAATAGGTTTAAGACTTTTTAGACAATTTTTCCAAAACAATTCACAAATCCTGCTCTATCTCTTTTTGTCTGGTGGACGGAAGAAATAGACCATAACTCCAAAAGAGGGTGAAGATGTCGAATGCATACGCTTCGTCATGATCTAGTCACCACCATGTTTTCAAAGGCTAAAGATAATGTAAATTTGTGACTCTTGCGTTGACATATGTTCATCGTCTTCGTTGACTCATCGTGTCGGAAGTCTTTCGGTTTTTTTAACGTGGGCATCAGCTCAAGCAGCAGATGGCGTCGCTGACACTACGCACGACATGCCATCGACCGCGTCGCGCGCGATATCACCATAATTAACGATGTTGACCTAGAACAATGATTAGGTTGAGACCTTGAATTCGCTCTCTAGGTAGACAAAAAGAACTCATTTGTTAAAAGCAAAAAGATTAATATCACCAAAATTTCAAATTGATATAATTATTTTAATTTTATTTAAAATTTATTTTTTAATCATGAAAAATCTCAAACTGATACACCTATAATAAATTTACCCCAAACTAATTTTTTGACTATCCAAAACCCTGAACCGATATATTTCTAATAAATTTACCTTCCGTTTGTTTCGATTAAATTGAATTAATACCACAAAAAATCATAAACTAGTACGCCTGTGACAAACGGAGTGTCAAACGTAAAATTGGTACATCCGTCAATTGCCGCGTGTCATTTAACAAAATAATTTGACAGTAAAATTTAATCGAAATAAACAAAGAGTACATTTATCACAAGTGTACTAGTTTGAAGTTTTTTATTATTAAAAAATTAATTTGAGGTAAAATTATCACAGACGTACCAATTTGAAATTTTTGGCGATATTAACCCAAAGCAAAAACAGTGGCACAACTTTCTTTTGCGTAAGAAAGTAAGAAAGAGAAAGCGGGCGGGAGAGTGATCACATCGAGATCTATAATTTCTTTTGGCACGTACTCCTTCGCGCAGCCAATCGCACCAAAAACTTCGTTGTTCCGAGTTAAAACGACTTGGCGTGTGTATTGAGGTCAAGTCAAGCGTTCCATCCTCATAGTAATTCTCATTATTATCTAAATAGATAAACACCAATGCCTTGCTAGATCCACTTTTTAGGTTATCTTGTTTGGTGAAGATTATTACCTTTAAATTTCGATAAGTGGACTCACTTTGTACGAATGCAATTTCTGGAGCACTATACATTAGCAATATCTGAAAAGATGAAATGATTCTTTCATAAATAATAGGGAAAATAATACAAATAGCTTTTGAACTTTGATCCAACGTGCGATATCATTTTTGGACTTTAATTATTAGTAAATGTTCAATATAGTCCTTCTGTTTACTCAAACGGCATATTAGATGTTATGTAATGTCCTGGATTGTTATATGCTTAGTTGGATTTTTGAATAGGATGAGTCAATGGTCTATCTTTTTATGCATCTACTTTAAAAAGGGAAAACAAAAATTAGGGCATTAAAATGCTTATCGTTATTTGATGACATGGATTATTATTTCCTGATTTAATATGAATATCTTACTTGGATAATTTATGTATAACATTTTTTGCTTGTCCATATTAAAACTTGACAGATTAGAAGCCACATCAGTACATTTCATCAATTAGACTTAATAGAAGGATGATATTAAATATTTTCATATAGTTTAGGAACTAAATTTAACATTTACCAATGGTTCAGAGATTATATTGAACAAATTAAAAGTTTAGGAATAACGGTACACATCATATCAAAGTTTAAGGATCATTCGTATCATTTTACCTAAATAATAAGGGGACCATGTCATAAATCCTAAAATACCCGTTCGCATTAGTAAACATTAATGAGATAGTTTGGCTTCTGATGATGCTGAAAGGAGGTCTGCTTCAAGAGTTAAAGTTATTAAATGAAGAAATGGACATATATACAGTGCAACTCTTCAACGGATGCTGGAATTCCACTATATGTTTTCTTCCTTAACTTTCAAATGGCGGCATAGTCATCCATGGATGGGATCTAACATAACCTAGACAAGCAGCACGCGTAGGCGACAAATTCCAACTTGAGGTTAAAGCAACAAATAATTACATCGTCTGCCATTGAGAAGAGACTAATAATGAACAATAATTAACTACTGCAAACACGATAATGATAATACTTAGTTCTCTTTTTTTTTAAAAAAAGCCAGCTGTACGCATCTATTGCACAAATTAGCTGCATGTCCTTGGGCCCCTAAATCAGATTTATCCATCGAATTAAGACTTGAACATGCACGTATTTGAATTGTCACGTATTTTTGCTTTTATTTCCGAAGATCAAAGGAAATAACTCCTGGACAAGGCAAATCGGTGATCTTCAAATAGTTAGGTTATAGCTAGGTTACGTAGCTTAATTGTTCATAAATGCCTCGTCAATCCAGACTCCTAGCTATACTCGTGCGTGTGGAGAAGCATTTACATGTTTAGATAGAAAACGGGATGTTATTTAAACATTTTACCTAGTTTTCATAATTATTATTCAAATAATGCAGAGCATCCACATATAACTTTAACCCATTATTTTATATTTTCTTGGTTCACACAATTTGAATATTCGACAAATTTCGAAACTTTCATTGATTGTTTAAAGAATAGAGAATTTCTATGCTAGTGGTCCAAGGCAAATGCAAGTGCCTAACGACTGTCAAGCCAATCACTTTCGCGGAAACTTCATTGCCATTATTTCGTTACCCCATTTTGAAAAATTCCAGGAGGTGGAACCACCACAATCCTCAATCACTTTCATGATTAAGGATGTTTTACCACATTATCAGGAAAATTGTAAGGGCAAAAGCTTACTCTGATTAGTTGATTGACAACATCACGAGCCTAAAATTGGAAAAGCTTCCTTATCAATGTCTCACCTAATTTAAGTAATTCTCGAAGTAATAACCTTTGAGGTGGTTTCGGGGAAATTGCGAGAATTATCTCGTTGTAACCGAGTAATTATCAAAACTAGAATTCTGAGGCAATTGCAAGGAAACTACCTAGGTACAATCTTATGGTATTTCAAATCACGTATCGTAATTGGAAAGTAAGAACTCTAGAGGTAGTTTCGAGAAAAGTACAAAAACTTTCCTTATATATATATGACCATTATACAAGATCGCATCGTCTTATGTGCGTGTACATTCAAAAAAGCGTATATATTTTCTAGTCCTGGTCTTTCTCAGATCCCCATGATCTCGTCGCGATCAAAGAAGAATCGCTCCATAAATACATATATATATCGTCGTCTCCTATGGCGTCCTGTAAAAGCACACCCATGAGTATCACAAAGACGTCAGGCATGGCCAACACTCACGATCGCAGCTTGGAAGTCACAGTCATCTCCGGCGAAGACCTCCGCATCAACAACAGGCCCATAAAAAACAACGCCTTCGTCACCGTCAAGGCCGGCTCTTGCTGGTCGCCATCGTCACACGACTCGACTAAATCGGACGCGCGGGGTGAGAGCTACCCTTACTGGAACGAGAAACTCCACGTGGAATTGCCCGCAGGATCGCGCTACGTCGTCTCCGAGGTCCGCCGGAGGAGCTCCTCGGCTGAGGACAGTCTTGTTGGGACGGCGAGGATTCCCGTGTCGGACTTCATCGGAGGCTACACGCCGGAGAATTATCTGCATTTCTTGAGTTACAGGCTGAAAGACGCCAAAGGCCTGCGCAATGGGATCATCAATATCTCGATGAGGGTCGTCACGTCGTCGTATAAAGGGGCTTCGTCATCTTCATCGACGTCGGTGCCAGAGTTCAGGATTCTGGTGGATCAGGAGAAGACTGGCGGGACGGTGACCGGCGTGCCAGTATGGTATCCCAATCAATGGAAATCTTGAAAAACACTCTGTTTCGATTCTAAACTTGCAGTTGTAAAAGAAGGTATGAAAGGTTGATGAGTTTGGGAGTCTCTGGTTACGGCCTGGTTTTAGGTCAACAAAGTGACGGTCTTGTTGGTGGAGCGTCAAGCGTATAACGGTGTACCTAAGTGCACATGTTGACTTTGTAAACTTTATTACTTTAATGTTTTGGGGGTCCCCTATTTGATTGGTTCGATCTCCGTTAGAGGGGCTAGAGCGTGAATAATAAATATCCGATATGAGAAAATGTCCTTAATTATAGTGGCCATAAAGAAAATCATGACATATTTTCTGCCTTGAAACGTCTCTCCATCTCTATATCACAAGGCACACTAAATTGGTGCCTCCTTTTCATCTCGAAATCTTGTCAAAATATGTCACTAGACCATTTATTTATTAAGATAAATGGAAATTTACCCAATTAATTATAATCATATTATACGAATGCCAACTCAATCCTAAATTTTCTAATTTTGTCAATCGAGTCATGAACCTTTACACGGAATTCCAATGTTGTCATTTCGATCAATTTTCACAGGAAATTATTGATGCAACGGTGTCCCAACTAGGACGGCCGGCGGTGACTGGATCGCCACGTCAGCGCTTTCCGGCAAAAATTGACCAAAGTGTCTACATTAGAATTTCGCGCAAAAGTTTAGAACTAAATTAACAAAATTGAAAAGTTTAGAATTTAACTAAAACTAAGATAATAGGTTCAGGATTGATTGGATAATTTTTCCTAAACAACCACACTAGTATTCTACAGTAAAATCAAAATAGACAGAAATGTCTATCTTGACTAATCCCACAATTGTCTACCTTTCGAAGAGATGTGGATAATATCGAGATGGACTTGGACATTAATCGACAAAGTCAAAGCATGACCGCGTGTCGCCCACGAGTTCACCGAATCCGCTCCGCCGTGGACTTACCCGTGGCGATCCTTATCTACTTGTTCAAAATCTTTGGGCAGTTACACAGTATGATTTTAGGGGAAACCATTGAAAAATGTTCTCTGTTGGCGTATAAGATAAGGAAGAGAATATAAAAATATCACGCGGTGGCACCGCACAAGGACAATGAAATTTGCCGGCCCATATGGTTCATAATTTATATATATGAAATTTAGGTGAGGCAATGGACATTAACTGATTTATATTGTGACATTTCGAATTTCGATCAATTTTTGAAATTTATAAAGCGTGTATTTCGTCAGTGTGCTTATGGTAAAATTTTGCCCGGAACTGATCACTCTTGAGTTATTTTTTTTTTAAATTAGAGATTTCGCTTGAAAAACACTTGATCGAATTTTAGAGCCGGAACTTTAGTGTCGAATTTCTCGGATTTCGTGACGAATTTAATTGAACGTTGTCGATATTATTGTGGCCAACGTCGATATTGCTCGGAATTGGTGAAAAGTGAAATTTGGACCAAGTGCGAATTTTTGACTAGTAAACCTTCCTCTTAGTATATTTTAGTTAGTGTTTTTGGCATTTTCCTAATTTATAAATTAGGATTTTTCGTGGACCTTCGGATCGACTTCAAGTTTGAACATGGGCCGTTGGATTACACTCATTGAGTTGACTCTCTCTCTCTCTCTCTCTCTCCTTTGTGCGTGCCCCTCCCCCTTCTGCCCCATGCTGACCTACCCACCCACTCTCCTTCTCTCTCTTCTCTTTTTTTCTTTTCTTCTTCCTTCCTTCTTCTTCTTCCTCCTTTCCCCTTCGCCTGCTGCTTCTACTCCCCTTCTACCCAACCGCTGCTCACCCAGCCGCAGCTCGCCGGCCGTCCGCCTAACCGCTGTACATCGCCATCTGGTCGTCCATCGCCGCCAAGACCGCCGTCTGTCGGCCAGCCCAGCTTCGCCCAGGCGCCTACAGTCCCACCGCACCACTGCCAGCTGCTCCATCTCTATCGCGACACCCCCTCTCCTTCCCTTCCCCTGTTCGCACGACTCCTCTATTCGCCTCGCCCGCTACCACCGTTGCCCCTACCTGCTCGCCGCCTCCACCACCCCAGCTTCCCTCCAAACTGTCGTTGCCCCTGCTGCTCCGATGACGACGTAGCTGCTTCCTTGTCGTCCCTTACGCTGGTCGCACACTCGACCAACTCGCTGTCGCCGTCGGCCGCTCGCCCAACTTACTGGCTGCGTCACCCAGCTTGCCCAAGCCGTCGCCCGTCCGCCTAGCCGCTGCCCCGGGCGGTGGCCAAGCTGTCCCAGCTGGTGCCCTTGCCGTGTCGAGGGCCAAGCCAAGGCCTTGCTCGTTGGCCGGCCACTGCGCCCTCGCCCGCGCCAAGCCCGCCGCTGTCCCGATCGCCCATTTGGCCCCCTTACCAGTTTTTCTTGGGCTAAAACCTAAGTAAGTGACCTCCTAATCTCTACTTAGTACTTTGGATTTTATTAGACTTGTTTAGGGGTTGATGAAGGTTGGTTTAGTGATTAAGTTAGATATGGATTAGTTAATTGAATGTGATTGGTTTATGGATTATGTGGCAGTGATTTTTGTGGCTAGATTAGTGATTGATTGAGATGAATTCAATGATCGGGTTGTCGTGACGTTTATAGGGGAAATCGATGCTTAAATGTGGCTAACTTGAAGGTTGGGTTGGTGGGCTAATGTGGTGAGCATAACTTGATTTGAATAGTATGACCTGTTAAATTGGTATTGACAAATTGTGTATGGCGTATGTACATGAGGAATGTCCTAAGGTGTGGTTACGCGGGACTAAGTCCGGATTGATTGGAAGGCTGCCAACTTGAGGTGTGGTTACGCGAATGTGGCTGGAAAGGCAAGAAATGATCTGAGGCGTAGTTACGTGGGTCGAGAGAAATGTCCTGAGGCGTGGTTACGCGGGATTAAGTCCGGATTGATCGAAGAGCTGCCAACTTGAGGCGTGGTTATGCAGGTGTGGCTAGAAAGGCAAGAAATGACCTGAGGCGTGGTTACGCAGGTCAAAAGAAATGTCCTGAGGGGTGGTTACACGGGACTAAGCCCGGATTAATTGAAAGGCTGGACCTGAGGCGTGTTGACGCAGATCGTGGTTAGTTGGTTGGACACACATGCGAAATGTTTTTGATTGAATTGGGTGAATGTACGTGGTTATGGCGTTAGAGTGTTTATGTTATGTTCTTGGGCTATTATTGCATTATTGTGATTTTGATTAATGCGTGGAGTTGGCATGTGATTTGAGGTGAGGTATATGTGCATGAAAATTCTATTATGTCGATTACTAGATTGCATGTTGGAACTCGTCTGGGTACGCATTGGCCTAGGTGGGGTTTAGGTTGCCTGCTTATTGAGATTTATTTTCATTGCTGGAATGCAAACCATTTCACATCCTCAACCCCGACCTTGATCATGTCGCCACCTCGGCGTTTTGGGGTTCATATGCATACGATGCATGAGGAGACCGAGTATCCAATAAGTCCACATCAGACTTATATTAGACAGCTCACTACGGTTTGGGTAGATGTAGGCCTAGACGACTTGCAGCGTCATACTTACTTGGCCTGGTTTTATCGTGATAGGTTGGAGTTAGTTGGCCCAATCCAGAGTTTTGAGGGACAGCAGCACGGCAAAGAGGATGCCGTGGATTGGGAGCTCGGGGACGTGTATGCTCCTGATGGTGATATTCTGGACCCCGAAGATCTCCCAGAGAACCCTGGTCTCGAACTCGAGCCCATACTAGAACCTGTAGCGCCTGCGGATCTCAAGCTTGAAGAAGAATTTGAGGAGTCCGAACCTGAAGAAGAGCTCGAGCCTGTGCTAGAACCCATGGAGTCCGAGACCGAGGAGGAGCCGAGTAACGAGGAAGAGCCGATCGAGATCAACTCTGATACGGAGTCGGAGTCTTCAGGGTCTGATTCAGATTGGGCACCGTAAGAGTATTTAGGTACTGGATTTAGAAGCTTTTTGGTAGAGTCCTTTTTGTACAGCTAGTCAGCATACCCTATCACCTGTCTTTTTTTTATGAGAATGGTGAATGTTAACCATAAGAGTCTAATGTCTGATTGTCTAGCCGAATGTTGTAAGTGACCATTTTCTATTGTTATGAAATTATTGTTTTATACTGTTATTATCCCTCTGTCATTCTCTATTGTCTGGGTTGTTATATTTTGCTTTCGGTTACGTATTCATGTGGGTATTTCGTTTGAGTCGGCGACACGTCCTAGGACAACACATTTAATACGACCCTCGAGGGGTATCGTGAGCCTATTAGGGGCCGAGGCATGACATATGTATTACAGTTGACCTAATTGCAGCCTACTCCGAATAGAGATTGGTTAGCATTACGGCACCACTACAAACAAAAAGTAACGGTGCCAGCAGGAATCTATGTTATTTTAAAAGAGTATAGAGTTTAACTCTTATAAGTTCATACGTTTTATAATATTTATAACAACAAGCTATATTTGACATTAGATTTTTAAACTCGTATGAGAGGAAAAATAGTAATGAAAGTATAATTCCCTAAAATATGATTGAAGATTGATGTAAACTAAATAAAAGAAATTTCACCTTAAAATGTAATGGAAGAATTCAATCAAATAAACATTAATTCATATTTGTGATTATATGAATTTTGGTCATTAATAATTTTAGATTTTTTTCCCTTTAAACTTACTATTAGCAAAATTTTATTATTTATGGGAATCAATTCCCACTGGGTGGGATTTTGATTTCCAATTTCACCTAAATATGATGTGCACTTGGAAGTGATTATATATAGGGAATTATAAGAGTAATTTGATTTTAAACATATAAGAAAAATGCGAATGTTCTAGCCAGTGAGATGGTATTCATCTCCTTTTTAGGGGTTCATCAATTGACAAGAAACGAATTACATGCAAACTTGATCCTAAGCTAATCTTCGCGAGAAATTTGAGGCTTTGGGGTCGACTCATTTTTCCTTCAATTACGTTCCACAATTTTTTGATCAAGTGAGCCCTTCTGAATAACTTCGATCCAAATACATGACACCAAGACACACACATATATATATATGCTCAAATTTGATAGACCAACATCATATTCTAAAGAAATAACCTCTAAATGAATATTAATTACATATCAAGAAGTGGAGCCACTTATTATTAATTCGGGTCACATAAATAAACTACAAAATCCATAATTTTCTCCGATCGATTTTGTCACTGCATCATTCCTTCAAATGATTTTACCTTATTTTTTGTTATGTTTTCTTCCTTCTTAGTTGTTCAGTCGGGGAGAGACAATTCGATCATGAACCTTTTTTTTGTTAGTCGAGTCTTAAATCTTTTGCGTTTGTGTCAATTCAGTCTATCCGATCGGAAATCACTGATATGGATGCCGGCTATCCTACCTAATGTAGCCTGCACTTACGTTGATTTTTTTAATAATATTTTTCTATTTTGTAAATTTTTTCTTCTTTTTTTTTCTTTTTCTTTTTTTTTTCTTCCCTTCTTCCTTTAGTCGATCGGCGGACCTCGGCATGGTGGGTAATAACTATCAATATCATCCATGCGTAAATTTAACTAAATATATATTTGGGTAATGTGTGCATATGTATAATCTATGAATTAAAATTCTGAATATAGGAAGAGGGTCCGATCCTTCCCCTCGCTAATCAGTTGAGCTTTATTTCTTGTCCATATCATAGATTTCTCCGCTTGTACTTGTGATTTCTCCGTCGTCCACGTCAACCAATACAACCGCGTCAAACTCGGTCCATACTGAGAAGACGTACCGGAAACCACCCACATCCTTCTCCCTTCTTTCTATCTCCCTTCCTTCCCTACCCCTTGGCCCATATATATAGAGTCAAACCACACACCCTCTTTCCTCTTCATAGTCTTCTTCATCTAGACACTCTTCATTACATTCATCTCCTCCGTTTTTCCAACAACAAGCTTCAAGCTTTTCAAGCGGTGATCTTCGACCCCAGAAAAGGAGGAAAAGAGGATGAAGCGAGCCTTGGAAATCACCATAATATCCGCAGAGAACATACGGCTCAACAAAAAGCCCGTGAAGAACGCGGTCGTGGCGGTCCGAGTGGAGCCAGGCCATGAATGCTCGACCAAACCGGCGCCGGACCAAGGAACAAACCCTCAGTGGAACGAGAATTTCGTCGTTGACTTGCCGCTGCATGCAGGCTTCATTACCGTGGAAGTGAAGTGCAAGAGCTCGTCGGGTAGTTACAAGATCGTCGGCGGAGCGACAGTACCGTTTTCGGACTTTGCCGGGGATTTTGGCGCTCCGGGCGGCTACATGCATTGTCTGAGTTACAGGTTGAGGGACTCTAACGGTGTGCGGACGGATGCCATCATTAACATTTCGGCGAAAATGGCCGCGCCGGCTCCAACAAGCATGTATGAGGTTCCACAGCCGGAGATCGGAGTGCCGGTTGGTGATCAGAGGAAGATGATGGCGGCCGGTGGATTGGTGACTGGAGTCCCAGTTTGGTACGCCCAGCCTTGTAGATATTGAAGCCAGAGCTGATCTAAGTTGACCTTTTGTGTCTAGACTGTTTTCTCTTGAGCTAACATAACAATGTAAACACAATAAGTGCATTTGAAAATCTCCATGGACCGATAACATATCGGTATGAGAAAAAAAACACCCTCAATTTGAGGCCGGCCATGCTGTTTCTAAAACGCGACATTTTTTTTTGTCTTATCTTGTGTGGTTTTTCTTGGCTCTCAGCTATACAATCTTGCTTCCTAGCCATCATAGAGAGCGCATCTACCCGTACATAATAGAGGCAAAAAACTCTGGATTATATATGAACCGATATATATTCATAACAACAACGGTTAGGAGCTACTTTTAACTTAGCTTCAAAGTGTTGAAGTTGAGAATATGTGCTATCGAAGTCGTCCATGTGTATCTGGTCACGTCACAGAGGTGAGATTTGTCTTTGAACCGTTGCCTACGTGGGATTAACTAATCAAAGCCACAGATCACATGAGTCTTACTTGTGACCCGGATGGATTTTACAAGTATTAATGATATATTCATATTAGGATACAACTACAACATGACATAGTTTTAGCTAAAATGAATAGATTTCAAGCATACATGATAAAAAAACAAAGGGCTAAAACTGCATTTGGTTTAGCTTCGAGGTGATGTAAAGCCAGTTTCCTCAGGATCTTTAGATAAAGGTGTATTTACTTAAGGAAACAGCATTTGGATATTTGATTTTGGTGTATATTTTGTAAAGCAAACTTTGAAATAAAAAAAAAAAAAAAGAGGGCAGACAACTAAGTGACTAGAGGCAGAGAGGGTAGAGATATTGGGCGAGCTTCGGCGGCGACCACTGGCGAGCATCGATAGCAATCAAATGCAACCGTTGGCCAAGCGAGCATTAATGGGCGACCCTCGTTGCAGCAGATCTCGTTGCGACCCTCATCGAAGCTCAGCGAAAGCACTAGGTGAGGAATCTAGCTCCGGCAAGGCTCATCGTCGAGGTCAAGTGACCCCATGCAGCGAGCAGCTGGAGTTGTGTGACCTTAGGTGAGGCAACACCAAGGTCCCACAACCTCGAGATTTCCATATCTAGCCTTTCGACAGTTGGGCTTCCTAGATATGGCCCTTCAACGGTTGGCATGACCCTAGGCAAGGGCCGCTGAGGTTGTGCAACCCTAGGCGAGGCAACGGCAAGGTCGCATCGGCCTTGCAACGAGTCGTCGAGGTCACACAACCTCAGGCAAGCCAAATCTAGACTTCGGCACTGCGCAAGCCTTACAACAGGTCACTGAGGCCACGCGACCCCAGGTGACGAGACATCAATGGCGTGCGACCCCAAGCGAACCCACGTTGGCATCCGTCTAGCTCCTCCGAGCCACCTCCACGAGGTCTAGATTTGCAGGGAGATGATGAATAGTCGTGAGGGCAAGAGTGGAATATGAAAATATTAGTAGGCACAATTTTAGAAAAAAAAATGTTCATTAACCTTAGAAGCTGTCTTCCGAAAATGCTAAAAGCCCATGGTAACTCCCTGTTTGCTTTGGGTTTTCAGTTTTGTCAATACTAGCGTCTCTCCAAATTGATCCAAAAAAAAGATTTACAAAATGCCATGATTTTTTCTCGGGAACTTTAAAAGGTCAAATCTCTAGGAAAAATTATTGTGTATGTGAATTAGAACAAGACACGGATTCTATGTTTCCAAGTCAAGTGTAAATAATTGCATACTTCGCCGTCCACTCGTAATCTCATCTGCATATTGGGCACATACCCTCTCTATAGTCGTGGGGCATTGATTGTTGGAGATTTGTATTCACGAGATTTATCGTGCAAACTCGTTAGTAGTCGCACTGGCATGTTGACTTTAAAGTAAGTCTTCTTTTAGATATGTCCCGTCTATTCGTGTGCCATCATTCTCATGTAATATCCCAACACCCGCGCGGGCGACTTTAAAAGCGACGACCTTTGCCTTTCGTCAGTCAATTTAATATATTTTTAATATATGGGGACAATAAAGAAAGATCCACTCTAAATAAATATATATATTTGTGTGCACGTATGTGTTTTTTATATGTGCTACATATTATGCAATACTCTTATCATTCTATATATGAGATGAAAAACTCATGTCATTCTTACTGTTATCTCAATTTACCAACTCTTATTTGAATTTATTAATTTTTATTTGAATGGTTAATACCATGAAAAATTTTAAACTGGTATATCTGTGATAAATTTATCAAAACCAATTTTTTGACCCACAAAAACCCCAAACTTTTACGCTTATGACAAATTTACCTTTCATTAAATTGAATTAATATTAAAAAAAAATCGCAAACTCGTATACCTGTGACAAACAGAGAGTAAAACCACAAACTAATATATCTGTCAACTATCACGTGTCATTAACTCAGTAATTTAACAGTAAAATTTAACGTAGAGTAAAAATGTTAGAAGTATACCAATTTGAGTTTTTTTATGATCAAAAAATTAGTTTGGGGTAAATTTATTACAAGTGTATCAGTTTAAGGTTTTTCGTGATATTAACCCTTATTTCAAAGTTCTCAATTGAATTTTTTTTCGATTAATCTATCAATGAATCGTGGATTACCAAACAATTCTCTTTTAAAGTTACATTTACTTTAATATATCAACTTTTGTTCTCGATTATCATTTTTTTTTATTTGTCTTTCGACTAAACTCCTTAAATTTGTTCACTTACGAACTTTTTGTCTGATACGTTATTTTTTTTACGCACGAAAAAGGAATCGCGCTACTTCAACGCACTAAAACCTTCAACGAAGTTCATAACCAAGCTTTAAGGAATCAATCCTTCCGCAACAGACTTCGAACTCTACATAAAACTAACATGAAGGACCTCTTCGAGTTCATTTGAGGATGCAATCGGTGTCGGCGAGGTTCCAGTAAAGAAGGAGCTCATCAATGACCGCGAGATTGTCTCTGGTCTTCGAGATTCCACAAAACATCTTCTCGGCGTCGCTCTTCCCCTTCTCCTTTATCAACCGGCCAAGCCGAGCCAAGAAGCCTGTCCAGCTGGCCGAGCACCGGAACCTGGAATCGGCCGGTCAAGAGAGCGAGGATGCAGTGGACCGGTTCGGAGGGAAGTGGAAGAGGAAGCGCAGCGGATGTGGTGGCAGCGGTGAGAGATGACTTGAAGGAGAAGGTGAAGCCATGGATGGTTCTCTTTCAGTCTCAGTTCTTCTCACTCTCGAAGCTCCGTGTTCGAAGACGATGGTGTGCGCAACGCACAAGCGTGGATAAACCGAGCAAGTGATCCGCTGTCGTTTAGGCAAAGTAAGCTGTACGATGTTCTATTTCCTCTTTAATCTCTCCTTTTCTTCAACCATCTCTTTCTTACTCTCCTTCGAATCCAACCGCTGAGATTGATTCTATAAAAATTAGATTCTAATCATAGCTCAAGAACATATGGAGATCCATATGCTATCTTAGATAAACAACGCAACCTTCTACCACAATCCCATCATACTATATATAAAACGAGATTATATTTGATTTTCACTTTTATAATCAATTTATTTTAATTGCCAAGGCAAAAATTAATGGATATTTCTTTTCATTTTTCGTCTTTCTCTGCCCAATGGGAAGTGCTGCTGATGACAAAAGAGCTAGTCAATATT
The DNA here is from genome assembly GCA_031216235.1 of Syzygium jambos. Taxonomy (NCBI): domain Eukaryota; kingdom Viridiplantae; phylum Streptophyta; class Magnoliopsida; order Myrtales; family Myrtaceae; genus Syzygium; species Syzygium jambos. Next base: position 1,747,400 of record CM062224.1, read on the forward strand.
GGGTCAGTTGAAGTCTACTAAGGTTGCGCATAGCAATCATTCTGTGTCCGGGAATAAATTCTGCTAAGAAATGATTCTTTTTAATTTTGTACCCGGAAACAATTTCTAAGTATTTGAAGGCGTTTGGTAACTGTTCAAAATTTTTATTCTTAGAATAGAAAAAAACGGAAATGCATTTGGTAACTACACAAAATTTATTAATAATATTTTGAATTTTTTAATATTTCTTTCTTTTTTCTTTTTTTTCCTTTCTTTCCCTTCACTTCCTTGGCCATGGCTAGTCGCCGACGCTGGTGATCGGCCACAGGCCAGGGCTGGCGAGGGCCGTGACTCCCTCGCTAGCCCTGGCCTGTGGCCGGTCGCTGGTGGCGGTGGCCGGCGGGCGGCAGGCCGAAGAACAACAACAAACAAAGAAAAAAAGGAAATTCAAGAGAAATCAGAAATTGAAAATTTGTTCCAGAATCAAAAAGCTATTTTTTTTTTTTGCTTCTTGATTCTCTTTCAAAACTGATTCTGGGAACAATTTTTTGCAAAATTGTGCCCGGGCACAAAAAATTTAACAAACAAATTTCTGTTCCCAAATTGATTCTGGGAACAAAAGAACATAAATTTTTACTATTTGGCAAGTTGCCAAATAGGCATAAGCTACTCAGGCGATAGTGGTCAACTAAGTGAAGATTTGTCTCTATGCAAACGACGATTAATGCCTTATAACGGATTGGATTGGGGATGTTGAAAAGATTAAGTAGACACTTTCGATTAAAATGTAAATAAATAACAAATTTACTAAACAGTAAATAATTTACCTACTAGTGAATTATATTCTAATCAAGCCATTAAGGGGTTTGCTCTCCTTGTTAACAAAAAAAAATTGCCTCGAATTGCATTATGTAACCAACATATATGTAATCATCTTCTTTAAAACTACATGTTACCTTTATAATTTATTTAATTATTCGTTGGATCTATGTAAATATTCTCACTTAACCAAATTATGTTCTCTTAAGAAAATCGCACACACACTAGTAATCTAGAAAGTGAAAACCTAACAAATGGGAACCCCAACTGTTAATGCATTTGTTTAGATCATTACATTGTACACATGAACGAGGATCATTGGCATGGATAAGGCACATTTTTGCAACCAAACATGCCTTTATTACTTAACAGTAAATTCATGCTTCATCCTTTAAGTTCTATGCAGATTCGTATTGATTCGGGGTGAGCATGGGTACAGGGTGAAATCAAAAACCACACCAAACGGGCAATAGGAACCGGTCCGATTCTCGATTCTAAAAAAAGTGAAATCGTTGTGGTGCAATTCGGTTCCCTGTTCATGGGTAAGAACTGAACCGAAGAAGCGGACAAGGAATCGATGAATCGCAGTTACACATTTTGAGTTTTGAATTATTCATTTTTATTTTATGTGTTCATCTTTTATAAATTGTTGCTATTGATAAATGACGATTTTATTCATTGTGTTCACTTTCATCTTGCTTAACTAAAAATGAAAGAAAAAAGGAAGGAAAAAATGAAACAAACAAAGAAAAAAATAGGTCGATTCCCTTGTATAAAGTGGTCTATGCTCAGAACAAAACTTGGCTAATGCACGTATTCAGTCCCCTTGGTGTGTCCCATATGGGGCTCTTAGATCTCAACAAATGCAGGTATTCAGTCCCTTTGGTGCCCCTTGTAGGACTCTCATAACTTAGCAAAGCAAGTATTTAGTCCCCTGTAGTGCCCCCATAGGTCATACCCTGTCGAGAACAATTTTTAACATCTAACTAAATTCTTATCTATTGAGATCGATTTTTAGCATCTAGCTAAATTCTTATCTATTGGGACTAACTTTTAGCATCTAGCTTAATTCTTACTCTCAACATAACGCTTTCTGGCCTCATTATCAGAATAAGGTACTATCTTACTATTCTAACATCCCTAATACCAGACAGGAACCAATCGACAGAGTGGGTTTCAAGTTTCAGGGTATTGGAACACTGGGGAATCGGTTATGACAGGACAGGTTCTAAGTTTGAGGTGGAACCTTGACTGATTCTGAAACCGTTCACCCCTAATATTAGTAACTTGGTAATCGCATTATTATCGTGCTCGTATATTTTTTTTGTGAATTTAATGAGTTTTGAATGAGAACTTTAGGATTGTGGCACTATACCCGAGAAGGTGCAATCATTGATGTGCCTTCTAGATACCATACAAATTTGCTCAACTGTCACACAATTACAAATTATCCACACTTTCGGTCCGAAACTATTTTCCACATCTAATATGATATGTCTATCGACTTTACATATAATATATATTGACTTAAAGACTCGGATCACGACTTGATAATCAAAGCGCGAGAGGGCATATCCAGATCATATCCAACGTGATGAGAGTGACATTAATTAATTCAACATACGTCAACTCGTGAACATATCATCTTCAATCGCAGGCAGAGACGACTTGCAGAGCGACCTTGAGAGCTGTATTAAATTTGTTTGACATGGATGCAACGACGCACAGGAACCGCAGCTTGACTCGTTAGTTGCTCCCAAAACAATTCGAAAAAATTGTCCAAAAAATTTTAAATTTATTATACTTTTGCTAATTCAATCTTAAACTTTTTAAGTTTGACAATTCAGTTCTAAACATTTTTACTTCTTGTCAATTAAGTTCATTCAACCAATTTTGGCCGACTGATGTTAACATGATAATTTTTAAATGTTTTTTTCGAATTTTTTTAATATTTTTTTTGCATTCTTTCCTCTGGCCGGTCACCGGACGAGCCAGAGGTGTGGGCTAGTGAGGTTGACCTCGCCGGCCTCTAGCAAAGCTCACCCTCATTGGCCACTGGCAAGGGCGAGCCTCACCTGGCCACGACGAGGTGAAACCTAGCGATGGCGAGGTTGGCCTCACAGTGGTTGGGCGAGGCCAACCAGCGCCGTCGCAGGTCGGCCTTGCCTTGCCTAGGTGAGGTCAGCCTGGCAACGGCGGGCGAGGCTTGCCCTCGCTAGTGACCGGCGGGGTGAGCTTCGCTAGAGGCCGGCAAGGTCGACCTCGCCGGCCTGCGCCTCTAGCCAATTGCTGGTTATCGGACTAGTCAAAGGGAAGAAGGCAAAAAAAAAAAAAAAAAAAATTTTAAATTTTTGGAAAAAAATATTTAAAAATTCGGAAAAAAATATTTAAAAATTACCAAAATTTTTAAATATTGGTCGGATGAACTCGATTACCAAGAAGTAAAAAGGTTTAGAACTGAATTGGTAAACTTAAAAGGTTTATGATTGAATTGATAAAAATGCAATAGGTTTAGGACTTTTTGAATAATTTTTCCAAAACAATTCGTGAATCCTGCTCTCTTTTTGTCTGGTGGACGGAAGAAAGCGACAACAACTCCAAAGGAGGGTGAAGATGTCGAATACATATGCTGCGTCATGATCTAGTCACCACCATGTTTTCAAAGGCTAAAGATACTGTAAATTTATGACTCTTGCGTTGACATATGGTCATCGTCTTCGTTGACTCATCTTGACGGTAGTCTTTCTTTTTTTTTAACGCGGGCATCAGCTCACGCAGCAGATGGCGTTGCTGACACTACGCACGACATGCCATCGACCACGTCGCGTGCGATATCACCATAATTAGCGATGTTGACCTAGAACAATGATTAGGTTGAGACCTCTCTCCCTAGATCGACAAAAAGAACCCACTTGCTAAAAGCAAAAAAGTTAATATCACAAAAAATTTTAAATTAATATATATTTTAATTTTATTCAAAATTAAGATTTTGATCATGAAAAATTCCAAACTGATATATTTATGACAAATTTACTCAAAATTAATTTTTTGACCACCCAAAATCCCGAACTGGTACATTGGTGACAAATTTACCTCCATTTGTTTCCATTAAATTGAATTAATATCACAAAAAATCATAAACTGGTACTCATGTAACAAACGGAGGGTAAAACATAAAATTGATATATCTGTCAATAGCCGCGTGTCATTTAACAAAGTAATTTGACTGGTAAAATTTAACGAAAATAAACTGAGGGTAAATTTGTCATAGGCGTACTAGTTTGGAGTTTTTTGTGTTCAAAAAATTAGTTTTGATTAAAATTATCACAAGCTTATCAATTTAGGGTTTTTTGCGGTATTAACCCAAAGCAAAAATAATTGCATAACTTTCTTTTGCGTAAGAAAGAGAAAGCAGGTGGGAGAGTGATCACATCGAGATCAATCCTTTCTTTTGGCACATACTCCTTCGCGCAGCCAATCGCACCAAAAACTTCATTGCTTCGAGTTAAAACGACTTGGCGTGTATCGAGGTCAAGTCAAGCGTACCATCCTCATAGTAATTCTCATTATTATCCAAATAGATAAAAACCAATGCCTTGCTAGATCCACTTTTTTGGTTATCTTGTTTGGTGAAGATTATTACCTTTAAATTTCGATACGTGGACTCACTTTGTACTGATGCAATTTCTGGATCACTACACACTAGCAATATCTCAAAAGATGAAATGATTCTTTCATAAATAATAGGGAAAATAATATAAATAATTTTTGAACTTTGACCTAACGTGCGATATCATTCTTGGACTTTAACTATTAGTAAACGTTCAATGTAGTCCTTCTGTTTGCTCAAACAACATACCATATGTTATTTAATGTCCTGGATTGTTATATGCTTAGCTGGATTTTTGAATATGATGAGTCAATGGTCTATCTTTTTATGCATCTACTTTAAAAAGGGAAAACAAAAATTAGGACATTAACATGTTTATCATTATTTTGATGACGTGAATTATTATATCATGATTTAATATTAATATCTTACTTGGATGATATATGTATAACATTTTTTGCTTGTCCATATTCAAACTTAACATATTAGAAGCCACATCAGTGCATTTCATCAATTAGACTTAATAAAATGATGACATTAAACATTTTCATATAGTTTAGGGACTAAAATAAACATTTACCAATAGTTTAAAGATTATATTGAATAAATTAAAAGTTTAAGGACAACGTTACACATCAAACCAAAGTTCAAGGATCATTCGTATCATTTTACCTAAATAATAAGGGGACCATGTCATAAATTCTAAAATACCCATTCGCATCAGTAGACATTAATGAGATAGTTTGGCTTCTGATGATGCTAAAAGGAGGTCCGCTTCAAGAGTTTAAGCTATTAAACGAAGAAACGGACATATATACAGTGCAACTCTTCAACGGATGCCGGAATTCCATTATATGTTTTCTTCCTCAACTTTCAAATGGAGGTATAGTCATCCATGGATGGGATCTAACATAACCTAGACAAGCAGCACGCGTAGGCGACAAATTCCAACTTAAGGTTAAAGCAACAAATAATTACATCGTCTGCCATTGAGAAGAGACTAATAATGAACAATAATTAACAACTGCAAACAAGATAATAATAATACTTAGTTCTTTTTTTTTAAAAAAAAGTCAGCTGTACGCATCTAGTGCACAAATAAGCTGCATGTCCTTGGGCCCCTAAATCAGATTTATCCATCGAATTAAGACTTGAAAATGCACGTATTTGATTTCATGTAAAAAATTGTCACGTATTTTTGCTTTTATTTACGAAGATCAAAGGAAATAGCTCCTGGACAAGGCAAATCGGTGATCTTCAAATAGTTAGGTTATAGCTAGTTTACGTAGCTTAATTGTTCATAAATGCCTCGTCAATCCAGACTCCTAGCTATACTCGTGCGTGGAGAAGCATTTACATGTTTAGATAGAAAACGGGACGTTATTTAAACATTTTACCTAGTTTTCATAATTATTATTCAAATAATGCAGAGCATCCACATATAACTTTAACCCATTATTTTATATTTTCTTGGTTCACACAATTTGAATATTCGACAAATTTCGAAACTTTCATTGATTGTTTAAAGAATAGAGAATTTCTATGCTAGTGGTCCAAGGCAAATGCAAGTGCCTAACGACTGTCAAGCCAATCACTTTCGCGGAAACTTCATTGCCATTATTTCGTTACCCCATTTTGAAAAATTCCAGGAGGTGGAACCACCACAATCCTCAACCACTTTCATGATTAAGGATGTTTTACCACATTATAAGGAAAATTGTAAGGGCAAAAGCTTACTCTGATTAGTTGATTGACAACATCACGAGCCTAAAATTGGAAAAGCTTCCTTATCAATGTCTCACCTAATTTAAGTAATTCTCGAAGTAATAACCTTTGAGATGGTTTCGGGAAAATTGCGAGAATTATCTCGTTGTAACCGAGTAATTATCAAAACTAGAATTCTGAGGCAATTGCAAGGAAACTACCTAGGTACAATCTTATGGTATTTCAAATCACGTATCGTAATTGGAAAGTAAGGACTCTAGAGGTGGTTTCGAGGAAAGTACAAAAACTTTCCTTATATATATATAACCATTATACAAGATCGCATCGTCTTATGTGCGTGTACATTCAAAAAAGCGTATATATTTTCTAGTCCTGGTCTTTCTCAGATCCCGATGATCTCGTCGCGATCAAAGAAGAATCGCTCCATAAATACATATATATCGTCGTCTCCTATGCCGTCCTGTAAAAGCACACCCATGAGTATCACAAAGACGTCAGGCATGGCCAACACTCACGATCGCAGCTTGGAAGTCACAGTCATCTCCGGCGAAGACCTCCGCATCAACAACAGGCCCATAAAAAACAACGCCTTCGTCACCGTCAAGGCCGACTCTTGCTGGTCGCCATCGTCACACGACTCGACTAAATCGGACGCGCGGGGTGAGAGCTACCCTTACTGGAACGAGAAACTCCACGTGGAATTGCCCGCAGGATCGCGCTACGTCGTCGCTGAGGTCCGCCGGAGGAGCTTCTCGGCTGAGGACAGTCTTGTTGGGATGGCGAGGATTCCCGTGTCGGACTTCATCGGAGGCTACACGCCGGAGAATTATCTGCATTTCTTGAGTTACAGGCTGAAAGACGCCAAAGGCCTACGCAATGGGATCATCAATATCTCGATGAGGGTCGTCACGTCGTCGTATAAAGGGGCTTCGTCATCTTCATCGACGTCGGTGCCAGAGTTCAGGATTCCGGTGGATCAGGAGAAGTCCGGCGGGACGGTGACCGGCGTGCCAGTATGGTATCCCAATCAATGGAAATCTTGAGAGACGCGTGTTTCCTAATTAGATTTTCAACCGAGAAGAATATATCAAGATTGATGAGTTTGGTTTTGGACACGAGAGTGATCGTCGTTTTGGTATAGCGTCAAGCGTGTAAGAGCACATAGTGATTTCTTAGACTTATTACTTAGATGGTTTTGTTCCCTATTTGATTTCTTATACTTTGATGTTATGAAATTCATGAAATTCTTTCTCCTCTCTATATTACAAGGCACGCTAAACGGTGCCTGTTCATTTCAAAAACTTTTCAACATATTTCATGAGAGTCCATTTTATTTATTAAGATAAATAACAACGGTAAGATTTTACAATAAAATTAAAATAGATAGAGTCGTGATTCAAACAACAAAAATTGTTGACTAATCCCGTAAATGTCGACCCATCAATATTTTAGTTTAGATATTGCTCATGCCACAAGCATCTTTCAGTCCCTCCTATATTAATTCAAAAGTTCAAATGTTTACGAGACATTTAAAACTTTCCTTTATCACATGCCTATATTTCTGCTTTCTTTATCTAGTCAAAAAACAAAGTACTTTTTGGAGAATTCCCGCCTCAGAAACCAGTGGATCACCCACAGATTATAGACTCGGTCAATTAAATTTAGTAATTCGAGGCATTTGTTCGAACTCAAAAATACAAACTTCTCATACTTATTGTGCAAAAGGACAAATGATACAAAGAGTCTTGAACTTTGACCCAATATACAATGTGGTCCATGAACTTTTAATTTGTTCAATGTCGTTTCTGAACTTTTAGTACATATTTAATGTAATTCCTGAACTATATGAAAATATTTAATGTAGTCCTTCCATTAATTCAAATTCAAGGACTACATTGAACATTTTTCTATAGTTCATGGATTAAATTGAACCGTACCAAAAGTCCAGGGACTATATTGAGCTTGTTAAAAATTCAGGGATCATGTTGTACACTGTACCGAAATATGCAAAATTACTTGTCAAACCCAAAAAGAAAAGCTTATTTCAAAAAGTTCTGCACAGATCGCGTATCTTGACTTTATATTCAGTTCAGTGAAAAAATTAGCGAAGGAGTGATGGAATTTGGAATTCTTTGGTCTGCTGGTTACGTTTTGGTCATCAATGGCGATCATCTTTATGGCGTCGCGTGATGGAATAGTTCCCTCTTTTAGTTGGCTCGTTGGGTAGGTGGGGCGAAGCGAATTTCCAATATGAGCTTTGATTTTGCGGGAGTTAAAGTAGAACTGTTCTTCTTCTTTTGGCCAAAAAAGAAAGAAAATCATGAAGTATTCTCTGCTCTTTGAACAAGCGTGATAGACATTTGCATAGGCTCGGCCAATTACAAGCAGACTACCGGTCAAAGGAGATAAAGAACTCGGACCCGATCATTTCAGCCCAATAAAAAGCAAACTTGGCTTATAATGCAATGTATGTTTCCGTTTTTATCATTAAACGAATTCTTCCTTTCTGATCACTGATCAGCGCAGACACAAAGAGAAGAAGAAGATTGATTTCGTAATAACTTTTGATTGGTGGCGAATTGTATATATTGAACCGGTCATGGAGATACTAGATACCTAACCAAGCTTCGTGCACCAACTCCAAAGGATGATTCTTGTGAAGTCTTCTCTTTTTTCAGATTGGGAAATCTTATGAACAAAAACCTTCTCCATCCCATGGCTCGCTCAAAGTTTGGCAAATGCTGTTAGGTGCCCATGGTAATCTGAACTGTATTCTAAAGATCGTTTTGAATTCACTTTTCTAATCTAAAGTGATGATTATTTGCTTTTGGCCCGTAGAATGAGTCCGCCGTGGATCGGTGCGTAACAACCACCGATGATGATTGATCTCCATGATCTTATTGCAGATTGTGTGATGTATTCTTTTTCTTTTTCACAGACTTGTACTCTTAGAGAATTTCTCCGAAAAAGAGCGCAAACACAGTGGCCCTTTATGTTGTAACACTACTTAGATGACTTGTCCTTAATAATCCTATCTTAATGTGACAGAACTATGTGCATCAATGTATCCTACTGGTTTCATGAATCGGATAAGTTATGAGTCATAACTCAATTAAATAGGTCAGATAATATGAGATTAATTGTTTGCCTTAGTATTTCGGATGATTAAAGCTGTTTTGTGTTTATAATCTCATATACTGAGTCCTTTTCATAAAACAGATATCGAACTCATGGTCATTCACAAATTTCTCTTCCGCCTTCCTTGCAAAGCCCAGGAAAATATATGAGTGTCTTGATTAAGATTGCTTCCATCTCATAAAGAAAGTGTCTGAATCTAAGATCTTGATGATGCTTGGAAAAGCATTCGATCGTGAATCAGAATAAGACTTTGCAACTCTATAAGCGTGTTTGTTTTGCGAAAAGATAAATGATTTGAAAATTACTTTTTTTAAAAATAATCCCTTATATGATTTGAAATAATTAGTAAATGGAATATGTTTTCATCACCAACAACAATTTGAGTCAAAACATTTTATGGACGGTGAAAATATTTTTCGTTTATTCATTTTTGTAAGAGATACAAGCGATCATTTTTAAGAAAATAATTTCTAAATTATTCATTTCTGTGAAATAAATGGAATTACTACTTTTCTTTTTCAAAATATTTTCGAGTCTTAATATGAAATCAATGTCAATATACGTGATCCATTACGCTCTATGTCGGCCCTCATTTGGACCAAAAAAAATCAAGAGAAAAGGGTTTTATTGGGTGATGCATCTATATATTCTCAATTTAATCCTCTAAAAGACTCCCTAGATCCAATCTCAATTGTACCCCAGACCTAAAAAGTATCACAAACTTTCACTATAATCCTAACTCCACTTCTCGCCCAAAAAATCACTAGAGATTTTTCAAAATTTTCAACATTAGGATGAGTTAGAGATTCATTATCATAACCTATGTTAATACTAACACCCCCACCTTCATATGGAATAATCGTAGCCTCTTGATGTTGATAATTGTGAAGAGAACGGTGGCAATTTTTGAACTCAGGATAGATTTGGAGGCTATAATGAAAGTTGGTGTTTTTTTTATACAAAAAAAGAAATTCGAGATATAATTGAAATTAGACCTAAAATTGGATCTTTTCTAGGAATTAGGCGTGAAAAACATACGAAGGTTTTGGCACTATCTTCTTTTGTTTTTGTCAAGGAAAGTTTCCCGACGTCTAATGACGAAAAGATGTTGGATAACATGGGAGGACGACCCAACATTAACCTAACAAAAGGAAGTCAAAAGCGTGCCCGCGTGTCGCACACGTGTTCACCAAATCGCGCTCCACGCATTGACACGTGGCGATCCTCAGCTCGCCTACAGCGGCCCGAATTATCTATCTTGCTTCTTAACGAAACTTCATCGCAAAATCCATTGAAACATTCGGTTTCACGTGGTTCGACATCCTTGCATTGGTCACATACTTAAGGTCGGATCACTGCCCGAATGTTCTCTGTTGGCGCGTGTTATACTGTAGAGAACGTAAAAATATAGTGTGGTGGTGGTGGCTAGGGGTGTCAATGGGTCGGGTTGGGTCGAGCTTTCATGATACCCGACCCGACCCGAAACCAACGGGGTCGCACTTGATCCGCCCAGACCCGGCCCAAGACCCTGTTCAGCGTACAACCCAAGGCCTGGGTCGAGCCGGGTCGGGTTTCGGGTTTTTTTTTTATTGAAACTGTGAACCCGCCTCAAATAATATCATACTTGCCCTAAGAATAACAAGAAGCAAGATAGATTGATATTTATGGCAATAATAGCAGTACAACTCTCCCATTCAAAAATTCAAGCAAAGTTCATATAAGCTCAACAATTAAAATGCCAAAGAAAAAACTACCGCATGCTAAACCTCTAAATATCACCTTGATAATCCTTCTTAAATCCAAAACCACTAGGCACAAGTCACGACTACAGGTCAATCCAATGAAGATAGAAAGAAAGACCAAGAGTATAATAGTGATTGTGCAGAGGAAAGCAAACAGCAAGAACAATATCAAGGTCCCACAAACTAAGCATCCAATAAAAGCAAAGCAATCAAATGGCCCAATACAAAAGCTCCACATCAGGTATTGTCTATAATACCTTTAAAGAAGGGAGATCAAAAACAAAAATTTAAAATTTAAAAACTCAACATAGCCAAATCATGTCCTAGAAGATAATAATGTATTAGTTCATTATTCAAAAACCACAATAAAATGTGTGATAATTTAATTACATCGTCTGCCATTGAGAAGAGACTAATAATGAACAATAATTAACAACTGCAAACAAGATAATAATGTATTAGTTCATTATTCAAAAACCGGGAAAATTATCAAATCAGTCCTAAATCTATTGTACGGCGGCCAATTCAGTCCTAAACCTTTCAAATTTGCCAATTTAGTCCTAAACCTTTTAAATTCTTGCCAATTCAGTCCTTTCGGCCAATTTTGGCCGGCCGGTGCTGACGTGGCCGCCGGTCGGCGCCGGCCGTCTGGTCGGCGATGACGTGGCAATTTTTAATTATTTTTTTTATTTTTTAATATTTTTTTTATTTTTCTGCTTTTTTTTTTCTTCTTTCTCCCCTCTGCCCGGTCCGGCGACCGGCGACCGGCCAGAGGGGAGGGCCGGCGAGGCCTCTGGCGAAGCTCGCCCCGCCGGCCACCGGCGAGGGCGAGCCTCGCCGGCCCCTGGCTGGGCGAGGCGAGGTCGGCCTCGCCTCGCCGTCGCGACCCAGGCGACGGCGAGGCTCGACCTCGCCTCGCCTCGCCTCGCCGTCGCGACCCAGGCGACGGCGAGGCTTGACCTCGCCTCGCCTCGCCTCGCCGGCCCCTGGATGGGCGAGGCGAGGTCGGCCTCGCGTCGCCGTCGCGAGCCAGGCGACGGCGAGGCGAGGCGAGGCGAGGTCGAGCCTCGCCGTCGCCTGGGTCGCGACGGCGAGGTCGAGCCTCGCCCAGATCTGGCGAGGTCGAGCCTCGCCGTCGCGAGCCAGGCGACGGCGAGGCTCGGCGAGGCGAGGTCGAGCCTCGCCGTCGCCTGGGTCGCGACGGCGAGGCGAGGTCGAGCCTCGCCGTCGCGACCCAGGCGACGGCGAGGCTCGGCGAGGCGAGGTCGAGCCTCGCCGTCGCCTGGGTCGCGACGGCGAGGTCGAGCCTCGCCCTCGCCGTCGCCTGGCTCGCGACGGCGAGGCTCGACCTCGCCAGATCTGGGCGAGGCTCGACCTCGCCTCGCCTCGCCTCGCCTCGCCGTCGCCTGGGTCGCGACGGCGACGCGAGGCCGACCTCGCCTCGCCCATCCAGGGGCCGGCGAGGCGAGGCGAGGTCGAGCCTCGCCGTCGCCTGGGTCGCGACGGCGAGGCGAGGCCGACCTCGCCTCGCCCAGCCAGGGGCCGGCGGGGCGAGCTTCGCCAGAGGCCTCGCCGGCCCTCCCCTCTGGCCGGTCGCCGGTCAGGGCAGAGGGGAGAAAGAAGAAAAAAAAAAGCAGAAAAAAAGCAGAAAAATATTAAAAAATATTAAAAAATAAAAAAAATAATTAAAAATTGCCACGTCAGCGCCGACCGGACGGCCGGCGCCGACCGGCGGCCACGTCAGCACCGGCCGGCCAAAATTGGCCGGAATGACTAAATTGGCAAGAATTTAAAAGGTTTAGGACTAAATTGGCAAATTTAAAAGGTTTAGGACTGAATTGGCCGCCGTACAATAGGTTTAGGACTGATTTGACAATTTTCCCTTCACAAACCACTGGTGGCGCTGCGTGAGGACAGCGACGTCCGCCCGGCCGACATAGCTCGTAATTTACAAAAATGAAAATTGCGGTAACACTTCCGCTGCACTGATTGAGGTGTCGTACGGTGTGGGGAAACTTCTTTTATTTTAGTTTTTAAAAGATTAGTTGACCGAATCGCAACGGTCTTGGCACGAAGAATCATATCACCGCACTCGTATATTCCTGGATATTTCTCGGGATATAGTGAAATTAGACTGACAAAACTTTTCTTTCACGTGAATTTCGCCTAAATAGCATGTACGATTTTTTTCAAATAATTGTTCAAAAAGTCCCGAACTTATTATATATCGGCCAATTCGATCGTAAAATTTTCGATTCGGTCATAAATCTTTTGACGATTTTGTTCAAAACTCATTAACGTAGACACCAATCGTTCAACGTGACAATCTTTGTGATTGTGTTTTTAAATTTTATGAATTTGTTTATGTTTTTTTTTTATTTTTTTTCCTTTTTTTTCCATTGTTTATTTTCCCGGGAGGGCCTACGAGGATCGTCGAGACCTCGACAAAGAGCCGGCAAGAGCCTACACGCCTTCATTGGCCACTAGGCAAAGGCATCAAGGCCTCGCCTTGCCCAATGGCTATGCCAGGCAACCCGCTAGCCGCCGACCATGTACAGTCCCTCATTTTTTTAGGAAAAACAATAAAAGAGAAAAGAGGAAGAAATAATCTACATTATTTTTCAAAAAATTATAAAAAATTATCCACGTCAACTCCAATCATGTCACATAAATGGTCAGCATTAACAAGATCGCCACATTAAAGATTTCGGGCCATAAAGGATACATTGCAAATTTGTCATAAAATTTAAGACTAAATTAGTCTAATTGAAACCTTAGGATTGAATTAACTGCAATATAATATGTTTAAGACTTTTTGAATAATTTTCTGGCATTTTTGGAAGTGCTTATATGCTGAGGGAATGATAAGCGTAATTCGAATTTAAACAAAACAGGATATACCCGCGATCTTTAAATTCTAAAAAGAAAGTGATTCCGTGCAATCTTTTTTTGAGCTAATCTTCTTTGAGGATTGGCGTCGAAGCAATTTTTCCTCTCACGCGCTCCAAAGACCAGAAACATTACTTTAGTTGTTGAACAGGTTACATCCAACCAGGCCAAAACTGGAATCATGCAATTGCAACTTTATGTCCAAAGGAATTATTACGTACCCAAGATTGGAAAAATTTCCGGGACCACCGAATACACGCCACAAATTGAACGTTCCATCGCGTGTCTTAACGCGCGTCACCTAAACCTATATAAGAAAAGAAAAACTGGCCTTTTTTCCATAAAATAACCAAAATTGACTTTCCATTAACAATAAACAAGCGAGACGTAGCAAATAATTTGCTAAATGATAGCCCTTTAAAGATTCTTTTCTTTTTTTTTTTTGGTCGGCCCTTTAAAAGATTCTTTGGAGATTATAGATATAATCTATAATCTCACAAATGAACACGCGTCGCTCGATGAATGATCCTATTGCAAGAAACAACTTCGATGTAAATTCATAAAATCGAGACATATCAAACATTTGGGTAAAATTTAATGGAGGCGTCTCCGATTGTGCCCGTGATTCCGACTTTTCAACGGCGAAATGATCCAAAACAGGGCTTTAACTCAACTCTCTTGATCTCCGTCGCCCCGTTTCTTTCGTCAACTAATATCACCGCGTCAATCCCGGTCAATACGGGAGAAGAGGAATCAGAAACCACCCACCTCCTTCTTCCTTCTTTCTCTCTCCCTTCCTTCCCTCACAACCCCTCCCTTATATACAGTGAAACCACACGCCCTCTTTGCTCTTCATAGTCTTCTTCATCTTAGCACTCTTCGTTACATTCATCTCCTGCGTTTTGCCAATAACAAGCTTCAATCTTTCCAAGCGGTGATCTTCAACAAAGGAAGAAAAGAGGATGAAGCGAGCCTTGGAAATCACCTTGATATCCGGAGAGAACCTGCGGCTCAACAAAAAGCCCGTGAAGAACGTGGTCGTGGCGGTCCGAGTGGAGCCCGGCCACGAATGCTTGACCAAACCGGCGCCGGACAGAGGAACAAGCCCACGGTGGAACGAGAATCTCATCGTTGACTTGCCGCTGCAAGCGGGCTTCATTACCGTGGAAGTGAAGTGCAAGAGCTCGTCGGGGAGCTACAAGCTCGTTGGCGGAGCCACGGTACCGGTCTCGGATTTTGCCGGGGATCTTGCCACGCCAGAGGGTTACGTGCATTTTCTCAGTTATAGGTTGAGGGATTCTAATGGCGTGCAGACGGATGGCATCATTAACATTTCGGCAAAAATGGCTGCACCGGCGCCGGTGCCGGCACCCACATATGAGGTTCCTCGGCCGCAGATCGGAGTGCCGGTTGGTCATCAGAGGAAGATGATGGTGGCCGGTGGATTGGTGATCGGTGTCCCAGTTTGGTACGCGCAGCCTTGTAGATGTTAAACGAGAGCTGATCAAACTAAGTTGACCTTTTCTTTTAGATTGTTTTTTCTAGTGCTAACACAACATTATAAGCACAGAACGTGCAATGGAAAATTTCATGGATTGATAATATATGGGTATGGCAAACATCCTCAATTTGAGGCCGGCCATACTGTTTCTAAAACGCGACATTCTTTTTCTTTTCTCGTCTGGTTTCTCTTGGCTCTCAACTATATATACGGTCGTGCTTCATAACTATTATAGAGCGACCATCTACTTGCGTATATATAACAGAGGCAAAAAGCTCTGGACTAACTTTGAAACAATAAATACTTATGTGACTGTTCTTAATAGAGGTATGCAAAAGAACCGGGAATCGTCTGGGATCGCCCGGAACTGATGGCTCCTAAGGAAATCAGTCCGATTCTCGATTCCAATTTTTGAAAACCGATGAGTATAGGTCCGGTTCCCGTTCCGGGTGTAGAACCGCCCACCCGGATCGGACCAGTAATATAATAATAAATATAATATTTTTAAAAATCTTAATTTTTTTAAAAAATATATAATATATTTATTTAATTTTTAATTTTTTAAAAAAAGAAAAATCCTAAAGATGCTCATATCCTCAATCTGAGCCGAGAAATACCTTCTTTTGCTTTCGCCTCACACTCACTCTCATTGTCTCACTCTTCTCGATCGATACTCACATCACCATCTCCGACTCTCCATTTCCGTCTCCGTCTTTCTATCTCCATCCTTGGCTAGTGGAACCGGTTCCATGGACCCACCAAGTAACCTAACTAGACCGGCTATCCGGTTCCTAGGTGAATTCATGGAACTAGTTTTCAGTTCCAATTTTTCGGAACTGATCCTAAGCGGACGGTTCCTGGTTTTAGGGTGGGAACCACCTAGGGGTGTCAATAGGTCGGGTCGGGTCGGGTTTCTATGATACCCGACTCGACCTGAATCACGAGATGCGTATGCTTTCTCTGACCTAACCCGACCCAAAACGCATAGAACCCGAAGCGAAAATCCGAGTCGGTCCGGGTCGGGTCGGTCCGGGTTTTCGGGTTTGCAGTTGGGGGAGCACGAGGAGGTGGGTAGTCACTAGAGGGAGAGGACGGCGGTGCTGGCGGTGGCGCCTCCCCAGAGCAGGAGGAGCTGGGTAAATTGGGTTCTTGGCCACCGGCAACGATGGCGGCAAAGGACGCCGATGGCAGAGGACAGGATGGTGGCCGAGCTCCTGATGCACCTCAGGCGGGATCCCCACCACCACCACGCCACATCCACTCCCCCCTTCTTGGCGGCGGCGGCGGCGGCGTCCCTCCTGCCTCACTGTCGAGGTGGGGGATCCGGCAGCCGCAATTGAAGGGTCTTCGTTCTGGTGCGACGCCACGTCGCCGGCAAAGAGGTGCGGCGACTAGGCGAGGAATAGCCCCACGACCCCGCTCTCGTGGAGCGTCGGGACCGCCTCCTCCTCCGACACCGCCGATGGGCTCGACGACTCCAGCTTGCTGCGCCTCCACATCTAAGGTAATCTCTCTCTCTGTCTCTCTCTCATCTAGCTCGAGCTGTGCGGAAAGATGGGTGCGTGTTCTTCGATCGGTCATAGCTCGATGAGCAGCAGCTCCCGCCGACGCCCTGGCCATAGAGCCGCACCGGTCCTCCTCTGACTCGGCCTACTCCGCCATGGTGAGAGAGAGAGAGAGAGAGGCTCTGTGATGGTCTGGTGAAGGAGGAGGAGGAAGAAGAAGAGGCGTAGCGAAGAAGAAGAGGGAAGAGAAGAGGAGGATGAGGATGGGCTAGGGTTTTTTAAGTCATGGGCCGGCTATCATAAAAGCCCAGCCCGGACTGATCCGGCCCGAAATAAAGATAATATCCAAAATTTAAAACTATTCCTGACCCAGAGGAGGCCCGCCCCGAAGAAGCCCTAAATTTCGGGGCTGGGCCGGGTTGGTCCGGGCCGGTCCGGGGTGAGCCGGGCTTTATTGACAGCCCTAGAACCACCCACCTAAACCATGCTCGCCCCTAGTTCTTAATCTACAGTGAGGCTAATAGCCTGTTTTGGACTACAGAAAAACAAATAACAAATAATTAGAAATAGTTATGGGGTACACTAGTGGTGGCCATGGTTCGGAACCGGCGGTTCCGGTTCGTGGCCAAGTATGAACCGGAACCGGCCGGTTCCGGTTCCGGTTCTGGTCCTGTTCCGGTTCCGGTTCTGAACCGGTCGGTTCGGAATCGGTTCCGAGCCGATTCCGAAATTTCCTTTTCTATTTTCTTTTTCTTTTTCCTTTTATTTTTTGTTTCTTTTCTTCCTCCGCCCATCCGCCAGCCCCGGCTAGGGCCGGCCACCTCCGCCGGCCGGCTATGGCCGGCGGAGGAAAGTAGGAAGAAAAAAAAAATAAAAGGAAAAAGAAAAAGAAAACAGAAAAGGAAAAACAGAAAAGAAAATAATAAAAAAAATTAAGAAATTACTATTCCGGTGACGGAACATTATTCAATATAAATTGTAAATAAAATGTAAATTGTAATTAAATTTGGGGACAAAAAGACGAGAGAAAGAGAGTGCTTGAACTTAATAAATTATCATTAAGCACGTTACAATTCGTTACAACGATCTATAAAAGAAAAAGTACAGTATATATGACCTAAAATGATCCCAAAATATAAGTATTCCGTGCGCAGGGGATCAAAGGTCACATGTCGTCGGATTATACTTCGGTTTCCCTAAGCTCACGTGGGCGTACCCGGAATGAGAAACAAGGGTTCCCGAAAAATTTGCCAACTCCAATAGTACTTTTACCCCGAATCATCACTACCCGTTCCAGTACCGGTAGCAGTAGTATCTCCGTCGTTAAAGAATTCGGATTCATTATTCCGATCTATCTCTTGTTGCCGGTATTGAGCTTTCGTCCAATCAGCAACACAAGCTTGCATCTCCACTGATTCTGGAGATAATCTTGAACGATGTTCGTCCAAAATATTACCTCCGGCACTGAATGCTTGTTCGACCGCAACTGTGGAATAAGGGGTTGAAAAAATCTGTTTTGCAATAAGAGAAAGGATTGGGTATTGGCTTGCGTGCCTCTTCCACCAGTCCAAAATTAAAAAATCCGTACCACTTTCGGATTCAGTAAACTCAAATGAAACGGTTAGATAAGTCTCTAATTCAGAAATATTTCCTATTGCTCCCTTTTGTTTGTTTTGTCTATGTAATAAAAGTTGGTACCCTCTACTAATTTTACCTGTACTGTCATTTTGTATCTCCGTAGATTGGGAAGATCCAATAATATCACCTAAATTATATTTAGTATAAAATTCATTATATAGTTGTATTACTACGTTTTTAACATCACGTACTATGGCTGTAATATTTATCTTTTTATAATATAAATATTGATAATACGTACGCAAAAATTCATTTAAGCCATCCAATTTGCAACGCGGATCAAAAACACAAGCAACTAATTTAATAATGGAAATTTCTCTATAATAATGTAGCCACTTCATTTTCATTGCAACTATAGTATGTTGTAATTCAACATCATTTTCACATTCATCAAAAATTCCGACAATATTAGTACACTCTACTAAAAATAAATGTGTAGTAGGATAATAAACACCGGACAAAGTATAAGTTGCATCATTAAAAACCTTTAAAACATCTAAAATTTTTTGGCAAACATTCCACTCTTGTGGGTATAAATTAATCTGAGGTATATAATTAGAAACGAATGCACATAATAAATCTTTATATGCTAAAGATTCATTAAGCAAGTGGAAAGTAGAATTCCAACGAGTTGGAACATCTCTTGGAAATCTTTTTGGCTTTTTGCCATTTTCTCTACAAAATCTACCCCATTCTTTCATTTTTTGGGGATGTTTCCATAAAAATTGAATCGCCGTTTTTATTGATTGAAGAAAAATATCAAGAGTTTTCAAACCATCTTGTACACATAAATTTAAAATATGACAAGCACATCTAACGTGAAAAAATTTTCCGCCAAAAGCGGGTTCACAAATATTTTCTAAATCGGAAATTGAAGCGGTATTTGCTGCGGCATTATCAAAACCAATTGAAAAAATTTTGTTAAGCAAATAATATTCTTCTAAAATTTGTCTAATTATTCTATAAATATTATTTGCCGTATGATTATCATCGAAAACTCTAAGTGCAATAACTCTTTTTTGAATACTCCACTCGTCATCTATCCAATGACATGTTATGCCCATGTAAGAATGATTTTGCCAATGATCACTCCAAATATCACTACCTATATGCACGTATCCATTAAATTGCATAAAAATTTGTTGTAAATCTTTTTTTCCATTTTTGTAAAGATCTTTAATTGCTCGTTTAGTTGAATTTCTAGGAACACGTTTTGCTTGTGGAGCACATGCTTTTTGTACAAATTCATTAAAACCAAATCTTTCTCCAAAATTAAATGCTAAATGCTCAACGGCAATAAATTTGCCTAATTCTTCCTTATAAGTTTTGTCATTAAAACGAAATAAATGGGAAGTATTAGGATTGACGTACCCGGAAATTTGTTGTTGCCCGATATCGATTCCCGTTTCGGTTGGATGTTTGCTCCTAAGATGTCGTTTAAATGTTCCATATCCTTGTCCACCTGTATATTTATATATTTTCCCACAATATTTACAAATTATATCATACCTTTTTTGACCAATATCAAACCTTTCAATTTTCGTGAAGTGATTCCAAATATCAGATGTAAATTCCCGTTCCGCTTCCTTTGTTGTAGATATTTCGCCAGGAGGATGAAAACTTTCTTGAGTCGGGACGCGCTCCACATCTGGAAAAATGTTAATTTCATCATCGTGAAAATCTGCATATTCACGAGGATCAAAAGAATGATGGGATTCCGTCGCGACATTCTTACCTTTGCCAGTTGTCACTCGACTTCCACTTGCCATTTTTCGAGTGGATTGAGAGAATTGAGCGGATTAATTGGGAGAATTAAGAAAGAATTGCGTGGATTGAGAAAATTGAGAGAATTCAAGAGAATTGGCAATTGGAGAGAATTTCGAGTATTGAGAAAATTTGAAACTTGAGAGAAGAGAATTTGAGAGAATTGTGTGAGTATTGAGAGAATTTATAAGAAAAAATTGAGAAGAAAATTTAGAATTAAAAAAACAAAGAAGATAACCGTTACAATTTTGCAACGGTTATCTTTTTTATTTTAAAAATTTTTTGCCCGTTGGTTGGGGGCTTGTTGACACCTAATTTTTAGCCGACATGTCATTAAAAATAGAAAATTCGAGATTATGGTTTCCGATCGCGACAGAGCCTGTTTCTTGAGCAAAAAGTGTCGTTTTTTTAATTCTGTCTGTTGGCTTAGCTTTTGTAAGCGATTTTCTATTCATTTCATGCAAAAACCCGAAAAGTCAAATGGTTGACTTTTGCGTTGACTTTTTGGTCAACCTTTTGACCAAAAGTCAACCCCAGGTCAAATTGGGGCTTTTCGCATAAAAAGATTCCTTTCAAGTCCAATTTCACTTTAGAAGTGGAAATTTCAGAAAATTCAAAGATTTGATCATAAAATCAAGCTCCTAGTGAAAAGTCAACTAGGGTTTGACTTTTGGTCAAACCTTTGACCAAAAAAATTGAAAAAATACAAAAATCCAAAAATCGTCTTATTTTACATTCAATTTACCTTTGGCATTTGAAATTTTACAAAAATCGATTTGGAATCAACTTTTTCCCAATTTGCGGAATTTGGTTCAAATCGGCCAAAAATGAAATTACTTCATTTCTAGTCATTTTTTAGGTTAGTTTTCTTCACGACATTTGATCTAGAGGTCATCTTATATTCAATTTTTGAACCAATTTTGTGATTCCAAGCCAAACACAAAAAACCCCAATTTTGGCCCTAATCAGTGATTTTGATCGATTCTTCATGATGTGCGCAATTGAGGCACGAATGAGCCTAATTTCTTATTTGAAATCCAAATTCAAAATCAATTTTGAAAGATTCACATGAATTTGAGTCAATTTGATCAATTTAGTGATCCAATGATAAAAAAAGTCTAAGAGTAATTGGTCTAATTAGTGCAATTCAACTTGACCCACTCTAGACTAATATTCAATTTGATGAATTGGGACTCAATTTGGTTAATTGGACTTCAATTAAATTTGTTAGGTAAGCTTAGCCATGCAATTTCCCAAATTCAAGATCAATTGAGACAAACAAGTCAAATTGAGTCAATTTGTACATGAATTACAAATCGATCCAATCCAATTTGATCCAATTCAGTATTAATGGAGTCAATTAATCATGATAGAGATCAAATTGTGCAAAATTGGAATCAAGGATTGAAATGATTCAATCAGGCCAAATTCAGGGCTAACCGGTTCAACCTGGTTTGATTTAAATTGAACTAATCCGATCGGACTGGCCATTTTCCGGTCGAAAATTTCGACGATCGACAATCCATTCAGACCAACCAGGGCTGGTCACATCCTCTTGAGCGCGAAAATGACAAAAATGCCCTTAATTGAGAATTACAAAAATGCCCCTAAGAGAAATGACAAAAATGCCATTCTTCAAGGATTAAGCAAATTAATTAGGGGATAAGTAAATCAATCATGGCCATTCATTTAGAATTGATCATGTCCATCCATGATGCCATGTTGGGCCATTGGATTAATCAAAGGGCTAGAATTCAAAATTGAGGGAAGTATATAGTGTTTTTTCCCTCCAAAATCAAGATGGGGGGTTCATTTTTCAGATCTGGTTTCTCTCTCCTCTCTTTCTCTCTCTCTCTCTCTCTCTCTCTCTCTCTCTCTCTCTCTTCCTCTCACGCCATCTCTCTCTCTCGAGCTCTCTCTCGGCGACAGCCCCTTCGACTCCTTGCCGGCCGCTTTCCGGCGAGTTGCCGCCCCACCGTCGTCCCCCACGGTGGTCCAAGGCTGGTCTCAACTCCAGCTAGCTTCGCTGGTGGTCGGAGCTCCTCCCTCCGGTGGCTTCTTTCTCTCGGCAACATCACCGGCGCCGCTGCCGGTGATGTGATCAGCCGGTTCAACCGGCTGAACCGGCCCACCGGCGTCCTCCTCCGGCGATCCAGAGCATCCGACAACCTTCCTTGGCGTTTTCATGTCGCTGTGGTGGCCGGCCTCTCGTCGAACGGCCACCGGATTGCATCCTTGATTTGATTTTTTGCTGATTAGTCTATTCGTGATAAAACGAATCAATTCTCACGATATTCCGTATAATCCATTGACATAGGTTGGCCGAGCTTTCCGAGACTTCTCCGTGCCATTCCTGATCTGAATACGGAGGCCGGATCGCTCGATCGAGCATTGGAGCATTGTTAAACAAGGTAAGAACACTTAAGCATGATTCTGTAAATTCGTGTCCAGTAAAACCTGCTTATTTGAGATGCTGATTTGAGCTTGTTAATATCGAAATCTGGCAAAGTGATAAACTAGAGAATCGTAGAGCTCGTCTTAAGCTTCGAGTTGATATATCATATGCCTCGATCGGACTTAATTTGCTATGTCAAAACACTTTTAGAAGTTAGGATCAGAATTTGAAACATATTGTTCAAGTCTGTCCTGATATCTTCCTGATTGACGTTATGTTGTTTGATGATTTTTATGATTTTTTACGATCATTTTCTAGAAAAAATTCCTTCATGAAAGTTATAGAGCACATTTTGATTTGTTCATCATAAAATTTTCACAAAATTCTGAGCATGTTAGTCTCGTACGATTTGCAACGTCATATACATATGAATCTGGTGACATACTGGTTTCAGTTCGACTTTCGTGTGTTCTTCGATTTTCATAAATTCGTGTGTTCGAGATATGAAAAAAGTTTCTTCACGAAAGTTCTTCCTGAAGTCGAGATCTTTCTATTGATACTAATTTCATCAAAATCGAAGATCATTTGAATTTTCAAAAGGAATTCTCACGATTTGATCAGTATCTGTGTCCAGATCTGATTTTCATTCCATTGGAGTTCAAAAGATGTTTCTCCGAATTTGATAAAGTTAGGGTCCTTTTTTGCAAAAAATCAAAATTACAAAGTTGCTCATTGGGGTCTCATTATGTTAACTGGAAATTTTGAGGACCTAATAGCAATTTTGGGGGGCCAATTTGCTTAAAATCTCCTGAAAGGTCTTCACGGGTTAAAACTCCATTTGTAGTTGAGGCCTTCGCGAAAATTGAATTTTATAAAGAATTGGAGGGCTTTTTAGCAAAAACTCAAAACATGAAAGTTGTTGCGCACGGGGAATCCTAACTGTACAAAATTTTTCATGGGGTTTTGATAAGGTTTGTTATTTTTCCCGCCATTATTTTGAAATCCATAACTGAACCGAGTCCAGTCTGTCATTGAGATTAAATTGGATATTTTCGGGAAAATTGGCTAGGATTTAGAAAAAATGGTCTTCTTGACTTTTGATCCTCATGTCATAAGCTTTCTAATGGCACCTGAATCACTTCATTTGGACACCATTAGGGTAGTTAATCACAGCCGAACAGAATCAACCCGAATTAGATATTAATTGAATAAGTGGTCTTTTTTATAAAGTCAACTTCTCATTGTTTGATTGGCTTCGAAACAAGGCCCATGGGCTTGAATGCATGCCCACTTTATGATTATGCATGTGTTTGTTAGATGAATGTTAGGCCTGGTGCATGTTCGGCGGGTAGCCCATCATGATCATTAGAACCCGACTTTAGGGGTTAATTGATATGAGTTGCCGTTTTGTGAATGCAAATGGTAGCCCATTATCATTAACCATTAATCAAATAATGTTAGATGATTAGATGGGTGGTGAATCGAAATGCATGAAAAAAAAAACAAAGGCCGATCCCGAGGCCCGTGCTTAAGTAGTGAATTGATTGCATCATTGTTCTTTCATATTTTGTTTGTCGTGAATGAATGTTATGAATGTAAACACCGACACCCGAAAGGCGGTCCATGGAAGAATAATCAGAAATGGTAAAAGACCAAGGTGATTGACCGATGTCCAATCCGGTCTCAATTTGTACTCATTTAATGACGGCGTTAGACCGATGTCCAATCCGGTTTCAATTTGTATTCAATTCATTCATCCCCGATCATGTCTCGGGTTTGCAATTCGTGTTGTAATAAATACCCGACGAGTTGCGGGTTTTTACTTCTTTTTTTGCACTTAGAATTAGTTCGTATTTTCAATACTTCGAGTGTTTACTTTATGAAATGTCTTTCAATATAATAGATTGTTTCTTTCTTTTTCTAGACTAAGATAGGATTAGTTTAGAATCTTAATTGAAAATACAAAAACAAGATGCATGATCACCTAGTGGACTAAGACTTTGGCATGAAAATGGTAAAGAACAAATGCATGACAACTTAGATAACAACCATGTTAAGTTTAGCGGTACCGAAAGGGCGTTAATAGAAATATTAACGTAAGCTAGTCCCCGAACCTTTGATATCTGGTTTTCGTAGAAATCGAAACGAAATTCCCGCGTTTCGGTTGGGTATTCTAGCCGACCCCCGACCTAGGCTAGTGGCGACTCCTAAAAAATAAAATCAATCCGCTGTCACGCGAGATATAGATTTAGGGAAAATCCACGTTCATGATCAATGAGTCATATGGCTAAACAAAAGATTTACACTTCAGTAAAATCATTTTTTATGAGGTGCCATATGAACCATCTTATGAACACTTATCTCTAAACCCGCCTCATTCGAGCTCGGCCCTCGAGGGGTAGGTCGCGACAAGGCTTCCGTTGCAATTTTGCCCGTTTGGTTCCAAACGGGCAAAATTGCAACGGGCCGCAAGCCCGTTGCGCCTGCAGCTGCGGGGGGCCTCCTCGAAACAAATTTTTTTTTTCCGTTGAAGTTTGCACTTGCATCAGCAGAGGTGCCCGGCCGCGGCCGCCGGCCTCCGGCGAGGCCGCCCTCGCCGGCGTCGGGCGAGGGCCGCCCTCGCCGGCGTCGGGCGAGGGCCGCCCTCGCCGGCGTCGGGCGAGGGCCGCCCTCGCCGGCGTCGGGCGAGGGCCGCCCTCGCCTGGGCTGGGCGAGGGCCGGCCTCGCCTAGGCTGGGCGAGGCCGGCCTCGCCCAACGCCGGCGAGGTCGAACCTCGCCAAATCTGGCGACGCTCGGCCTCGCCCGACGCCGGCGAGGTCGAGCCTCGCCAGATCTGGCGAGGGTTCGACCTCGCCGGCGTCGGGCGAGGCCTCGACCTTGCCGGCGTCGGCCTCGCCAGTTGCCGGCGAGGTCGAGCCCTCGCCGGTCTGCTGTGCACTCAGCAGTTTTTTTTTTTTGGAACCGGGCCCGGAACCGGCGGTTCCGGGCCGGTTCCGAACCGCGGGCCCTGTCAACGGGCCGGGCCCGGGTTTGACCAGGCTGGTTCCGGGCCAAAACCGGCCCGTGGCCATCTCTAGGGTACACTCTTTCAAGAATTTGTAACTCGCAACATGCCGTTATTCTCACAGTGGTTTAAAAACTACTATGCTAACAAAAACCTTTTAAAATCAATATAGGGAAAGCTAATTTTAACTCAGCTTCGAAGTGTTGAAGTTGAGAATATGCGTTGTCGAAGTCAAACATATGCATCAGGGCACATTAAGGGAGGTGAGATTTGTCTCTAAACCGTTGTCTACATAGATTGAACCAACCAAAGCTGTTGATCATATAGGTCCCATGGGAAACCCATATGGATCTCATAACTATCAATGATTCTAATTATATATAGTCGATGGTCCATGTTCATTCAAATAGTTTCTCCTTCACGAGACAGGTACAACACAATACAATCACAGTTACAAGACATGGATTTCAAACATAAATATTGCAAAGAGCCAAACAATATTTTACATGTGAATTAGGCACATCACATATATTCCATTATTCTGCATCAAGTGTAAATAATTTCATACTTAGTTATCCACTCGGATTTTCATCCGCATATTACACACATACCCTTTCTATAAGATCAATGGAGTATTTCCCTGGCTTTTTTTTTGGCGAAAGAAATATGCAATTCATATATCAAAATAATACTCGACAAGTTCATGAAAGACTTTCAAGCTTAGCAAATCCACAATAACTGCAAAACAAAGCACAGTTCACAGCTAGAAGCACACCCTCAGCCTTGAAGAACAGATCTACTACTGTGAATGATCGACGGTCGATCACCAGATTCAGTAATGAGCACACGCCGATATCTCCTACTCCATTTACAATGGTTTGCGGTGCGTGTTTTGTTTCAATGTCCTCATCTCCATTACCGTGCATAGACACCAACATCAAAATTTTGAAAGAACACAAATCAAATACCAATAAGGAGCTGCTAGATCTATATTTTAGAATTGGTTTGAGAGAGTAGAACCCCCAAAACTTGACCTAAATATATATCGGGAGAGGAAAGCGGTCTAGTCTCGAAGAGACTATGAAGTCACAGTACGAACATCCTCCTCGGTAGCTGTCGACTAGACAAATGGCCGAACTAGTCTCCATGTATACCTATGATTGGCCGTATAAATTTATTCACACACACAAACTCTTAGAATAAATCATTAGAGAAAAGATAGACAGAGTACTTCAAAAGAGGGAAGAAGGAGACAGAGAGGAAGAGGGGGTAGGGAGGGAGGGAGGGAGGGAGCGGACGGCATTGCAGAGAGGCAACGGCTTCAAGGGAAAGGAGAGGAAACCCTAACTTAGGGAAAAGAAAGGAGGAGATCGTTGTTTCCCCGGTTTTATAAACCTAAAATGGCTTCCTCATTCTTACTTTAGTCTGCTTCCAGATCGATCCCAAAGTTTTTCATGCTTAAGTTGAAGGAGGATCGGTCTTGTTTCCAATGAAACACTACCATTTCTGTCTGTCTTCCTTTCGGGGCAGTTGCATGGCAAGGATAGGAACCGAATGCAGATCACATGCAGAAGCAGAAGATGTTAACCTTAACACGGGTCGTGGCCCCTTAGGTACATTGCTTATCAGTCTTCTCCGACCACACATTCATTTGCTGGAGATTGCATCGACGAAATTCACCGTGCAATGCGTTAGAATTTTAAGAAGTACATTGAACGATGGCGCCATGTTGGTGAGATGATCCCGACATATTGTTTTAGGCCACATCAAAAGAGAAGCGCCTGTCGGTTGACTCAAAGTCAGTCGTTCTTTATGGGCTCGCTTTAGATACGTCCAGTCTTCTTTTCGGTGCGACAGCAATATATACGACAACACTATAAAGCTCTTTCATGTGTCATCATTGTCGTGAAATATCCCAACACCCGCGCGGACGACTTAACAAAGTTTCTGTTTGCCCATGAAGCGGTGTCCTCCACCTTTTTTAAATTTTATTAGTCAATCTACGGAACAACCAATCAGCGACAGACAAACTTATATATATATACCGTGCTATATTCTTATCGGTCGATGAGGTAAATATTCTATTTATCTCTCTTACAAACACGTTTTCATGGACTCTTATGTGAATTTACTAATTTTTAGTTGAATTGATAGAAGAACTTTCCTATTAGACTATCAACCAGTTCTAGATTATTTAAGGTCGGATCACTGCCCAAATGTTCTCTGTTGGCGCGTTTTATACGGTGGGGAATGTAAAACTATAATGTGGTGGTGGTGGCGCCGCATGAGGACAGCGACGTCTGCCGGCCCACATGGCTCATAATTTACAAAAATGAAAATTTTCGGTGGTGCGAGATAGACTTCCACTTCACTGATTGAGGTGTTGCACGGTGTGGGGAAACTTCCTTTATTTTAGTTTTTAAATGATTAGTTGACCGAATCGCAACGGTCTTGGCACGAAGAATCATATCACCTCACTTATATATTCCTGGATATTTCTCGTGATATAGTGAAATTAGACTGACAAAACTTTTCTTTCACGTGAATTTCGCCTAAATAACATATCCAATTTTTTTAACAATTATTCAAAAAGTCCTGAACTTATTATATATCGATCAATTCGATTGAAAACTTTTCATTTTGATTAATTCAGGCATAGATCTTTTGACGAATTTTGTCCAAAAATTGTTAACGTGGGCACCGGCCATTCGACATGGCAACCTTTTATGATTGTGTTTTTAAATTTTATGAATTTGCTTATGTTTTTTTAATTTTCTTTTCTTCTTTTTTTCCATTGTTCATTTTCCAGGGAGGGCCGTTGTCGGGACCTCGACGAGGGCCAGCGAGAGCCTACACGCCCTCATTGGCCACTCGGCAAAGGCATCAAGGCCGAGCCTTGACCAGTGGTTAACATGGACGTCGCCGCCCTTGCCTATGCCAGGCAACCAGCTAGCCGCCGGCCATGTATATTCCCTCATTTTTTTCAGGACAAACAATAAAAGAGAAAAGAGGAAGAAATAATCTAAATTATTTCTAAAAAAGTTGTAAAAATCGTCCACGTCAACTTCAACAATGTCACAATTTCCGGCCAAAATTGGCCATAAAGGATACATTGCAAATTTGTCATAAAATTTAAGACTAAATTAGTCTAATTGAAACTTTAGGATTGAATTAACTGCAATATAATATGTTTAAGACTTTTTGAATAATTTTCCGGCATTTTTGGAAGTGATTATATGCTGAGGGAATGATAAGCGTAATTCAAATTTAAACATAACAGAATATACCCGCGATCTTTAAATTCTAACAAGAAAGTGATTCCGTGCAATCTTGATTTTTGAGTTAATCTTCTTTGAGGATTGGCGTCGAAGCAATTTTTCCTCTCACGCGCTCCAAAGACCAGAAACATTACTTTAGTTGTTGAACAGGTTACATCCAACCAGGCCAAAACTGGAATCATGCAATCGCAACTTTATGTCCAAAGGAATTATTACGTACCCAAGATTGGAAAAATTTCCGGGACCACCGAATACACGCCACGATTGAACGTTCCATCGCATGTCTTAACGTGCGTCACCTAAACCTACATAAGAAAAGAAAAACTGGCCTTTTTTTTCCGTAAAATAATCAAAATTGACTTTTGTTTAACAATAAACAAGGGAGACGTAACAAATTATTTGATAAATGGTAGCCCTTTAAAGATTCTTTTTTCTTTGGTCGGCCCTTTAAAGATTCTTTGCAGATTATAGATATAATCTCACGAATGAACACGTGTCGCTCGATAAATGATCATGTTATAAGAAATAACTTCGATGTAAATTCATGAAATCGCAACGTATCAAACATTAGGATAAAATTTAATAGAGGGGTCTCCCATTGTGCCCGTGATTCCGACTTTTCAACGGCGAAATGATCCAAAACAGGGCTTTAACTCAACTCTCTTGATCTCCGTCGCACCGTTTCTTTCGTCAACCAATATCACCGCGTCAGTCCCGGTCAATACGCGAGAAGAGGAATCAGAAACCACCCACCTCCTTCTTCCTTCTTTCTCTCTCCCTTCCTTCCCTCCCAACCCCTCCCTTATATACAGTGAAACCACACGCCCTCTTTGCTCTTCATAGTCTTCTTCATCTTAGCACTCTTCGTTACATTCATCTCCTGCGTTTTGCCAATAACAAGCTTCAATCTTTCCAAGCTGTGATCTTCAACACAGAAAAGGAAGAAAAGAGGATGAAGCGAGCCTTGGAAATCACCTCGATATCCGGAGAGAACCTGCGGCTCAACAAAAAGCCCGTGAAGAACGCGGTCGTGGCGGTCCGAGTGGAGCCCGGCCACGAATGCTTGACCAAACCGGCGCCGGACAGAGGAACAAGCCCACGGTGGAACGAGAATCTCATCGTTGACTTGCCGCTGCAAGCGGGCTTCATCACCGTGGAAGTGAAGTGCAAGAGCTCGTCGGGGAGCTACAAGCTCGTTGGCGGAGCCACGGTACTGGTCTCGGACTTTGCCGGGGATCTTGCCACGCCGGAGGGTTACGTGCATTTTCTCAGTTATAGGTTGAGGGATTCTAAGGGCGTGCAGACGGATGGCATCATTAACATTTCGGCAAAAATGGCTGCACCGGCGCCGGTGTGGGCACCCACATATGAGGTTCCTCGGCCGCAGATCGGAGTGCCGGTTGGTCATCAGAGGAAGATGATGGTGGCCGGCGGATTGGTGATCGGTGTCCCAGTTTGGTACGCGCAGCCTTGTAGATGTTAAACGGGAGCTGATCAAACTAAGTTGACCTTTTCTTTTAGATTGTTTTTTCTAGTGCTAACACAACTTTATAAGCACAGAACGTGCAATGGAAAATTTCATGGATTGATAATATATGGGTATGGCAAACATCCTCAATTTGAGGCCGGCCATACTGTTTCTAAAACGCGACATTCCTTCTCTTTTCTCGTCTGGTTTCTCTTGGCTCTCAACTATATAAACGGTCGTGCTTCATAACTATTATAGAGCGACCATCTACTTGCGTATATATAACAGAGGCAAAAAGCTCTGGACTAATTTCGAAACGAGAAATGCTTACGTGACTATTCTTAATCGTTGTGGGGTCCACCTTTTCAAGAATTTGGACTTTCAAGCCTAGCGAATCCACAATAACTACAAAATAAAGCACAGTCCGCAGCTAAAAGTATACCCTCAACCTTGAAGAACACAGTTCTGCTACCGTGAATAATCGGTAGCCAATCATCTAATTTAATGATGAGCACAAGTCAAGATCTCCCACTCTATTTACAATGGTTTACAGTGCGCATTTAGGTTCAATGTTCTCATCTCCATTAACGTGCAGAGACACCAACATCAAAATTTTGAAAGAACACGGATCAAATACCTTTAAGGAGCTCCTAGATCTATATTTTAGAATTAGTTTGAGAGAGTAAAACCCTCAAAACTTGACCTAAATCTAAATCGGGAGAGGAGAGCGACATAATCTCAGAGAAACTGTGGAGTTACGATATGAACATCCTCTTTGGTGGTTGTCGATTGGACGAATGGCCGAACTGGTCTCCATGTATACCCAAGATCAATTGTAGAACTTTATTCAAACACACAAACTCTTAGAGCAGATCATTAGAGAAAAGATAGACAGAGTACTTCAAAAGAGGCAAGAGGGAGACAGAGAGGAAGAGCTGCTAGGGAGGGAAGGAGGGGACGGCATTGCAGGGAGGTAGCGGCTTTCAAAGGAAAGGAGTTCAAGGGAAAGGAGAGGAAGCCCTAACATAGGGAAAAGAAAGGAGGAGATCCTTATTTCCATGGTTTCATAAACCTAAAATGGCTTCCTCATTCTTACTTTAGTCTGCTGCCGGATCGATCCCAGAGTTTTTCATGCTTAAGTTGATGGAGGATCTTTCTTGTTGCCATTGAAACACTACCCTTTCTTTCTGTTTTCCTTTCAGGCCAGTTGCATGGTAAGGATAGGAATCGAATGCAGATCACTTGCAGAAGAAGAAGATGTTAATGTTAACACGGGTCGTGGCCCCTTAGGTACATTTCTCATTAGTCTTCTCCGACCACACATTCATTTGCTGGAGATTGCATCGACGAAATTCACCATGCAATGCGTTAGAATTTTAAGATGTACATTGAACGATGGCGCCATGTTGGTGAGATGATCCTGACATATTGTTTTAGGCCACATCAAAAGTGACTCACCTGTCGGTTGACTCAAAGTCAGTCGTTCTTTATGAGCTCACTTTAGATACGTCCAGTTTTCTTTTCGTTGCGACAGCAATATGTATGACAACACTATAAAGCTCTTACTGGTTCGTTCGTAAGATGTCACTAATAATATATGAAGAGCAGAGTCGCAAATGCATTCATGTGTCATCATTGCCGTGTAATATCCCAACACCCGCGCGGACGACTTAGCAAAGTTTCTGTTTGCACATGAAGCGACGACCTCCGCCTTTTTTAATTTTAGGGATATATTTTTTAAAAGTCTTAAAACTTATCACGAAAGTACATTTGAGTCCTAAAATTTGTCAAGTTGATTCGATAGAGTCCTAAAATTAATACTGTCAAACTAGGCTAACGAAAAATGCTTACAAGTCTCATTTTATTATTTTTTCGAGACACGTGATAATGATGTGGCATCCAACAAGCGCCACATCAGAAAAAAATTTAAAAATATAAATTAAATTAGATAAAAAAGAAAAAATTTAAAAATATATATTAAAAAAAAGAGATGAAGAGGCACAACCGGTGGCTGTGGCCAAGCCCTCGCCGTCGCCGGTGGCTGCCGCCGAAAAGGGCTGGCGGAGGTCGCTTGAGCCTTTCCAAAGCCCCGCGACCCTTGCCGGCCCCGGCGAGGGCATACAAGCCCTGATCTGGGGGAGGGCACGACCTTCGCCCCAGATCTGAGCGAGGGTCGTCGGCCCTCACCTTGGGCTGGCAAGGGGCAGCAAGGCCTCGCCCAGCATGGCCCACCCCGGGCGAGGCCTCGCCCAGCATCGCCCACCTCAGGCAAGGCCTCGCCGGCCCCGGGCGAGGCCGACGACCCTCGCTTAGATCTGGAGCGAGGGTCGCGCCCTCCCCCAGATCAGGGCTTGTAGGCCCTCACTGGAGCCTCGCCATGGGTCAGCGAGGGTCACTGGGCTTCAGGAAGGCCCAGGCAACCTCTGCCGGTCCTTCCCGACGGCCACCAGCGACGGCGAGGCTTGGCCACAGCTGTCATGGGTCTTCTCCTTCTTTTTCTTTTATTTATTTATTTTTTTTAAATTTAATTTAAATAAAATTTGAAAATTAAAATAAGCCACATAGGAAAAAATACGTATTAAAATAAGCCACGTCAGCGCCGCATCAATGTTTTCCATTAGTAAATTTGACGGTGTTAACTTTAGGACTCAATTAGATCAATTTGATAAGTTTTAGGACTTAGTTGCACTTTTTGTGAATTTTAAGACTCAATTGCACTTTCGCGATAAGTTTTAGGACTTCTAGTGAATATATTCCTTAATTTTATTAGTCAATCTACGGAACAACCAATCGCTGCCCATGAAGCGACGACCTCTGCCTTTTTTAAATTTATTAGTCAATCTATGGAACAATCAATCGCTGCCCGTGAAGAGATGACCTCTGCCTTTTTTAATTTTATTAGTCAATCTACGGAACAACCAATCAGCGACGAACGGTATATATATATTATTCTTATCGGTCCATGGGGTAAATGCTCTATTTATCTCTCTTACAAACACGTTTTCATCGGCACTTACATGAATTTACTAATTTTTAGTTGAATATCTTGATAGAAGAACTTTCCGATTAGATTATCAACTAGTTATAGATTATTTATTCAGTTTCTTTTTCAGATATCAACTTTTCTCCGATCACCGTAACAAGGCAAATCCGTAGAGCTCTAAAACAAACCAAAAATCAGAAATCAAGGTATATCATCATAACATAGTTGATCGAGATAATTATACGCTCGTCCTTCAAAAAATAGATTTGTGACTGCATCTAATCGAAAGGATCAGTGACTGATCACCGAATCACATATCATCATCAATAATGAGCATATGCAAGGATCTTCAAATTAAATTACGACTTTACCTTTCGGCGGTGTACACCTAGGTTCGGCGTCCCCAATATCATCACTATATGGAGACAACATAAATATGTTGAACAAGTTCATATCTAACACTTGTGAGAGCGAGTCTTTTAGCAAGTGCGAGACGCCAAAACTTTGAACAAAAACAAATTGAACAAAGTTGAATGAGCACATATTTGACACCGAAGCTGTTGTAAACACCAATGAAACTGGAAACAGTGTTCTTATTCATTAAAACTCCTAAATCTAAAATTAGATCAAAGAGAAAAGCTTTCAGACCTAAAATCGGGAGAGCAAAACTCCCATAGCTAAATCTAGATCTAGAGAGTAAGGAAAGCAACAAGCAAAAATAGAAGGAAAAGCAACTAAGGAGACGAGGGAGAGATCTAGGTCAAATCCCTCCTCTCTGGAAGTTGAAGAGACGAAGAGATGCTAAAACTAGAGAGAGAGGAGAGAGGGAGGGAGGGAGAAAGAGAGAGAGAGAGGCTTATCGCAGTATTTTAGCAACTTTTTTCTCTCAATTATGTAGCCCCATAAAATAGTAGGTAGATTAGGAAAACCAAATAGTAACTGACTCCAATCAGAGCTGGTATTCGAGCACTGTAGTTGATAACTTAACCGGAAAAAAAGTTGAAAAACCACTTAAGTTGAAGCTAGTAATTTCGCGTAAGAGGTGGTAAATGCAAGGCGCAATTAAAAAAAAGGTAAATTTACATTGGTAGGAGATGAGAATGAATGCAGAACGCATGTTAGCAACGTGTGAAGAAAAAATCTCAATTATACGTGGAAACTTTTATAACATCAATGTCAAATTTAGAGTAATATAATTGGTCAAGCATACCTGATTAACTGCATTGGAGCGAGTCCTTTACCGAAAAGGACCTAACACAAGCATGAAGACAGTCTGTTTGTCATATGGATTACGTATGTTAGCACTAGCGGCACGTGAGAAAGCAAGTCAATTATATACGAAAGCATTTAAAACTCCAACTTGGATCTACAGTAACATAATGGATGGGTTATACCCTTAATCAGCGGCATTTTAAACTTCATACGAGCAGTAAGTCCTGCATCAAGATGACAAAAAGTATGCGCTCTCGTGCACGGAAACTTGCAGGTAAATAACATGAACAAGCACTAGGACAAACGTGGGAAACATCGAAGGGGAATATTATTTAAATGCTCGAGAATGTACAGAACTTTCTTCGGGGTCAACCGACTCCATCCATTTGCTCGGCGCTGTCGTCTCAAATGGGTTCCGGAATTTACCCGACACGCGAGAAAACATTTCCCCGAAAATTCATCAATTTCATGTTCCAACCAATACCGCTAGTACGATTTCAACAATTTTGAAATCACTGCTTGACCTTCGGGTCGTCAAATTGGTAGAAAGCTACACCAAAAATAAGGACCGACTTTGGCCCACATGGTTCTGTGTTCATAACTAGAGTAATACACGTTCCTTGAGACCGAGTCATTCCATGAATTCTTTAGGGTTTTTCTAAACAAGTATACAGAAAAAAAGAAACCATTTCTAAAAAATTTCAATGAGCCGATTATATGTTTAATTAGCGTATTTCTTAATACTTTATCACGCGCCTGAGTTTGTCCTCGAGAGCATGATACAGATTTGGATATAACTGCACTAAACAGACAACGGGTAGGGTATTATGGACGGATTAAGGATAAGCACAAACTCGCGACGTGGCCTTTGAAACCATATGTTAGACGGACCAAGTCCCGCAGAGTTTAAATTGAAATCATAAGAGTAAGCTAGGTATACTAAGAATTAGCCCATTAAACTGATATAAAACATCGTTGTTTTAATTTTACCGTTTAATTTCTAAATAAGCCTGACAGTAATGCCACAACTTCTAACATCGAATGGGAAATATATAAAGTCCTACTATCTGAATCTTTCTAGACCTTCCGCTTGCTTCGGCTCTCATTTTGACGCTTCAATGTTAGGTGAAGTCCCCTTGAGTGTGAATGTCAAAACATCTAGATATCAATGACTCACCTTCTGGTGTTACGAACTCTAATTTGGTACAAGTAGACAAGAACAAAGCAAAATGAAAGATCTATGTAATTTTTGTGTATTTTGATACGTCATAATGAAGAGTATATAAGCCTATTTATAAGTTTTATTAGATAACCATATAAGAAGATACGAAAAATTTCTTAGATATATGCAACATCAGGAGAGAATTGGAATATTAAGGAAAATATTCCTAAATATCTCTACGACAATTTATGTTAATAAATTTAAATTCGTTTTCCTCAAATCCATATCAGACCCCACTTTTTGTCCTCTCTTGTCGGCTTTTCCTTTGCTGGGGTTTAGCCGGAGCTCTTTCCCTCGGTCGCGTCGTTTCGTACACAGGAAACACCCTTTTGCAAGTTGGAAAATTCCCCGAGCAATCAAAGTATATAAAAGGACAAAGGTTGCATCTTACGAAGGTTCATCGTGACAAATTACCATTCTTTCGATTTATTTAATTAGGGTAAATTCTTCGATTCTAACAATCTTCAACTCCAAAACACACGCCAACGCACAGCTATTGCTTGCACGCGTCATCATCCTTTACGATCGACAACAATCCGTAAAAACTAAGACCAATCAAAGTCTTTTCTCTCTCTGCCTCCCACTCCTGCACACAGAAAAGTCAACCATCGACTCGGTTTGCACCTCGTTGGACCGCGTCAACTCTGTCGGAACCACGAACGAACCGGAGCCTAAGATAAAGAGAAACAACTCATCTCCTTCATCGCCATTTCACGCCTGTTTCCCTTCCAAACACGGGGGCGCGTCTCGTTATATAAACGCTTGCTCATCTTTTCCATCCTGCGCCAACATCGATCCCGTCCGTGTCGTCTTCACATCCCACGTTCTGATATTTTACGTACTATTGAGTTGACCCAACGTTGCGAGTAGAGAGAGAATGAAGCGAAGTTTTGAAGTCACCGCCATATCCGGCGAGGACCTGCGATACCATAAAAAGCCATTGAAGGATGCCATTATGGTGGTCCGAGCGGACTCCAACGACCACTGCATGACGAAACCGGCGGCGGAGGAAGGTACAAATCCCAAGTGGAACGAGAAGCTCAGCTTGGACGTGTCAATGCATGGGGAGTTTATTACCGTGGAAGTCCACTGCAAGCGGTCATCGTGGCGTGACCATAAGCTCGTCGGTGGAGTGAGAATACCAGTTTCGGATATTCTCGGCGGCCTTACGCCGGAAAATTATGTGCATTTTCTAAGTTATAGGTTGAGAGATAATTATGGTATACGTAATGGTATTATCAATATTTCGGTGAAATCGACAACGCCGGCATACGTGATGCCGAAGCCACAGCTGCAGCCTGAGTTGGGAGTTCCGATGGGTGAAAGAAAGGTGGCCGGTGGCACATTAGTGACCGGAGTTCCGGTTTGGTTTGCTCAACCATGTAGATATTAAAAACAGACCAAAGTTACCAATACTTTCCAACGTTGGCCGAAAATATATCCTGTATTCCACATTCTACTGATATTTCATATCGCTTTTTACGAAATTTTTTGTGATTTCATGTACCATTATCAATAATCCTCCGTTTCACAGTTGTGTGTTTGGATTGAAAAGTTACATATTCCGAGTTCTTCTATGAAATTATACGTCGTTGAAGAGAAGACATTGATTTTTTCGTTGAAGTAGTCGAGTGGCATCCAGTCCAGTTTTCGCACACCTTGACTGATCCAATTGTCTGAATGATCTTAAGGACACGATTCCTCGTATCTACCCGATGCATTCAATATCTTACTCCTAGAGTGCTCTCAACAAAATATTAACCCGCCAGGGGAGTAAATCTCTCGTCTTATTAAGAAAAGATATCGGTGGTCGTAAAGATACTTCTTTCGGAGAGACCAACATCGTAAAATTCTGTCTTTCATCCACATGCACAGAGTACATCTCTTTGCACCCGAAAAGAGCGACCTTCATGCGACGAGATTACTCGTGGTATTGAACGAAAGAAAAATTGTTGTGGCGTCGTTCGAGGAAAAGAAAATTTCCTGTGCAAAAAAAAAATCACATGAAATCAGGATGCATGTAATTCTGGAATAATTAC
The DNA here is from genome assembly GCA_031216235.1 of Syzygium jambos. NCBI lineage: Eukaryota > Viridiplantae > Streptophyta > Magnoliopsida > Myrtales > Myrtaceae > Syzygium > Syzygium jambos. The sequence continues at coordinate 1,785,312 of CM062224.1, forward strand.
CACGTCAAGATATGAAGTCGATGGCGATAAGTTCATGATAGGAACGTGAAGGAGAGAAAGGTAATGAGATCGAGATCCAGTTATGAGAAGTAAAAAAAAGAGGGGAAAATAGCAACTGCATGCAAAGGAGCTTTGTTTTCATGCATGTGCATGCATTTCGTGGTCGAACTGAATGGTGTTTGCCCGGTTTTCTCCCTTTCCACAATACGCGGATACTTCGTCAAGAAACCAACACCGTCGTCGACACGACAGACACTTCGACCAAGTCGAACTTCTCGCCGAGATGATATCGGATTCCAAGCCAATAAAAAACTGTAATCGTCGTACATGGACAAGCTACAGATGTCAGATTCTATGCCCAAGAAGAAACCTCGAAATTGCCTTCTCGACTTTCCAAATCACCGTCATTAAGTCAAGCGCATGGATTTACACCATTCATAATGCAAGCTGGTCCAGCAGATCACTAGGCTGTAGAAGCTAAGCATCATTATTTAGGGCACAGACTACATAAACGGATTTGGTTGTCTGATAACTCGACCGTTTTCTTTCATGGGAAAGATCTCAGCCAACTAGATAATCAGGTATATACACGCGTCACGATACAAAGAAATGGATCGTTCTCGAGATTTTCTAAATGATGGACGGTGACTGATTTATTAATGAGCGGGCAGACCTCGAAGGATTCTAAGTCCTACGGTTTTCTATACTCTTGGGGGCGGATGGTATTGTCATTGTATCCTCTTATAATAACTGGAGGTAGATGGTAAATGGGGAAATGCAATCTCCACTGCTAGATCGAGGAAGGATATACGGATACGGTCAAGCCTGTACTTGTATATAAATGGGTTTCCTCTTGATTTCTCTCTCTAATATCATTGTGAGTGAGTGTTGGAAGGTTGAATTGCGAAAAAAATTCTTAAGGCCGCACGGGTAAAGGAACGCAAGATCAATCGACCCGTGACACATGTTTGTATGTTCTACAAAACACATGGATCCATCGTCTTCCATCACTTGGATTTGTTGGAGTTCATTCCACATCGGTTGTGGAATGGAGTAGTGATCTCAGTTTATAAAGAGCTAGCTTTTGAGATAAGAGAAGCCAAAAATCACCAAATATTGGTATCAGAGTTCGGGTTACTAACAAATTTGGACCCAACAATCACTCGGAGAGAATTGTTGGTGCTTCGACCTAAGTCCGATGTATGAGGGAGAGACTATTAGTATAACTGTAACAAATTTACCAAAAACTAATTTTTTTTACCATAAAAAACCTCAAACTGATACACTTATGATAAATTTACTCTCCGTTAAATTGGATTAATACCACAAAAAATCACAAATTGATAAACATGTGACAAACAGAGAGGTAAAACCCCATAATGGAACACCCGTCAACTGTCACATGTCATCCAACTCAGCAATTTGACGGTAAAATTTAACGAAAATTAAATGAGAGTAAATTTATCATAGATATACCAATTTAGAGTAAATTTATCACAAATATACCAATTTAAAATTTTTCATAATATTAACCCTTTCGTCTCAAAAAGCTAATCTCAGATTCATCAAGTCCCTAATCCAAAGGAAGGGGCACCCAATCATTGGCGTACAAGAAGCGGAGATGGAAGAAGAAGTTGAAGGAAGAAGACAAGAAGTAGCGACAATTTCGCCTCATCTTCCGCCGGTTGGAACCGAGACAGGTAAAGGAGAGGGCTGGATAACGAATCAGAGAGGCGACGGCGAAGAGAGTGCGTGTCAGCAATGGAGACAGAAGCGAGGGGAGAGAGAGAGAGCCATGGAAGAGAGAAGCGAGGGAGTTCTGAAAAATTTGACAGAGTGAAATCCATCTACCGCACGCGTGGCAATCAATGGATAAGCCGGCGGCCCCCATGGTGACATGGGGGGCCCTGCCCAATATTTTCTCAGAGGAGTTGCCGTCACTCTCGCCAATCGTCTTTCTTTTCTTTTCGCGTAAAAAGCTTGTTTGATAGCTAAGTAATGGAATATTCCGTCGCTCTTACACGAGTTTGTTTGGGAAAAAATAATTTTCGTACGTGGCAACCGCATCGAAAGATATGAGAACTGATGTGAATATATATTTTTACAAAATTGGATATTCGATGAGTATCATTCGGTGTCGACGTAATTAACACTCACGAATTCGAAAACGCTTCACGAAAGCTGTGAACATGTTTCTTGGGCATATAGGCACCAGGAATAGCGCTGTTGAATGATGATAGGTTTAAGTTTGACGTTTAAATAAAATCATCAGCACACCTCATGCGCCGAAGCACCAGTGGTCTAGTGGTAGAATAGTACCCTGCCACGGTACAGACCCGGGTTCGATTCCCGGCTGGTGCAGTCTCCCCGAAGAGCCGTGACGACCTGCGATCGTGACCGTTGATTCAGTCGCGGCTACCGATCCATCTGAGGATCAAACAGTCTCGCAATCCCTGAGCTCTTCTTTTCCCTTTTTATTTTTTTTTTGTTTTTGCTTTTATAAAACAAAATTTCCTTTTATTTATTATAAAGAGCAGTGCTAGAAATAATAAAATTTGACCAATTGAAACATTAGTAAACATTTCAATTCATTCTAGCAAGGCAGTGCGCACCCTTCCAGTGCTCCAGCTCGTGCTGAGACTCCAGCATGATCCACGCGAGCCCCGATCACAGCAAAATAGACAACAGAGTCAGGCACTTTGCGTGTAGAGAAACCAACGAAACAATATTCTAAAGGCAATCCATTGACGACACCGACTACTACTGAGCATGGAGCAATCCAAAATACCTAATCAACTTAAACAAAATCGATAGAAACTACACTCGATTTAAATAACAAACCTATTTAGATGAGTTGCTCTTAAGAGATACGAACAAATGACAAATCTGTACAATAAGTACAACTGGCGCCGACGATCCAGCAAATTCGAGAAAATAATTTATGGAAAAATTTTGAATAACAGTTTGAAGTGTGATTACATTCTCAAAAGAGGGCCCAAAGCGGATCTTGTTTCGAATAAGGGCTCGAAGTGATCAAGTCAATCTCAATTAAGGGTCTAAGGTCACTGGCCGACAATTTTCTTTTCTAGTAGCTAAAACAATATACGGGTAAAATTAAAAAGAAAAAGAAATCAAAACAATCAATTCTTAGATGTGGGAGTTGAGCTCTGCCACCGATGGCATCAAAGCTCTAGGTGGAGTGAGAAAGCCATGGAGAAAGACTGCCATTGGAGCTGCTATGAGGTTGGTATGGGCAGAGTCGGAAGTCGTGGAGGTTCTTGGAGTGAGTCTGCGGATTGAACGAGGTAATCGCAAGCAGAAGAAGAAAGAAGGAGAGATTGATAGTGTGAAGAGACTTAAACAATGTGTTTTTGAGAAATGGGTTCTGCATATCGTCTGATCTTCATTGTTCATTGATGATGTACTCAAGAGAGAAATCTCATTTCTTCTTTTTTCAATATCCCATCTTTTGCACGGACGCTCGCTGCATTTTGATAATCCTCATCTCTTCACGCGCGACTATCTTCATCTGCAATTTGAATATATTTTTTTCTTTGTTAGTTTTTCTTTATATGTTAATTTCTTCACGCATAGGTATCTTTAGATCCTTATTTAAAAATGATGGTATCAGAGCCAAGGGGTAGATAAAGATACTCTTTTTAAGTTCATCCGCAGTTAAGACGATTTTCTTCGTGGAGATTTTTTCGTGTGATTTCTGGATGTGTTCCAGGCAGCAAAGCCCAGTGGGGTAGTAAGTCCGTTGGTAAGCATCGCCGAAATCAATTGAAAAGAACAAAGTAGTCTTATGCAATGAATTTATTAAGAAGATCTGAGTCTTCTTCTAGTTCTTTATCACAAATGTCTTTTGATCAAGGACCGATAAACAGAGAAGAAATAAATATAGAAGATTTCAATAAGTCTATTGAAAATTGGTTTATTCCTAAAGTTAAACTTGATAAAATTTATGAACACTCTAAATTTAAACTCTTTGGTAATAATGACTATGTCATTGTTACTGAAGAAAGAGATATTCCTCTTTTTGATTCTTTTGCTTCAATACAACTTTTGAATAAAGATTCAATAAAGAAACATTCCCAGAAATGGAATTATATGCATATAGGATTGGTACAGGTTGGTGCAAAATCCCTTACCAAAGAAGGTTTAGATACCTCATTGCTTCTTGTTTTGAGAGATGCGAGACTTTTAAAATACGATGAATCCATTCTTGGAGCCATAGAAACAAGTCTTTGTAGTGGACCAATTCATTTTGATAGTCATCCTGGTCTTACTGTCTCTCTCAAAGACAAAAACATTTTAAAATCTCTCACTCTTCAAATAAAAACTCATAATTATTCTATAGCTGAATGATCTATTCCCATAGCTCTCATCTACAGAGTTTATTACAAGGTAATGAATTCTGCTTTTGGCAGCAAAGCTTTTAAATTAAATTCCAATAGAGAAACTCTTTTGTTACAAACAGATATTTCTAAAGCAAATATCACCATTCCCAGGACAATTCCTTGGAATCAAATTACCCTTCCTGATCAATGGGAATTAGAAAATCGTATTCCCCAACCAATTGTTCAAAACACTGATCCTACCAACATCATCCAACACCCTGAAGGAAGAGTAACAATTCAATTTTCTAGAAGATCTTTTGATATTCCCAGAAGACCTTGTGACATTAGATCTATTCCTTCCTGGCATTCTACTTCTTCTCGAAGGTCAGTTGATAGGATTCCCGATATCCCTTTAAATGCTCCTGGAGAAACTTCTGCAAGTGCTCCTCCTTTTCCAAATATCAGTGGTATAGATAACAGGCCAGGAATTTCCAGACCAGTTTATCAACATACTACTCCCGATTTCCCTGATCCCACTCCTTCCGAAATGGAAGATCCTGAAATCAATGTTTTAGAAATTGCTTTTGAACCTGATAGAATCATTTTAAATAAAGAGTTCAATTCTTCTGACAATAAACATATTAGAGATTGGTTCTTTACTAATTTTCGAAACCAAGCTCTTGAAATCAAAAAAGAATATTATGATTACATGTACCAACATGAAATCGAGATATTCTTCTTTGATTGGTTTGAAAATATATTTCTAAAAGAAAATTAGATTTTTGTTTTAGATCAATTTTATAAATGAAAATTGGACGATGGCCATATCATCGAATCCAATCATCCTCCTCTTAGAAAAATTAAGATTGAACATCGAGAGACTGAAATAATAGCCTCTCCTTTTAAAACAGCTTCTGAAATAGATGGTATAGGAATTAAGAAAATTGTTGAACAAAATAATTTTTCTAATCAACATCTTTACACCATAGGAAAACAACTTGATCGGATTGAAAATATAACTCAAAATAGTTTTCCATCCTCTTCTATAACAATTTCAAAAAAGGATTTAAAACCCCAACTTTTCAAGAATTTTGAAATTCCAAAAAATCTTAGTCTTGACTTTGCTAAAGCCTTAGAGGAAAGAAAAAGACTCCTCAAAGGAAAAGCAGTTTTGATTCCTAAAAATCCTATAATTTTGGATACTCCTTTAATTCAAAATCTGAGTGTCAAAGACACCCCTGATCGTACTGAACCCTCCAATCAGATCAACCTCTTAGATAAATCGAATACTGAGTCGATTCCTGAGATTAATCGCATCACTTGGAGGGATCCTCAAAAATTATATTATTCCCGAGCTACTCCTCCTGATATTCTCTCGGAAGAAACATTTTCTAAAGTCCAAAACAAGTATTCTTCTGATGCTATTTATGAGTGGAACATAGATGGTGTTTCTGAGCAAAACCTCATAAATATTTTAGCTCGAATGGTTATGCTTGCAAACACTTATAAAACCATTCCGGATACTTCTGATCATTCTGTTGCATATCTTTTAATAGCTGGTTTTACTGGTTAGCTCAAAGGATGGTGGGATAACTACCTGAATGAAGAGCAAAGATCCCAAATTTTAAATGCTCACAAACTCGACCCTTTTGGTCAGATTATCCTAGATGATAATGATCAACCTATCCAAGATGCTGTCAATACTTTAATTTTCTCCATATCCCAACATTTTCTAGGGGATTCTTCCCATATTCTCGATAAAAACCAAGATCTTCTGTCCAATATGAAATGTAGATCTTTAGGAGAATTCCGAGAATATAAAGAAATATTTTTACAAAGAGTCTTTCAAAGGACAGATTGCAATCAATCTTTTTGGAAAGAAAAATTTCTTGCCGGTTTACCAAAACTCATAGGAGAACAAGTTCGCGATAAGATAAGAGAAGAATATGGAAATCAAATTCCATATGACCATCTTTCTTATGGTGAATTAATCTCTTATGTGTATAAAGTAGGAACACAATTGTGCACTAATATTCGTCTCCAAAAACAAATTAAGAAAGAACAAAAACTTTCTAAGAAAGGTTTAGGAGATTTTTGTGCCCAATATGATCCATCTTTTGAAACTTTTGAAAAATCAAAATGTTCAGGAAGATGTTCTTCTAAAAAGAAAGAACATAAAAAATTTTATAAAAAAACCTTATAAAAAGAAATTTGACAAAAAGATTTCTAAAAAGAAAGAAAGTGACAATTCTGATAAAACCAAAAAACCTAAAAGAGATTTTAAAAACGTTACTTGTTACAACTGTGGCAAAAAAGGCCACACCTCTCGTTTCTGTAAAATCAGCAAAAAGGTCAATGAGCTTGATTTAGACGAAGAAACTATTGACCAACTCATCCAATTAATGGTTGAGACTGACAATAGTTCTTCTGATGAATCTGATTTTGAAAAAGGATTGCAAATTTATGATCTAGAAACCTCTTCATCATCAACCTCAGACAATGAGGACAATGAAGATGAAAATAATTTTGAAATAAATGTTTTGACAAAAGAAGAAGAAATTCTTTTGCAAACTTTTGACCAGATTTCTGATCCCGAAACAAAATTAAAATATTTAAATAATTTTCAAAATCCAAGAACGACTGTCCAGTCTGGTAATCCTTATAATATTTCTACTATCCTCAGTAGGACTACAAAATCAATTTCTAAACCCATCTCTATGAGTGACCTTACTTTTGAAATCAATAAACAAAAACAAGAAATACAAGAGCTCAAAGCTACTCAACTTTCTATGCAAAAGGACATTTTGGATATTAAGTTAAAAATTTTAAAAGAGAAACAAAAGGAAGAAAATCCTGAGCAAAATACGATTCCCCAACTCTCTTCCTCTTCTGAGACAAATTTTCTTTTGCTACTTTCTGAAATAACTACCAGAAAGTGGATCATCAACATTTCTATTAAAATCCAAAATGAAATCGTCCTAGAAACAACAGCTCTTTTTGATACTGGTGCAGACCTTAATTGCATAAAAGAAGGTCTCATACCTACCAAATATTTTGAAAAAACTTCCCAATCTCTCAAATCAGCATCTGGTGACAAATTGATTATTAATTACAAAATCCCTGAAGCTGAAATTATGAAAGACCATATTTCTTTCAAAACTCCTTTTCTTCTTGTTAAGAATATCAAACAAAATGTTATTTTAGGTTCACCTTTTATAAATTTGCTCCAGCCTTTTAAAGTTACTGATAAAGGAATTGAAACTGAAACCTTAGGCAAAAAGATTTGCTTTGATTTCATTTCAAAACCCCAAATCAGAAATTTAAATACTCTTCAAGAGCATTCTATTTCTGAAATTAATTGTATTATCCAAAACAAAGAGACTCATCTCCAATTTTTAAAAGAAGACCTTGAATATAAAAGGATTGATAAAAATTTATCTGAAAAGAGTCTTCAGAAAAAGATTTCTGTTCTTAAAAACCAAATCAAAGATTCCATATGTTCCAATATTCCTAATGCCTTTTGGTCTCGTAAAAGTCACATAGTTGATTTACCTTACGAACCAGAATTCTCTGAGAAAAATATTCCTACCAAAGCTAGACCTTCTCAAATGAATCATGAAGTCCTAAATTTCTGTCAAAAGGAAATACAAGAACTTCTTGAGAAGAAGCTTATTAGGAAAAGCCAATCCCCTTGGAGTTGCTCTGCTTTCTATGTCAACAAAAATGCTGAATTAGAAAGAGGAGTTCCAAGATTGGTAATAAATTACAAGCCTTTAAATACAGCTTTAAAATGGATAAGATATCCGATTCCTAATAAGAAAGATTTGTTAAATAGACTTTATGATGCAAAAATCTTTTCTAAATTTGATATGAAATCAGGATTCTGGCAAATCCAGATTAGTGAAAAGGATCGATACAAAACAGCTTTTACTGTTCCTTTTGGTCAATATGAATGGAATGTCATGCCTTTTGGATTAAAAAATGCTCCTTCTGAATTTCAAAGGATCATGAATGATATTTTTAATCATTGTTCCGATTACATTATTGTCTATATTGATGATGTTTTAATATTTTTCTCCTTCCATAGATAAGCATTTTAAACACATCAATCATTTTATCCATATTGTCAAAACAAATGGTTTAGTAGTTTCACCTACTAAAATATCCCTTTTTAAGACAAAAATTCGTTTTCTAGGACATTACATCCATCATGGAACTATCATACCTATTGAAAGATCAATACTATTTTCAGAAAAATTTCCTGATGAAATCAGAGACAAAAATCAGTTGCAAAGGTTTCTTGGAAGTCTTAATTATATTATTGATTTCTTTCCTCGTATTAACATAATTTGCAAACCACTTCACCAGAGGCTCAAAAAAGATCCTCCACCCTGGACTCAAGTTCATACTGATATCGTGAGACAAATCAAGCGAACCGTAAAGGAAATTCCTTGCTTACATCTCGCTGATCCTCACGCTTTTAAAATTGTTGAAACTGATGCTTCTGATATCGGTTACGGAGGAATTCTTAAACAATCTAAGGACAACAAAGAACAAATTGTTCAGTTTGTCTCCAAACATTGGAATGATTGTCAAAAGAATTACTCTACCATTAAGAAAGAATTACTTGCTATTGTTCTTTCTATCTCTAAATTTCAAGGAGATCTTTTGAATCAAAAATTTCTATTAAGAATTGATTGCAAATCCGCAAAGGATATTTTGCAAAAAGATGTTCAGAATATTGCTTCTAAACAAATCTTTGCCAGATGGCAAGCCATTTTATCTATTTTTGATTTTGACATCGAATTCATAAATGGTTCTTCAAATTCTCTTCCTGATTTTCTCACGCGAGAATTTTTACAGGGAAAATGCCTCCAAAACCTCCCAACAAACCAACCAGGAGAGACAAAGGCAAAGAAATTGCCGAACCATCCCCAGAAAAAAGATCCCCTGGCCTCACCAACATAAGGACATGGTTGCAGGCAACTACCCAGTCATCTCCAAATATTTCTACCATTTCTGAACAAGCCAAGCCAAACCTAGAACTATCTCTAGGACCCTCTTTTGATATGTCCAACATTTCTCCTGAAGAAGCCCTACAATTTCTTCAAAAAGCCTTCAATATTCAGTCGCAATCATCCACAGCGATGGTAAGTCATGATCCTTCTCCTATTTCTACACAAAAACAAATAGGAAAAAGGATTTCTAGCGAGGTGGTTATTCAGTCAACTGAGACAACCCCTCCAAAATCAAAATTTTTCTTAAAAACAAATTTCTTAAATATATGCAATATTGAAGATGGATTTTATGATGAAAACCCCATTGTCTTTGCTAAAAACATGCTTTCAGAAAACTTTCTTTACCCTCCTCATGATGTTTACAAAAATGTTGAATTTTATGAAAGAATTTTGACAGAAACAGAATCTGTCACCATTAAACATTTTTCTGATAAAGGGCACATAAATTACTCGAAGGCCATCCTTCACAAGGTCATCCACCCAAGTGAATGGAAACCAAACCCGTGGTCTTTGAAAAAATTCAATGTTAAAATGTCTGATTCACTTCCATACAGGACAACCTATTCTTATTTTGATTATAAGCAAGCCTGGTGGAATACTTTCTGGAGACAAAACCCGAACCATACTCATACTTGACTTTTCTATTTTGAAAATCTCAAGATAACGGAAGTTCCCTACTGGTTCTTCCAATGGTGGGATCATTTTGGACCTATTAAGGAAATTCTTCATCCCAAGATCCATTCCAGTTATCCATACTTTCTTGAAAAGTTCAATAATCTTGCTCCTCATGAACAAAAATTCCCAAGACTTTTACTCTTTTTCTACTTCTTCGGAGTATCTTGGGTATTTGGATGGAATTTTGACTATAGAAAAGAATCGATGTCAAGAGACTCAAAATCCAGCATCCCCGTTTTAATTAGAAGATTCAAAGTTAAATGGTGGGATGGATTCAAATTCTTTGATAGAGTCTCCATTGAGGCAATAGACCGTTTTTTAATGGCCAGACGAACAACCCCTGCTTGCCCTCCTCCTTTGGGAGAAAATAGCACCACTTTCCTTCATGATAGGGGATTCGTTCTTTCTAAGCTAGCCTCAGCACAGTCACACCAACAATTGACAGGAATGCTGAAGCAAGCCCTCCCTGAAATAGAAGAATCACAGAGTTCTCGCTCTCACCATAGTGGGAACTCTAACGAAGATGATTGCTACGGAATCCTCCCAAGAATTCCATGGGGAGATGTAGCAGATACTGAAGAAGAAGACGAAGAAATTGAAGACTTGTCCAAGCCTTAGCATTATTACGCTAAAAGAGTCCATGTGCCTTTCTCATTACACTAGAGACTCTTTAGGCCGAAAGTCTGTCAACTTTTTCTCTTTTCAAAATATTCCCATAATTATGTCTGATCACTGTTCACTGTAACACTGTGCACTTACTACTATTCACCACAGTACCGCCCGTGAACAATTTCTACAGGAACCTCATTTGCCTATAAAAGAAAGGCCTCATTTACTGATGAGGGCATTCGAAAATTTCTACCTCTCATAACCATTCAGAGCCCTTTTCTCTCAAACCTCCCCAGTTCTCCTCAATCTTTCTCAAAAGAATAAGAGATCGTTTGTCATATACAGATCTCAAGACTTTTCTAAAATCCTTCCATATCCAGTAAGTTTCTCATCCCTTAGGAGATCTTGTCTATCATCCTCAAGATCATTTAAGCTCCTTTCTTTCTTGCACAAGTGTGAAAATCTTATCGTTCCAGACTTCGTAATAGTCTAAGAGACTTAAGAATTTCCACTATCTGCACTTGTATTTCAATATCGTACTATTGCTGTAACCTTTCAATACTGTTGTAATCTTTCAGTATCATTTATATACATCAGTCATTTCTTATTTCCTTACTGCATTTACTTATACATACCTCACAAACGGCAGGTCGAACCGCCTGTGGATGGTCTGTACTTTAAATTCTGCAATTTAATTTACAGCAATTTTCTGCATTTATTATATATCCTTACTTCTTCTTACCGTTTTACCCTTTCCATTCTTGCATAATAATACCACCTACATGGTTGGTTCAGAATTACTAGCAATTATTCTTATTATCCTTTATATCCTGTTCGGGTTCTTCTTAATATTAAATGCGCGCTATTTTATTTAATTTAATTTATTTAATTTCTTTCTGCGTTGAATACATATACTCCATTTTACATTTCATTCTAGCTTTCCATATAGCTTTTTCTACCTTTAATCTAGACGACATTTCTAATTGTTTAGACGATTTTCTTCAGAACTATTATTGGCATCTTCAAGGAATAGATCAAGTTTTTAATATACTTAGACGTTTTCTTCTACATCTATTTCTCTTCTCTTTATAGATCCCCAGATCCTTGGACACTTATGGTTATATATATATATAGCCCCTCTTTTGAGAAAATCATGATCAACAGATTGTCGTCGACCTATAAGGAAGCGTTGGCCAAGACGAAGACGAGAGAGTGATTCATGTTGAGGAAGAGTGAAGAAGAAGACGAATTGAGCTAATATTTTACATGAATTTATAAATTTTTAAAATAAGGTTCTCATAAATTTTTCCATTAGAAAAAAAATATATTCATATCTTGTAAGTGCACAAGAAAATGAAAAGTAATTTCATTTATTTTTAAAAAATTGGATACACACGTATGTTTCTCAGGTCTATAGGTACCACCGTTCTAGGAACAGGGTTGATGGCAGGTTGGTATGTTACATTTAAATCATATTTATTTCGCACACAATTCCAACAAGGCACCAGTGGTCTAGTGGTAGAATAGTACCCTGCCACGGTACAGACCCGGGTTCGATTCCCGGCTGGTGCAGTCTCCCCGAAGAGCGGTGACGACCTGCGATCGTGACCGTTGATTCAGTCGCGGCTACTGATCCATCTGAGGATCAAACAGTCTCGCAATCCCTGAGCTCTTCTTTTCCCTTTTTATTTTTTTTGTTTCTTACGTATACAGGTACCACCGCACTAGGAATAGCGTTGATGGCAGGTTGATTTGTTACATTTAAATCATATTTATTTTCGATGCAATTTCAACAAAGCACCAGTGGTCTAGTGGTAGAATAGTACCCTGCCACGGTACAGACCCGGGTTCGATTCCCGGCTGGTGCAATCTCCCGAAGGGCTGTGACGACTTGCGATTCGTGACCGTTGATTCAGTCACGCCTACTGATCCATCAAAGGATCAAACATCTCGCAATCCCTGAGCTCTTCTTTTCACTTTTTTTTTTTTTGTATTTATAAACAAATTTCCCCTACCAACTTTCATTGTGCTAGAAATAGTAAAATTTCACTAAAAAGTTTTCTTGGCGAACGCAATCGAAGGTAGTTGAATGAGTAAATAAAAATTTGAGGCAGCCCAAGTGGTTATTTTATTCACTTTTCCAATCGAAACTTCAGTAAACATTTTAATACATTTCATCAATCTGACACAAATGAGAGGAAATTGCATGCAGCAACATGACCTATAATCAAACCTATACTGACCCATAAAAGGATGAAACATCTCGCAATCCCTGAGCTCTTCTTTTCACTTTTTTTTTTTTTGCATTTATAAACAAATATCCCCTACCAACTTTCATTGTGCTAGAAATAGTAAAATTTCACTAAAAAGTTTTCTTGGGGAACGCAATCGAAGGTAGTTGAATGAGTAAATAAAAATTTGAGGCAGCCCAAGTGGTTATTTTATTCACTTTTCCAATTGAAACTTCAGTAAACATTTCAATACATTTCATCAATCTGACACAAATGAGAGGAAATTGCATGCAGCAACATGACCTATAATCAAACCTATACTGATCCATAAAAGGATGAAACATCTCGCAATCCCTGAGCTCTTCTTTTCACTTTTTTTTTTTTTGCATTTATAAACAAATATCCCCTACCAACTTTCATTGTGCTAGAAATAGTAAAATTTCACAAAAAAGTTTTCTTGGCGAACGCAATCGAAGGTAGTTGAATGAGTAAATAAAAATTTGAGGCAGCCCAAGTGGTTATTTTATTCACTTTTCCAATCGAAACTTCAGTAAACATTTCAATACATTTCATCAATCTGACACAAATGAGAGGAAATTGCATGCAGCAACATGACCTATAATCAAATTGATGAACCATAAGAACTATCTAGCTAATAAATCCTACTAGGATACAAACACTGTTTCCTCCTCACTCATTCTCTCCATTTGATTTCCTCCATCTTAAGTACTTTGAACGGAGACCGAAGATCAAATCAGCATCCGTTTGATGCACATACAACAGGCCTAATATGGGGGCCAGCAAAGTGACTTTAAAATTTTAGCCATGCCCCTAAAGGCTACAAGAATTTAACGATGCATCAGTGGGACGATGCGGGAAGCTTCCAGTTGCTCTTGGTCGCAATGAGAATCTTCTCCCTCGTGTAGGAGCCAGGCTCCTGCTCGTGTACGGTGGCCGACCATCTGACCGCGTCGGCTACACGAGATAATCTATCAACTACTTCAGGTGAATCGCGAATTACAACTTTTCCTTCCGGTCGCAATATCCGGTCCATCTCCACCATCAAATCCACAAGTTGACACCTGAATGGAAATCACAAGGCAACAATTGTTCAAGACGGGCAATACTAAGAACATATAATGAAGTGACTAAGTATGCAGGATGGGAGGGATGGCTGATTTGATCTTGGATACCTGCTCTTGCCTGAACTTGGATCTTTTGTCAGCGATTCTATGCCAGCAACATGGATAAAATCATAAGTACGAGGATAAGTGGAGAAAGGTTCACACCTACATCCAAAGATCTTCGAATTAAGCTCAGCAAAAATGCCCCTTTATTAGGGAACTGTCTATTATTTACAGAGCAAACAGGAAAATGAATGACAAATCAAATTATCAGCCAGAAATTAGTATAAAGTTGACAATGATATCACCACATCATAAGAATTTGGTTGTTAAAACTTGGGCAGGTGAGATATAGACTGAGCAAGTCGACCAGAGGACTATTTTTGCAGTTAGCTAGCAGCAGATGTCAAAGACTCAATTGACAATTGCCATCTCACAAGCGTCATCATATAAGGAGATGCACCACGAGCCACAACTACATGCCCGAAGCATCTTGCTTTCTAGTGTCAGTCTATCAATGGGGTGGAAAATTGTCATGATTTAGTAGCAAAGTGACAAATTTTGGACTTCTTTTCCATCACTCGCCCCATATAATATGCATCTCTATCGCAATAGTTCCAAATTGAATTATCAAACAGTGAACCAAGGAAGTCACGAGTAGTGCGGTCATATTTAAGAAGGGCAGTAAGACAAGGTGCCAATATATCTCACCAATCATGGTACACTCCAGTTAGTCCTCTGTCATAAATTACACCCAGAGTTGATGGCTTGCGAGCAGGAACAACGTTCATTACCCAAACAGGATCAGATGACAATGCTGCTGCAAAGCCTCCAAAGAATGCATTCATGTCCATTACATTTCGAATTGCTGGACTTCCTAGCTTCAAGTCCAGTGAATTCCTATAGTAGGCCACCCTCCTTTCCCATCGTCGAGTGTCAGCCTCAAAAAGGTCAACTCCATTTTTCAAAAGCTTGGCTCGCGCAGGAACTTTAGTCAGCCTCTCTGGCCACTTCGGAATCATTCCAACTGCATAATCCCCCTTCACTGAACTTGTCCTGGCTACACACTTCTTCAACTTGAAGTACCTGAATAAGGCATATAAAAACGAGTGGCCAAATCAAATTTTTTAATGCCAACAAAATCTGAAAGTAATTAGACCGCAATAGAGGTTGCAAACTCAAAGTCAAGCCACGATCATCTTGCGAATCTCCAGAGAAGTGCATAACATACTTTGGACTTATGTCTCCTAGAGACAACCCATAAAGCAAGCCACAGCAATTAACATGCACTGCTCGGATTCGCCTCTTTAAGTGCCAAACCTGATCTCAAAAAGAAAGCAAGCAAGGACAATTACCATGCATTACTTGGATCATCGGATTCATCACATAGTTCAAGCCCAAATTCATTTTGATTGGGAAGACATGAATCTCCACCAGGCTTTTTCCAGATCACAGTGTTCCCATCCACAGCAATCAGATCATAACACAATGCCCTTGCTACAGCCTGGAGATCTGCCCACTCCTTGTCCTGCTTAGGCCACTGTACAGGAGGGCCAGAGATGACCAGGTATCCCCCAGGGCGAAGTAACCGATCCACTTCAATGAAGTATGTGGCATCTGCAAACCAAGATCTTCTCGTATTAACAACAAGCAGTGGGAGAAGGAGAAAATTTGGACAAGAATAGTAAATGCATATGATGAGCAGAGAACTCACTGTATGCCGTAAATGGGATCAAACATCGGGAGCAATGGACAAAATCAAAAGAAAAGGCGGGAAAAGGGAGCCTCCGAGTGCCAAGCATGGCAACAAATGCTGGTACTCCTCTCTCCAGGGCGAACTGTATTTGCGCTTTGTGCGAATCTCTCGGAGCAAACGACATTGTTAGAATTCCTTCACCAAGCAGCGATCCTCCAAAACTGGCTACCTAAATAAAGACATTCAATTAATTGCAAGTAGACATTCGCCACGAAGAGATGGAATCGGACATGGCAAAGTTTTTCCCTACCCCACATCCCATGTCAAGAGCAGTCCTCAGAGCTCCACCGGCTATAGGAATGTACTGTTTCAATTTTTCGATGTAATGTCCAGCTCCATCAGGAAACATTGTGCCACCCCCCGGAAATATGAAGTAAGGACCATCTGCTTTCATCCATCCTTGATGACCTTTCCTGTCCGCTATTTTATTATGCGGCATGTTGCTGTGCCATATCTGGAATGACAATCACAGAAGGTCATTCACGAGTCCCAATAGTGCACCACAAAACTTGCGATAACAGTCGATACCCACATTCCTATAATGGAAAAATAGGGAAAACATTACAGAATAAGAGCAACATCGATCTGCGGCGCCAATATTGGAATGAGCAAACCATACATACTTTCATAAAAAGCTAACTTGAGGTCACCAAATTGTCCGTCAGATCCAATTACAATACACACAACACAATCTGGCAAAGGTTTCAGCTTATCAGTTTGAGCAAGTTATGAACTTCCAATCAGCATGATTTCTACAATTAATGAGCTAAAACGAAATGAGCAGTCGATTGATTTGACATTCTCCGCCCTCCTTATTATCTCTGCACCGTGGTAAGCAACGCATCCCTTATGGCCACCGGGTACAGATCTCGTCTCGCATTAGCTAGCTGAAGTAGATGCTCGCAACTTTATAGATTTCGAAGCAACGCGAAGACAAGCTCTCAACGGCTAAAGACCAACCTTAAACAACTATCCAACTAAAATCTAACCAACTATCTCGAAATTCACCTTATCCAAGCTGGCGGGCCACTGCACCGGAATCCTGTACCCCACCGGGGGAGGGACCAGGCAGAGCGGCGCCTCCTCCGGCGGCGGGCAATGCCTCTCCCGGTAGAAGTTCATCTCCCTGCTGAGCTGGCTGTTCCGCCTGGGATCCTCGCAGGGCATGTGGTCGGCGTAGTCGACGGGGCAGGGCTCGATGCGGCCGGGGTACAGCCGGCCGGACTCGACGGCGGCGACGAGGCGGGCGTGGTCGCGGGAGGCGAGGAGGAGGGACCGGCGGCCGGAGGCGGCGAGGGAGTCGCCGAGGCGGGTGAAGACGAGGAGGAAGAAGAGGGAGACGAGGCCGAGGAGGACGGCGATCACGAGGTCCAGGAGCTTCCACTGGCGAGGGCTCCGCTTCGACGCGGGCAGGCTCAGGTGCCCCATGCCGGGAGCCTCTCGCCCGAATCCGAGCACTCCCTCGCTCGCTTTCTTCGCCGGATCAGACGCCGCCCATGGGTCGAGCTCGAGCCGTCGGAGTGGATTTCTGCCGGCGATTGGGTCGGATCTGATCAAGCGAGCATCGGATCGAAGAAGGAAGGGAAGGAAGGAAGGGAGGGAGTGAGAGCGAGCGAAGTCCACAGTTACGAACTGCAACCACTGCACAGTTGCGGGCTGTCGATCCTCGGGGAGAACGAGGGACGGTGGGGGAATTTCGATGAGAGTAGTGGGAGGGAGGGGCACGTTGGTAATTTTACGGGCTCGACGGATCCACGAAGCAGAGCCGAGAGATTTTTTGTTTTGTTTTCTTTTCCGGTGATTTTTCTTTTCGAGTAAAATGCGAATCGCCGGTGAATTTCGCGGCACGTGAGGATTAATTTGTTTACGCCGACAGCGATGGTTTGCTTCTCAAGGGGTACCGTCCTCCTCAATAGGAATGTGCCAGTTGCATCCAGAAAAACAAGAAGAAATTGTTCAAATTGATCGTGAGAGTTTACTCGAACTAAATTGTTACCTGTGGAAAGTTTCCATCCCCTGATTTAGGTTGACTTGGTACCATCAGACAACAGATATGCAGCAACCGTAAATGGGAAGTGACGATGATTGGTTTTCTACCCACCCGAAACGAAAACGATGGTAATCGAATCACCACTTTGCTTCTTTTTTTATTTTTTGGGTTGAATAATTGCCACTTGACTTCATTGATGTTTTACTTCGTCGTCTTTCCTTGTAAGGACGCAAGACAGTGGACATACTTTTAAGGATGTCGTGCTTGCTTATTTCGTTCTTGATCAGAAAGACTCCTTACAGTTGCCAGAGAGACTTCGTCGTAGGCACGACCAAACGATGTAACACCGAATTCTCCAGCTTCCCGCCTCTGAGCACAAAGGCATCTCATTCTCGACAGCAGTGTGGTCGGACACCATCGATCTCCAAATTCTTGGGAAAAGTGCCAAAAAAGTCCTAAACCTTTTGCATTAGTGCCAATTTAGTCCTAAACCTTTTTTTTGTGCCAATTCAGTCCTAAACCTTTTGCATTGGTGCCAATTTAGTCCTAAACCTTTTTTGGTGCCAATTTAGTCCTAAACCTTTTAAATTGGTGCCAATTCAGTCCTAAACCTTTTGTTTTTGTGCCAATTTAGTCCTTCCGGTCAATTTTGACCGGAATTTGCTGACGTGGACGCCTGCCGGCCGGCGGCCGGTCACCGGCGCTGACGTGGCGTTGACGTGGACATATTAAATAATATTTTAATAAATTTTGAATTTTTCTGTTTTTTTTCCTTTTTTTCTTTTTTTTTCCACTTTTTTTTGTTTTTTTTTCTTTCTCCTCCTCTGGCCGGTCGCCGATCCGGCGACCGGCCAGAGGCCAGTGGCCGGCGAGGTCGAGCTCGCCGGCCACTGGCGAGGGGAGGCTCGCCCTCGCCGGCCACCGGCGAGGGCGGCCTCGCCCGGCGAGGGCGAGCCTCGCCGTGGTCGGGCGAGGCTCGACCTCGCCAGATCCGGCGAGGTCGGGCCTCGCCCGACCATGGCGAGGCTCGACCTCGCCAGATCCGGCGAGGTCGGGCCTCGCCCGACCATGGCGAGGCTCGCCCTCGCCGCGGCCTCAGGCGAGGGTTCGACCCTCGCGGATCCGGCGAGGTCGGGCCTCGCCCGACCATGGCGAGGCTCGCCCTCGCCGCGGCCTCAGGCGAGGGTTCGAGCCTCGCCCGACCAGGGCGAGGTCGGGCGAGGCTCGAACCCTCGCCTGAGGCCGCGGCGAGGGCGAGCCTCGCCATGGTCGGGCGAGGCCCGACCTCGCCGGAGGCCGCGGCGAGGGCGAGCCTCGCCATGGTCGGGCGAGGCCCGACCTCGCCGGATCTGGCGAGGTCGAGCCTCGCCCGACCAGGGCGAGGCTCGCCCGACCAGGGCGAGGCTCGCCCGACCAGGGCGAGGCTCGCCCTCGCCGGGCGAGGCCGCCCTCGTCGGTGGCCGGCGAGGGCGAGCCTCCCCTCGCCAGTGGCCGGCGAGCTCGACCTCGCCGGCCACTGGCCTCTGGCCGGTCGCCGGACCGGCGACCGGCCAGAGGAGGAGAAAGAAAAAAAAACAAAAAAAAGTGGAAAAAAAAAGAAAAACAGAAAAATTCAAAATTTATTAAAATATTATTTAATATGTCCACGTCAGCGCTGGTGACCGGCCGCCGGCCGGCAGGCGTCCACGTCAGCAAATTCCGGTCAAAATTGACCGGAAGGACTAAATTGGCACAAAAACAAAAGGTTTAGGACTGAATTGGCACCAATTTAAAAGGTTTAGGACTAAATTGGCACCAAAAAAAGGTTTAGGACTAAATTGACACCAATGCAAAAGGTTTAGGATTGAATTGGCACCAAAAAAAGGTATTGACACCAAAAAAAGGTTTAGGACTAAATTGGCACTAATGCAAAAGGTTTAGAACTTTTTTGGCACTTTTCTCCCAAATTCTTCCTGGTGCATTCGAGCCTGTTGGCTTTATCCCGACGCGATGGAATTGGGAAGCAACCCAAAGAGACAGGAGAAATGCATTCCCAAGGACGATACTGATTTAACATGGCCTGCGCCCGAAATTCGAGTTTTCACACATTGAAACAAGTATCAATGAGGCGAGGCCGTGGAGGGGTCACCAGATGGAAAGATGCCGTCAAACCGAATAGAGCACATAAAGGAAACAAATGCCAATTGTTTATTTTGTAAAAATGAGACCTCAAATCCTCATCGAACCAAGGAATAGCGACTATGGACTGTGGATAGACAACCTTGTTAAAGCACTGGAGGATCACAATTCCTCTGCCATCGCCGACAAATTTAGCAGATGAATGTACATCAAAAACCTCAGTAAAGCTCAAGTACATCGGATGACTCGAATAGTAGTAAAACTCAAAGTTTCCTCGATGCCCTAAGATTGTGGTCATATTTGATAAGATTCGCTCTTAGTAGCATCGATCTAACATCTCGATCAAATTCGCTACCAGTCTGCAAGACCCGTTGGAAAGTTGCATTCCTTTGATCAGCATGTCGAGCATACAAGATTTTGTTGTGAGAGTCGATTCTGGCCTGCAGTTCATGACATGAATTAAGCACCAGCTCCAGGAGCGCACAAGGATCGAGGAAGCAGCACAGTACACATGCATTGAAGATTTAAAGCACACCACCCAAAAAAAAGCACTTCGGCAGCACCAAATTTACAAAAAAATAAATCCTAAATCCATCCAACAGGGACAAACTAGTTCTTTAGAGCTCCGCGTGATTTTTCATACTGAATTATATACGAAAAAAAGGGGAGAGAAAAGATCCAAACCTGTATCTGGTTGTCGGTTATTAAAGCCTCGAGCTCTTTTTCTAGCCCAGCAACACTGGTTTTGAAAGCGTTGGCCATCATGCGCAAATCAACAGACACAAACGGATGTGTATACTGGATCAGAGCTTTATGCCGGATCTGGTCATACAGTGTCTCCACATGATCGTGCAAGTGAATGTCAAGTAACAGATTCTGTTTGAGGTTTCCGAGGTACTCCAAGCATGATGCGTAGTGGCTGAGCGAGGAAAAGAGAACAATCAGTAACAGGAGAAATTAGAATCTAAAGGAGTTCCGCATCCACAGCTCCAAGAAGAAGCACGGAATTAATGTCATATCAAACTTAAGACAAGTTCAGTGATCAATGGATAGCGGGAAAAAAGCCAAGCTGCAGAAAAGTTACCTAGAGTAGAAATCATTAATAAGCTCCCTCACTTCAGGGACCAACTCCAGAAAATTTCGGAAGTTGAGATTGTCGATCACTTTATTCTGCCAAGAATAAAAAAAGGAAGAAACACACGTCAGTCAAAAAGCAAATTCCCAGTCACTGGCTGGAAAACTTGAGCACCAAAGTTGAACAGTTGATATGTGCCTTCAATTCCGTCCTGTCAAAACTCGCAAGAGCACAGAGTCCCCCATAAGTGGCAACATCTTGAGATGCAATGACTTCATTGTAGTGACTCCCCAACTCAGGACCAGTTTCCAGGAACTGTAAGCATATATGGAAGATGTTAGTAGTAGAAAAAGGGTAAAGTGATCTTTAGGACATTTATGACTTATTTTGGTATATGTATTGAACACTATTGGTGAATACATTATACACTTTTCCCTCTCTCTCTCTTTCTCATGGTATCAAAGCCTGGTACCTAAACCTCTTAACCTCAACCCTAGCTGCCGCCGCCGGAACAACCTGTCGCCAGCAACCCCAGCTCGCATGAGGCTCCAATTGCGCGACCCCAGCTCGCGTGACCCAGCTCGCGCGGGGCTCCAACCACGCGACCCAAGCTCACGCAGGGCTTCAGCTCGCACAGGGTTCCAGCTCGCGCGACCTAGCTCGCACGGGGCTCTAGCTCGAGCGATTCAGGTCATGCGAGTCACACGAGCTCAGTGACTGAAGGTTTCCTCGCCATTGATGTGATTGAAGGTCTTCTTATGACTCGGTGACGCCCGGCTCTTGCTATCATGAAGTGATGTGGTAGATTGTGGCTCGGTAACTCCTCTTGTGGCTTGCCATTGATGTGATTGAATATGCCGAAGTTCCGAGGTCTTACCAGGTTAGATTACTTGGTTGTTAGACCTTAGATTATAGGTGCTTGATCAATCGGCTTATGGTTTATCGATCGGTGGAGTTGTAGGGGAAGGCTAGTAATGTTGACAAGGCCTAGGAGCTAGTATACGGTCTGTTAGAGTGCTGAATTGTTGTGCCAGTATACGGTCTATTAGATTGCTGAATTGTTGTGGTTAAGATTGAGGTGCCTAAAGGAAAATATTGCGAGAATTCTCTTATTGTTATTGAAAAATGGGTAATTCTAATAAGAATAATCTTGTGATGACTAAGGATTTTCCTCTTCGTCTAATCGAATTACTGATAAGACGCTTGTGGGTAGTTCTAATTTCCATCAATGAAAGAAAATTGTGGAGCTTACTTTGACAAGCAAGAATCAGCTTAGACACATAACTGAGTCGAAACTCGAAGATGATGCAAATTGCGATATTGCTGATGCATGCATCCTTGGTCAGATATTAAACGCTATGGAAAATAATATAGTTGATATAGTAACTCATATTGACAAGGTTGAAGAAATGTGAGAGTATTTGAATGTATTATATTCGGGCCAAAATAACCTATCACGAGTTTATGAGTTATCGTAGGAGTTTTACCGATCTAAAAGAAAGAGATGTTCTATTACACAATACTTTGCAGAGTTTAAGAGAATGTGTGAGGAGTTAAATGCTGTTCTTCCCATTTCAGCCAATGTTCAGCAAATGTAACTTCAAAGAGAACAATTGGCTGTAATGACATTTCTAGCAGGAATTGGTCCCGAATATGAAACTGTTAGGTCTCATATTCTTGGAGGAGAGGCTATCGTATCACTCACCGATACGTTTGCTCGGGTACTTCCGGTATCTTGTGAGTCTCCTCACGATATTACATCTATGGCAGATAGTTCAGCTCTTGTATTCCAATCACGATTGGGTAGTGGTAGTAGGAGTGATAGAGGAAATCATAGAGGATATAGCGGACGTGGTGGCCAAGGGAGAGGCCGAGGTGAAGGAACAAGGAGAGGCCAAGGCCAACAACACGTGTCTACCAATAACTCAAGGGCCACACGAACTTGTCATTACTGTGGCAAACCTGGCCATATTCATAAATTTTGTTACAAGTTACATGGAAGATCAGGGCAGCAACAACAGTTTGCACATACTGCTTCCGGTACTGATTCTTCTCCACAGTCTTTTGAAGGCAAGGTAGTTATGTCTGATGAGGAGTTTGCACGGTACACCCAGTCTCAGATTTCATAGCCTGCTTCTTCCACTGCCACATTGGTATTGACAGGTAATGCTACTGCATGCCTTTCGGCTACTTCTCATCCTTGGATCATTGATTCAGGGGTTTCTGACCACATGTCAGATCTTTCAGGTATATTTTTCTTACTTCATCTTCATCCATGGGTAACCATAGCCAATAAATGTTAAGGGGATTGGCACAGTTTATCCAACTCCTTCCTTGCCATTGTCCTCGATGCTTTACCTTCCTTAATTTCCATTTAACCTCATGTCTGTCAGTAAATTAACCAAAAACTTTCAGTGTTCAGTAACATTCTACCATGATTCTCATATTTTTCAGGATCTGGCTACGAAGAGGACGATTGATAGAGGACGTGAGGCAAGGCGGTTGTATGTACTTGAAGACGCTCCTTCCATTGCATGTCCTAGTGTTGCATTCTTACATCAAATCCATTGTTGCCTTGGTCATCTTTCTCTACATAGCCTTCAAAAGTTAGATTCTAGTTTTAGATCCCTATCTAGTTTAGAGTGTGAGTCATGCCAACTTGGCAAATTACATCGTATTAGTTACCCGCCACGAGTCATTAAACGAGTAGTGTCCCCTTTTTTGTTAGCTCATTCAGATATTTGGGATCCTTATCATGTGGCTTCCAATTTGGGTTTCAGATATTTTGTAACTTTTGTTGATGACTATTCCAAGGTCACTTGGTAATATCCAATGAAAAATTGTACAGAATTGTTTTCTATATTTCGTGCATTTGTATATGAAATTCATACTCAGTTTGGTGTGCAGGTTAAAGTTTTGCATTCTAATAACACTAAAGAGCACTTTTCTACACCCTTTTCTGATTTTATGACTGGTATGATCCATGAATCTTCCTGTCCTGATACACCACAACAGAATGGCACTGCTAAAAGAAAGAATAGACACTTCATGAATGTTACTAGATCCATGTTGTTTGAAATGAAGGTTCCCAAAACCTTTTGGTCTGATGCTGCGCTGACTGCATGCTATCTCATTAATCGCATGCCCTCTTCTGTTTTGCGAGGTGGTATTCCATTTTCTACTTTGTTTCCAAATGAGTCATTGTTTGTCTTACCACCCCGTATTTTTGTTGTCTATTTTATTTGTGATCATCAACCTAGAGTATCAAAACTTGATCCTAAGGCCATCAAGGGTATGTTTTTGGGTTATTCCCGTACTCAAAAGGGATATCGTTGTTATTCTCTATTACTGAGAAAATACTTTATAACTACTGATGTTTCATTCTTTGAATCCACTCCTTATCATGATGTTCCAATTTCTGTTTAAGTTGGATGAAGACATCTATGTGATTACCCTTCGGTCAACTGCTCCAACCACTTCACCAGTCTCTACACAGGAACCACCTCCTCTCCAGGTTTAGACAGGACGTCTTCAAGTAGCTACTATTTCCCCCCTTCCTCCTGACACTACTACATCATCTTCTGCTCCAGATCCGCCATTAGCTGACCCTCCTCATGTATCTAATCTTGATCTCCCTATTGCTCATCGCAAAGGTACACATACTTAAAACTCTATTGCAAACTTCATCTCATATTCTTATGTGTTTCCTTCTTTTCGATCCCTTTTATCTACTGTGGACCAATATACTATCCATAAGTCTATATCTGAGGCATTACAAAATTTTGGCTGGAAGACAGCAATGGAAGAAGAACTAAAGGCTCTCCAGTTTAATCAAACTTGGGACTTGGTACCTCTTCCTTCAGCCAACACTGCTATCGGTTGTCGTTGGGCATTTGCCGTGAAAGTCAATCCCGATGGCTCTCTGGCTCGTTTAAAAGCATGACATGTTGCAAAAGGATATGCTCAGGTGTATGGGTTGACTATCTAGATACTTTTTCTCTTGTTTCCAAACTACTTCTGTTCGTATTTTGATATCCCTTGCTGCCACATATAACCGGCCCTTATTTCAACTTGACGTTAAGAATGCCTTCTTTCATGGTACTCTTCGTGAGGAAGTTTATATGGAGCAAACTCCGAGATTTGTTGCTCAGGGGGAGTCTAGGGTTATGGTTTGCAAATTAAGAAAGTCTTTATATGGTTTGAAGCAATCCACACGGACATGGTTTGGAAGATTTTCTGAGACTGTACTTTCTTTTGGACCGTCTAGATGTGAAAAATGATCATTCTTTTATAAATAGTCACGGGGAGGAAAATTATTCTTGATTGTGTATGTTGATGATATTATCATCACGGGAGATAATTTGACTAGTATAGCTGAACTAAATATCTATCTTCAGCAACAGTTTCAGACTAAGTATATAGGAAAATTGAAGTATTTCCTAGGAATTAAAGTTTCTTAATCACAGAAAGGTATTGTTCTGTCACAGAGAAAATATGTGCTAGATGTGCTCAATGAGACAGGTATGTTAGGATCAAAGCCTCTTGATTCACCCATGGAACAAGGAGTCAAACTAGCTGCTCAGGGAGGAGATATTCTTGATAACCCTAAGAGTTATAGGAGACTGGTAGGTAGGCTGAATTATTTCCCAGTCACTCGACCAAACATTGCCTTTCCAGTTAGTATGGTAAGCCAATTTCTATCTTCTCCTCGCACATCTCATTGGGATGCAGTTATTCGAATATTGAGGTACTTGAAAAAGACTCCAGGGAAATGAATTGTTTACCAAAATCATGGTCAAAGCTGAGTCGAAGGATTCTCTGATGCCGATTGGGCAGGCTCTCCAGATGATAGGAGATCAACTACTGGCTATTGTACCTTGGTTGGAGGAAATCTAGTATCATGGAAGAGTAAGAAACAAAATGTTGTTGCCCGCTCGAGTGGTGAGTCAAAATATAGAGCCATGGCACAAGTGACATGTGAATTAGTGTGGATTCAGTAGTTATTGACTGAGATAGGCTTCAAAGCTTCAGTACCCATGACTCTATGGTGTGACAATAAAGCTGCAGCGCAGATAGCTTCCAACCCTGTGTTTCATGAGAGAACAGAACACATTGAGGTTGATTGTCACTTTATTCGGGAAAAGTTGCAGAGTGGAGTGATCATTCCCAATCATATTCGAACCGGTGAACAACTTGCAGACATTTTTACTAAACCTTCGGGTAATGGGAGGATAAAATATATTTGTAACAAGCTGGGCATGATTAATATCTATGCTCCAGCTTGAGGGGGAGTGTTAGTAGTAAAAAAAGGGTAAAGTGGTCTTTAGGACCTTTATGACTTATTTTGGTATATGTATTGAACACTTAGGTGAATACATTATACACCTTTCCCTCTCTCTCTCTTTCTCAGAAGGCATTACTTTCCAGCCCCAAAGAGCAAACCCAAATGACTAACAAATGTCGAAAAATGCTCAATCAAATAAAAAATGCCAAATATTTCTTTTGCCAATAAACTGTCCCTCTAAATACTACATCGATCTCCTGACCTTTCAGGGCATCTAACTAATATTACTAATCCCATTGGGTCGTGACAATCCCCGTCACGCAGCAAGCACTTAACCAAGGCAGGAGTCCCCTAGGTGCCCAAGAAAATTGCTTGCTGTCGAGCTCAATTTAGTCTCAAGTAATTTAGCAACCCCCTCAAAGTCAAGATTCGTCGATTTACTTATACAATAGAAATCAATAGAAAATTGTGCCATTTTTTAAATTTCAGAAAATAAACTACCTCCTCTCCTCCAAAAAAAGAGGAAAAGAAAAAAAAGAAACTCATCGAGCATGATCATTTAGCTGTCACGTTGGATGCTTACTTACTTCAAATCTCCATAGACAAACTACCATTGAAGACATGAATAGGATGAAAAGAAAAACTTAAATTGGCGATAATTAGGTAATGAGCATGCACCGGTGAAGATGTCACATGATAGGTTGACACACCTTACGAGCAGCAAGCTTATACTTCTTAGTCTCCAAATGAGCCAGTCCAGCAGCACACCGTAGTTTTGCAACTGTTGTCGGGTCAAGGGCATCTGGAGTTTGTTCAGCTTTGCTGACATAGCTTGTAACGTGAGTGAACTGACCCATTTCAATGCTCACTAAAATTGCATTCATACACATGCTGATGATGTGCTTTGATGTTGTACAGTAATCACGAGTCCGGACATAACTTTTAAAAGCATCTCCAAGGGCACCATGAGCATAGTGAAAATCACCAAAGTCATTGTAACCCATCCTTATACTTTCCTTGATCAGATTTGTCTGCAAACAAGATACTCCATGTTAGATGCATCATCGGATAGGAGGAAATACTAAAATCATTAAACTTATACACCTGATGAAGATGAGATGTTAGACACGCAGAAACACAAGTCCATTCATAATGCCATATTAGGATCCTAATGGTAAACAAATAAATGAAGAGGAGTGGTATCCAATTCTAGTTCCTACTTTGAATACATAATCATCAGCTGTCCAGCATATTTAGCTTAATAAAACATCATCCCTGAGAAGAGGACTTTGATTTCACACTCGTCCTGTAAACAAAACCATCTCCCAGAACTGACCAACTACTACACCGTGACACAACCCCAACACCAAGGCTAATCCATAATCATCAATAATAGACTACCAAAACCAACAACAGAGTGAATCACCAATGAGGTCACAACAGAACAATCAAAGTCACATAACGACCGACAAAATGGCACAAGCATGTATGCACTACATCGGCCAGCATCACTTTAAGAACAAGTACAGGAAAAGAAAATTTGTAATCCTGGTGCTTACGCAACACCTCCACTATCAAAAACCATTCACCAGAACAAAGTCCTGCATGAAAACAATATCGTACCACAAAATGGTTCTAAAGCCTGTTTATCAAGCTGACATGGAATGAACGTTCCACGGACATATTTCCACAATCACAGCAGAAGAATCCATCCAATGGCAAAATCCTGCGCAACATTGGTCTTTCTTCCTTCTCCCAATCCCATCTACAATCTCACAGGCGAACAAACACGCTCCTCACAAAATGGTTCTAAAGCTTGTTTATCGAGCCGACATAGTACGAACGTTCCACAAACATCTTTCTACAATCACGGCGGAAGAATCGATCCATTTGCAAAATCCCGCGGAACATTTGTTTTTCTTCCTTCCTCCCAATCCTATCTACGATCGCACACGCTAACAAACACGCTCCTCACAGAGTGCACAACCACCAACCACACGCAAGCAACAAACCGAAACAGCGGGAAAGAAAGAACAAAACCGACATACTCGATACGAATTGAGCTCGTTCTCCAACTTCTCCTTCTTCTGCTCGGCCCTCCGATCGACGGCCTCGCACCAGGCGGCGTCCGCCCCGTACTTGTCCCCGAGCCTCCCGTCGACCTTCTCCACCACCTCCCTGAACAGCTGCGTGTTCTCCCCCTTCTTAATCTCGTCGTACGCCATCCGCAGCGCCTCCAGCTGCATCGCCTCGTTGTTGCAGCGGTCGGCGACGAACAGGAGCCGCGCGACCTTGGTGCGGTCCCTGTAGAGGCTCGCGTAGGCCTCGACGTCGAGCTGCTCGCCGCTGATGACGGGCTTGCTCCGGGGGGCGGGCGGCTGCTCCCCGCCGTTCTCGTAGATCTCGTCCTCGGGCTCCATCGGCGGAGGCTCGGCGCCGCCGGAACCCGAATGCGAGAGAGAGAGAGAGACAGGAAGGGGGATGAGAGAGAATCGGAGGGTGAAGTAGGGCTACGGTTTGGGGGGGATTGTCAGTGCTTCTGTTCTGCGTGCGATTTGAGCTGAGGAGGAAAGAAGAGTGAAGAGACTTTCTCTCGTCTCTCTCTTCCTCTGGTTACGTCGTTCGGGAAATGGAGAGAGGAGAGAGATGAGCTTCGTAAAGCGGGCCATCGACGGGCCCAATCGGCCCAAATTGAACGGGCCTCGCACGGAAAAAGGCCCAACCTGGTAGATCTGGGCCCTGTCGGGGCCCAGTCAGGAAATTGATATGCCAGCCTTACCTAGGGGTAAGCGTGGTCCAGGTGGGCAGTTCCCGATGGGCGATTCTCACCTTAGAATCGGGAATCGCCCACTAAAGATCGATTTTAAAAAATTGAAATCGGGAATCGCTTGTTGATTCTATAGATCCACCCGGGAATCGGACTACCGATACGATCCAGTTTATGGGTGGGTCCATGGAACCGGTCCCACTAGCCAAGGACGGAGACAGAAATGGAGAGTCGGAGACTGTGAAATGAGCATCAACCAAGAAGAGTGAGAGAGTGAGAGTAAGTGTGAGGCGAAAGCGAAAGAAAAGATTTCTCGGCTCAATGTGAGGTTGTGAGCGTCAAGCGAGTTAGATTTAACTTAGGATTTAGGAATTTTCTTTTTAAAAAAATAAAAATAAAATAAAATATATTATATTACCAGTCCAGTGGCAGGCGGTTCCACACCTAAAATCAGAAATCGAACTAATACCTACCGGTTTCCAAAAATTGGAACCAAGAACTAGACCGGTTCTAGTCCAGTTCCAAGCGATCCTGAGTGGTCCAGGCGATTCCTACTTCTTTGGCACACTCCTAGTCTCACCCACTCTCCTTTTAAGTTTTTTTTATATATTTTTTTATAAAATATTTACCCACTGAGTTACCGACTTTTATTTGTCTCGCTTACCATCTCATTAAATTATTACCGACCTTAATTGAAACGATTACCGATTTTTCCTTCCGATTAAGTTAAACGAATGATTTTGTGTTGTTGACTTTTATTCAAATTAGTTGCCAGAGTTTGATTATTTGTTTGTTCTTTTCTAAATGATCAACTTCTCTTCTCTTTGACCAAAAAATTTCCCTTATTGATATGCTAACTTTATAATAACAATATTAATAATAATCATCATAACTCTATTATTTAGTTCAAATTTTCATTAATGGTTTTCCCTAGAATGAAGGTTATAGCAACTTTTCTAGAAATTTAAAATAATAACTAATAGCATTACTATGTTAAATTTACAATAGTGACAATAAGAAACATATAAAATACTAACAATACTATTGTTGTTGTTGTTATGGTATATTACAAAAGTTACAATATAAACATAATCATCGGTAATCTCTATGACAATTTTATAGTTCTTTTTTGTGATTCTAATAAGCACAGCAATCTCGCAGCATCTTTTGCTAAACAAATTAAGCATTCGTAATCACAATTCACAAGAAAGCATCATCAAAAATGTGTCGTCAAATGCACGTGCTTCAAAGCAGCCCAACAACAACTGTCTCAAATAGACTCTAAGTGGTAATTTAATTCTAGAAAAGTTAGTGAATCGAGCCAATTTTGATTGATAACAAAATTATAAATGTAAGGGGTTACTAATCAATGTTAATAAAAATGGGTAACTCAAGGTAAACTAAAAAACAGTTTGACTTTAAACGCCCTAGGATTGACCCAGCGGCAAAAGTGTTGTCGTGCTTTTTGGCTCAGATTCTGATGGTTGTGGGTGCAATTCGTACTTTGGGAAACTCAAATTTAAGTGGAGGCCGTCCAAGTAGTCGGGTAATTATGGCCATACCTCTCGCTTATAACAAAATTAATTGAAAGTCGGTAAGTAATTCAAAGAGAGTAGTTAACCCTGCACAAGTGACAATTTAATCTGATAAAATTTGGGAAGTTATGCAAATAAAAGTTAGTAAATTAGTACAAAATTGCTAATTTACAAATTATAAAAAGAAATCTCTAATTTCACGGTAAGTGTTGAGAAGTTACCAAGAAGTTTTTTTGATAAAAAATCCACCGATCATTTTTTTTAATTTTTTACCACGATTATTTATACTTCCCAACCCTTCTTAAAATATATTAATTCGGGAAAAAAAATCCACATCTTTAGCCTGAGACATTCTTTTGACACGTCCCTTTACATCAACCGTTACTTCTCCAAGTTTTGATTCACCAAGCGCCATTTCACTTCATTTGTATACTCCAAACAGATAAAAGCTGTCATATCTCTTTGCCAATGCTCAGTTTTTCGGGACCCTTGTGTCTTACACCTTGAACACCACGAAATTTCAGGAAGGCGCGACGCAAAGACGACAAAAACCAATTTCTATCGAGATTATTCACACGAAAGAAGCCGGAAATTTATCGGCGAAAAGAATTAAGAGTGGACAGGGCCAAGAGGAGGAACTCCTGCGAAGAGAGTCTCTGTATGTATATTCCTTTACTGGTCTGAGTCAGGAGCTGGGGACGTCCAATACTGCTTAACTGCCAAGAGTATTTTCTCTCTTTCAAGGGGACCATTCTCGTGGTCCATTATCCTGCTATCATACTGCATTCCGTCGATGGCGTTCTTGATCTTCACCAAGACGTCCACGTCGTCGCGGAAAATAATGCTCCCCTCGGGCCGCAAGATCCTATCCATTTCCAACAAGATGTCTTCCACTTTGCATCTGTGTGACAGTAGACCAAATCACAATCCGTGTAAACACATCGAAATGCCCTCGTGCTGTCGTTGATGGTCGTGAAACAAATTATCTACCAACTTACTGTACCTGTCTTTGTAGAGGGTAAAGACCGAATCGGCATGAATGAGGTCATAAGTCCTCGGATAAGTAGACATGGCCTCGCACCTATTACCATAGGAATACGGGAGATTAATGGGTCTTTCAAGCAAGATGGCGAAGAATAAAGTAATATTAGTATGCTAAAACCGGTTTACTGAATTGGTATACTAAAGTAATGTGGCAAACTGCAAACGGTCTTTTAAACAAGTGGATTGTATTCGACATGTAATAAAAGTCTGCTTCTGCTATAACACTCGGAATATCAATTTAATGAACCATTCTTGAAACGCCTATCATTATTCAACAGTGAGGATCAATAATTGTGGACCAAAAGAGGTAAGGAAGTGGGCGTGGTCTGATGTGAGGACAAGAAGAAATGGGCAGAGAAGTGATTTGGGTGCTCCTCAAAAGCAACGCCCTCCAAAGAAATCTCTTTTTCTTGCTTTTGAAAACTAGGTAACGCAAGCAACACGAGTTCAAAATTGATGGGCAGTTGACAAATGGAGATTCTCACAGCAACCAGACAGGCTGAAACGAGATCTCTCTCCATAAGAAGTAAAAATGTCCCTTTCATTGTCAGTTAAAGGTGGTTTTCAATGAGGAAAAAATGACGTACCAGCTTTGATACGTCCCGATCAACCCGCGCTCGTAGATGACTCCGAGAGTGTTCACCCGAGCCTCCACAGGGACGACGTTCATGACCCACAGCGGATCATTGACCAGTGCGGCGGCAAAACCACCCAAGTAAGAGTTCATGTCGAGCAAGTTGCGGTACCTACCGGGCTCGGCTAACTGGTTGTCTAGAGATTTGTAATGCGAAACCCTCGTTTTCCATGCGGCAGTGTCCTCTATAAACGTCTCCTCTGTGATTCCTTCCAAACTGCCGCTGCTAATCCTAGGGGGTACCGAGATTAGCCTCTTGGGCCATCTCGCTAGCTCGCCTCCTGCCACAACCTTAATGTGATTGTCCGGCACATCGGGCAATGGGGTCAAACAGGCTTCCATTTTTGTATACCTGCAAAGATAAAAGTACACAATTTCATGTCTTTTTATATATTATCAGAGGCTTAATTCACCGAGAAAGTCCCGGTAGAAAAAGAAGTGGAAGCTAGCGATAAAGTTCAAGCCACCTATGACATAAGTGGCAGGAAAGAAGAGGGTGTTATGAACAAAACCTCTGTTAATAGCAAAGTTCCTTTGATTTTAGCATGCACCAAAATTACATGATATTACGTGTTAGGTGATTCAATGATATTCTGATTCTGAGATCATAACACAACAAAAGCAAAATGGCAAGAGCAACAAGAATTAGATCGTGGAAGTGGGTTTTTTATTGCTCACTGTACAGGAGATCCTATGGAAGAAATTGGCAAAAGCAAAGGACAATTCGCTTTGAAGACCCAAAATAACAAAAGCAACCTAATTAAGTACCAAATTTAAGCAAATAACAGCTGTTGTACTTAGAAAGAGGAGATATTTTGGATTGAGATGGGATCAGAATTTGGGAAGGAATTGATTTAGTAATTGTGTGCAGTATTGGAAATCGTGAAAGAAGATTAATGGAACTCTCAATTTGGGAAACTGCATTACCAGGCTATATCCGGATCTTGTGACCGGCAGAAATGCGGGAACTTGAACACCTTCCGGTTGATTTTACAGTGAACATGGTTGGTTGGTTTTTGCCATATCGCAATGTCTTCCTTCTGCTTTAACTTTTTCCAGCACAAGCTACGGGCTAAAGTCTCGATCGAAGTCTGTTCGGCCTTAAGATCTTCGGTTGTTCGCTCCCATCCCTTCCAATGCCTTTCCCAGTTTATCGGCGGGCCAGACAGGATCCAGTAGCCGCCGGGACGCAGGACCCGGTCAATCTCGATCAAGTACAGTCCGTCTGCTCATGCATAACTAAACTTGTTATCAGAGATAATCATATAGCAACGATTTTAAATAGACGAAAAAAAGTTGAATACATAACAAATACACTGGGCCTACACGGAGCCTAAAAAGGGGCAAGCAGGCCCAGTGTTTTCACTTATCGTAGTTAAATTATGATAGGTCGAGTCTATCATAATTTAATTGATATCGACATAAAACAAGATTATCAACGATCTTTTCCCACGATTATCAGCATCAGCAATTGGTTAATGAGAGGGTTAGTGAATTGGAAAACTTTCCATTTTTTTTTTTGTATGCCACTGAAACTTACTATATTGGCTCCAAGGTATGAGGCAACGAGAGCAATGAGCCATATCGAAAGCTCTTGACGGGTAAGGAAGTCTGTTGGAGGCGAGGACCCCTATCAACGCGGGGACACCGCGCTCAAGGGCGAATTGGACCTGAGCTTCATGGGTGTCCCTCGGCGCAAATGACATCGCCAGGATATTTCGCGACAATAAATAAGCGCCCCAGCTCGCTACCTGCAGAATTCTGTTAAACTTCATATGGAATTCCAGGAAAATTCCACACAAACTCGAAAACTTTTTAAAAAAATAAAAATAAAACACTAAAATGAAAGCGTTTGCACTCTTTCTTCCTTTCTTTTTACTCTTTTGAATATGCGGGTCACAAGTCAAATGAAGAGCTCAATGTCGTATCAAAATAGTTATGCCGTTCATTTCGCTGGGTGTGAAACCAATGAATTTGTTCCCCTTGAGGGTTTTTTCTATGGTCCCATGACCATGACTTGGTCCGATTTAAAAATTTTTTTACTCCTTAATAAGAACATCTGCTGTCAATATAATACTTACCATATAGAGTAGCCAATGTTTTTACAGAAGGTAGATAGCATGTGCTAATGCGATGATGTTTGTGTGCAAAGCACGAAGGGATAATTCTGTGGGTCTGATGTAAGCTTGTTTGCTAAGCAAGCAAAGGAGGAAATAACTGGACAAGAGTAAATGCTGGTGGGTAAATGGTTGACTTTGTGACCCACACATGGCTTTGGTCTTTCAACTTCACCATCATCAAAGCACTTAAAACTACAATTTCAATGAACCTTGGAATGTCAAAAACGGTTCAAGGTGCGTTGGACGAGTTGCAGCATGGTTTTCTCGACGACAAAAGCTTCGATAACTGAGATGAGCGGAAGTCTCTTTCACCACTTGAACAAGGAAACATAAACTCAGATTAATTCATATTAATGACGCGCATTACACCTCGAAATTTCCACATGCTGCAAAGTCATTAATTTTTCCTTCAAATTGCATTTTCCATAGATTTACACGCTTGATAGAAGGACAAATCTAATGATGACCTTCCTTGTCATCTGGCCAAAAGACAAAAAAAATAGAAGAAGAAAGAATCCTCCCCTGTTAATATTTATCTCCTACCAAGGTCTAGGTTTCCTGGATGCAGATACCATATCATCTGGCCATAAATACGTTTCAGAAACGGCACTGCATTTACGAAGGATGAATACAAAAACACAAACTGGATAATTATCCCATTAAATTTCTTTGAAACTCCTTCCCACGAGGAGGAAACCCAATTACCTCTTCCTTCATTTTTGCCCACCAACCCAGATTAACTATGACCTTTGAATTCTCTCTCTCTCTCTCTCTCTCTCTCTCATCCTCCATAGTTAATTCATTCTGCACCATTTCTAGTCCTCCTACGTCCTACCATAAAGATACAAAACGTGTTTTAGCAACATCGAATCGAACCCACCTATATTCGCCATTAACACTAAATCAATCAGCAACAACCCCCCCCCCCCCCCCCCCCAACCATCGAAGAAAAGTCGAGCACAACACACTCGAAGGAAAAAACCAAGAAAACAGAGCAACGCGTCCGCATTGCACAGCTACTAACCATGCAACGACATAATCTCAAACCGCAAATTCATGAACCAAGAACTGAACTGACAGAGTCAGTCACACCATCACGGTTCTTGAACCAATCCCCAGAAAGATCGTGATCACTCCACTAATGCAATGAAAAATGAAAGCTTTACTTTAAAGAAAAAACTCACCCCACAACCAGTATCGAGAGCAGTTCTTATAGACCCATCTCTGAGATCTATCATCTTCCCGATATCTTCGATGTATTTATCAGCGCCGTTCGGAAACATGGTCCCGCCGCCGGGAAACACGAACCTGTCGCCCTCGAACTTGACCCAATTCTGGTTCTTCTTCTCCACCGTCAGCTCCTTGTGCGGCACGTTCGCGAACCACGCCGTCCCGCGGCTCTCCGGCCACCGGAACGGCCTCCTGTACCCGTACGGCGCCGGCACGCGGCACCGGAGCCGCTCGCCGCCCCCCTCGGGGCAGTGCCGCTCCCGGTACACGAGCATCTCCCGCTCGAACCTCAGAGACCGCGCCACGTCCTCGCAGGGGGTGTACTCGCTGAAGTTGGCGCCGCACCGCGGGAAGCGGCGCCCGCGCCCCGCCGCGCGGAGCGGCGGGCGGAGGTCCCCCGAGTGGTGGTGCGCGGAGAAGTCGAGCGGGCGAGCGCCGTCGTCGTCGGCGGCGGCGGCGGCGGAGATCGGGGTGCTGCATGG
This sequence comes from Syzygium jambos, assembly GCA_031216235.1. Lineage (NCBI taxonomy): Eukaryota > Viridiplantae > Streptophyta > Magnoliopsida > Myrtales > Myrtaceae > Syzygium > Syzygium jambos. The sequence continues at coordinate 1,821,344 of CM062224.1, forward strand.
GAAGATCGTGGCGGGGGAGGCGGGCGGGAGGTCGGCGGGGCGGCGCCAGAGGGCGGCGAGGTAGGAGAGGGTGCAGAGGAAGGAGGTGGCGGTGAGGTAGAAGAGGGTGGACTTGTTGGTCTTGGCGGCGACATAAGTTAGAGGGCTTGGGCAGGAGCCCCTCTTGGCCATCGTTGCCAAACAAGAAGAGCAAGAACTGAGAGAAGAAGAAGAGGAAGATGAAGCGTCAGAGAGATGGTACGCAGTGCCTGGTTTTGGCGGACTTCCGACGCTCTGTATTTAGAGAGAGAACGTTTCAAGAATATTTACGTGGAGGTTTAGAGAGAGAAAGAGAGCCGTGCTCGTGAGCGCAGTGAAGGAGGAGACTCTCTGAGGTCAAAAATTTTGCGAAATATTCAGCGTTTTCTTTTTTCTTTTTATGGCTTTTTTTTATTCCTTTTTTTTTGGTGAAATTAAATGGTGGAGTGAGCTATACTTATTTTGGAAACAGTACAAGAGGGGGGTCCGGATTTCGCGCCTCTCTTTCCTTGATTCCTACTCTTTTTCTCGAGAATTGACTCTGGTTCTGTAAGCTTCCCTTTTTCTTGATCATCATCGCTTTCCTCATATGACCATGGCGACGGTGATGAGAGGAAACGAAGCTGATGATCGATAATGCCTCGCACCTTAGCACAGTTGTGTGGTCATTTAGCCCGCTAATGGTTCGACTTCTCCCCTGCGCGTACTTTTCTTCATCTCCTCCTCCGAGCATTCGAGCCGGAGTGACTTGCACCGAGTTTCTATTGATTATACGGACAAAACAAAGGGGGTAAATACACATGTGAATAGAAATCATATTGAATTTTCGGAATACAAGATGACGACACTAAAGAAAATTGTTTGGGCTCTTCTATGTATTTGGTTCTGAAAAGTATATATACACTTACCTTTACCAAAAAAAAAAGACACTAAAGAAAATTGTTTTTGATCATGTATCACGAATCCTATAAATCTCGTTGAGCTTTAGGACATTTCTTGACCCAATCCTAAAAAAATATATGCGTTTAAATGTGGCATGGCCCAAATAAACGATTTGACATCGAGGAGTGGTCTTGACAAATTACACGAAATTGGCAACACGGCAATTTATCATAGCAAAGCCAGTCGGGTTAATTTTTAATTACAGACAACAAATGAACGAGATAATGCAAGCCATGTTACATGCTATGTTGCCAAAAAATCATCTTGAGTAAGCTTTGGTCCCATGCAAAAGATGATCGCAAGTTTTTCGTACGTACGGATTCCACACCACACGAAACCAAACCAACAAGGCTCGTGGATTTAACATAGAATTTGTTTATAAGGGTTAGACCTGTCAAATGGGTGGATCGAGTTGGATTTGGATCGGGTCATAAATGGTCCGATCCAAATTGACCCATTAACCCATTTATGACCCATTTATCCGAAATGCAATTTTGTTGACCCATACCCGACCCGACCCATACCCGATTAGACCCATATTGCTAAAATACTTCCATATTTAATTAAATATAGGAAAATTCATACCCAAGCTGAAATGAGAGTGCAGAATGAGTGAGTACAAGATTGAGTGAGGGTGAGAGAAATGGGTTGAGTTTAAATCAGTTGTAAACTCATTTATGACCCATTTACGACCCATTTATGATCCATTTAACACTAATATAAGACTTCTATGATCCATTTAACACTAATATAAGACTTCTACCCATTTATGACTCATTTACTAAATATAACTAACCCATTTATGACCCATTTACTAATAAATGGGTTAAGAAATGGGTTTATGACCCATTTTGACAGGTCTAATAAGAGTACGTGAAGCTTGACAGAAAAAGGCTGACCTTCGTGGACGTATTGTCAATTAGGAACCTTTTTTTTCCTTCCAAAATCGACTTAGGCGCAAATTTATTGGACGAAATTTATTACATGGTGCATATTTTTTAGCTTAAAATGAGCTAAAAAGGCTCTCGACTTTTTGCAAGGAGGGATGGTTAGAACAGCTAAGAAGGATTCAAGGCATAGATGGTAGGACTGCTGTGACCTCCCACAAATTTGTGATCCTATCGTCTGCCAAATGATCTTTTTGTCCCCCAATGATTACAAGACTTTCAAGAAAATGTTTCTTTAACTCCTTTGTTGTTGGGAGTAGCCATGCAAAGCGTGAAGGTCCAAGCGACACCTGGTACTGTAAGAGCTTTATAGCCAATGGAGCGTGGGGGAATTCCCAATGCACTGGAAGACCCTAACGCTTTCAGTTCAGACTCGCAGATTCTTGATTCTGCAGAGAAAGATGAACGCCGATGCACAAGCGAGTGGGGCCGTGACAAATGATTATCCCTGTCTTTTCTTTTTCATTTAGATTTTCCCTAATTTCAGGGTGGTTTCTTCCTTCACAAGGTGAGGTGCGGTGCGGTGCGGAATAACATGAAACTGTGATCGGAGTGTTAGAATACGGATGCATTCCGTAATGATCACGTTTGTATCGTCGAACATTGGACTTACACGAACATGCACTTTCAAACTTGCACGTCTCGACGGACCCAATCACATGCATGTTTGAAGAGGGGAAGCACATGAACAAGAAGAAATCGCAGGCATGGTCACCCATCATGCGGTAGCAGATGAGAACTAAACCACCCATGTTCAGAAGCAGCGGATCGTACAATCAACAGGTCATGGAGCATGGAAAGTGAGTCTTCAAGCATGAAGTTGGGGCCCTTGAATAAGAATTCACGCCTACGGTTTGAAAAAACTGCCATAATATTCCGTAGACTTACTTCATTGGATCAAACCACTCAAATATCCAAAACACAATCGCCCCGTGAAAACCCACATGTTCCTACATATCTGTCGCATTGTGATAAGGTTCGTTCACCATATAATCAGCACGATGAGCTTATCTAATAATTTATTTTATTATTCTCAAACGAGCCAGAAATATAGTCAGAGATCATCGCCTCTGTCGAGTGCTTCAAACCAACCAAAAACAAGAGAAATCTCAAGCACCAACCAGACCCGTACCAAGTCAAGCTAACTGCTTGCACCTCCTAAAACAGGTTGAATACGACATGTTCAGGCAACTATTGTATGATGTCATACAGAAACTACCAGCAACAACTGAACAACACTAAAGACAACAGCAAGGCATATTATTTGTCATAGAGATCAACGGATAACTTTCTAAAGCATAGATGCACAAATAATGGGGTGAGCTTCAACATCACCCTAAGAGACAGCAAGCTAAAGCAAAAATAATACACTACTGCAGATTCAAGCACAGGCCTTTGATAATTATTGGAGGGATACAGAGGCTGTATGATCAGAATAAGCTTTCTCTCCTCAGGATGCCTTCGACTTGGGTGGTGAAGGAAGTAACTGCATGAAAGCAACAGAGGAATTCACACGAATGTCCCCATAATTAATTACCAACAGATGCACGAAGAATCACTATATAAAGAGTTGTCAAAATATGCATTAAGAATCACTTCCAAATACGAGGCATGTGAAACGCTAAATCTGCATGCAACTAAAGAAGTCTAAGCGGCATCACTATTAACCCAATACTTCATCATTCGGTCATCAAAAAAAAAATGGCTTTATCTTCAGAATGTTCAGTCATCAGAAAAAATTGTTCACGGAGACCACCAGTGCTACATCACATGTTACTATTTGCTGACAACATCAACAAATTTCTTTGTTATAGAAATTCTTTATCAATGTCCCGAGAATGGTGCATTTAGCTGATCTTATGTTTCTAGTTTGTCACTGCACTAATGACACCATGTTCAGGTGAAGTACAAGAAGGGAGTAGATAGGAAGATCAACTACCTGATAACATGAGATAAGAGAGCTAATAAATCCAAAGGCTCCTGTTACACGGGGAGTAACTTTCTTGGGCGCCAATTGAAGCAGGCCTACCGCAACAACGATGTCCATCGACGCCTTAATCAAGGCCAGAGTCCTCTCATTGGATTTTTTAAGCTTAGCTCGATACTGCTCATTCTGTGCCAGGGAAGTACAAAAGGGATAGAACATATCACAACACAGAAACGGAATACTGACAGTGTAAGGGAAGAAGCAACAATGGGTGTGGTGCCAGATGGACAAACACTTGATTGATTAGAAACGAGCATTGTGACTATACTTGATACTTGTCCCCATCTTTCAGATTCTTCTCTAACTTCTTCATTGATGCGGACAGCCTCCCTATCTCCCCAAGCTGATTCAAGAATCACCAAAAGATTGTAAGAAAACCATTTTACATTGTTTCATTACAGAAATTTAAAACAAGATAAAATAATAAGGGAATGCCACAGACCTCAACCAAGGTAGTGCATATTGAGGAACCCGTCCAACAGAAGAGTGATATCCGCCCAAGAAGCTCAGCACGTTCTTTGTTCTGCACCATACAAAATATCAATGTCCTTCAGTTCTAACATCTAACGCAACCACATATATACAGGACACAGAAAAATAGCAACCTTCATACCTTGTAGATGCCAGTTCTACCAAGCCAGACGATTTGATCAAGGAACAAGAACGTTGATAATAATGCATTTTTGGACTGCAAACAAACAAAAATTTATGAAAGACCACATGAACAAAAGAGAATCGGTCCATTATCTGTAGAAAAAGAAGAGGAATCTCAGAGAATACTCTAGCAGCCATTTATTTGTACCTTCCCAAGCAAAACAAGAGCAAGAGGTGTCCCTTCAGGAACAGGACCGATAAGACCGTGCAGATCATTGACAAACTGCATCATAAAAATGAAATGGATCGGCAACGAATCTGAGTTAGAATAGGAAGTCCAAAATCTATCATTTTTGGGTCAATATCACCAGCTCATGAAATTGAGAAAGAACATTATAAATAAATGCAATGTTTTGAAAGGTTAGACACATCCAGACACTTAAAGGGATATAAGTCAACAACCACTGGAATAGTCTTTTAGAAACACAAAGCAAAAGAGTTAAACCCACAACTATATCAGATAAAAGAGTTGCAATTATCTGAGCATTGTCGAAAAAATGTAACAGAAAGTATAATTAGGAAAAGTAACCTAACCTTGAAAAGACGAAATACTTTTCGTGCCAAGCTGGTCGATTTGTCAACATTCTGGGCTGTACCAGGCTCTCCATTACTTAAGAATTTCGATCCATATTGAATGGCCCTGCATATCTTGTCCCTGGCTTCAGCCTTATTCAGATACAGAACTGCGAGGGCAAGGTCGGCTCTAGCTACATCTAAAGAACTCATCCTTAACCTAATCAAACTGCGAAAATTAAACACGGCGCTTATTATTTGAGAATCAGAAAAGACTAAACAATACGTGTGTAGTCAACTGTGCATATAATTGCAGTCAAAAACATCTGCAGAAATCAACACCAACATAGCTCAGCACGTGAATGACTCCTTCAAGAAAACAATCAAGGATTTGAACATTAATATGGAGTATGGACCAACAAAAATGCATCCATTTGCCCAGATGCCTATTCACGCGGCATGAATGACAAAAAAAAGCTTGGTTTCTCATTTGACAGAGAAGCAAAGGCACAGGAAACCGCAAGAAATCTAGGAGACAGATAGCAAGACCAAACAATCCTCCGTGGAATTCAACCTCGAGCCAGAATGCAAAAGTTCAACTTCCAAAGCCTGTACAAAAGCCCAGAGTCTAACCAAAACAGACGACAATTCCTCAATCGCGCGCCCGTGCGCACTCCAGCGTCTCAAAATTCGAAAATTACAAGCTAGGGACGATCTTTCTCTATCCAAAACACTAGAGAATGTAACAATTTCTGCAAAACTAAATCCAGATATTACTCACATGAGCACCGAACAATCACGCCGAATTAGAACCGCGTACCGCAACCTACCTCGGTTCAATTCCTAGCCCTCGCCACCCTAAGCTAAGACACCGCACGCAACATAGCTCAACCTATTCCCAGCTCCATCTACAACACACTCTTCCCCCTACGAATTCCACCTCAAACACCAGCTGAATCAAATTCAGATCACCAAAAACACACCACATGAATTCAGAAAACCCTAACGAGCCGAACGAAGAGCCGGAGAAAAAGGGGAGCAACATAGCGGAATCACCATTGATCCTAATATGCCTATCGAAAGACGAGCTCGATTAGAAGAACAGAGTCGCGGAGGATCACGGAAACCGCGACTCGCGCGAAATCCGAGCGAGGGACGGAGACGGAAATGACGACAGATTTCAACAGAACGGATCGAAATGGCGGAAGCTTTGCTCGCGCATACCTCTCTCGATCAGAGACGAGACGACCAATCGAAGACGTTCTTCGGGGGAGAGCTCTTCCAGCTTTTTTTCTCTCTTTCTGTAGATATTTATAGTGATAATGACACAATCATTCTTTATATCGGTCATTTTGATCAATACGTGATTTGGTTCCTAAATTTTTAATTTATTTAATAAAATTTTTAATTTTAATTTAATATTTAATATAATATTTAAATTTTTAATTTATTTAATATGATCTCTAAATTTTTTATACATATTCGATTTAGTAAGGACTACATTAAATATTTTCATATAATTCAAAGATTAAATCAAATATGTACCAAAAGTCTAGGAATAATATTAAACAAATTAAAAATTTAGAAATTATATTGCACATTTAATTAAAATTCAAAAAAATTAAAAGTTTAATAATTAAATAGCATGGCAGATCAAAATTTATGAACTGTTTGTGAGATTTTCTCATATTTTATATTACCTTTTTTATGAATAGCAGGAGGAAAGGATGAGGCAGACGGCTGTGTACCGGAGCGAGTACCAGCTGACGAGTCCTCGAAATTCACAATTTCGCCCCTATTTTTTTGAGCTTTTCTTTTTGGCCTTTTTCTCTCTCTCTCTAGAAATATGGTAGGTGAGAGAGAGAGCGAGTCGAGAGTACGACGGACACCGCGAGTGCTCCACGTCAGCGAATCTCCATTTCTTGACCAAAAAATAGCACAAATAATTTCTGAATGAACCGATGTATAATATAATATTTGAACTTTTAATATGATTTTAATTTAGTATGCGAACCACGTGAAAATATTCGATATCGTTTATAATCTTGAATTAACGAAACAACAACGTTAAACATTTTCATTTAGTTCAAAGACTATATTGAATAAGTATTGAAAGTTCATGCATCACATTAAACATATTTAAAAATCGAGGAACTGAATTATACATTGAATTAAAGTTTAAAGATAATATTTTATAAATTAAAAATTTAGGATTCGCATTGTGAATTGAATCAAAGTTTAGAAACCATTTATGTCATCAAAACTTTCCGTATTGCTTAATCACGATAAGGGCCTGCTGAGCACTACACTACAGTATGAACATCAGGACACGTAGTGTAATTTTTTTCTTGGCCGTCATGATCATTCAATTGAACTACCAAAATATACGGGCTTCCACTTCTTCGTCAATCTTTTTTTTATCATTTCTTTTAAATTTGTGCGCATGCCTTTATTAATAATTTTGTGCGAATTGGTGTAGCCAATCATAAAAAAAATGAAATTTCTCTTGTCCGTAAAAAACTTAATAGAAATCATGAATTTTTTTAATGTCTGAACATGTGTCGTTGGATAAGTTAGGCAAGTCGGAACCCATCACTACATTTCTTCGTATCTAATCTGGTCTGGTCTGATAGCCAACCCTACGCAGGGGTCGTCGAGAGACCATGCGTAAGCCGGCCATTAGAATATCAATGAAATTGTAGACTGCATAAGGAGGTTACAACTTGCAATTATGCTCGAATATTAAGAGCTAAAGCCCTAGATTCTCATAACAGAAGATGATCACGAAAACACTTCTAGGCTAGCATAAATAGCATTTTGAGTTTTACTCATGAAGAACGCAAAGCACCAGCATGAACTCATCAACTGGTATCCTACATGGACAATGAGATATTGCTCATACATGATACAACAACAACACCAACAAGAAGAAAGAAACTTTAGGACCGTAATAAATAAGGTTTAGCTCACAATTCACTAGTCCCTGCTGAACAGGCTTCTCAGCTTCCCCATTTCCAGCCTCTCCAGCAATCTCTTGGCCCCCGGAATGTCCATCTCGGCGAGCTTCTTCAGATACCCGATCGCCCCGTGAGCGACCATCATCCTCTTGCACTTCTGGCTCGACGAGAGGCACAGTAGGCACGAGACCGCGTACTTCTTCGCGGTGTTCTGAGGGCTCGAGTCGAGGAGCTGGACCAAGTTGGGCACGCTCTTGCCATCCGTTTTTATCTCCTTGCGGTTCTGGGGCAGAGTTATCAAGCTGGAAATGGCTCGCGCGGCGATCTCGCGGGCGCCGTGCGGCTTGGCCTCGAGCAGCTTGATCAGGAGGGGGATACACCCAGCTTCACCGACCAGTTTCTTCATCTCCTCGGATCCGCACGCCCTACAAATGGCCGATGCGGCCGCTTGCTGGGCGCCTAACGATCCGGACTTGAGTACGTGGACTAACAGAGGGAGGAAATTGAGAGACGCTAGTTTTTCTGGGGGCAGCGATCCGACCAAGTTTCTCAATGCCGAAACCGCAGACTCTTGGGGCAACGGGCAGTCCAAATAAGCCAACAAGCTCCGAAACCCCCCTTCCGAAATTACCGACTTTCGTAGATTCTCGTTGCCTGCGGTGAGATTCTGCAAGCATTCCGCCGCGTATTCCTTGGTTCCAAGTAAAATTCCACAGTCAAGTAGATTGATCATTACCTTTACAATGCCTTGCTCGGACAAACTCTGTCGTACCTCGGGTACAGCCGAGATGTTCTTCAAAGCACATGCAGCCGCCGCCTGCAAAACAGAATCCCCAGTCCGGCATGTCTCGATCAGCGGCTGGATCCCTCCATGGCCCACAAGGGCACGTGCAGTCTCAGCCGACATGGATAACCTCTGAACAGAAATCACGGCCTTCTCTTTACCTACCGTGCTTCCAGACTCGAGAAGCCTAATCAGAGGGGGTAAAACACCTTCCGACACAAGCCAATTTTCGTAATTCCCCGACTCAATTATCGAGCATAAAACTGTGATGGATTTTTCGCGGATACAAGGAGATGTTGCAGTGAGCATTTGGATTAGTGCAGCGATGTTGCTGCGTCCTAGTGCGGCAAATAAGCTCTTCTCATCCTCCTCCATAAGTTCTAGGACACAATCCAGAGCTCTGTGTTTTGCCTCCAGCTGACCAATCTGAAGCCGTGCGAGCAATTCTTTAATATTGCTACTTGTTACGGCCTCCGTTTCGGTCGAAGAGCTGGGAATTGCAGATACCGGCTCCGACACCTCCCCGAGCACTCCAGTCTTGATCAAGAGACCGCAATCCCGGAGATTCAAATCTAGTTTCCCGGACAAGGAGTCAAGATCGCTCTGCATCCTCAGCTTCCCTTCGTACTTCTCACCCAAACACGACTTGGCCGACTCGATTACTTCTGCAAGAGTTCTGGACACTGCCTGCAACTGTTCTTTGGAAAGCGCGTTCTTTGAGAAGCAAGGATGGCTCGACAGGTCCGACAAGCATGAGGGAATCTGCTCCAGTTTCGAAATTATCTTCCTCCAGCGCGCCGGGAATCCCTTAACCTCTCTGGCTCTATCCAATGCCACAGGAACGAGCTCACGAGCATGTGACAACCAATCCTCGATGGACCGCTGATTCGCCAGAACCTCATTTTTGCCTTCTTCCACCATAGTTTTGATCTGCCAATGAAAAAAATCTATGACAAGCTGTCCCCAAGGCAGTCGAGCTGAGATTGAGGGAATCCAGAACTTGCAAGAAAATATAGGAATGGAAAGAACAAACTTGTGGAAGAAAACTGGAAGACAGCAGAGTAGTTGCAATTATTATACGGTTATGCGTCATATAAACCGAGAAAGGCATATGATGTAATAACGAAGGGAATATAACAAATGGATGGTCTACAATAGCTTCGAAAGTCTTTAATAAAAAGAAAGGGACGGGACCCAAATAAACATATACCTAAAGATGTCCCACTGATCATGCTTTAATGCTTTGTCGAGCTCTACCATTCAATGCAGAGGAATTTAAATGCTGTAGAGATGCATATGGCACACGAAAGAAGTTTCGTCGAATGTTCGCCCGTGAAGCATCGAATTGACTAATCAAGCAGCAGAGATTAGCTCCCAGGAAATTATCTTTTTACTTCATTCTTCAGACATTCACATGCAGAACAAAATTGCGGCTTTGACAATTTCAACCACACCCCAAAAGAACGGGATATCGGCGGCGGATTTAACCCATCTACATAAGCTAAAGATCAATGCCAATCTAAATCCAAAGGTCATTTTCACTTAAGGAAACATTAAAAGGACGGATGCATTCGCTGAATTCTCACAATTATCTAGCTGTTCCTTGTGATATGAACTTTGAGGTGAGACTTTGCGTGGAAGAGAAGGTAAAAGTCTCTATCATAACAGTTGTAGTGTATTCCAATTCAGTTCAACCATAGTCAAGACCAACCTCTCACGGAAATCATCATACAGGCCAAACAAATGAATACAAAACCCGAAATTGCTTTAAGACTCAAAAGTCAGTGAACACGACCCGCACTGACAGCTTGAAAATTGCTACCTTTAGAATGGAAGCAAACCACTACACCATCGCATGATCATAACTGGGTAAGTTTCAGAAAAGCAGGTCGAAGCTCATTTCAACGGATACCTACCTTCCAAGAACCCTTCTGCCGCAACTTTACGGCCTCCCTTCACCTTCAAAGCTCCTTCGCTCTCTCACTTCTCGGAAATCATAGGCTTCCAAAATCAGTAATCAAACCCGCGCGTCGTTTCGACGGGCTTGTCCTTCTCCTCCAGAGCGACGATCCGAGGAACGCCTGGAAGCCGCGAATCCCCAAGAAATCACATGCGTTCTCGAGCCAAGAAGATGAGAGGAGACGATCGCTTTCGAAAAAAGCTCAAAACCGCATCTGCGCGAGATGGCTCCGCTCCTTCCTCTGCGGCGAAGAGCACGTCAGGCGGTGGCAGGGTCTCGCTGTCTTCGTCTCTTCGGATTCCCGTTTTTTGAACACCACGGAGTTTTTTTTTTTCTTTTTTTCGCGAGGCCAATGATTTCTCACCGGGGTGGGGTGGACTGGGGCAGGAATCTTAAATGTCGGGCACGATGGGTGGATGGACGGCTGGGATCGGGCGACGACAGTGACCGTTGTGGGATTGAAGGGTGGGGGGGGGGGTGAAAAAATTTGAATGCGCTGTGCTGTTCGGAATTGGAAGCGACGGGAGCGTGACGTGGCGGGCAAAACCACGTGGGGCACTACCGCCCTCGTGGGGTTGTGGATCTCCCACGTGTGGACCTTCGGATGTCTTTGTCTTATCGAAAGGAAAAAATTTTCAAATATGAATCTGAAATACATTCATTTTCTTGAATAAATATTACAAGTAAATTTTATTTCAAGTAGATGCTTGAAGTGTCTCAAATAAAAGTTTGAAATGGATTTTAATTCAATCAAAGACATGAAGCGGCTAAAAAGCCTGACTTTTCGAATGGTTAAGGGTACTTTCATCCTTCACCTTCTTTTTTTTTTATTTGCCTTTTTCGTTTCTTTTCTTTTTTTGGTAATTTTCCTAGCAATAGAAAGTATAAAGGCACTTATAACTAATGAAACGATAACCGCTATTATAAAATAGAATAAACAAACAATGAGGATTGGGATATATTATGCAAATTCATATATCAAGTATAAAGAAAAGAGTATTGTATAGGCACGTTATCAAGAAAAAACAGGTGGTGATGAAAATTGACTACGTAACTGAGAAGGGAAATGAAAATTTATCAAGAAGGTGGATAATATGGACAACAAAATACTAGAAGAAATTATTTCCGCGACAAAGGTTGAAGTCGAAAATCGAAGTTCAATAGATTGGGCGCAAGTACTGATGCAAGGCCTGCTTCGTTTGCTTTTTCGTCACAGTTCATTTCCACAGTAAGAAAGCATAATGCCCTTCGGGTAAAGAAACGCATACGTACGAGAGTTTTATCAAATAATGGAGCGTGTCAGGATTTTGGAATCCTGAATGATGAAGCCTATTCATTTACGATACAACAAAAAAATCGTACATCGCTGTGGAATTACCTTATTTCCATATCGGTCTTTATCCGATCTCGCGTCACTGGAGTTAGCGGGGTGAAAAAAGACTGGGCCAAAATCCGGTCCGACCGGCCCAATACGGACCTATTTTTTGGGCTAGGCTCACGTTAGGTTACATGGCGATAGAGTCGTCAAATGGGTGGGTCGGATCGAAAATGATCTGGCCCATTAACCCATTTACGTGCAATACAAATTCAGTTATTCATATCCGACCCGACCAATGTCCAACTCATACAAACCTGACTCACGTTACTAAAACACATAGATATTTATAAACAAGAACTTTTATACCATGCATGTAGCGTGTGGATTTATCAAGTTCTCAAAAAAGATTTTTGACTTGTTTACGAATTTTTTTTTTGTTGCAAATTTTTCGAGCTTCACGATGAAGTACCAGACGTCTCTTGAAATCAGTAAGTCAATAAATATTGACATGTAAAATCATACACTAATTTTCACGAAAAAATCTATGACAAAGCTATATTGCGTGAATCTCAACGTACTTTCAAGTGATTAATACGAGACCAGTCAACCCGACTACGATGCTCAGTGATTGGACCAGGCTGTCGAAGTCCAAGGGGAATGGCCAACTGCGACCATGGTCTCTCACGTAGTAGCTGAGGTTCAATCGATATTAATGACCTTTTCAAAAGAATAGATTATTTTTTTCCTGGACATCCTAACACAAAACAAGTGCCCTCGTAAAAAGTTGTAGCACACAGTAAAATATCAAACAAGCTAATATCGATAAGGGACACCGGACAGAACTCGAATCCGAAGAAGTGTTAGAAATGTATCCGATAAGAGACGGCGATGTTCAGCGAAAACTCCCAAACTAAGGAGCTGGATTCATCTTTGGAGAATTATGTGGTTCTCTTGGCCGTTGGCCTTTGGATTCTAATGGAACTCCTGTGCTAAATCACATGATGCACATGTGAAATGGATTTGGCTTCGTCTTTTGCTTGGAGTATATGCGGTTAGCACTGAAGAACTGTACCCGATCTTGGACGACAATTCCGCACCTTCTTTTAGGTCGAAGTCAAAAGCAATAGCGTCCGGGTTCTTTTTTTCCATCGATTGGAAAACGTGCACCAAGGGGGGTGATACGAAGAGGTGACCCGTTTGTATTACCATACAGAAATTTCAAATGAGCGGTCAGAATATCAGATTTTAATATACCTATCAAACATTTGGGTCAGGTCGGGTGGGGTTTGGATCGGATCGAAAATGGTTTGACCCAAATAGACCAATTTAACCCGTTTTGATCAATTTTGCATGTAATGCAAATCTAATAATCCATACCTGACTCGACACTCATCCGACCCAACCCATATTACTAAAACACTTATATATTTAACTCAATTTAAGAAAACCCATGCCGCGGAGTGAGTAAGTGCCAGATTGAGCGAGGACAAGAAAGATGAGTTGAGTTTAAATAAGATGTAAACCCATTTATAACCCATTTACTTATTTACTTAATATAATTAACCCATTTATGACTCATTTAATGATAAATGGATTAAGAAATGAGTTTATGACCTATTTTGACATGTCTTGATTTTAGTTAGCTACTGCTCATGTTGAGCAAGCCTATCACCGCCGACTGCAAGTTAGAATAACATTCATGTTATCTACACTCGACACACAAACTGAATCGGATTTTCATGAGATCAAGAGACGCGCTAAACCACTCATGTATAAAATTAGGAAAGCAAATTCTCTAATCTAAAAAAGTAAAAATGCTTTTTGGAATTGTTTATCTTAAATTTGTTAGTATTTTCTTTTTTCTTTTTTCTTTTCTTTCTTTTTAATTTTCCTTCTTCCTCCCTCCGCCGGTCATCGGTCGATGGCCTTTCCAAAATTGCTTATCATTGAGTTTTTTGTGAAACAAATACACCCTAAGTTGTACAAATAATGAGCACACATATGACGAAATTGATTTATAGATACACTATAAATCCTAAAGCTTGTTATGAAAGTGTAATTAAGTCATAAAACTTTTAAAAAAATAATTAAGTTCTAAAGTTCATCAAATTGATACAATCAAATCATTTTGTTAATTCTGCCTCATTTGGCTGACGGAAAATCCTGAAGTGATTTTTTTCATTATTTTCTCTATTTCACGCGGCGCTGATGTGGTTAAAATGACGTTATTTTGGTTTAAATTTTATTTTTAATATGAATTTAATTTAAATTATATTAAAAATAAGCAAAATTTAAAAAAAAATACAAGGCAATGATCGCATGCGTTTCCCTTCCTTCTTCTTTTTTCTTTTTCTATGTTTTTTCGAAGTTTGTTTTTTCTTTAACATAACTTAAATAAAATATGTATTTAAAAATCAAATTTGGACCAAAACAATAATGTTTTAACCTTGTGTTTCGTGCTTTAGCCACAAAGTCCGAGGAGTATGGCCAACCGTGACCATGGTCTGTCACGGAGTAGTTGAGGTTCGATCGATATTAATGGATCAATCCATGGCTAATGGTGGAAGTGTAAGTGAATTTTCAAAATGATTTATTTTTTCTATGGCTTTGGGTTGGAGAAGCTCAAGCTCAAAGTGGCTCCAAACGGACCCACCCATCTTTTGTGAAATAGAAACGTGTTTAGGATTTACTGGAAAATAAAAAATATATTTTTTTTCATGGACACCCTAATAAGCGACAAGTGAACTCATAAAAAGTTGTAGAATGCAAAAAAACGCCAAACGAGCGAACATCGATAGATGATACTGCACAAAGATCGAATCCAAAGAGGTGTTAGAAATGCGCCGGAAAAGAGAATGCGAATTCCAGCGAGACTCCCGAACTCAGGAGCTAGATTCATCTTTGGAGAATCATGCAGTTCTCTCGGCAGTTGTCCTTTGGATTCTAATGGAATTCCTGTTTTAGTCACGTGATGCACGAGTGAAATGTCTTTGGCTTCGTCTTTTGCTTGGAATATATGCAGATGGCACCGAAGAACTGTACCTGTTCTTGGACGACAATTCCACACCTTTCTTTGGGCCCAAATCAAAAGCGATAGCGTCCGGGATCTTTTGTTTTTTCCATCGATGAAAAACGTGCAGGTGATCGGAAGAGGCGACCCCGTTTGTATTACCACGCCGGAGTTTCAAATGCGCGGTCAGAATATCAGATTTTAGTTAGCCACTGCCCATGTCGAGCGAGCTTAATTATCAACACCGACTGCAAGTTGAGATAATGCTTGTGTTATCTACGCTCGTGACACACAAACCGAACCGGATTTTCATGAGGTCAAGAGATGCACCAAACCACTCGAGAGTGAGTCTTATTTGACTCGACCGCCCGACCGCCTCTGAGTTAATAAACATTAAGGTGTTCTTGAATTACTTTAGGCATGTCATCAAAATAGGTGAATGCGAACTCCGAGTTACAGAAAAAGGTTAGTTTTTTTTTTTTCGGTTGAACAAATTTTTTTAAAATTTTTCTAGGCAAATAGTCATTTTTTTTAATATACCGGAGAGATAAAGACACCTTAATACAGACACCACTTCACGTCAACATAAAATAAATAAATAAATAAAATGGATTTATTCAATTATATTCAAGAAGTGTCTGGATTGACACTTCATGCGACAAGGATAGCGGCAGGGAATCAATCATTGAAAATTGACGAAAAGGGTTGCTTCGAATGTACAGTAACAACAGATACAATGAACTACACCAGGAATCACGATGACGTGATTTGAAGACTAAGCTCATATGCTTTGATCTTAAGCTTGCTTTTTAAGCTTAGCAATTAGCATCGAGTCAATACATTATTAAAGGAAGGTCGAATTTTTCTTTTAGGCAATTAAACAATGGGGTAGAACGGATACCTTGATGAGGCTTGCAAGTATTCTCCTTGGCTTTGTCAAGGGAAATTTTATATTTAATTTCTTTTTAATTCCCTCGTTTGTCTATCCAATTAAAGGGAAAATAACATAAATGGTATCCAAACTTTGGTCCGATATGTAATATTATCCCTGAAACTTTTAGTTTTGTTAAATGTGATTCCCGAACTATTGGTAAATATTCAGTGTAGCTCTTCTGTCTGCTCACACGACAAATCAAACGTTGTTTTTGGGTTGAGTTGGATTTTTGAAAATGATGAGTCAACATGTACATCCTTTTACCCATTTACCTTTAGACAAGGAAAAGAAATTAAACATCAATACGTCCATCATATGATGACATGAATTCTTATATCCTTATTTGAGATGAACATTACATGCACAATCTACTTGTAACTTGTTCAAACTTGACAGCTTGAAAGCCACATTAGCAAAATCCGGTAATTTGAATTAACGGAATGACGACATTGAACATTTTTATATAATTTAAGTACTATATTGAATATTTACTTATAATTTAGGGACTATATTAAACGAATTAAAAGTTCGAGGATTACATTACATATCGAACCAAAATTCGGGACATTTGGAGCGGTTTCCCTCCATTAAACAATGGTGCAAACAATTGAAGCTCGTGTTTGTTCACGAATTGCACTTAACTTTTTTTTCCCCCGAATTTTAGCCCAATTTTATTATTAAATTTTTTTTTGTAGCAAGCTCTTAAAAGGCCCAGACAAAACAGATGGGACCACTCGTGCCCATAATTTGAAAAGTGCCTGCCGAAATGTCTCGACCGATGGCGCCACTGCCAAGAAAATACATGAATCTAATTTAATCCAGGGCCTTATCCAAAACCAGCAAAAATTTTCCCCTTAGAAAAAGCAAAAAAGGCAAAAAAGCCTCCTCCAGATTCTCCACACGCCCTTAGGAATCTCAATCCCTCGGACGTTTGATGTTATCTACTTTTTCCACCGTCGGATTCCTTGCCGCAAAATCCGTCGACCATCCTCAACCGTCCGATGTAGAGCCCATCTCGACCCATCGATATTATTGCGCACACCTGATGCCCGACGGTCCGACCAATTCAATATAAATTCAGTCTACATAAATCATCGTAATCAATCGTGGAATTCACATGATCAATGGTAATCGGTAATTATAATTATAGTGATTTACATAGATTGACCTTATATAATTATTACTTTTTTTATAAATTTAAGGATAGATGGTTTCATATGTTACATGCGATCTTACGATTCGTGCTTGATTTGACAGGTCCGTATTCTCGCGGACCCCACGCGCTACATATATTTTAATGACATCGAAAAGAAAAATGAGAATATAATGGAAGAGCCTTAATTCTTCCCCCAATCACCTCCTTCTTCTGATGATCTTCGCCATCCCATCCGTGGCCCATCGGTTCCAATCATACCTAGCGATTTTGAGGTCGATCCAAGGCAACACTCCAAAATGGAGCAGTTTTCATGGTCCCCCGATCATGGAGAAAAGCAACCCTTCCTCTGAAAACATTTGACCTCTGTCACTTGAGTACTCTTCTCCTCCCCCTCCTCCTGCTGTTGTCAGTTCTTTGTTTCCCCCCTTTTTTTTGAGCTCGGCAAATGATGGCCAGGGGCATGAATTTGATCACTACTGTAATTGGGTTCGGGATGAGCGCAACGTTCGTCGTGTTCGTGTGCACGAGACTGATTTGCGGGAGGATGCGGAGGGATGAAGCGAGGCCCATGCTCGAGCTCGATTCCAGAATCGATGTCGAGCAGGTAATGATGCGAACCCATTTCGATACTTCATCATTCGTTGGTGGGTGTGCGTGTGGAATTCCGAATTGGTTAAACCGTGATAGCTTGCGCTTCTAGGAGTATGATGAAACTTTTCTCTGGAAGAAGAGAAAGTGCAGCTACTACAGGACTTTGGTTGAAATGGCCAGAAAGCGTGAGACTTGGTGACCTCACTGCTTCAACCAATCGTGTGGTGGATGAACTTTATGATGGATGTGAATATGTGATTGCATATGTGCTCTGTAATTTGTTGCTGAGAGTTTATTTTCATTGAATGAAGACTGGGGGATTTGTAATTTGGGTTATGCTTGGCAGCCGGAGCGTCGAGTGAGGGCACTCGAGCCCGTTCTGGTAGCTGCGATCCCGACGATGAATTTCGACCAGAAGGCTTTTAGCTCGGTCGAAGATGCACAGTAAGTTTAGGCACATCTATCGACTCCTTAGTCGGAAATCGAATATACACTGAAATTGATGTCATCATATGGTTCGTTTGATCAGATTGATACCATTATCATATTGCTTTGCTATAAATGCTTGATCTTTTTGGGTCCTGCAGATGCTCAATCTGTCTCGGGGAGTACCGAGAGAAAGAAGTGTTGCGGATCATGCCCATATGCGGCCACACTTTTCATCTCTCCTGCATCGATACATGGCTGAGGAAGCGATCTACGTGCCCCGTTTGCCGCTTGCACTTGCGAGACTCGGTCTTGTCGAAGTCTGCAGGAGCCATCCCATTGGAAACGACGAGTTCTCTCGAGGAATCCGAGATATCGACGGACAATTCGCGTCGCTGGTTGATTCAGGGCGCTGATCACTCGGAGCACAGCAGAAGCGATAACCAAGAGAATCCCGAGCCTGCTGCCGACCATTCCCCGGGACCAACCAGACTCTCTCTGGGCAACACGGGGACGAGTAGATGATCAGATGGCGAAACCATCTTCCTCAGGCTCTTACAGGGACTTGCATTCGATCCACAACGGCACGCGCTAGCCGATCAATGGGTCGCGGCGGCTGTCATTGTCAAGTTCTGTCTATAGTGTCCGCATGTGCGATTACATTCTGTATTCACAGGAGAAGAGCATAAAGGAAATTGCTTGGCAACAGAGGATAGGACGTGTCGAATAGGAATTTTGTGTGGGAAACACGAGAGTCGTCCTGGTTGATGCAGTGTGATGGTGACTCAATACCTAACATAATCCTTCTTCCCATCTCAATTTGGAGACTAGGTATTTAGTCACTTGTTTTAGTCTATTTTTCATTTGGCCTTTTCATGTACTCAACAGTATAGTTTTCCGGTATATGATGGTGAAGTTTTTTTCTTTCATATTCAATGTGAAAGAAATTAAGCATATTTTTCATTATTATACATATTATTCACGGGTGAATTACACACCAAAAAATCCCAACTTTAGGTCAAGTCTCACATCTATCCTGAACTTATTTTTTTCTCAGAAAAAATCCTAAACTTTAACTTCAGTCCCAAATTTGCCTCGAATTTTGTTTTGTGTAAAAAAATCAGAAAATTTTATTTATTTTAAAAAATATACCTTTGTTATCATTTCCCAACTTGACATAGCATTTCGACGTAGAAGTGCCACGTCAAGTTGAGACTGGATCACGGGGTATACTTTTGAAAATAAATTGAATTTTGATGATTTTTTTTTTACACAAAACAAAATTTGGGGCAAATTTGGGATTGAACTTGAAGTTTAGGGTTTTTTCTAAGACAAAACAAAAAGTTCGTGGCATATTTGAGACTGAACCTAAAGTTTGGGGTTTTTGTTTGGATAAAAAAAAGTTCACGGTAGATTTAGGACTTGATTTAAAGTTTGGAATTTTTTAGGGAATTAGGCATATTATTCACTTTACCATTTACATAAGGTTTCAGTTTCTAGAATCGGGAACTGGACCACCTGGTCTTAGAACTGGACCGGACCGACCGGTCCGGCGCGTTTCCCCGATGGTCCAATGGAATGGAATAGGTCGCCAATGAAGAGGGACAGGGTGCGAATGACAAGGCTCAAGAAGGAGAAAGACATAAAGAAAAGAGTGATTGGCAGCAAATGAAGAGGGACAAGGGTGCGAGCGAGAGGGGATGGGAAAGAGCCGAGAGGGAAAGGCGCGAGAGGGCAGTCGGAAAGAGAGGGATGGGAGGGAAAATAGCCGAGAGGGAGGACTGGGGAGAGGGAAAGGCGTGGCTCGTGAGAGAGGGGAAAGGGAAACTGGAAAATGAAAAGAGAGGGTAAACACTAAAAAGAATAATAATAATAATAATAACCGGTCCGATCCGGGTAGACAGTTTCATCTTGGAAATTGGGAACAGGATTGAAATTACGGATTCTAATTTTATGAAACTAGAAACCAGACCAATACCCTCGAAAATCACTCGGAACTTGCCAGTTTGGTCAAATCCAGGCAATTCTTGGTCCGGTTTGTGTTTCTCACCCCTAATTTATTCCCATCCACTCAATAGAAACAAGCGAGAAAAAGGACAGGGTCTTAAGAAAATGACTCCCGTCTCGATTTTCATCCGAAACAAAATATTGTAAAATTCATTTGTAAAAAAGAAGAAACACAGACTAATAAGAAAAAGCAAAACAAAAAGAGACTAATAAAAAAAAGGAAAAAAATATCACCAAAAACCTCAAACTATACCACTTGTATCAAATTTACTTTGAACTTTTTTTTATGACACGAAAAATTCCAAACTATGTCACTTATGATAAATTTACTTTGAATTTTTTTTGTGACATGAAAAACCCTAAATTATGCCACTTGTGATACATTTACCATACAATACTTTGGCCCATGGACATTTTTGCCTTTTTTTCCTTTTTTTTTTTCTTTCTTCTCTCTTCCCTCCGTCGGCCATGGCGACCCTCGCCGGCCTCGGGCAAGGGCCAACCTGACGCCGGATCTGGCAAGGGCGATTTCGCCCGACTCAAGCGAGAGCTGCCCTCGCCCAACGCCGATAAGGGTTGCCCTCGCCTGGGCAGGCGAGGGCAGCCCTTAACTGATGCCAGCGAGGGTAGCCCTCGCCCGATGCCGACAAGGGCAGCCCTTGCCAGCTTCCTATGGCCGATGGAGGAAAGAAAGAGAAGAAAATAAAAAAAGAAAAAAAGACGAAAATATCCATGGACCAAAGTATTGTGGGGTACATGTGTCATAAGTAGCATAGTTTAGGGTTTTTCGCGTTACAAAAAAAAGCTCAAGATAAATTTGTCACAAGTAACATAATTTGAGGTTTTTCGTGTAAAAAAAAATTCAGGATAAATTTATCACAAGTAACATAATTTAGGGTTTTTGGTTGTATTTAAAAAAAAAAACAGGAATCACCTCCACACGTGTGGGCATGGAGGCTGCTGCCTGCTGGCGACACAGGACGAAGACGGGAGCGAGCCATCGCTAAACACGAGAGAGAGAGAGAGAGAGATGGTGGGACACGTGGGGATTATCTCTTCGTGCTCTAGCTTCCCGGCTCTCGCTCGTCTTCCTGGTCTCGCCTCCCCGGAACGCAAGCCATTCGCCAGTAAGTGTCTGCTCGCTCGCTGTGTATGTACTCGCCATTCCACACTCGCAGGCCGCTTCGATCGAGCTCTGTTTCTCTCCCTTTCCCGTTTTTCTAATGATCGTTTCTCTTGAATTATCTCCTCTGATGTTGGGATGTAAGACAGTGTCTATCACTAGCTTATGCTCAGACATACCTGGGATTCGAGCCTCGATTGCTGACGAAATGGGTTCGTGTGCAACGGGTTCTTGCGGAGAATTGTTCGAATTGGGGATGGGGGTACTTTGTACTTGATAGTTCATTCGAGAATATCGATAGCGGTTCACTCTTGATGAAAGCATGATGAGAACGTGCATAGGATCGAAAGATAACTGCGCCGTCTCTTTAGTTAACCGAGAGTTCTTGAATCTTGGTATTCGGAGACTTAGGATCGTCAATAGACAGTTCCCAGGATGCTGCTAAGTTGATAGTCCGAAGTCTGTAACGCTGCTACGTTTCTTGCCCCATGGCATGGTTTTCTCGAGCTGTCTAGCTCTTGAAGTACAGTGATTTACGTGGTAAATCCATTTGTTGATGCGATGCGAGTCGTGGGTGAAAGACGTTATGCAAAGTCATGTTGTAAGATTATCAATGATAACAAGAATGCTGCTGCTTTTCACTTTTGTACTAGCTTAAACAATAAGGAAGACCAACCTATCATTGATTTGGGATGTACAGAACTACGTGGAAGCCGCTACGCTGTATTTTCTTCCGAGATGTCTGGTGTTGGATGAACTTCTGTTTCGGCTTGAATTTGTTTGATTCACAGTCTTTCTTAATGTAGCAGTGGCAGCGATGGGTGATGATCCGATTCGGGAATGGATTCTATCGGAAGGAAAGGCTACTCAAATAACAAGGATAAGTCCTGTTGGTGGAGGTTGCATCAATTCGGCTAGTCGGTACGATTCAGATGCTGGTTCATTCTTCGTTAAGACAAATAGGTAAGCATCAGACAATCCAGCTAGTTGCCTTACAGATATTGGCCACAATTGCATATGTTATGTAGGTGCTTCTATCTGTGTACTAGACTGCAGAAGAATTTATTTTATTGAAAACTGGAGCAGGAGAATCGGGCCATCAATGTTCGACGCAGAAGCTCTTGGTTTAGGTGCCATGTATGAGACAGGGACAATCCGTGTGCCTAGGCCGTTCAAGGTCAGGAAACATCTAATCCCTTTTCATAACAGAAAGGAAGCTTCTGACTAATATATGCCATGCAAGACTGTGGAAGTTTTCTGTCGGTCCAGGTGGGGCCTCTTCCAACCGGGGGTTCATTCATAATCATGGAGTTTGTCGAGTTCGGAGCATCAAGAGGCAACCAGGTGAACCCTTTGACCTTTTACGGAGTTGATGTCTCCCACAGTTAGTGCAACAATAATCTCTTGACTATACATTGGTACTCAGCCTGTCCTTGGGAAGAAGCTTGCTGAAATGCATAAAGCTGGGAAATCTGCAAAAGGCTTCGGCTTCGATGTTGATAATACCATTGGCAGGTAGGCTCTCTTTCTGCATCCCTACTCCTCTCTTACGCATGGTGGGTGCACAGAGGTACTTCGCATTGCACTTGTATTGGGTTTTACTCTGATGGATCCGTGTATCTTGCCTTGCCTTGTAGTACTCCACAGATAAACACTTGGTCATTTGACTGGGTTCAGTTTTATGGGGAACATAGACTTGGTTACCAATTGAAGTTGGCATTGGAGCAGTATGGAGATAGATCAATATATGACAAAGGTGATATTTCAAAGCAACCTTTTTCCCATGTTTATTCACGTTCTCGTATTGTGCCCTGCTGTTACATGTCATACCGAAAAGAAGCCCTTTGAATTTCCAAAAGCAATTGTTTTGAACCTCCTTTCAGCTCTCTGTCGGTTTAAATTGGTTATTTTGCCGGATTCAATGTTTACTCCTGCGATTGTAAGTGAGGGTTAAAGCAGTTCCCATGATTCATGTTGAAAATGATGCCAGAGCTGAAGCGTAATAATGTGAAACCCAAAACCTTTGGAGAACTAAAAGAAATACACTTTTTGTTCAAACTTTGAAATTGATTTCTTTTTTGACATTGCCGAAATGCACTTATTTTGGATTTTTCCCCCTACTAGTTAACGGTTCGAGCACACTAGTGAACGCATGTCATGCTGTTGATTAGTTTTTCTTTACTTGTAATGGGAACCACGACATCATACCCTATAATGTAGACTTATGTCCATAAATTCTCCTATGTAATGGCATAATTTTGACGCCAGCAACTCAACAGGACAGAGGCTAGTGAAAAGCATGGGACCCCTATTTGAGGGTGTGGTTATAGAGCCATGCCTACTGCATGGAGACTTGTGGAGTGGAAACATAAGCTCTGACGAGAACGGCGAGCCTGTCATACTTGATCCAGCATGTTATTGTAAGTCAGGGATTGTTGGCATGTCTTATTTTGTTGGACTGTTAAAACCGATGCTCTCTTTCTCACATTTAGTCTTCAGCTGATGGTTTAGGGTGGCTTGGTTTCTAAACTTGTTCTTGGCTTCTGATTTAGTTCAGGTTGTTATAAAAAACAAAAACGAAAT
This sequence comes from Syzygium jambos, assembly GCA_031216235.1. Taxonomy (NCBI): domain Eukaryota; kingdom Viridiplantae; phylum Streptophyta; class Magnoliopsida; order Myrtales; family Myrtaceae; genus Syzygium; species Syzygium jambos. Next base: position 1,845,254 of record CM062224.1, read on the forward strand.
GAAGTTTGCGGACGGTAACAGATCTTAGAATTACAGGGATTAAGAAGGAAAAACTTTGAAATATCATGAAATCTTCTGGGATCAAATGTTTGCAGAAAACCGAATGCCTTAGCTCTGTCTGACAAATATAGACCTTATCTGTTGGTAACATAATCATGATCATGAGTTTGATTGATGCCATTGCGATCTTGGAACTCTATGCGCTTGAAGAGCATTGGCTGCAAAAGTATTTTCTTCCATTTAGTTGGAGAGCTGAGTTTGCCGGTTTCTTTCTGTAGATGGACACAATGAGGCAGAATTCGGAATGTCCTGGTGTGCTGGATTTGCAGGAGCCTTCTACGACTCCTACTTCAAGGTATGGCTAATTTTCGCAGCGTCATCTTGTGCATTTTTCTTTCACTGCTAATCGTGTGGTGATCCTTCCCAGGTGATGCCTAAACAGCCAGGGTACGAGAAGAGGAGAGATATTTACCTCTTGTATCACTATCTGAATCACTATAATCTCTTCGGTTCGGGTTATCGTTCCTCCGCCATGTCTATAATCGATGACTACTTACGGATGTTAAATGCTTAAGGAACTTGGCAATTTCAGAGCATTTGATTCGACCAGGTCCATATTAGTATGTATGTATGTTCTTTTTCCTAAATTTGATAGACCTGTTGATTGTTATTGGGTTGCCTCATCCATGTTCGTCCTATACTAGCGAAAGGCGTACGTGCATTTGTGTGCAAAAGAGACGGAAAGCAAATATCCGATAGCGCAAAATCAAGAATAGAGGGGCAAGACAACAACAAAAGTAGATCAATTGTTTGGTTGTTGGTGATTATTTAATATTTGCATGATTTCAAAATCCATGATTTGGTCGATTTTTTTTGTCGTTGCATGATTATGTTTTAATACTAGTCTAACGGGAATTACAGTTCTTGGCAAAATTGGACTCGATGGCAATTAGAATTTGAGAATCTGAAAGTATGTAATGAGATTATGACTTAATCAATCTAGAGTGTAGTAATTTTTTCCTTATGCATGACGAATGGTTATCGAATCTCCGAAACCTAGATTTTGAATAACGACATGGCATGCCTCTCACCAACCTTGTCTTAGGGTGCGTTTGGAATAAGAGGAAAGCATTTGGGAAAATGCAAAGAACTTTAGTTGAGTGTATTTTAAAAACACATCAGGAAGCAATTTTGATTAACTTTAGCGCTATTTGGAAAAAATTACATTTTGTAAAGAACTTTTATCATTTGCCGGCGGAACTTAGTCTCCATTGTCTAGACTTAGCTGTCAGCCATTGCCTAAGGTCTTAAGGCGGGGCTTGCTAGTGCTAGACTAGCTTGCCGGCAGCCAAATTTGGCCTAGCCGGCAGATTTTGCCATGCCGAGGAGTTGCGTGAGGTTGGGACATTTCCAGAATTATGAAAGTTAAGAGAAGGCAAAGTTGGAAGAAAAAAATTTGTATTTGCATTTCATAAATATTCAAAACCCAAAATAGCTCAAACTTGCCTAGCCCCAAATGCCTCTAGAGGCATTTGAAAATGCAATTGTATCTTTTCAAGACTCTTCGAAAAAAAAAAAAAAAAGGAAAAACTCCTTAGGAAATGTAATTTGTATCTCCTCAAAACTCTCCAAAAAAATTTACCGGTCGATTACTTTCCCTTGGTTAAAGGGCATTGGCGAAGTGTTGCCAAACGCAAACCGCGAACTCTCCGAATCAAACGATGATTTCCAGGAGAGACCTGAACATGCCACGTGAAATGGAAACTTCGGGGCGGCGCCAAAAAAACCAGTTTACCAGAACCGGTTTTTCAGAGGTCCCGAGGTGCCACAGATCTCGAGGCTCTTAGCTTTGACTTCAGTCGCCGATTCCCACCAACCCAGAAGCCCTGGCATTGGCCATTCGACGTCTGCTCCAACTTCGCCGAACGTGTCGTTGGTATGAGCCGGGGCAGCGAATTTCTCTCTGTCATCATCTAATGCTCTTCACCGTGCAAGCCTTTCTCCATGGGCCCCTCGTAATTTCCATTGCAGCCATTTGCAGAGATTCATCCTTAACGTATTCATCTTTGGGGATTCTTCCCTCTCTCGCTCTCACTCTGTCCTTTTCACCATGTTTGGGATGTTGCGGATTCATCGGAGTTGTCTAATAATGTGTTCGAATCTCAAAAACCAAATGCTAGTTTGGTTCCCTCGATCAAATCCTTTCCTGGAAAATTTCATCGACTTCGTGGGTCGTCCCAGCCGGGTCTTTTCCGAATCAAGGCCCCGAGAAATCAGGGAAAATTACCAAAAAAAAGTCCTAAATCGATTCACCTCATGCCAACTCGGTCTCTTTTTCTTTTTTTTTTGGATGTTTTCAATCATATTTCCAAAAAAGTTAAGAAATCCGGCCTTCATTTGTTTACTGATTCGCGATGGCTTTCACGAGTCCAAGACCGACCCCATCTGCCTATCAGTTTTCCCACAAGACAAAACAAGAAATCCTATAAATATATTCTTGAAGATTTTTCTTTTCACTGCAAGAATTCATAAATATGCAACTATAATAATGAAATCAATTACGTTTATTCTAAAATATAATCATTCTTTACACCTTTTTTTCCTTTTACCGTGCGAAGATCGTTATGAAATCCGCGTATCTTCTCGTTCCTATACGTAATCTGTCTCTCTCTCTCTCTCTCGTATCACCCTCCTCTGTTTTTCGCAACGCCGGCAGGAGTTAGTGCCCGTCCCACCAAACAAGGTCGTTGTCATCTCGAAACAATCATCGGGGTGGAAATTTGTCCATCTATTTGAACGGCTCCTGTTCATGTGATCGGTCCACTGGAGGACCGCGTGCTCGAAACTTTCGTGCTTGGGATCGCACGGTTTTGGAGTTTTTCAGGAATTGTATGCTGAGGACATGAAGAGCGAAGAGCAAGCTCGGTCCTTGTTCGGAATCTCGCTGTCGGACAGACCGAAGTGGCAACAATTCGTCATCTGCTCATCTGGGTTCTTCTTCGGTTACCTCGTCAACGGCATATGCGAGGTACTTCTTGAAGCTCTGCTTTATGTTTTCTTTGATTATATGTATCTCTCTGTTTCATTGCTGAGAAAACCGGCAACGCAATTTTTCCTTTCGTTTTTGCTCAGTTTCGTTCTTTTGGCACGAATTGTTGTAGGTGCATGCAAGTTGCTCAGATGATACTACTCTGTCTAGTCTTCTTTTCTTGCTTTAGTTCTGCTTCGTTAGTGGGCACCCGTAATTTTTAGGCGTATTATGTTTCAGGATGAATATTAATCATTGTCTAATTCTCAGGAATACGTGTACAACAGGCTTCAATTCAGGTTAGTTTTCTCAGCACCTTCGTTTCTGGTGATTCTTTGTCCTGGGATTGAACTCGTTGTCTATTTCTTCCGATTAATTGAAGAACTTTGGAAAATGGTCTTGTTTTTTTCCCGCAGCTATGGTTGGTACTTCACATTTGTTCAAGGATTTGTGTATCTGTTCCTTATTTACCTACAAGGCTTCAGCACCAAGCAAATGGTGAATCCTTGGAAGACGTATGTGAAACTCTCTGCAGTGCTGATGGGTTCACATGGGCTCACAAAGGGGTCATTGGCTTTTCTCAATTACCCCGCACAGCTCATGTTCAAATCAACAAAGGTAGCCGTCTCTTGCAAAATTATGCGTTCGACGAGTCAGATAGATCAGAAGTGCGCTTTTTTTCGTTATGTTTTTACTACCTTCTACCGAGACTGGTTTATACACAGGACGCGAAGTTCCCAATGATTGTTGAGGGATTCAAGTTTAGCTGCAATATGTAGGCTCGATTTTTTCAAAAGGTTTCGATACTCTATTAGTCGAGTTCGTCATAGGATGATTGTGTGAATTGGATTCCACCCAACTGACCTAATGGGATAGTCCCTGAGTCTATTGCAGACCAAGTCAACTCTTGAAAAGCTTGTCTTGGGTTTTCACCCAATTCAAACTTTTCCGAGTCTTTCTCCGAGATATCATAAGGTTCTGTCATGGATTGTCCATTGTGCATCGTTATGTTAGTTGTGCTTCAAAGATATGAAACTCCCGCTTAATATATCTATTTGGACATCGCATTATCGAGTGGTATGGGTCTTCGGTCCTTTGGTGTTTTAGCCCTGTCTGAGTGAGACTGAAATTTCAGGTTCTGCCGGTAATGATAATGGGCGCCTTCATACCGGGACTGAGGCGGAAGTACCCAGCTCATGAATACGTGTCCGCAGTTCTCTTAGTGGTGGGTCTGATCCTTTTCACCTTGGCCGATGCTCAGACATCGCCGAATTTCAGCGTGATTGGCGTGGTGATGGTCTCGGGTGCTCTAGTTATGGACTCCTTCCTGGGTAATTTGCAAGAAGCCATCTTTACCATGAACCCTGAAACCACTCAGGTGAGGTGAATCACATCTCATATCGCTCCTTTTGGGTGGGTTTTCGTATGTAAATCTTTGGTGTCAAACCATGTGTTTTCATCGATTTCATCTTCTTGTGCAGATGGAGATGTTGTTCTGTTCAACTGTGATGGGCTTGCCTTTCTTGATCCCACCCATGCTCTTGACAGGAGAATTGTTTAAAGCATGGAATTCATGCTCCAAGGTAACGCGTTGGTTATGATTACATCGGAACTCGTAATAATAAACTCCATCTGCGAGGCTGAGAGAGCAGCTTTCGGCCTCGCACGAGAGGCACGAATCTCGCTTAACCAGTGGTAGAATAAATATTTTGTTAACTTTTTCAAGCAAGACGCCTTACAATGGGTATTTTGACGCAAAACTTGCAGCATTTGTATGTATATGGTGTATTGGTGTTCGAAGCAATGGCCACGTTCATCGGCCAAGTCTCGGTCCTCTCTCTCATTGCCATATTTGGAGCTGCAAACACAGCCATGGTACAAACTTGAACCATTTCCCTTTTTTACTTTCGTTGACTTATCATCACTTACTTTTGCTAGTATAGGAGAATAGTTTCTTAGAAATCACATGGGATGTTAATGAAGTTCCTTTTGCTATACCACACATGGGGTGTTCATGAGCTTGATCTACCCTATTGCAACATTGCACACTTGATCTTTCCGACGTATGGGCCACCCACTCCGGGTTTTGACTTGCGTCTTACTGGTCCATGACATAAAAAGCAAAAATCCTTTTCCTTTGGGGGTTCATGCTGATTGGTTTTTCTGTGTCAACTCCAGATAACTACAGCAAGAAAGGCGGTGACATTGTTGCTGTCATACCTGATATTCACAAAGCCACTGACCGAGCAGCACAGTACGGGCCTCTTGCTCATAGCCATGGGAATCATACTGAAGCTCTTGCCCGACTCCAATCCTCACAAGAAGGCCTCCAGACCAACCCTATCCAAGGTAGGGAAAATAACTCATCATCGTGATGAAAAAACACAATTACAGATCCAAGAAGAAGAAGAAGAAGAAGAAACGAGGCCATTGATTTGAAAAGATTTGCTACCAATCGGCATCACAAGCTTGAACACCAGCACCATTGTGGACACCTGGTTTAGGGGATCGAAATTACTTTCTTTTCTTTTTCTCTTCTTTCTTGACCATCTTGTGTAGGCATTCGTAAAGCTGCCGATTTGTATTGAGCATCGTTCTGTTTTCTTTCAACTTGTGGTGGCATCATGTCCTATTTACCAGCTTCGATATGTTGATTCACTTTATAAAGGGCATCATTAATCCAGGGAGAGTTTCGTTTGTCCATTATTCTCTTTATTGTATTTGCAAGATCGCAAAGGTGCAATTGTTGTCAGTACCCAAGAAAACATATAATATTTTCTCACACCCTCAAATTTTCCGCGAGAAAACTCAGTAACTTTTAGCGATTGGTGTCCTCTGGCAATCTGCAAACGAACATGATCGTATTGATTCACGAAATTAATGGAAGACCCATGTTGGGTCGGCCTCACGTTGCATCTACTCGTGCAAAAGCGACACATGTCGCGCGACCTGCATGCACGGCGACACCGAGACTCGTTCTTCTCGTTTTTTCACTGGCTTCGGGCTTCCTTTCACCTTTTTCGGCGCTCGTTCCGGCGGTGAAAAACCACATAAGAAGACGAACATCGGACGGTCAGAAAAGGGAAAGAAGGGAAAAAATAACTCTTGGCTAGTTTTGAAGCTCCAGCCTCGAGTCGACAGAGCGAAAAAATGGCGGAGAACAGCGTGACCAGCAACGCGCGGTTGCTGGGAGAAGAAGACGATGGCATTGAGGAAGCAGACGTGGAAGGATGCGGCGGTGGTGGGATGAGGAGGACGGAGAGGCCAAAGGAGCCATGGAAGGGGGAGATCGTGAAGAGCATCGTGTACGCCGGTCTCGACGCCATCGTCACTTGCTTCTCTCTCATCTCCTCCATCTCCGCCGGCCGCCTTTCCTCCGGTAATTGATGAATTCTTGGCACGAAAGCTTTGCTTTATATCTTAAGTAATTCTTAGGGGTGTGTGGGACGTCGTTTACAGGGAAAATGCTGGATCTTCGAGTGTTATACTACTAGTCCTCATTCATAAGTAAAGAAACGCTGCACTTACAAGAATCATACAATAAACGCTGCACTTCAAGAATCTTACATTATCAAGAAAAGGGTGGCTTGGACTGATGCACGCATTGCCTCCGAAGCATGTCTTTTTGGTCTTTTTTCAAGACTTAACCGATGTAGTTCATAAGTCCATTGGTGAGAAACAGTGCAAGAAAAAGCAAAAAGGCCATTGCTTTCTATAGCCAGAACTTAGATTGGTAGAGTGCGTAACTTCTTTCAAGAGTTCAGGCCACGCAGTTTGAATCGGATCCTCGCAGATCAGTTCCACGTGGATCAAGCCTCGAAGAAAGTATTCGAGCGTAGCCACCCAAAGCAATAACTTTTTAAAGGTGATTCTTAGTTGTAAATCACTTAATGGGACCCGTCCCCTCAAAACCTGGAAAGCTGAGATATTACAAAATTGTACGTAACACGTTCTAAATTTCGATAGCTTTGATAATGGGTACTATGCTTTGCCAGTATAGAGGAATCATCAGCTAAGTATGGCTACATCGCGATCAATGTTGTGAAACATTTAACTATTGACCTTTTTTCGATAATAAATGAGCAATGAGCGATTAATCAAATAACGCAAGTCCGAATCTCTAGCTAATCAATTAAAAAACTTCAAAAAATGGAAGAAAGTTGGAGCTTATTTTGGATTTTTACCTTATGGAATGAGGATGGTATCACACTTAATGCTCGATCTTATGGAGTACAAAGGAAAGGAAGAAACAAACAGGGAATGCTAGTTTGAACATCCCGAGGATTAGCGTGTGTTATTTTAATTTGTCTCTCTAGTATAATCCGAGGGCAAGGTGAAAGCGGTTTTGTTCTTGTCATTGAGGACAACTGAGAAACAAGCAAGGCTGTGTACAAGAGAGTTCTTACCCATCTTAGGATTGCTGCTAACCTGGGAATTCTCTCGTTTTGCATTGGTCCGAGGCATTTGGTACGAAGTTTGCATCTGAAGTCGACTGATGGTATCCTTGTCGATCATGGGTTTTGGACATAAAAGTATCGATATTTTGATATAATGAGCATGTGTAGTCGCACCACTTGGTGTACTTCCCCTTTTGAGGGAGAATTGCATCAAAATCCAGGATCGAATTGGTCCCTATGTAATATAGATTCTTGCACACGGTTAGGAAAACTCGATAGTTGGTATGTTGTGAGGGCGATTCTGTGGAATCCACCAGGGTGAACTGGATCAATTCTCTTCTTTTCAGGGGATGTGCTGGTGTTGGGTTTTGCCAACCTGGTTGCAGATGGGATATCGATGGGATGTGGCGATTACGTATCAGCCAGCACCGAGCAGGACGTCACGACCAAGGAGAGAGCTGTGACCGAGTGGGATGTCACAAACAGAAGCCAGCCTGAGCAGGTGGAGCTCCTCCGCAAGTATCAAAGGCTCGGCATGTCTGCTGAGGATGCAGCGACGGTATAACCTTTTTCCGCCTTTGGTGTCTAAATTCACAGCATATATAGTAGTTGTAAGGCGGGTTTCATGCAGTATGCTAGTTCCATGTTGTCAGTTCTTCACGGACGAGACTTGCAATTGACCAGGTCGTGAATATATTCTCGAAATACAAGGACATACTGGTGGACGAGAAGATGATGGCTCAAAAGGGGATGATTCCGCCTGATAAAGAAGAGAAGCCATGGAAGAATGGGCTCGTGACCTTCGTCTCCTTCATCATGTTCGGAAGTGCACCTCTCCTCTCGTTCATCATCCTCATACCGTTCACCAACAGCAACACCATCAAGTTCATAGGGGCTTGCATGCTTTCTGGTCTCGCACTCCTTCTCCTGGGAATAGCCAAGGCCAAGATTGCCGGTCAAAACTATGCCCCGTCTGCCTTTGCTACCGTCTTAATCGGTGCTACAGCTGCCGCAGCTGCTTATGCCCTCGGTTGGACACTACGAAACATTGCTGGCTTAGACGAATGACAAAGATGTATTTGAGTAGAGGGCAGAAGCAAGGGTAGGACTTTTTGGCAGGTCGTATTAGAGTGATGAGGATAACAAGGTAAGGATGTTATTGCTTTTTGATGTTTGAAAATGGGAAGACTATAATCTCAATATGACCCAACTTCCTCTTCAAAGGTTAGAGGGACAATTAGTCAAGAGATCATCAGTCGTACATCACGGTCTACAATATGCAAAACTACATAATGTAGAGCAGAGAATTTAAAGAATGCATGCCCGATTGTATCTATCAGGAAACTGAACATAAGTTGCACCTGTTTACTTAGTTTTGAACTCAAATGAATAAGCAGAGTACTGGTTCTGTAACGTTCAGTTACCTTCAGTCAGGGCTATATGCAATGCATGTTCTGCTTCCCTCAAGAATAACCGGGTTAGTTCTTTTTGCCCTCGCCGGTACACAATCGCGGACCATTTATTTCTAGTGGCCACATTCTGCGGCGTCAAGCCATTCGACTCCCTGCCGCAACAGCATGAAAAGAATGATAAGAAAGTACATCTAGCATCAATGGAAACTAAAGAACAATGAGATGCTTTTCAAGCCCGAAAGAGAAAGAGCACGACACGTTTCCCTCCGCTATAGACTGTCTACGCTTTTACCTACTCATGGATAGTTTTAAATCACTAACTCCGATGCTGCCCATTTAACAAATGAATATATCTGACATTCTGAAACAAATTAGCCGGTTTTGTTTCTCATGCACTGCATACAATATGCCCAAACTAACGAGAAAAAAAACCAAAATTTCTGTAAGTTATAGAAGAAATTAAGGGAAAAGAATCGTCTATAAGCTCAAAAAGCACCACCTTTGAACCTTCTCGAGCACCGTGTGCTGCTCGGGATTTTCTGAGATGTGGATTTTTTCAAGCAGTCCAGCATCAAAACTCTCAGTTCCAGTACCTTCTTCTAAGTCAATCATTCTAGCAAAACAGAGATACTGTTAGTGACTAGAAAATTATCTCACCAGGCAGAAATCCAAACCAAAAAATTGAACCAATCAAGAAGATAAAGCTGTGCAGCTGTCCTGAAAGAGGTCAAGATCAAGAGGAAAGGAAAAGGGGAGAAAAAGGAAGGAAAAATGAGAAGTCTCAGATTATAAACACAGCTAGAAAGAGCAAAGTTTCTATTAAGGAAGCATTTAAAAGAACATGCTGTCTGCCTATCTCTGAAGTTTTACATGCAGTAGGTAGCTTGAAGCATGTATCGTAGGCTTCCAGTTCTCTTGTTCTCTTATCCTTGCTTCCATCAAAATTTTCTTAGACCAGTAGCTGAAAAATTGCAATGCCGAAAACGGATAAAGCCCACAGATTGATTTTGATTCTTTAGAGGCCTATTAGCTCTAGCAAGGTGAAGGACACCAAAGACCAAGTAAAGATAAAAGAACAGCTAGACAAAATCGAGTTATTTTATTGCTAATGTAATCCTAACAAATAAGAAGCAGACATATTGCTAGAACCTGCCAGACGATCTTATCTAACTAGGAGCATCATGTCTTCATTCGTCGCAACTTTGCTGCGGTAATTACCGTTTTGTGTAATCAGAACCAAGGAGCACTTTGAATGATATGACCTAGCATGTAATATGTGTTGATTGTCTTTTTTTTTTTTTTTTGGTAACCGAGGTGTCCGAGCCAGCTTGCGCACACCTCAATTATTCCTTGGGAGAGACTAGCACAGCAATCCACCGCCATAGCCCCCCACTTAAATCACAAGTGCTCAGCTGGGGAATCGAACCTAGGACCAGTGCGCCTAACCACACAATCCCAAGTACACCCTAACCAACTGAGCTACCCATGGGTGGGTGTCATTTTTGTACCATTGTTTCTAATGTCATGGCTTTCCTCTTTCCCATAATCATGCTGGTATTAGCTTCAATTGTTCATGCCTATAAATTTCATAAACAATAACCTACTTAATGACAATATGATACTGTCAACTTCATACTTCTTATAAACACCTTTATGACAGGTTTACAGCTTACTTTGTTTGAAGAAGATCAACAAGCAATTGCAATGCTCCAGAATCACCACAAACCTCCCACACAGCTGCCCGGACTTCTGTATCCGACGGTTGCCCCTTCTCGTCAGATCCAACAAGCTTCAACAAGGCAGTAAACCGAATTAGTGGTCAAGAAATGAGACAATCAAGATAAATTGTTTTGAAAATAAGTTAAACTGTTTGAGAAGAACATAATCAGTCTTCAGTTGCAAAGAAATTTAGATTCCACAATTTGATTTTAGCAGCACCTCTACTAGTAGGACTGCCATCCTGAAGTTTACATTGTAGGTTGAAGATTAACTATGTAGCAAATGGGACACTCATTTCACTGAGTCTAATCCTCCACTGTCATCTTTTATGCTTCCCACAGGAAGAACAGGCCCTTGCTTCATTTAGATGCCGCATCACCTGTTATCTATTAATTCTAAGAGGATGTTGATTGCTGACGAAGACCTCCATGAATGTTGTCTACTAATAAACTAAGAAGTTCCAAGAGGTAAAGTCTTTCCAAGACAGTGATGTCACTAATTTCTCCTGCAATATTATAACGCAGGCATATGGCTCACTCTCTGATCTACTTTCTGGGTGAAGGTTCCCATATAATTCCATAGAAAAGTTCCTATGCTACTTTCATATCCTAGAACACATTTACTCATACAAAGATTTGTCTCCTCTCAGCTTGAGTTGTGAGGAAGCTCAATGTATTTATACATTATAACAAAGTAGGCTGAGGAGCAAAGGGAGGAATCCGCCCGAGGAGGGGCTCGCATTCAGCACATGGAAGCTATAAACAAACTCAACCCACCTAGATAATTGCTGATTTTTCTGCTCAGCCCAGCACAGGTTAGGCAAGTCAACTCATATGCTCAAGTTTTCATCATGTAGCCTCATGATCTTAATCGATGATTACAGGAAAGCATCTATTCAATTATCAACTATGACCAGCATATTGCCCCTAATATACTCGCTTCAGACTCGTGTGGAAGTCTTGAAATGACGCCGAAGTTTTGGCGGAAACAAAAAAGAAACGATGCAGAAGTTGTGGAGAAGCATAAGAGGTGAAATTAACCGTATCTACAGTATTGAGGAAAGAAACTGCAGTTAGACAGCATCGAAGACATATTAAGAAACTGCACCTCTTCCAGAAACTCCAAAACTTGAGAAAGGTTATGTTCTTGCATCGCAATGGTCCTCAAGGCAGTCAAAAAGTTTTCAGGAAAAACCAACTTGTTTATGTATGAAGGCATCCTTCGCTGGCCACTCCAACTATAACTGCATACTCCTCTACCTGCTTCACATTTGCTGCTTCCTCCCTTTTCAGAAGAGCTCGTTGGGAAGAAGCCATGATCCAATAAATTTCTAGGTAGAAGGCACCTGAGTTCAGCTTTCTGCCGCACATAAATTACGTCTGTAAACAAAAGACAAAGAGGAGTGTGTTCCACAAACTAGTAAGACAGATTATCTAAATAAGAAATAACACATCTATATCTGACCTGTGCATCAAGAAGCTGCATTTTAGTATCACAACAGGAAATGTTTTGAATTGCCTCTGCAGGATAATGGACCTGCAAGAATTCACTTCCACATCAAGCACAATTGCATGAGAACCTATCCTAAACTTATAAAAACAGCATACCATGAGGTAATCATCTGGATTGTTATCAATCACAAATCCGTAGAGGTATAAAAGCTCCTGCGTTTAATATGAAAAAATTAGATATTAAAACCAATATACCCAATTACTTGCTGACAAGATATTAAATCAAATACACAATAGAGCAAATAGCAGACAATTATAGAATCATGACATGGAAAATCCAGGAATGTCACCAAAATAACCCGAAAGCAGAATCTTTGGGATGTAGTAAAATGATGTAGCTCACTCTGGAAAACAGATTCTAATGACCGAATCAAACAGTTATAGACTGTGGCATGGCACAGTGACTGGAAAGAATGTTTCTTCTGCTGAAGTTACAAATTGAATATATTCATGCAAAAATCAAGTAAAAATGACACAAATGTTACCTGAACTTTGGCCCAATGTGCAATATAGTTCCTAAACTTTTAATTTATTCAATGTGACCCATGAACTGTAGCCTAATGTGTAATGTGGTCTCTGAAGTTTCAATTTATTCAATGTGGTCCCTAGACTTTTGATACATGTTCAACTTAGTCCCTAACTATAGGAAAATGTTCAATGTTGTCCCCGAACTTGAATTAATGGAAAGGCAATATTGAATATTTTTCATATAGTTCAGGGACTAAGTTGAACATATACAAAAAATCCAGGAACCACATTGAACGAATTAAAAGTTCAGGGACCACATTGCACATTGACCCAAAAGTTAGGGACCATTTGTGTCATTATCTAAAAAACCAACATGCATTCACACTTTCACAAGCGCTAGCAATCACAAATAGCTAGAGGAAAAAGGAGCTTAGTCCACTAGCTGTTACCGCCTCAAACACAACCTAAAGAGAATAAAGGTTTTAGAGGCTCAAACTCCCAATTACCTCATTGCCTTTGTTGCCATAACTGATGCGGACCTCTTTTTCATTTTCAAATGGCTCCTGCAGAGCTTTCCAAAAGGGGAATGGATGATGTCAGAAGTAATGTAAAATTTTTATCATCGCTATAGGTTAATTAGTCAAAAGGCCGATTTTGGTGAAAAATGAAAATTCGTTCCTGCTTATCAAATGAAATAGGGACGTCAAACTGGGTTAAAGAGAGGGCACTTGACTCAATCAACAAAGGAAAAAGATGATGGAAAATGGGGTGAGAGTACAATAGAACTGCTACAGCTTGCAACTGCCCCCACCCCGCAGGCAAAGAAGAGAGAGAGAAAAAGAAACACAGTAACATAGATGACAAACACTAAATTGATCCAGGAAGAGGAATACTACCTGAAAGAAGATACATAGAGAGGGGAACTCCGGTTGTTGATCCTGAGTTATCCACTTCCCATGTTGCTCCAGGCTTAAAATCTGGCAAATCGTTCCACAAGCAGCAGGATATATGAAACTTTTGCCAAAAATAACTTAATTCAAATCATCAAGATAGTGTCTCAGTAGAAGTAAAAATTAACAAAGTATAATGTAGACCAGGTGCTTGGAGTGCATAGTTGCAAAACCAACAAAAGGCACCAGGACATCATGTTGCTGTATTTCTTCATGCAGTGACAAAGTACTTTCCAGCAGTCTAAAAACCATTCAGTGAGCGTGATAGCATGAGCCAACTTTTGTAACGTCCTCCAGGCTTTCTTTAGGAACTTTAGCTTGCACATACATGGACTGTCATTATGCCCGGGCTGCTTCCATGGCAAACTATTTAATTTGTTCCTCAACGAAAGAGAGTAAGTCTTAAAAATTTAAAAGAACGAGCTATCTACCTCTCCATCTTAACACAATATAAAATGAAACTTCAGAAGAAACCCTCAAAGGCCCTGCTCGTGGACTCGGTATAAGGACCCATGAACATCGTGAAGCACATGCAAAATCAGGAATACTTTGAATGCAGTGACCACCAACAGTGCAAAAGGGAAAACAAGAGAACCCTTTAACAGAAGCTCAAAATCTAGTAATAGCCTCTGCAGGTTACATTCCTTCTTTTGCTTAGATCGTGGCTACCATTCATTAAACCTATTAATAAGACGTAACTTACTCTCACTTAATAAAACAGAAAGAAAACAAGTAAAGCCATCGAAACTGAGGACAGGTAGAGAACCATACGATATGAGAAGATGAACAAGTAGCTTACCGTGGTTGCAAAAGTCAATGCCAGGTACAAGGCCCTCAACCCAGACCTTTTCTTCCTGTATTGAAGTGGATGCTTCAGTATGTTGTCCTGCGACAAGCCAGCCATATAGAATAAATAAAAGAAAAAAGGGACCACAGCAGATTAGCATTTGAAAAACCTAACGCAGACAAATAAAACATTTCTTTTCAATATAAAAAGAGCTCACTCCTTTGCTCCTCCATATCAGCCGATACTAGGCATGGCACGTCATGACCTGAAGCGCCGTTAGTGTTTTCTTGACAGTGATCTGCATCCTGATCATCTTCCTCTTTTGGAAATACATAAGAATGTGGAAAAGGAATATTCAAAGCACGAGTCCAGAAAACAGAATTGGCCCTAGGAATAACAATTACCCAGATAAAAGGACAGTGAGGTGAAACATCATGCACATGAAAGCCCAAGTATTGGTCCTTGCAATGTAAAAAAAGAAGCGGCTAGTAGAGAGATACTTACCACAGAAAATCTTCAAAACAAACATCACTGGAGGGGACAAAAAAAAAAGAAATGTCAATAACTAGATAATAAATTCATTTCTCTAAGACATTAAGCAGATCAAATTAACACAACCTCAACCCAACTCCTTTTGGAGGTCTATCCAATGGCCCATTCTACTGTTTACATAGGTATTACCTTCAACATATTTTGTTCTGCAGATAACATATTTCAACTTTCCACTGACGCTAGCATATAGATGTATGTCATAGTCTTCAGTCAACTTACTTATTTTAACAGATAAGGTTGGAAAGCTTTACTAACTGCAATACACAAAATCAACAAATAGGAAGGCCTCCATCTTAAAAGTAGAAACAACCAAGGGAGTCCAGCAGCTGATAACGATCCATATAATATAAGCAAAGCCCCCACTGTTGGTTGTAAATATATGAATTGCGGCAGATTCATGCAGCAGTTTTAAGAATTAACAAATTCAAATATCTTCTAAAACAACAACAGAAGCTTATTCCAACCACCTTACATAGCAAAAATAGAGAGTGTGATTTGATGTTCTAGATTTTCTCCGTAATATGCTCTTAACTTTGTTTGGATTATCCATTGACACATGTAGTCCATTCTAGTTCAACTTCTAACTACATGTTGAAAAATCATGCTGCCACAATTAGGGAAAGCTCATCAGTCCCTGGCCACCAGCAATTTTTTTAAGGGAACCATTAAAATCAGAGGAAGCAGCAAAAGCTGCAGGATCATCAAATACTCAATGAAGACCAAGATCACCAGCTTGACTAACGGTTGCATTAGCAGATAACAAGAATTACATGTAACAGTTACTGTTAGCAAGTGATCACAACTGATGGCCTGGATTTCCGAACAGAGCTTCCTGTATAAGAATTCAAGAATACAATACCTCTAATTTCTAGTCTAGACAACAGGAAATCAGTTAAAAATAGGTGCTAGATAACTCAAGCACAAAATGAGGCAGAGGGCAAATTATGGCTGCAACATAGTACAAGTGTAAAACAAGCGATGATCTTTCACATTAAAATAGATATAAACAACAAGCATATCCACCCTTGTTAGAGAACACTATATCAGTGAAGACTACCAGGTCGCAGCACGAAAGACATGGGTGCAAATTTACACTTAGTTCAAGACATGATGGAATTACCATGTTGACCACACACCTTTCTGAATCCTCAGCAAGAGCAAGGAGTTTCTTCACCAAACCCTTCGCTTTATCCTCGTATAAAGACAGCAATTGCTTTCTCTGGAACATGAATCTTCTTTAATATCATGACTCATGCATTTAAATGAAAGTAATCAGCCTAGTAAAAGTATAATTTAGAAGTTCTGGAATGTAAAATCCCGTACATAAGCTGCAGCCGAATCAGGTGCGGTGATGAGAACAGAATCCAAACTCTTGACAGCCATCCCAATGTAAGTTTTTAGTGCAAGAAATGACTCTCGAATTTACCTGCAGCTGGGTCGCACGATGTAAAGCTGTCCCCTTCAACTCCAAAAATTCATCATCGGTGAACCAAAGAGGACTGTTGTACTTGGTTGGAAGCATATTCAGGTACCTAACACAAACTTTCAGCCAAATAAATAACAAGCTCCCATCCAAAAGAAAGGGAAAGAGCAATAAAATACAAGGGCCAGTAAACATATATAAAACATACGGCTTCCATGGAGAATTCTTGCGAAGGCGCTCTACCGTCAAATATAAGATCATCAAAAATCTGTCATCAACTTCTCCTTCTTCAAACATTCCTCTACATTCAGGTCCAAGAAGAGGATCTTGCAACACTCTCATAGGAGTAATGGCTAAATCTAGCGGAACAACCATTAAAACTCCTGAAATTTATCCCACAATATTCTGAAGTGAGATCTTTGATAGTGATCCAATTGTTCGACTGTTATAATCAAGTTTTGACATAAACACTCATCTTCCTGCAAATTATTCCGCAATGCCTAACTAGGCAAGGCTCTATCATCATCCAATATTAATTATAGAACAGTTTGTCTTGAACCGTGGTCGTTTTGTTAGATTATAAATCCAATCAATTTGCATCAAATCCCAGATCACCAATCACGTGAACCTGGCCTCTCTGCCAGCATATAATAAGTGATGTCCCCAAAAGTAGCCGTGCCTTCCCTCTTAGCATGCAATGATATTGCTCCCAAGCGCTAACCAATCCAAACAGCATGGATCATATCAACAAGAACAACGACGAGTAACCAAGCCTTATCCCACTAAGTGGGATTGATTGTATAAATCCTATCATGCCATTGTGCTCAATATTTTATTAGATGATTCATATTGTTTTCCTTCAAACTTCATTTGGAGAAGTTCTGTGCTCTTGGAGCCAAACTTCATTGGGATGATTCCTATGCTCGTGAAGATGAAGACAATCCCATACACAGAGGAGCCCATTAGTTTAAATTCCTTCTTCTTCTCTTACAAATGATATAATCACCTAGCGGAGGGAGCTTTCGGGGTTTAGACCCTCTGAACCGAAAGTGTAATATCCAGTTAGTGTACCAATCCATTGATGCCAACTGACAAGGGCAATCAGCGGTGCTTTTTCTTTCTTTTGGATAATTTCTAATTGGCCAGTGTCGCAACATCAGTAAATGAACGCAGCAGAACCATTCCCTCAAAACCAGCACTGTGATGCCTGCATTTGACAAGACTAAAGAGTCCTTTTTTAAAAATGCAGGAATCAATTGTTTTCGCCATAGCCAACTGATTTAATTTTACTCTTGCCTGGCACTCAGATCATAAACAGTAAAGAAATGACATTGCACACATGCAAAATTTGCTTTCCACAGAGTGTTGCCAGCGAAACAGAAGCCAAGCTCAGCCAGACAGAGAGACGCGCTATGAGCAAACACGCACAGCTGCACGCACGAACGTACATGCTCGCATAAACTAACCGGAATGTGCAAATTACCGTCGCGATCGTCGCCGGACGCGAACACGCCATAGCCTTTAGTGGAATCGCAGCACTCGATCCCGCAACCTCGCAGCTGAACTCCGTTCGCCTGAACACACGGGCCACGTTTATCGACACCGGACACTCGCAAAGAACCACACCACGCGATTCATTCCACTTGAAAACTTCCTGACAAACACAGCACGTGCAGCGGGCGCACGAAACCGCAACCCCGCGATAAAACTCGTTTCGGCTGAAGAATCAGCCGAACATTTTCCTCTCGAACGAAACACGGATTGGCAAACGAGTCGGCTAGAAATCGGCCGGTGAAGGAGATGGTTCAGGGGGAAGGGATGAGAACCTGAAGCCACGCGAGGAAGACGTCGAGCTTAGCTTCTTCTGGACTCGCCATTGCCGCGAGTTCAAACCTCGCGAAGACGAAGGAAGAGGGAGGGCGTGGTAGGAGGTGCTTGTTTCTGCGTCGACTCGGCTCGGCGACCCGACATCAGGCCCGGTTTTGTGAGGCCCGAGGCCCGTGCGACGCGCTATCTCGCCGTTTAGAGCCCGTCGGGCCACTGATTTCCATGCAAAGAAATAAGGGAGAAATAACGTAAATAGTCCCTAACATTGATTCAACGTGCGTTGTTTAATATAGTCCATGAAATATTAGTAAATATTTAATATAATCCTTTTATTTGCTTAAATGATAAATCGGACGTAATTTGATAACGTGCACTAGTATATACTGAGTTGGGTTTTTAAAATATGAGTCGGCATATTTATTATTTTATCCATTTATTTTTTAAAAAAATTATTAATAGTCAGTGCTCAATGTTAAGCTATTAACAAACAATGCTTCATTTCTATATTTTGTATTTAAAATTGTCAACCCTTAAAATTTGATCATGTCAAACGAGGGCAAACGAGAATATATGCCATTTTTTAAACGAGCTTCTTGTCGTAACTAAATATTTCTTTCTTCTTTTGGTTTAAATGGTTTGGTAGTATGCTATACTGGGCAGCTTTTACACATTCCAACTGATCCACCTTCTCACGATCTCAAAGGCACAATCCCAACATTAACCTCTCCACAATGACCTAGTGCATTTAAGATTTTTTATCTTAGAGCGCTCTGAATAAAACAAGTTTTATTTGTTTTGTAAAAAATGAATGATTTGAAAAATATTTTTTTTAAAATCACAATTTTTAAATCTTACAAAAATAAATTAATGAAAAACATTATCGTTGTCCACCAAAACGTTAGAAGAATTAGGAAAATATTTTTTATTAACTAATTATTTCAAAAGATACATATAATTAATTTTAGAAAAATATTTTTTAAATTATTTATTTTTGTCTATACCAGCGCTCCTGTGCAATGCTAAAAGCTCCCAAGAACTTCAATTTGAACATTTTTGTAAATGATTTGATGAGATCACATCGGAAATGATATTACAAGCCCTGCACCAATCGACCTTTTTTAATACGATGCTGCCATTTTTTTTCATAAACAACTTAGTGAAAAAAAAACTGAGGTATTTGGAGCATCTTCCTGACACGTCCTCTGCTTCAAATATAAGGATATGTTTGTTAGAAGTCCTAAAATTTATTGCAATCAAGTCCTATAAATTCTAAAACTTATCAAATTTGTTCAATCAAGTCTTAAAGTTAACACCATTTAATTTGTTAATAGAAAATACTGACGTGACTTATTTTAATATTTTTAATATCCTACGTGGTAATGACATAACTAAATTACGAAACATAAAACTAAAAAAAAAATCACGTCATAACCACGTAAGATAGAAAAAATAATAAAAAAATTCACGTCAATATTTTCCATTAGAAAGTTAAACGAGATTAAATTTAAAACTCGATTAAATCAATTTGACAAATTTTATGACTTGATTATACTTTTTATAAATTTTAAGACTCAAATACACTTTCATAACAAGTTTTACGATTTCGAACATATCCCTTAAACATGCTTAAGTTCAACCAAGACAGGTACCGCGACAACCAAAACCTGAAAGAACTCATCTTAAATTACTCGAGAAATTTGAGGTCCTCAAAAGCCCATATGAATACGAAGTATCAACTATGCCCCCAACAAAAGCATTTGTCAGATGGTCAATTAAACAATACTTTCGAATCGAAGATAGGATTTCGAATGGGTCTTTCAGCTTGATAGTAGCTATGCAAGCATGGGAAAGACCCCGATTCCAATTATGACAGTCTGAAATCTGGCGGTGCGCATCTGAATATGCCCTAATTGGCCCATCCATTCCGACGAATAGCGGAAATTTCCTCTGGATCATTTAGAGTGTGGTCGCGTATCACAGATATTTCGTCATACCACGGCCTTCCACGCTAAGCTTTGTAGCCTGAAGCTGCTTCTTTTTCGGTGCTTTTAACTGCTGCAACTTCTTGTTCATCTGCCACGCACCAAAATATGAGTGAACATGCTATTGTGCCAGAAAAGGTGACCCAGGTTGTGTTGACCAAAGCAGGTGCTGAGCAATAGAACTTCTATAACCCCACATCCCAAGTGTAAATTCATATATCAGAAATTCAGGCCAAACAACAGGTTCCAGGTGATTATACGCGGCAGAAAAGAAGTGCAACGACCATTGTTAAGAAAAAGACTATTAAGTATGGCATGCAGTTGCCAAACTGGAAAGATAATGCACACACGTCGTCCCTCCAATGAACCCCCTGCATTTTCCTCTTGATGCTTTCCTAATACATATTCATACAGTGTAAGATATCCACAGTTGCTCATTTTCTCCCAGCACCAGATTCAATTAGACTATACATAACAAAAATCCGTCATTTCCATCACAAGCATATTACACAACTAACCTTTAGTCGGCGCTGATCTTGCATGGCTTGCTTAGCACGGGCTCTAATTTCATCAGGATCAATCTTAGATTGAGGGCGCACCACGAAATCCAAAGGTGTAGCTTCAGGTCTAGATGCATGCAGCCTAGAGGATGACTGACCAGATTTGCGCTCTCTGCAATGAGGTCAAGCATTAAAACCGCCAATACAGCCAGCACAAGAATCTCTAATCAGGCTAATCAGAGATTGAAATTCACCGTGAGAACACATCAGCATCAAGATCACCATCTCTAGACTCCATCCCGGTATCTTTACTGGCAGGCCTATCCAACAATCCACCATCAAGATAAGAAAGTTATCCAAGGAAACTAAAAAAATTCACAAAAGAAAATATAGAAAACCTAGAGCTCCTTATTGACAGAAAATGGACATGATAGAAAAGTGAAGATACAAAAGTAACTAGAAGAGAGTACTTCTTCACCGACGGCCTTCGATAGGGAATCCTATCATCTTCCAAGTTTCTCATGTCCTCAAATCTCGTGCTCTTGTTGAATATTGGTCGACTCTGCAACCCCGTCAAATATACAACAAGAGTATAAAAATCATTGGAAACCACTGATGCATATGATGCATTATATTCCTCATGCACACAATCGTCATCCTATGCATCGCTTCAAAAAATCTAAGAAACTTAGCTGCAATCCCTCTCAATATACCAATCGTCAACCAAATGAGCATAAGATGTCTTCAAAATGAACTACAAGATACTAAGGTCAATAACAAGCAAGCAAAGCTGAGAATCATTGAGTAACCCGGAAAAATCACCAAAAGTGCAAAGTCGGTAATGTGGCAGTTAAAGCAACTTTAGAAGAATATGAATAAGAGAAAATTTCAAGAAAAAACTGAATCAACCAAAATAACAACTGCTGTAAAAACAAAGCTATACTGGATTCCAAATCGCAAAGATTCTTAAGTTCATGGCTAGAAATTACACAAGGCAGCAATGAAACAGAAGAAAAACCAAAGCCAGAAGCAAATGTCTTTTAGATGCACAAAAAGACCAATGTTCCAAGGAGATCGAAAAGGTAAATTGTCTAACTCTCAGCTCCAATATATTCTAGACAAATCTTTCTAGGGTAAGCAATGCCACAAGCTCAATGATTTATCAACCGACAGCACCACTGAAGCACAACAAGGCCTTTCAACGATGTTTTACTTCACTTTTAATTATGACACATAACAATGTCAAGAATTTCAAACTTGCATATTATAAGGTGTTAGAAGTGAGTGGATCGGTGGTTTACCCATTTATCAACCAAATCTTTAGCAAGCTTTCTGTTGGACGTTGTTTCTTCATCAGATTTTGACAAAAACATTATAACCTGCACAAGGGAGTGACTCAGTCCATACAGTACAGGTAAGTACATATAATAGGAATTTTAGCACTAACTGCTGCATCCACAAGGCAAATACTAACCTTTCCAAGGCCGCTTTTCTTCAATTGCTCCCTCCTATCATATTGTTCTAAATCAATAGGGAACTGCAGACAACAAGCAGTTTTTCAAGTTTTAGAAGAGGCTTCACCTGAAGCAGCAGCTATACACTTGTTCTAGACAAAAACCAAGAGAAAAAAAAGTGAATATACATCAGTCAATATCTTCAAAATTGCAGCGCGGATGTTTATATTGGGTAAGCTTCCATCAGGAAGAGGTTCAAGCCAGTTCTTTAAAAGTGTTAAGACTCCATGATCTAAGAACTCTTGCTGAAGCTGCTTCCTGCATCAGTGCCACACATCATCATGAATTGATAAAAATGGAGCCTGAATAGATAGAACACAATCAAGCAGATCAGACTAGGGTGACAATGGCTTACTTAGATAGAACGTCTGTCAGAAGAGGCAACTTCCTAAGCTTATTGATAGCAGGTTTTCCCTGCCGGTTAAGTTCCGCATCTTCCTCAGCTGTGACCTCAAGCTCAGCCATGATATTCTCAACCAGCAGAGCAATTTCTGCAGGACTCTTCTCATTCTTCTTCTTTTTCTTACCCATTTTGAAAAGTTCCTTGATTTCATCATCCACATCACCCTCCTCTGCCTAGCAAATTCAAGGCAATACCAAACGGTGAATATGAAGCTCAACCTTTTCTTTTTGTTTATTAGTAATGATGAAGCTCAACCAATGATAGGTATCAATTTGCAAATGAAACAGGAAAGAAACCATAGGTATGGATCCAGTTGACATTAACACTGAAATAACCCTGCTCTGAACGAATTGATTGGTAGAAATCAAATTATGAACTGAATACTAACCTGAGGAGCATCACCAGGAGAACCTGGTTCATTATCAATGTAATACCTTTCCCCAGGATCGACGCCACTATCATCGATAAAATTATCATCGTCCACAGTTCTAACGCCATCTTGATCATCCTGTCACGAGACAGAGACATGTAACAAGGTTCCAAAAAGTAAATATACCAAGAATGCTGGAACAAAATAACCAATTCCAGGCAACAGAGATACTTGAGCATGTTGCCTTGAAGATTGTAGAGCATGAGCAAACAAAGAATTTCTGAGGACATTGACAACCGAGAGCCAGAATACCAAACCAGAAACAACCAAGTCCGTGGAATTCCTGAATTTGACTACGGACTGGTGGAAACAGTAGACATTGATAACCAAAAGCCAAAACACCAAACAAGAAACAAACAAGTCTGTGGAATTCCTGGACACGGACTCATGGAGCCAGTAGGCTGAACATCGTACATCAGGTTATATCAATCCAAGTTGATGAAAAAATGCATTAGATTATATATGATGAGAGAAAAGCTTAAATTTTAACTGCCAAACATCAAAACTAATCACTTCAGATGAAGCAATTTCCAAACTTTTTTTCCCCTGAAAATCAGATTGCAAGCAAAGCTGCCTCAAAAGCACTGAACAGCCGGGGATTGATGCTCGACATACAAAACCAGTCCCGAGCCACCTATATCAATCAGCAGCACAGAGACAGGCATCCACAACCCGAGACAGAGGAATTGATGATATACCTCAGAATCGCCACCGGCGATGGTGTCCCACATCTCCTTAACATCCCCATCATGATCCCTAGAACCTCTTCCCGAAAATCCCATCCCCTTCTTCGGGATCACCGACTTCGTCCCGTGCTTCCTCTCCCCCTTATGCCTCTTCTCCTTCTTCCCACTGCCACCTTCCTTCCCAATCTTCCTCTTCAATCTCCTCTCTTCCTCCGAGCTTTCCCTCGCAAAATCCCCAGCTCCGCCGCCACGAAAACCGTCGTCGTCGTCGTCCGCCAAATCATCCAGGCCCGCGTCGCTGACCTTACCAGCCCCGGCCCCTTTCTTAACCAGCCTCTTCCTAGGCCTCGATTTCGACTCGGACTGATCCGGTTCGTACACCGGAGTCTGCGACCGGCCACGGCCGGTCTTCCAATTGTCCCCTTCGACGTCGTCCTCGAGGTCGTCGTCGAGGAAGTGATCGTGCCGCTGCCGCGGCTCGGGCGACTGCTCCCGATCCGACGGGATGTCGTCGAAGTCCATCAACGGCTCCCCGTCCTCGTCCCGGTACCTGCAAAAAGAAACCCACATCAAATCCCTCGATTAATCCCTGAAATCGCCAGAAAGAACGAGCAAAAAAAAACTAGGGTTTGGGACCGCACGGATCGTCTTCGAAGCCCATGCCGGCGACTGGGAATCGGCGATTCAGCCGGATTCAGGGGAGCGATCGGTAGGCGACGGCGTTCGGACTGCGAACGGGCGACTCGTACGGGCTCCGATCGGATCCGATTCGATTGAATACGAAGACGGAGGCGGTGGCTCCAGCTTCGCGACGAGAGACTTCCTTCCTCTTCTTCTTCTGGTGGGATTTGCTCTTTTGTCGTTCATCTGCGCGGCGTTTCGTGATAAATTCTGCTTCTAATAGCACTGAGCGAGTCGTCTTGCGAATTACTTTCTGGGTTAAAAATTTCTAATTGGTTTGTAAATTTTGAGAATTATCTTTGGCATTCAAGAAATCGTTTTGGAAGAAACTAATCTAAAAGCTACCCAGAAAAAAAAAAAAAGGGGAAAAAAGCTTCCCGCGATGATATTTGGTATTTTTTTTCCCTCCAAATGTTAAAATAAATATACATTTGAGGATTAGAATATCTCCTATTTATGATTTGGATTTGACTGATGACTGTTTTGATTATACTAATTACTATTAAGTATGACTGCGTTTGGTCGACCGGATAAAAATCATTGTAAGATATATTTTATATTATCCTGTATTTGGTGGTGATCCAGGATAGGATAAGGTCGATATAGACCGGATAAAAAAATTCGACGGGAGAGGTGGGATAGATCCGGATAAGATTTATAATGCCTATTTTTCCAGAAACCCTACACTCCACTCGCCGTCATTTTCATCCCCACACCTTATGCGCTTTGCAAAAAAAAAAATTTCGGCTTTTTTTCCTTCACTGACTCCTCCGGACCCATGAATAGCAAAAAAAAAAATTATCTTATCCGACTTTAAATCCATAGTCCACCAAACAGTGGACAGAACATGAAGAAATCCCAGGATTTCTCATCCTATCCTATCCAGTCCTATACTGTTTAGAAATTCGGACGATCAAACGCAGTATATGTTTACTCGTGTTACGCATAATCTGATTTCTAGTGATTGGAGAGAGGATTTGATAAGAGGTATGACCGCCATAGGTCAACTTTCACTAATAATAATAAAAAAGATAAGAAAACTTTTGGTTTAGTTTATTTTGCAAAAGATTAATATTTTAAAAAATATATAAAAATAATCATTTATATTGCTTGAAATAATTAGTTAATGAAAAAATGTGTTTATTACCGTTAATAATTTATGTCTAAATATTTTCGCGAACGATAAAAATGCTTTTCATTTACTCAATTTTGTAAGCGATATAAAATATCATTTTTAAAATTTATTTTTAAATTATTAATTATCTACAAAACAAACGAAACTTTAATTAATTCATTGTGTAGACATAATATCCAAAAAATTAAGAAGCATTTATGTTTGAATTGTTTTCACAAAGAAGAAATCAGTTTTCCATGCAAATGATGTAGCATGCAAGGTTTTGAGATAGGACCCAAGCAAATTCTTAAAATACTTTATCTCAATCATTGTTTTGAGATTATTGAGAATGTAAAACTGCTTGCAGAGGGTAATCCATCTTCTAAGGAAGAAAAAAGATACAAGGTAAATTGAGGGTATGAAACATGCAAGTACCGGCACATTATAATAAGGAACGCGGTCATGAAACTCACTCACAGGATGGGGATATGCCGCAGAGGCTCTCATAAAAGTAAAAGCTCCCTTCCTTTGATAAGGTTAGGTCTTAACGTGACAATATAAATGAAGCGCCTGATTAAGAATCCAAGTGAAGCCCTTGATTAAGCGGCATCAAAATCTTAAAAGTTCGTTCGGATTATTTTTTTTAATCATAATTGAGCACTTACTTTGATATCTTTTTATTCATCAAACTTTTACAATATATAAATATTGATGTGTGAATTCACATATTACTTGTCATAGTGTTTTAAAATTTGAATAACGTGTTATTCGTCGAAATAATATAACGGTTACATTTTGCATCTTATAAGTATAAACATATGAAGCCTTAATCCCACTTATACCGAGCCAAGGCCAATCGGTGCATTACTTAGGCCATCAATACGCAAAATTAACGATCTCTTCTCCCAGATGAAATATTCTGTAGTTTTCAAGCACCGCGTCATTCATTGACGTGGCGAGCATTCTTTTTAATAAATTACTTGAAATTTGGCACGTGTCTTGAGTAAAAAATTGAAATTCTCGTTTTGCTTTGTCTTCCTCCTCCGTCCAAGCGCCGCCAAGCTCCTACATCCAACCACCGTGTGCCTAGCCACTTGGGAATCCTGCTTTAGCCATCTCCACCGCACAAGTCGCCGCAACCTCCATCGTCGACGTCCATCGCCGCGCCGTGACGGCTGCACCCACTACAAGTTTTCTCCCCCTGCCTTTGTTGATACACCTCCCTCGTGCCTCCAGATCTTTAGCCCAGACGATACCAACGAAGATCGAAGGCTTGATAGAAAAATAGAGTGAATGGCTTGGCTTGATGGAGCTGCCACGATGACCGCAACCCTTGATGGAGCTATTTAGAGATTGCAATACAAGATATTGCATATTGAGTTAAAGTTTATAGATCGCACTGAATAAATTAAAAGTTCAGAGATCACATTATATATTGAATTAAAATTCAGGGATTTCGTGTCATTTTCCCAAAAGAAAAAGGGATAAGTTCACTGGAAGTTCTACGATTCGTTACGAAAGTATAATTGAGTCACAAAACTTACAAAGAGTGCGAACAAGACAAAAAACTTTTCAAATTGATTTAATCGAATTTTTTTGCTAACTCCATCTAACTTTGTTAACGGAAAATACTGACATGTCTTATTTTGTTACTTGCTTAAGACACGTGGCACCCATTAAGTGCCGTGTTAAAAAATTATTTTAAAAATAAAATATACAAACTAAATTAAATTAAAAAATAAAAAAAGCTAAAGTTAAAAAAAAAACAAACAAATTTAGGTTGTGGCCAAGCCCTCGTGAGTGACCGCCGTAAAGGGCTAGCGAAGGTCACCTTGGCCTTCTTGAAGCTTGACAACCCTCGCCGGCCCCTGGGGAGGCCTTAACGGCCTCTAGCGAGGCCCTACTGGCCCGGATTGGGGAGGCGTGACCCTCGCCCCATATCTAAGAGGGTCGCCAAGGTTCAAGAAGACCCGGGCGACCTTCACTGGCCCTTCCTGGCGACTGTGGCGGCAGTCAGCCGTGGGTGAGTTTGTTTGTGTTTTTTATATAATTTAGTTTGTATTTTTTATATTTTAAATATTTTTTTCTAGCGTGGCGCTTGGTGGGCACCACATTATTGCCACGTATCTTAAAAAAGCAATGGATAAGACACGTCATCATTTTTCATTAAACAAGTCGGATGAAGTTAATAAAAATACTCGATTAAATTAATTTGATAAATTTCATGACTTGGTTGCACTCTTTATGGGATTTAGAATTTAGAATTGCATGTTCGCAATAAATGTTGAGACTTATAGTGCACGTACCTCAAGGAAAAAGAAAAAAGAAGAAGAAAGGCCTGGCCGTCACCGTCGTTAACTCTGGCGTTTGCGCTGACGGGGATAATAGTTGTCGCGATTGGGATAACACGTGGAAAAACGTTGTTCGAGTTTTTTTTTTTTTTGGGTCGAGGTTGTTCGAGTCTGACTAGACGAGGAAGAATTCGTGCGCAGGGACAGCGTCGGAATTCGAGATTCCCACCGGGGGCAAAATCGGGACGAAATCCTCTCAACAGGACAGCTAAACTGTACATTCACCCACAGAATCCAGCTCCGTGAACCCCCAAATACTCCCCTAACCCCAAGGAGCCAAACCCTAATTCCTCCTATTGATCTCATCCCCACCCCCGAATTCTCCCCCTTTTCGCCTCGAATTATCGGAATGTCCCCGTAATTCCCCGCTCCCTCCGTCGGAATCTCGCCGGAATCGAGCCGATTTCGTGGCGTCGGCCGCCAAGCTGCTCCCTTTCGAATTTCGCCGATTGAATCCGCGATCACTCCTCCACCAGTGCACCGGAGGGGCATTTCTCGGTAGTTTCTGATCGGTGAGTTGACTTTCGTGCTTCCCCGTCGGAGTACGGATTGCGTTTGCTGTCCGCGTTTGGAATGTTGGGTTTCGGGGGCGTGGGATTATCCTGGTTTTTGGGTCTCTGTCTGGCTGCATGTGCGTCTCTGTAATCTCTTTATCCGGGCTTGTGGCGGCGTGTCGATTTTCGAAGTTTCAATTGCCGGAATAACGAGCGAGTGGCAATGGAATCGGGACTTTGGAATTACGGGGTCGTCGATTGTTTGGGATTTAAACGAGAGAGCTGAATTTGTGTTTTTTTTATCAGCTGGGAGCTAATGCAGCCAATTTGGTTTATTGGTGATAGCTCTTTTAATTTGCATTTAGCGGAATATCGAGACCTTGGGCTTCTGAAATTGTTGGTTTCAATTTGCAATTTTTCGAAGACGGCGCTCCTTTGTTGGGTATGTAATAGCTTGCAACGTTGGATGCTTTTTAGAACAGGATGCTTTGAGGAATTTGTGGAGGGCGCAGGATAGAAATATGGGTAGCAGCGAGACTGAAAAATCTGCGAAGGAGAAAGAGACAAAGGTGGCACCTCCTACTACCCTGGTACACTTTTGCTCTCTCTGCCGAGTTCATCAGTTTTACTGAGGTTTTCCTCTACAAGTGATACTTTTGAACTGAGCTTGCATTTTTGCCTTTGGTTTTAATGTTCAGGAGCAATCTTCAACCGCTAGTGCCAACCCAGTTACTCCAGATTGGTCTGGTTTTCAGGTGTAATTGCGGGAAACCGTCGCTAATTAGTGTAATTTGATGCCTGTAGGTGGATTTCCAAATTCTCACATGATTGTTGTCTGTCAAACAGGCATATTCTCCTATTCCTCCTCATGGTTTTTTGGCATCAAGTCCCCATGCTCAACCATATATGTGGGGCGTTCAGGTATGTGAAATTTGTGCTACTTGTGCTTCTAAGTATTTTAAGTTGAAATAGACCCCATTACTTGGCAATACTGTCCCAGGGACTTCATCTCTCCTTAGAATTCACAGAGTCGGTGCTCAATATGATCTAATACTCAGATGTGTATGAATTTTGTTATTCTGTAACTAAGTAAAGTAACTTGGCTCATTAATTAGGGCATTTAAAGTCATTATGACTTGTGATATGAGCTACATCGTAGGTTCTAGGTGTTATGTTAAGATATAAAATATAATCCACTTCACCCTTTAACGGAAGTTTCTAAAATAAATTGTAGGGTACTCAATTTTAACCTGGTACTGAAGCGTTATATTGCCAATTTATAGGATTCTTTTCTTTATATGTATTGGCGCAGTGTTTCAACCATTATTTTACCCACATGTATCAGGCTTGTGTATTTTGCTTCATTATCATATTTACAGCATTCGTGCCCTCCCGGTTTTGGGGGTGGGGGGTTAGGTACAAAATACAATTTGCATTGTTCTCTAATAACTTAAGCTTTTAGGTAAAGACTTACACGCTTAACTTTGATAGTTGGAAAATGAAGATAATGGCATCCTTTTGAGCAGTTACTCATTTTTACCGATAAATAGTGATAACAGTTTTGCACTCGATTTTCAGGAGAACTTACTTGAAAATCTTCCCATGCGATTTATGCCTGTTCTCACAAATGGAAGATTGCTTGTTTCACTGAGTTCTTTAAGCCACAGATTACATTATACATCATGAAATAGCTGGGTTGTAGTCAGTACTCTTTGTCTAATCTCATAGGATAGAGCCAGAATATTTGAATATATTAAGCAAACTGATAGTCAAAACGCTTGGTGGAACTGAAAATTACAAGGAAGAGAAATTTTTATTGATGATTTGTAAGGAGAGGCGTACTTGCTGGATTTCAGAAGCGGGTGACTCATTCTCTCTTTTGACATGCATTCAATTTGTCGATCAGTGTATCACACACTTTTGGTGTCTTGTTTAGAACTAGAGGTAATAGCAGTTGTTTTGCCAATGGAATGAGATTGATACGAATTTAGTGTTAACTGTTTGAAGTTCTCGTGCTTTAGTTGGGCATTTTTTTCTTTTCAGCCCTTGTCTCTGTTTATGTGCATCTGATCCACGGAGTAGATACTAGATAAGGCTTATTTTGTTGCTTCGATGTTGTCTCAAATGACATGCGAACACTAATAATCCTCATGGTCTCAGTCTCGTAGTTGTTTTGTTTTTTGATACTTTGGTCCTGTATTCAAGCCCGGTGCATTGTTTAATGCTGTTATCGGAGCCTTAACATTAGCCCTTGATGCAGCATATTATGCCTCCTTATGGCACCCCACCCCATCCCTACGTTGCAATGTATCCCCATGGTGGCATATATGCGCACCCATCTATGCCCCCGGTACTTTCACATCCATTACTCTATACATGTTATCTTCACCAAGTTCCCATGCCACTAACTACAATCTCCTATCTTATTCAACAGGGATCTTATCCTTTTAGTCCTTTTGCTATGCCTTCTCCAAATGGGATTGCCGAGGTTTCCATGAGTTTCCTGGACAATTTCTTGCTAACCATCTGTCACTTTGGAAGTGTCAACTCATGATCACACATGTTTGCAGGGAAGTACAACTGGGGAAGCTGATGGTAAGCCATCTGAAGTGAAAGAAAAATTGCCTATCAAAAGATCGAAAGGGAGCCTGGGGAGTCTGAGTATGATTACAGGAAAAAACAATGAGCTTGCCAAAACATCTGGAGCATCTGCTAATGGTGGTTATTCAAAAAGGTAGAGTGCCCTTTGTGATTATTATATGCATACGGTAGTGTCAGCAAGGATGACTAAGGGCTTCTCGTAGTCCTTTTACAAGTTTGCTTTGCTTCTTAAGTTGGAAATCATGAAGATATCCGACTTGAAAAGCTTTGTTAAACTATTTGGAGAAGGTTGTATATCTCTTCCATTATTGTGAAGATCTCTGTTTTGTTATATGTTTCACGGTACTTCGCAGTGAATGGATGTAATGTTGGTGCGGCTGCTCCAACAAAAATGGAGAAAATATCTTCTTTTGTGATTTTTTTTTCACTGTGTTTTATTGATGGCATGAGTTTAATGTTTTCTGTATTTACCTGACATGAATGTTATGCCATCCCGTTTTGAAAAACTTCTGCTGATATTGGACCTCATATGCAGTGCTGAGAGTGCAAGTGAAGGTACAAGTGAAGGAAGTGATGATTCTCAGAACGTGAGTGCTATGATCATTTTTGCTCCTCAAGGGATTTTTTCTAACTATAGGAAAGTTACATTTAGGCATATATCAGCAATGGCCAATGGTGCAGGTGTGATGAATTAGTAATTACTGTCCAGTTACTTTGTTGTAATTATTTTCTTGGGGGTTGTGTGTGTGTATTCTTGTCCTTGGTAACTTTCTTCAGTTGTAATATATGAGTTTTGCACTGCTCCGGCCAAATGGATTGCCTAAGCTGAGGTTTGACATCTTGGGCATAGGAACCCAAAAAATGAGCGGACAAGTCCCTTTTCTAAGTGGGCTGCTTTTATAACACTCTTTCTGAACAAGGAGCCTCAGCTGACACGCTCCCAATTGTTAATTGACTATGTTTCTCTCTCGGTTGATAGTTGAATCCACAAAAATTTTTGCAGGACTCCCAACCGAAATCAGGGGGCAGACAAGACTCCTTGGAAGGTTTAGTGCTTGAAATCTGACTGCACTGTTGCACATTTCTAATCTGTGAGCGTGGATATTAATGGAAGTTTTGTGATATCTTTTATGCAGATGTATCTCAAAATGGCAATGGTGAACATGGTTCTCAAAATGGAGGATCAAGTACTCCACATGCAACGGTGAACCAATCAGTGGCATTGGTGCCAATCGCTGCTGCTGGCCCAGCAGGTGTTCCTGGTCCCACTACAAGTTTGAATATTGGAATGGATTATTGGGGTACTCCTGCTATCCCTGCAATTCGTGGGAAGGTTCCTTCTACTCCAGTTGCTGGAGGAATGGTCACTCCTGGGTCAAGAGATAGTGTTCAGTCTCAGATGTGGCTACAGGTTACCTCAAAGTTTTGATTAAGACCTGCAGCTTTCCATTTTGTGTATTTGTGGCAATAGTTGCTTGGTTAAAACAGCCAAGTATATTACTTAGCCTTTTCTTTTTCTATGGCATCAACAATTTAGCTTCAGTTCTAGACATCAGAAATACATTCACAATGAATCTGGTCTTATTGTTCATTAGGCCACAAGAAGCTTGGACATAAGGTTTTTGCAGTTATGAGGGGCTCCCATTGCTTTCTAATAGATGTCACTTGTTCTATAATACTGTAGCTATATGCTTCTTACTAGCCTTTTCCTACACCAGTTTGAGTCCTCTGTAATACTGTTTGGATTTGCTTGCATGGCGCTGATGCTTGCAGATTTGCATATTGGCACATGTACTTTGTGTAAATTATTTTGGTGCAGTTGGTACGCATGGGGTTTAGAAGCACATTTTTTGTGTAGGACATTAATACGTAGCTATACAAATACCTTATAGAGCTAGTACATTTTAACTCAATGTGCTTCATTTTTTTTTCTTAAAAACAGTATCTGCACCTTTTATGTTGGTTTTAGGATGAAAGAGAACTTAAACGGCAGAGAAGGAAGCAGTCAAACCGAGAGTCTGCTCGGCGATCTCGGCTTCGGAAGCAGGTAATTGCAATGGTCTCCAAATCAATTCTTGTTCAGGTACATGCACCGATTACAGCAATGAAGTTTGTTGAATACATTTGCATTGAGCCAGGCTGAATGTGACGAGCTTGCGCACCGTGCTGATGCTTTAAAAGAGGAAAATGCCTCTCTAAGAGCTGAAGTGAGCCGCATCAGGAGTGAGTACGATCAGCTTCTTGCGGAGAATGCTTCTCTGAAGGTGATATAAAAGATGCTTCTCTTGTTTCTCTTCCTCTGTTGTTTGCCCATCATTACGTCCGGAATTAGTCTCTCGTTAACCCAACCTCGTTCTCTAGTGACCGTTTAAACTTTAAGGTCTCCTTTACATAAGATGCTATTGCTACCAAAACTAACTGATTAATGATCAATTATCCATGCAGCATAACATGGGGTAAACATTAATTGCCCATTTAAATGGAAGTATGTATATTTTTTGTTCGGGGCGAGCCTAGCTGATTGCACGCATTAGTGCATGCACAACTACAGATGAATGCGCGTGCGCACCCATAACACACAGCACATGTGTGCATCCATGAACCGGGGGGTGGGGGAGACAGATTTATAGCCAGTTTGACCCGTAAACTCCCTGTTGAACTATCAACACAGAATAGCATCTGATTTGACTCCTAAAATACTTTATGCCACACTTTTGCAGGAAAGGCTTGGGGAAGTTCCTGCGCATGAAGATTCAAGGTCTGAACAAAGACATTTGAACAGTGAATCTCAGAAGACAGCAAAGACTGAACATGGCCAGAGTGCTCACTAGTGTTATTGGCTACCCTGTCATGCTGGTTTCTGGAGTGTAACCTAACCAACTAGCAACAGGAAGTTCTCATTTTACGTAGTATGTAGTACCACCGCTTATTGAAGCTGACCTTCATAGTTTTAGGATATGTTAATTGTCTTGTCTTAATCATCTGTCAACAAGCCTTATAGTTGAGGATGTAGGATTGGGCTTGAGCACTGTGAAGTTTGCCTTCCACCCTTATTTTTCTCTGTTGAGAAGGGTAGCATTCACACTTATGTGTACCGAGTACTGTTGATTGACGTGTAATCCAGATAATTTAATGAGCTTGAGTATGCTGTTAACGAGTGAGTTCATCCATGTGCTGTTCTTGTTATTCTCATTGCTTATTGGGCACTGCAATCCATTTTGAGTTTTGCCTCGCAAAGATCCAAACATCTACTGGCATAATTGTATCGGGTGTATAGAGACATCTGATGATATTGGAATGACGGATGATTAACATGCCCCTCCACAACTGGAAAAACCAGGAGTTGATTACCCGAGCTGTCTTTCAGAGACCTTAGTTCATTGCTCAACGTGCATTGAATTGAACTGATCATATGGTACTTGGCCTTTTGGTGTTCGGAAATTCCTGCATGTGGTTTTTGAGCATGTCCAAGGGAAGCTTTTGGCGACAGTTTTTCCTACGGTGCGACTGCGATGATGAACTGTACAAAGGAGATGGTTGGAAATCAGGGAGTTTTAAGAACATCAGAATCTTTGCTCTGATCTAATCACCGGGCAAGAGCGAGAAGTGTTGAAGTTTAGTCGAGCGATGACACTTTGAACCTTTGATTTGAAAAACTGAACTAAGAATACTCTTTCTTTATTATCAAGCGAATTACTGTTCATGACTTAGGATTCCCGTGCCCAAGCACATTATGCACAGGCCTGGTTTTTTTTATTGCTCAAAAATAAAATACAAAACGCAGTAGAGAAGACTCGGATTTAGAAAAATAAAGAAATTAATCTCACTATAAAACTAAGTTACACCACGCGAATTGCATTGATTGAGTTCAAATACATACGACCTAGATTTAGACAAACACATCTCAATAAAAGATTACGACTTAATAAATTAGAACACCACATTAAACCAGACGGATCAATTACATCTTTTTCATCACAAAGATACAAACAAGTGCACCTACATAGCACCCAGACAAACACATCTTGCGAGAAAATACAGATCTCAATGCCGTAGGCCGCTCCCTTCATCACCATGAAATAGGACGAGATGGTGTCGTCCTCCTTCGCTGCCTCAACTTAAGCACGTTCCTCCGGCGTCAGAATTTTCCATTAACCAAGATATATAGACCACAATCATCTCCAGATTATTATCAAACGAAATTTGCTTGTTGTCCTCGATGATTTGGCCAGCCCTCCTGAAAGTCGCCTCGGATGATACAGTTAACGCCGTTGGAGCAAGAATGTCCCGAGCCACCATGGAAAGGACAAGACAAGGGGAAGATTTGGCCTTCCGCCGGTGGAAAGGTGAAGGTTCTCATGGCCAACTTTCTTGATGCAGCTCGAGTCATCCTTCTTCGAGGTTGCAATCTGTCATAATTGTGCTCATTCTAACGTGCAATCAATGAAAAATGCATTGTAAATCACTCTTTGATCATACGGATGTTTTGTGATTTCTGATGACTTTCACTGATGTAAGAAAGAAGAACATGGTCAATATGGAAATCACTCTACGACAAATTTTTTTTCGTGAGAGCAATTAAAAATAGAATACTGTTCAGTATATTGAGATTAATTTATTATATTAGTAATCTAAGTTATATGATATATTCTCATTATGTATTAAATACAATTCGCCTTTCAGAAATATTCACTTATAATTCATCGCTTCAAATGATCCCTAAATTTTAGTCTAATGTGCAATGTGGTCCATAAACTTTTAATTTATTCAATGTGATTCTTGAACTTTATCCTAATAAGCAATGTAGCCCTTGAACTTATAATTTTGTTCAATGTAATCACTAGAATTCAATTTAGTCCATCCATTTAATGAAAATGTTCAATATCTCTTTTCCATTAATTTAAGTTCAGGGATAATATTGAACATTTTCATAAAGTGTGAGGACTAAATTAAATATGTTTCAAAATTTCAGGGGTTATGTTGAACAAAATTATAAGTTTGGGGATCACATTGCAAATTGGGAGCAAAGTTTATAGAGATTACATTGAACAAATTGAAAGTTTAGGGATCGCATTACATATCGGGCCAAAGTTTAGAGACCATTTTGTGTCGTTTTCCCTTAATTTAAATATATCAATTTTGTGGCCTCCTACTAGAGCAGTGTTGCTCCTGAAAATAAAAATAAAAAAGGTCTTTTTATTAAGGAAAAAAGAAAGAGGAGAGGAGGAAAATATCAAAAAAAAAAATCAACGGAAGCAAACTGCTTCGACCACACTCTTGTACTGGACAATCTCCTCCGACATCCTCTCTCTCTCTCTCTCTCTCTCTCTCTGCCTCTGCCCGGTCGTGCGTGCTTCGCCCCTCAGTGACGCGAGAATTTTCGAGGGGGCAAGATGCAGATTTTGGGCGCGACGAACGACGTGTTGATGAGCATTCCGTCGGCGTCGGGTGGAACCCACAAGTCCCCTTCCGAGCTTAGGCATTTCCACCCTTTCTCGGGCTCTAAGTTCTTCCTCCCTGGTGGTTTCGTCAAGGTATGCACTTTCTCCCTGTATGGTCGAGCAGGTCGAAAATGTTCTAATGGGTGTCACTTGGTTTGATGCTTTGCGAGAGGGGCGCGCCCTTAATCGAGTGAATTCCCCCGTTTCGTTGCTCGTGTCGTTGTGGGAGGTAGCTAGATTACGCTGGCCCGATGGTGCAACCGGCTATTCAAATTGCAGCTTCTGTGTGGGACGTAGTTGATGCTTCTGTTGTGGGTCATTTTGGATGGTGTGATAAGCGGTAGCTTTTGGAGATGGAGTCATAGTAGTGCCGTGGGCAGGAAGAACTTCTTGTTACATTGGTTTTGTGTAGCGACGTCACAAACTCTAAACGGGCATTTAAACAAGTGGGGCATATTCAAGAACCCAACAACATGAGTTTGCCATAGCATTTGTGAGCAACCGTTAGCATAAACTCTTTGTACTCCTGGCATCGTTCTTGATGATATGAATGCTGCACGTTGACACTCTGCCAGCTTCTTGAAAGTGGAATATGTCGATGTGATGGAGAGAGTATGAGGCCTCACGCTTGCCCTTGTTATTGTTGGGTTGCAAGTGTGGTTTGCAATTGTATAGAACAATTATTATTTGTTGATACACTTCATATAGGTCCCGTTGTGCTTTTCGGGAACAGGTTGGGGTTGGACTTTGGGGAAAGTGAATAATGGAGTATGATATGTCCATCTGCTTGCTTTTATATGTTGACTGGTGTTTTAGTAGTGGATGCATATGTTGCATTCACTGAACCCTGAAATGTCTAGCATAATGTACGTGTTCCTCACAAAGTGTTGTCTTTTCTAGAGATGCCGCTCTTTTGCTATCCAGACATTAGGAAATGGGCGGGGAAAGTATCGAGCAAGAGGCTCAATGATTAGAGCCTCAGGGGATTTAAGTGACAACCTAGTCCCGGTTGCGCCTCTAACATTTGAGTCCCCGATCGGACAGCTTTTGGCACAAATACTCCAAAATCATCCACATTTACTTTTAGCTGCTGCTGACCAGCAGCTTGAGAACCTCCAAAGTGAAAGAGATGCTGACAAAGAAAAGAATCCAGCATCAGGAGATCTACTCTACCAGTATGTGGTTCTGTCTTTGTCCCCACTCTCCTTCTACTTACTAGTTTTCTTCACTTGAATTTGTAGTCTTTTCTTTTCGTTCAGCTATTAAGAACCATAAGGTCTGCAGCTTGAAATTTGGCTTTGCCATGGGCTCTCTGACTTGGAAAGTGAAGTGGTTTGAACATTATTGATCTGATACTATCAAAACTTGACACTGAGGGAAGAATAAGGATACTGGTGTAGCCTTTGCAAAATCAGTTCACGTCATTGTTGTCTTGTTTTATCCGAATATAGTTTGGTTTTGGTCATAAGCAACTGCAGATCTTTGTTTGAAGATAGTTCAATGTTATAATTCACCAACTTGTTAATATTGCTCGGTGCTGATCGTCTGAGAGACAAAGCAAACAATTGAAAAGTAACCCAGGCATGCTTAGTCACAGTGGCCCACATTTGGCTTTGGCCTGGTAATAGCCACAATAGAGGACACTTGTTGTGTTTGGGTATATTGTAGTCAGCTTGTTTGATTTAGCTGTTGTGGTTTGATCGCCTCTTAATTTGAGTTAGCCACCTCCTTCTTTAGTTGACAGTTCTTTCATAACTCTATGTATCTTGAAATTTTACAAATAGTCTAGAATGTGCCTTTTGGTGCTTAAAACGATGAATGTTTTCATTCTATGCTAAATTAGGGGTTTGATCATTAAGTGAAAGTGATGAGAGCTATGATAAAGCACTCCATATCAATAATGATATTTATATCTAATGCTGTGCCCTGAAACATATTGACCTCATTCAAACCTGGAGACCTGCTCCATAGTCAGTAAGACTGGTCATTATTGTGGAATTGATGGGGTCCAGTTTTTTGGTATCTGAGGGAGCATAGTTAAGTTGTTATTATTGATGCGCTTGGGCACATTGCATTGTGGCGCATTGACTTATGAGTCCAATCCAGAATGGACAAAATTGAGCCGATACCAGAACAGGTAGCGGAAATATATGAAAGTTCGTGGAGTTTTGTCAGATTTTTATGAAGAATTGAAAGGCCAAGACCTTAGTTATTTAACTTCTGGGGAAGTATAGAAAGTTTGACATGATGGACACATCTACTTGAGTGCCTTTATCTTAGCAAGTATATTCCCCTTCCTATGCTGGGCAAATGATTACAACGCGGTGGATTCTTGTGCTTCTCTTTTTACCCTGTTTCGCATGTTATTTTCTTCCTCATTTACTTTCAGATTAAAAATATGATTTGCCTTGTTCTCTCATAGCTTTAGTTTTTCGAGTTTATCATGGTATAAGAGCCATAAATGTCGGGTTGGATTGGATTCTTTGTAGCCATTGTCTGCACAACTGTGGCTTTGCTTTCTTTGTGCATCTTGTGTTTCTACACTTCAAGCCTTCGTGATCTTATTGGCCTTTGCATAAGGGAGAGTGTTGAGATGTAAAATATAATCTGCTCGATCTCGAACTGTTAAATCTTAACGAAAACCGTTCACACTCAAATTTAACTTCTGATGATCTAGCTTTTGGCATGTCTTCTTCAAGTGGAGCCTAACATAATGAAGTGGTGGTCATTTAAATACTTGGAGCTTCTTTTTTGCTCAGTCGGTTCAAAAGATAATATACCAATGCAATTTTCGTTTCCAACGTTTCGATCCAGCTGTTCTTGCTGGATGATCTGTCTAATGTGACCCTTTTTCTTGCACAGGAGAATTGCTGAGGTCAAGGAGAAGGAGAGGCGCAAAACACTGGAAGAGATAATATACTGCTTGATTGTGCAGAGATTTGTGGAGAATGACATCTCAATGATCCCAAAGATTACAGCAACATCTGATCCCGCAGGTCGTGTGGATCTTTGGCCTAACCAAGAAGAGAAGCTCGAGTCTGTCCATTCTTCCGAAGCTTTTGAAATGATACAGAGCCACTTATCCCTTGTGGCTGGAGACCGGGTCGTGGGACCCCTGGACACCATTATGCAGAGTAACAAAATCAAACTTGGAAAACTGTACGCTGCTTCTATAATGTACGGGTATTTCCTTAGAAGAGTGGACGAGCGATTTCAACTTGAAAGGACCATGAACACTCTTCCTGAGGGATATACTGAGAATCGGGGGAGGTCGAAGGATCCGATACCGACAAGCCCATTTTGGGATCCAGATTCTTTGATCAGAATTCCACCTGATGACGGTAGCGATGGTGACGGTGGTGGTTTCATGGATTCTGAAGAAAGCAAAGTATATAGACTCCGATCGTACGTGATGTACTTGGATCCGGAGACTCTTCAGCGATATGCGACCATAAGATCCAAGGAGGCTATTTCCTTAATAGAGAAGCAGACACAAGCATTGTTCGGGAGGCCTGATATTAGGGTCGCGGAGGATGGTTCCATTGACACGTCGAGCGACGAAGTTGTCTCCCTTGCGTTCTCCGGGCTGACGATGCTGATTTTGGAGGCAGTAGCCTTCGGTTCGTTCCTGTGGGACACGGAAAACTACGTCGAGTCCAAGTACCAATTTGTGAAAAGCTAGAGACATTTTTTTTGGAAGAGTAGATGTTCTTGGGAGCTGTACAGAAGGGTAATCCTCCTCACATGTTTCTCTTAGGTTGTTCATACTGCATCAAATCATCAAACAATGTGCTCATATTGATATACGGATCTGGTATGTGATTTCGGACCCGGGTTCCATTACACCCTAAAGCGAGACGATGCTGCAGATTGTCGCCGACCGTGCCAATCGACAGGGCGATAGCTTTGTCTTCGCCGGCCTAAATCAATTGTCTAGTGCTGATTCATGAGCATATATCTCTTGTGAAAAACCCATCTGTTCTCATCTTTTTGCCATTGCCATTGCCACTGCCACATCGTTATTGAGTGTTAGGCAAACCTTCCAGCTCAATACGTTTCTATATTGAGGTAACCCGTTGGCTATATCTAGTTATCCTTAGTAGTGTCGGTCCGAGTAACATTGGCAAACCCTGTTATCACAGTGTGGCATTAAATACGTCGCCGTAATTGTAGGTCATGGTCCTTCCGCCCACGGGCTGGACTTAATGAACTTGTCCTTTACCGTAATAGAACTGATTAATTTAAAAACCAGCCCAAACTTCCTTTTATTTCCCCAAATGCCCCTGTGTTCACTTTGATATTACCTAACCAGCCCTCTCAAAGCGCCTCTCGCTTGTTTTTTTCCACCCAATTTTTAGATGTGGACAATAATGCCCACCTACCGCCACCCGTTTTACCAAATTCTTGATTATCATTGAACCAAACCCAATCATTATTGTCACGAAGGAATTTGGCAATCTTGTTCTGGAGAACCCTTCTGGTGCCATAGTCAACGCTAGAGAGCAAGCTAATTGCTATCTGAACTCCATTCGTGAAAAATGAACAATCTGGAAAGCATTTTCATAAAAATAATTGCTTGTATCGCTTATAAAAATTAATAAACGAGTAATGCTTTCATTACCTATAAAATTTATAGATGTAAATTATTGACGATATTTTTAAAATCGTTCATTTTTCGCGAAACGAATAGAGCCTTGACAAGGAATTCATCTTAATCATTGTTTGGAGTGATTCTAAGTGCTTGCTTATGCTTAGTATTGGCTCCCTCTAATCTGAGTGCGTGTGCATCATCATTCGTCTTTGGCCATGCCATGCATAATAATTCACTCATTGACTTTCTCCTTTGCTTGCTCACATGGTTTATCGACGATTCATCATGTCATGACATCATGAAATTGACCCCTGAAAACAACGCATCATGGGAGGCCCTCCCTTTGGACACATGCATACATCGGCTTTATGCTTTGTTCATTTATCTTGAAGCTTTTCCTGGTAAGACTTATCTTAATTATGAGTCATCGAGATCGATGGCGACGTCTAGCTACTATTGAAAGGTCCTTATGTTTAGGAAAATGTTAACACAAAGATGACAGGGGCTTCGCTTGTGAGCTCACCCCACAAAAAATGATTATCAAATAACCTTATCTTGATCCCCATTTGGTGAGAAATGAAAGAAGAAGTTCCAAAGCTTTTCCATGCTGGAGTTAGGTGGAACTAATCCCTCAATTCATATCATATCGAATAAGAATCCAATTGGGTGGACAGAAAATGATTCTAGGAAGCAAGGAAGGGCGCCGTAATGACCAATATAATACAAGCATGGATTGTCTAGGTTCAATATAAGGACAAAGCACAAGCAGAGTTCTAAAATTGTGCTTTGCTGTGGCCTCGAGTGAGCTTCCTTACGTGCAGAAAGCGAAAGATCCCTTCATCTTCGAACTGACTATACTCATCTTAGATAAAAAAGAAAGCATTAATTGAATTGATGGTACCTTGCGTATATATCCACTCTTCGTTGCCTAATCTGGCCGGACCAAGTCCACAACCCCCTTTCTCGTTGGAGTTATTCAAACTAAGATGAGTATTTTGTCTGAATGGATTACTTGCACATCGTTTTAAATATGTTGGTGGGAGGTTTTTGGTCGAAATCGTGTTGTGGGGGCGGATTTGTATCATCTTTTGGAAAATTCCCATTAGAACCTAGTAGCAAATGCTCGATCATCTCTCTAATGTTCCAGAATTAGTTTGAACATGTCATTTACACAACCTACAATGAATTTAGTTCTAAACTTTTTATCAAGATGAATTACATGCCAAAACAAGAATCACTAGGTACCCTGTTGCCCCAATCAAGGGACAAAACTGTTATCTATCTATGTCTCGTTCTAAATAATTGTAAACACACAGATTAATATACAATGATGTCATATATATATACATATATATTATATATATCTTACTTGAATATGACAAATTCATTTAAAAGTACATAATGTTATCCTTAGGATATATAGAGAGAATCAATAATGTATGTACCAACAATAGCAGTTGCTAATAAATAAAATCACAATCATCAACAACCATGGACACCCCACAAAGGAAAAAAAA
Source organism: Syzygium jambos (assembly GCA_031216235.1). Taxonomy (NCBI): domain Eukaryota; kingdom Viridiplantae; phylum Streptophyta; class Magnoliopsida; order Myrtales; family Myrtaceae; genus Syzygium; species Syzygium jambos. Next base: position 1,887,633 of record CM062224.1, read on the forward strand.
AACCCTAAATACCCACAGTGGCAAATCCTTGATTTACTCCTCTTAACAAGGTCACTATCGCACACCATTTCTCCCTCTCTCTCTCTCTCTCTCTCTCTCTCTCTCTCTCTCTCGATTGCAAAAAATGTGTAATGACGTGGTTGATAGGTAATGCCATATATGCAAACTAATCACGGCAGGAAAAAGCAAGAAAGAAAAAAGAGGTGGAGGAGAGAGAACGAAGAAACTTTTGGCCAACACAAAAGAAATTTTATGGATCCTTTGCGTCGCCTAATCCCTCTCTCGGTTACGACTTCATCTTCTTCATCATCTTCATCATCATCGTTCTTGATGGTCCTTCTTACGCTCCTCTTCTGTGTCGCCAATGCCGCCGCGGCCTTCGACGTCGTCCCCATCTCCTTCGACGAGGCCTACGCTCCTCTCTTCGGCGACGGCAACGGCAACGTCGTCCGCTCTGCTGACGGCAAGAGCGTCCGCCTCCTCCTCGACCGCTTCTCTGGTATGCCTCACGCCCACGTATCTCTACATCTGCGTACGTGCGTGCACACGCACATATTCAAATGATCGATATACGTATGTTAAAAAAGAACGATTCTTTCGTTTTTTTGCAGGTTCCGGTTTCATCTCCTCCAATCTCTACAAGTATGGCTTCTTCAGCGCGAAGATTAAGCTGCCATCGGATTACACGGCCGGCGTCGTCGTCGCGTTTTATGTGAGTGAAAACAAGGGGATTTCGTTTCATGATCGTCGAATGCGTTTCTGATTTCCGGCACGTTTACAAAGTGACTGGGGAAATTATACATGTTGGATGCATGGTTTTAGTCGGATGTCACTACACGTGAAGAAATGATCTCACGCTTCGTGGGGTTGTCTTGTCATGCATGAAAACACGAAGCGTCGTTAGCAGAATTCTAGGAATTGGTAAGTTTGTTCGAGAGAGAGAGAGAGAGAGAGAGAGAGAGAGAGAGAATACTTCGAATATAAATTAAAATGTGAACCATTTGATTGATCGACCGAATTATAGGATTTGATTGGGGAGCGATGCTAATAAATCCGAATGATATAAATGGAAAGAAAGGCCTAAGTTTATTTCGTTTCCGTATTGAAATGGTAAGCAATGATTATCGAAGATAAAACCTATCACGCGACTCATTTTCTATGTTCTCTGCTGATATGTCACTACATAGAGATGAGCTTATTCTGTTCGATCACTTCCTCATGCATGAGATATGTATGAAAACCCAAAAGATGATATGTACGTTTCTCAATGATTACAAATGATCACGAACAAAGTGATGTGCAGACATCGAACGGCGACGTGTTCGAGAAGACCCACGACGAGCTGGACATAGAGTTTCTGGGGAACATAAGGGGGAAGAAATGGAGGTTCCAGACCAACGTGTACGGGAACGGGAGCACGAGCCGAGGGAGGGAGGAGCGGTACACGCTCTGGTTCGATCCCACCAAGGAGTTCCATCGCTACAGCATCCTTTGGACCACCAACAACATCATGTGAGCTGCTTGCTTTTCTCCTCCATTCTTTTTGCCTCTTCTTTGCTGTCTTCATGTCCTAATTTTAGGTCCTCGACGCGGTATGTCTCTCTACCTGTTCGTGTAATGAGTGTTAACTACGAGTAGGAGGATGTCGATAGCGAGTCGAGTCATTAATTGGTGTCGAGAGCTCGTCGCTAGCGCCCGTCTCTTCTCTCGGAAGAGCTTTAAGCCCGGACCGCGTGTAATTAGATGTCCATGAATGATTGATTTGGTTTCGAAGAGCAATACTCTATTCTAAAAAGAGCTGGGACACCCCATGTCGATTCTTGTCTCGGTCGGTCCACATGACGTTAGCTCTCTTGCCTTAAGAACGAAGCATTAGACAGCTTGACCGTTGTTCTACTACACTCCTAGGAAATTGAAAAAGAATGGAGAGCACCTAATTTTTCCTTTTTGTGTCCCGTGTAGGAATGCGAGAATCATTGCTTGAATTCTGCTCTCTATCTCGCACATCTTTCTTCAAAATGCCGCAATCTTCAATCCTCGAGAATGGCGCAAGATTACATTAGGAAAATTTTCGGTCTCTAGACAATGACAAACTTTGACTTTTAGGACCTTTCATTTTTTGTATTATGAAATGTTAAGTACGGAATATGAAAAGCTTAACATGCATTTTTCGATTTACCTTGAGTTTTACTCCCTTAAGTTACATCAGATTATACCGTATGCTGATCTGTGTGATGTGTTTTTGGGCATAGATTTTACGTGGATGAAGTGCCCATCAGAGAGATAATCCGGAACGATGCCATGGGCGGCGACTACCCGGCAAAACCGATGGCCCTGTACGCCACCATCTGGGACGCCTCCGACTGGGCCACCTCCGGCGGCCGCTACAAGGTCAACTACAAGTACGCCCCCTTTGTCGCCGAGTTCAAGGACCTCGTCCTCCAGGGCTGCCCCGTCGACCCCATCAACCAGTACCCAGCCGGCCACTGCTACGAGAAGCTCGCCGTCCTCGAGGCCCAGGACTTCTCTGGCGTCACTTCGCAGCGGCGCGTGGCCATGCGGCGGTTCCGGCAGAGCTACATGTACTACTCCTACTGCTATGACACTGTCCGATACGCGATCCCGCCGCCGGAGTGCGTGATCCTCCCGTCGGAGAAGGAGCGGTTCAAGGACACTGGGCGGCTCAAGTTCGGAGGCAGCCACAAGCGGCGGTCACGGCGGAGGGGTCAGACCCCCGTGGTGTCGGGGTCGGTGGAGCAGCCCGTGATGTAGTTTGATCATTAGCTGTAATTACATGTGCCTAGACTTTTACATCTCATTTTCTTTCCTCCCCCTTCTATTGGGTTGGTCAAGATTTTTTGCCTCTCTGATTTTTGTGGCTACAAGCAGATAACGAGGGGGACTTTTCACGTGGCTTGAATAATCCAATTAAACATTGATCATCATCTCAATGTTTATTATGTTGATAAATGCTTGGAGTAGTGGTCAGACTCAGAAAATTTGCTGGTATGGTCGTGTAATCAAACAGAGTCACCTTCACAAGATCAGATGAGCATTGTCAATATGTATGTGGTTGAATCTCATTCGATAAAATTGAGTTCTTGTTCGAATATATCGAGTAAGGAATTGAATTACGCATCAGTTTACTCCGGAATGAGAAAAACGATTCGACTTCACCTTCCGAAGAACCAACGAACTTACTCGACAAAGAAGTCACGCTTCTAAGAAAGACGTTTATTTTCTGAATCGATATACAAGAAACTGATGCATCACAGGTATAACACCCTGTAAACACAGAAGAAAAAAAGCGAGGCCTATTTCTGGGTGGTTGGTAAACTGTAGACGCTATAGAGTACGTATAGCTGTTTAATGAATGAATGCAAGAATGAATGCTACGAGTTAGCAAAGAGAACTATAAAACCACCCTACATCTTAAGGGTAAACAATGATATTCGACGATCATACCGAGCTGTGCTGTCTTGTGTATCTTCCCCAATGAGCTGAGAAGTTAAGACTACGGGAACTGGAACGATCCCCCGATTTGAGAGTTGTTTGATGGAGGATCGATAGCCACCCAGAGGAGGGAGATGGTGATCGCTAGAAGACCCGACCAGACATACACTATGGTCGGCGTTCTTCCTCGCCTTCCCATGAGTCCTTTCGCAAAAGGATATAAATGCATCAAGACCCAGAGGCTGAAGAACACACCGCCTATTAGTTCGCTCCATTGCGGGGACGTGCTATAGATGGTTCGAGAAAAGGCCACGGCGATCGCAATCAGATTGGTGAATATGATTGTGATCGGCGGTATCATCAGGGCTGTCCATTTGAAGATGTAGAGGTCCGCAAACTCCTCATCGTCGTCGTCGCCTGACGATTTTGATGTCAGGGTGAACGAAATCTCGATCCCTGCAATCACCTTCAGGAGCCCCTGCAACACAGCAGCAAGATGGGCGCTCGTGCCACCGATCAACCAGAATTGCTCGTTTCTCCACCATTCTTCCAGCGTGACACCGGACCATTTTATCTCGAGCAATGCAAGAAGGCAGAGAGTCACGGTGATCGATAGCAGGTAAGTAAGGAAGGCTACATTGAGCGATTGCACAATGAACTTCCCAGTGAACAGAGAGAGCGCTGGGAGAAAGCAGTAGACAATGAGAAAGAAGGAAGTGAATGGGTAAATTCCCACATTGAGGTAAGCAATCCTCTGAAGGAACTTCATCCTGCCGCTGGCCATTATGGCATTGTTGCGAGAGAAGAATATCTCCACCGAGCCTGTTGCCCACCGCAGGACTTGATGAAGCCGATCGGTGAGATTGATGGGCGCGGTCCCGCGGAAAGCATCTCTCTTGGTCACGCAGTATATGGATCTCCATCCTCTGTTGTGCATCCTGTACCCTGTCACGACATCCTCTGTGACGGATCCGTAAATCCACCCTACTCGGTCACCCCACTCAGTTTTATCTTCGTACCAGCATGAGATGGCACTTATTGCCTCTGCAACTGTTGACGCATCAAGAAGCTGTCGAGGAATAGTAAGAGCACCAGGAGGCCGTCCATGTTTCACAGATGGATGGTCAGCAAGCGGTCGGCCTTGGAACTCAGCTACAGGTATGGAATCAATGAGCATATATGAATTCCCGAACTTCTTAGGAATCAGCGCAGTGGTCATTTCTTCATTTTCAGCGTCTTCCATTCTAAGTGAATGGTTTTCTCGCGAAATTTCAGGGGCAGAGGCAACAGATGCGGCTTTCCTGCGACGGGCAAAGAAGTGACTGCAACAAGTACTGCGTTCTTTCCTCCGAGGTGGGTCGAACCCATAAAGTGCAATCCTACGAAATAGACATCCGGTACCTACATAGACTGGGCCTTGAATGCCATCGAGAGCACGCATGTTCACATCAAAGAAAACCGTATTGTGGTTGGCATAGCGATCGGATGGGTCAATGCCTTCAAACCTCTGAGGAAACTGAACATAGCAAATTCTGTCCCCACCACGATCCATCATGAAGCATATACCTTCTCTCAGTGCTTCAGAGTTGTAGATGTAGTGGTCACAGTCAAGGTTAAGAATAAAGGGGCCATTGGACATTATCGCTGAGGCTCGAACAAGGGCATTCATGGCCCCAGCCTTCTTGTTGTGATCATAACCAGGTCGCTTTTCCCGGGAAACATACACCAACAGTGGAAGACGAATGTCTACTTCAGTTAGATCCATAAACCTGGAATCAGCTTCTGTACCTTTAAGTGGTTCATCACTTGGAGGCTTCAACATCACCTGAATCAACGTAATCCATCTGATGAGCACATCTAGAAATTTGAACTTTTGAACACTTGTAAAGAATAGCATAATAATCAGAAAATGAATCAGATTTTTACCTGAATAATGCTAGCATGATCACCTCGGGAGTGTTCGGGCGCAGTAACTGTCCAAGTGCCAGGCCAATGGGTTCCATCGGCCATCCAAGTAGCTTTTGGGATCTTCACATTTTCCACCTCATCATCGATAATAGCATTCTCTCTCTGCTTCTTCAGAGCCTTGATCTCCTCTCGAGCATTAAAAGCCTCTGAACGTCGCCGAATAGAGTCACCAAGACCATTTATTCGAACTTTAAATTCATCATACTCTCGCTTAATCCTCCTGCGGTCTCTGACAAAGTCTGGCCGGACTTTGTTCTTGTACGGATCTCTCGTCAGATTAAAATAGGAATCGGGATTTCTTGGCTCTATATCGTGCTTCCGGCAAAATGGCACCCACAAGTTGGCAAAACTAGCAGCTTCGGCCATGGCTTCAAATGTTAGTAGTGCTCCCCCATCATCAGAAACATAGCAGGAAAGCTTTTCGACCGGATAATCGGCTGCCAAAATGGATAGAATGGTATTTGCAGTCACAAGTGGAGGTTCTTTGTCCGGATCTGCGGTAGAGACAAAGATATCTATGCCTGGAAGATCAGACCTCCCAGTAGGATTGCCCTGATTAGGTGTTTCAAATTTCCTCTTTAGAACATCTAGGTCAGTAACGCGATTGATGGGACAGAGCTTCGGAAGCTGGTCAAGTAGCCAAGAGAATGCGAACCAGATTTCACAAACCACGGACATTCCCCATAACCACAACGCATCGTCATTGGGGTGCATGACCCTCCATGCCAAGAATAATCCAAGAACGGCCATTCTTGCGAGGATTAGGAGCCTAAAAGAGCATGGAGGATTGAAAATGTGTTAACTGGAAATTGACATGCTAAAGATAAGATCGTGCTATATCTCAGATGAAATATCAAACAAAGTTCACCGGGATCAATGTTACGCTACAACAATAATACTCTTAAGCCACCCTGATCAACATATGAATTATCACAGAGGGAGAAGCACAAATTCCTGGTTAACGTGTCCATAGGTGTTAATTATAGGAATATCGAAGTTGTTACAAAGAACAACAGACGCATTATCACAGTGATATTTCAGGAGAGCAGGATTCATTTGATGTTCTTTAACATACACCCGTCATAAAACCATCAGGAATTATAACTATTTAATCTGATTAATCTCGCATTAAGTTTATCTGAAATGCATGCCATAGAGCAAATTCTGATAGCCCTGATCCTGCCTTCAAAATTTTTTCTCAAGTCTTTCTCAAAGTCAAACTAGCTAAGCCTCGCAAAGACAAATATGCAATGGGTCATTACATAAGAAGAGTTGCCCTTCCGATCGTGAATTTAGGAGAATTTGATTAGGTGAACTAGGCACCACTTATCAAGAGATGATAGACAACATTAGGGGGTCAGTTTTCTCCTAAATTATGACATGCCTCAGCTGCAGTTCAAATGTTCATGAACAAGGATTTCTATGCAGAACCTGTGAGCAGGACCGGGATATAGCGCGCAAATTGAAATTTTAAGGGGCTAGAAATATGAATCACCTGTATGGACTAAGAATGGCAGCTGATATTGATAATTTCCGAGTAAGCGGCCTCCACTGCTTGTCTTTAAGATCTTCGGGCTCGCCAAACCCGTCAGAATTTCCATCCGCATCATCCTTTGGCCACATAGCACTCCCATATCCATAGCTCCCCTTAGTTTCGAATAGCCACTGATTATTATCAAAGTCATTGGTGGAACTCCTATTGAAGGAAGCAGACTTCATCATGGACAGCCTCCTCTCCATCTTGGACAACGCCTGTGAATTATCCAGCTTCATTACCTCCGCATTCTTCCCTTCGTAGGCCTCCTTACACCCGGGACAAATCCCATCCCCGCTCCTCGTCACATCCCTGTAACAATCCCGGCAAATTTTGAAGCCGCACTCGCAAGGCACCACATCATTGCCTCTCTCATCGCTCATTACTCTGGCATCGCACCCGGGTAACGCGCACTCCGATCCGTTCACGCCAGTCATCTGCGGATGGCTGCTTTCGGACTCGATCACCTTCTCCTTCAAGCTTGCCCGCGTGGCGAGGTTGTAGCCGCCGGTGAACAGCGAGCTCGAGGCGTACTGATCCTCGACCCGCTCCTTGGAGGATGGCAGTTTGGACAGTTCCATCGGCTGGTTATCGGGCGTGGGGGGAATATGGACGGTGTAGTTAGCGAAATCCGCACTGCTCTGCAGATCGCTGTCCAGGTCATCCCTGTAGTGGCTGTACTGGGGAACCGAAGGCGGCGCTCTCGTGCGGCGCGAATCGGAAGGCATTGCGCCGATGAATTCCTATGTTCTCTTGTGGGCGGGCGTGATGGTCAGAGCAACCTGAAATTTCGTCAAGGAAATCGAAAGATGAGTACACACATGACGATCCGAAGCAAGCAAGACTCGCAGATGATAAGCTTCGGATCTCTCTCTGTCTCTCTCTCTCTCTCAACCTACTTGATTTTGCTATACATATAGGACACACAGAGCTGTACAAAAATGCATACGTATGACGAGAACGAGGAAGCAGAATGCCGCACAAAATCTCTCTCTCTCTGGACTGACAGCAGAGCAAACAGGACTCGATCAACGGAGAAGCAAATCACCCCGAGAGAGAGAGAGCGAGACGAGAGAGTTAGCCTAAAGTCGTACCTAAATACAACGACTCCGTTTGATCAACCAATGACTCCACGGCACCAGACTCAGCGCTTCACGCGCGTGTCGGACATTTTCAAATCTCTCTCCCTCTCTCTCTCTCTCTCTCTCTCTTTCTCTCTCCCTCTCCCTGTCTGAAATCTTCCCGAGACGGAAGTGATCAGCGAACGCACATCACCGCCACCGGACCGAGTCCAACCCCCAACAAACAACCACTCCCCATCGCAACTGACATCATCCGACAGCTCGAAAGCCTCGAGCGCTCGTGCCTCCCCCCGTCGAGCTCCAAGCGGAAGGCGAAGAAGAGCGGAGCGTGCCGCTTCGCTTATAAAGGAGAATGCAGCGGGCCTCGCCGAACACAACCGACAGACAGAGAGAGAGAGATGATCTCGGGAGCTCGATGAGTTTGTCGCGTATGGCGAACTTAAGCGGAGAGAATGTTTCCGCGCAGGCGAGTGACGGAGACGATGAAAGCGAAAGCCGGAGACTTTCTGCGGAGTCTTCCTGCTGAATTTATTTCGGTGGAGGAGGTGGTGGAGGAGAAGAAGGGCGAAGCGCGCGTGCGGAAGGGCCGCAAATCAGGGGGCCCTCGCCGAGGCCAATCCCGGGATTTCGCACGAGGGAGGGAAAACGGGAGGAGGAATCCAATCTGGGACGCCGATGCCGCTCACGCGGCGAGGGCGCAATCATACGGTGCGGGGCGCGCTATGGTGCGCGCGCTGCAACCGGCTGACCATCACCGCGAATCACGCGTCTTGCAATGGCTAGTTTAGAAAAAGGAAAAACATACCAACATGCATCATCCCTCACGTTATCCCGAGAGATGGCACCGGTTTCTCGGATGGCAGTAGATAAAGATGGCCAAAAATTTGCACGGGTCCAACACCCGATACGACATCAGATAAGGGTACATTCCGAGGTGTGAAGTGGGAGAGAAAGGTTTTCAGAATCGGGGACTATTGAACTTTCGAGATTCACGTAACTCGGTTTCACGTGAAATTCGATACATTTTCCATTTATAAGGGTACTGGGCGGTGATGCCCGAGAGTATCTGGGCCACCGTACACCGAATCGTAGATGATCACCGTACCCTCGTCTCGCAGTAAAGAGGCAATATTACGTGATCTACTCATATTATGAAATCATCTTTGTCATTGCCAGATGGAAGGAGAAAAGAAGCCGTCAAATTTGGAAAATCCCCGCAGGAAACCTAAAAACCCGGACGAAAAAAAGGAAGCCGGCTAAGGCTAGCGAAATTCAATGCTCGACGAGCATGCTTTTGGGGAATCGAGCAGAGCATCTGAACCTTCTAAATTGACCCTTCCTCAAACGGACGGTGGATTTCGGTTTCAATGTCCGCGCTCGCGCTGAGCTGGAATTAATCGGATTTATTTTTTCATTTTTTTCTGCGGTTCCTTTTAGCCGCGTAGGATAACCCGCGAGGGAAAGTGCAAAACTCGGGGAACGTGAGCTGTTCATCACCGGACACATGACCTTCCCTCGTACGCCGCTGGAATCCCGCCGCCCCGGCGTGCCGAAAATGCCCTCGCTGATGCCGGGGTATTTACCGATCGCGCCACCCGGCTCGGTTTGCCGCCTTTCTTTCCCTTCTCGTGCGCGGTCAAACGAATGTGCTCGATCAACGGAATTGTCGAGGGTGCGGCTCTTTATTATGGGAGTTGTTTTTACTCATTGCGCTTTGATACTCTTGTGTACTTTGGGTTGATCGTTTCCTCCTCGGATCGCAATACAATTGGCGACTCCAGGATTAAAAGCTTCGCGAATTGCCTGGTCAATGATTTTGTTTGCTTTCGCGACCCCCGATCGCGTGCGTTATGGGATCACGTCATGGAATTTTAAGATAGAAGACCGCAAATGGATTAGACCTCACATGTCGCGCGCTGATTTTATTTTTCGTTATGGATGGATAAAATGCTACGGAATCAATCAACCGCACGTCTACTGCATGCCTAGATAAGGGTCGAGCGAGCTACGGAGGAGGATAAAATTATCCAAAAAGTCATAAATTTATTGCACTTTTGCCGATTCGATTGTAAAACCTTTCAATTTTATCAATAGAGTCCTAAATCTTTTAAACAATTTGTTAATTGGGTCAATCCGATCGATTTATCTCAGAAAATACTTATGTGTACCCAATCAGAGCCGAATCTCAATACAGGATAAGGATCGAGCTAGCAAGGGAGGAGTCACTGTTGGCTTCTCCCGATGCATTCAAGCTCTTTTCACGCGCACCAAAAGTATATGAGACTATTTCGTGATTGAGGGAGCTGAGAGGGGACCACTTTCGTATTATTCCATATAACATTATGGATCAACCTTCTTCGTGCTGACTCCATTTGGGGTCCGATAAAAAATAGATCATATAACGAGAATAGACATTATAAACATGACAGTTTAACGACTCACGTGGGAACTGAGAGTTGGAGTCTTTATTCAGGCATGCCAACCATATATAAAATAAATTAAATTTTCTCGACAAAATGCATAGAGTAAGCGGGCCTTAACATTCGAGATGGAGTCCGAGAATAAAATTAGTTGTCCGGACCCACCCAATTCATGCTCCGGGTATGATAAGCCTTGGTAGGCTTAGCAGACAGCTCGGGTCTATTCGATAGACCGAAGGCTCCGACCCGTCATCTTCAGCTTACAAATCTTGAACCAAATTGACATAATTAATATAAACGAGATTTATCTTAACCTGTATCAAAACCCCCCCAAAAAAAAAGGAGTAGAAGATGACGGGTTCCAAATCAATTCAGCTTGCGATCTATTCGACAAACTTGAGGCTCGAACTCATCGTCTTGGACCAAATTGATATAATTAATACGAACAAGATTTATCTTAACTTGGGTTGAACCCAAAAAAAAAAAAAAAGAGTAGCACAACAACAAGAAGGACAAATTGGCTGATGACGCTGTCCACACACGCAATGTCTGAACGCGACGTGCATGACATGGTCCACTCGATCCCTACTGGTGGGTTGCTCCCATAATCGCGATAACATCGTCATTCTTCGAATTATGCGTGTGTAAATCTGTGATTCGACCAAGAAATGTCCCATTACTTGTTAGTACGTTGAAATGCAAAAATTATAACAAAATAACAACAAAGGAAAGTCGAAAGAGACGGGCGAACGAAGACAAATCCTACTTAGTTTGCATCAAAATCGTGGGTCTCACATGAAATTTTTGGACTTGATGGTGCAAGTGAGGCTAAACAGAAAGGTCAATTATCTTTCTTGTTATTACAAGAAAACTCGCCACGATCTTCGCGATTGCGCGTAATTACAAAGAAACGATATGATCGAAACCCTTAAATTGGATCATAGTAAGTTTGCAGATTAACACGTGTAATAACGGATTTTCTATTGGAGAATTGCGTTAAAATAATCGAAAATCGAAGGCCTGCGAAAGCGTGGTAGAAATATCCAATCACGCTTATTGTTTATGAAGAAGAGGTTAAAGACGGGAGGTGAATTATGATGTTTTGTGCCTCGAAATTATGGACTTTCTTTTTATGTTGGTAAATTTCAACAAGGGCTGTTAAGTGTAAAAGAGCAAAAAACGACTAGTGACTTTTTTGTTAAAAAATAACTTAATTTGTTGCCTTGGTTAGTCGCCCCTTGCATTTATCAACTTTGAGATTATGAACTCTAATAAACACGATTCGCCATTCTTATTAAATTATTATCTCCTTTTGAATTACCAACTATACTATCATTTGAATGACGTAGCAATCCTCCTTTTGGGAAACGAAAAAGTAGAACCGTCCAGGAGGGTAAATTAATTTGCAAAGAATCGAGCACAGAGCATCATGAGATTTCAAGAGAGCTAAAAGCCATCGGTCATTGCAGAACAAGCCGGCATGTGTTTTGATTATATGTTAATTATGGTTTAACAGCAAGCGCAAAAAACCAATTTGATTTCCCTTGGAATGGAGCCTTTCCCATGGTGCGGCGACAATTGAGGCTATAAAGAGAGTCCGGCAAAACTCGTGAGAAGGTATCTTACCAAGAACCCACTTGGCATTTTGATTTTGAATGCTTGTTTTGACAAGGTGACAACGTGCCTAACTCGGCCAAATTGGAGCACGGTTCCAACGTGGAAAGAGCACCCCCCCTTGGCCTGCTTTTTGGAGCTTCAATGAGCCGGATGAGTTTACCAATCGAAATTGCATTAATTTACAAACAAGCTACCAAATTATCTATGTTTAGGTCTTCAGTTACTGTAATTTTTATCTCAAAACAAGTGAAGAGTTAATTAGAGCTGCTGGAATCGAGTTACAATCAGTCATCCGTGACATTATTTTCTTCCGTTGGAGAACAAAAAAGAAATGCATCAAGTTACTCATTTGAGAGTTATAGCTTAGAGAGGAAAGTTAAACATCCCTCGTCAAGTCCGAATATTCACTATGACCGTACATTACTATGACGACTTCCGGTACCGGTTTTCACGCGAACTCATGTTTGATAGTTATAATGACCGCGAACCATTTAATTCTTTCGTAATGTCTCTCCCGAATGTTGTATAGAGCGAGTATCGCCCGCAAGAGGAAAAGTACGAAGTTCCATGCGTCGCTATCACTTTCTTGGACTTAATGCTTCGCATATCTAGATGCTCTGGGCACACAAGTTGTCACAAAAGTTGATTGGTACCCAATGTTCTCGGTTTTGCATGAGCAGCAATCCTCTCTTTCGGCAGGCACATCAAAGTATAAAAGAGAGATTTGGTCGCTTTTGCGCACCGAATTTGACCACGGGCCATCTTTAAACCAAGCTTTAATCAATTGCGTGCAATTAACTTTGCCTCGGCGTTCGTTATTAGCCTCGAATTCCTTTCCTAAAGCCATCACGAGGTCCCTGACCAAAACGGCTGCTAATCATGGGTTAACGAGAAAGAAAGAGAGGATCGTTAGCATATCTATTTCGTGCTTTTTCACGAAGTCAACGTGCTAATCTCCCAAGGGGCAATGATGTCTCTCCCTCGTGCCCCTGGACAGGCCCGTTGGTTTGCCAAATCGCTACCAAAACAAAAGCTAAATGTACCTCTTTTTTTTTAAAAAAAAAAATTTCCGTCCAAATTTAAAATGCTATTCGAAATTCACGTAACCGTAAAGATTCATATTTGAGATTTGTATCCCCGTGAAAAATGACGCGCCCCCCGGTATTCAGATTAAGCAAAAGCGAAAATTTTATCCGGATATAAATTCTATCCATTCCATCTATTTAATATCATTTATAGACACCCGACGAAAGAGACGCTCGTTATTTATATTAAATAGACAACAAACCAGATACGCGCCAGAAGGGAAAATTTCTCGAAGAGAGAGAAGGAGAGAAATGAAGGTGGAGACGAGCATTTGATAGTAATAATAATAATAATAATAATAATAATTTGTGGAGGCCTTTGAAAATATAATGTTCAGCAGAAAGCTGTCCGTTGTAAGCTTGCGCTCGTTTGACCGCCTCTTCGCCAGCTTGGAGCATGTGCATCTCCGGAGCTTCTTAGACGAAAGTTTGAACCCTTCAGCCCAAGAAAAACTATGATTCTGTTGGCCGAGTCAATAAAATTTAAGGATTTAATTTTGAAAATGTCGACTTTGTCCGTCGCATTTCCACAGCGCACAACTACGTATCGGACTCTGATCATGGTTCGCTCGTACCGGCACATGACTGGAAAACGCACAGTTCAAAATCGCCCAAGATCAGCGACCGGTGCGATGGCCCGTATCTAAATCGTTATACGGGATCAAGACGTGCTCGTGACCCCGAATCCTCATACCCCATCGAGCCAAGAGCCGGCACGGTATTGCTCGCTCTGGTCATAGCTCATCCATTCCCGTACTGTTTCAAAAGCCGTCTAGCTAATTTAAGGTTAAGGCGAAACGAGACTTATCATCAGCAGATTAATAAAGTTGGATCTAAGCAAATCCTTAAAATATTTCATCTCGATTCTCGTCCGGATCTCGGGATCATCGGAACGTGAAATAATTAGAAGATATTCCCTATTTCCGGAGAAGATAAAGATACAAAGAAAATTTGGGGACACGGGACGTGCGGATACCGGTACGTTAAGATAAGGAACGCATTTGCGAAGCTTGTGATTACTGTTCAACGAACGGACAGGCCGTAGAGGCTCCCCCTGCTAGGTGTTAGGGCTTCGGCTCCCACGGCTTCACAAGGTGAAACGAGACTTATCCGCCGGGCGCAGCAGTTCGTATTTCTATCCGTCGGTGTTGCCGGGGATCCTCGAAGCCGCGTTCGTGATGGGAACCAGAAGGTTTGGGGGCGGCAGGGGTCGGAGTGGATCGTGTGAATGCGAACCAACGTTCGCACGTCACGACCGAAGAGAAGAAAAAAACAAAACACGCGCACGCGCGCGCACGAAAAAAACCGGCGTTCGCACGTGCGAAAGGTGCCCACGTCCGTGTGGGGCTGGGTAGGTTGGTAGGGTGGGGGGGGGCCCCAGCTCAGAAGCGCGTGGGCCCCACCCCGCCAGGATTCCTTTTTCCAACGTTTGAAATTTTTTCTCTTCGGGTGGCGTTGCTGGGTGGCGTCGAGAGTTGGAGACGGCGTGATTGCTGATGCTGAACGAGAAGACGGGGGGAAGTACGCGCTCGAAAGTTCGCGGATATTCCCGCCTTCGCCTACACAATCGCGTTTTCTCGACTTCTTTGCCCTTCGGATATTCCTCTACAGCGCATGGAGAATGGGCCGATTGGGGACCGAGAGATATCGCGACGCTCAGGTCGCGGGAAGCGGCCGGAATGCGTACCCCGCGAGCGCTTCCAGACGATAGGCTAAAATCGCGTCAAATCAAACCGCGCATCCGACGCATGAAAATGCTCTCTCTCCCCTCGAGCTGGATTCTAGACGGTTATTTCCGTCAGATTTCCAATTCATAAGTTGCTCTTGAATTTTCCATCGATTTGCGATTACCGAATGCGCTTAGTTCTGTTAAAATATGCCCGAATGGGTTAATCTGGAAATCCTTCCTTTTACAAGCCAGAAAAGAATCGATCTCCAGCTGAGAGGGTCCTTCAAAAGCGATACACGGATACGCAAAAGGCCCAGCACAGAGAAAGCAAGTGGGCTTGCGATCCGCAGATGAGGAAGGTGCTCATGGTTTTCGCTAGGGGTCGCTTTGGGTTTCAGCCCTCTCGAGATTTTACAGCTCGATGTTCAAACTTGACCTGTTCATCATCAGCCGAACGGCTCGCTCAAAAGGAAAGATGGGTTGGTTCTTTGATGTTGGTATGTATGATACTGAGCTTATCCCACCTAAGTAAATATCTCTTGGGGAATGCTTTAGGGTGCATTTCGTACTCGATGTTTAAAATGTTCGTTGGTTATATAACTCACCCGGTCATAGCGCAATTCGGCGAAAACAGGAGAAAAAAGAGGTATTTCGAGCGCATTTGGCGACCGAGTTTCAGAGTACGATGACCGTGAATTAAGATCATCTGAATGTAATCTCGCCCCGCATAGTCTTTCCAGTAATGTTTGATCCCCAACAGGTCCCGGCGAGCTGAAAACCATGATATTAGAACAGGAGCGGGAGTTAAGATTAGAACAATTTGTCGCGTGAATTCATGAATCGCTTGGCTTGATAGGACAGTATCCAACAAAGCATGGAAAAGTTCCTTGCCCCCTTTCTAAAACAGTAACTACTCCAGGATCAGACAGTTGTTAGCCAGGTTGAGAAAGTCTATACAAGCACAGAATCACTATACCTCCCTACTTCCTGTTATCGTTCAACTCGCCGCCTCTTCCATCGCAGCAGCAGCAGCAGCAGCACGCCCAGCTCAAACACTTGATGCAGCTCGGTCTCGGACAGCTTGGTCTCGGACAGCTCGGCCTCAGACAGCTCGGTCTCGGACAGCTCGGCCTCGGACATCTCATGCATTTTGGTATACAAAAGCATTTGAAGCAGCTGGGTCTCCAACATCTTGTGCACTTGGGCTGGCACGAACATTTTGTGCAGCTAGGCAGTGAGCATTCCGCGCACTTGGGACGCGGGCATTTAATTCTGCAGCACTTGGTTGTAGTGGCTGTAGAAGACCGCCTCGGTAGGTGGAGAGTCTGTCGAATCTTTTTTAGGCGGATTTCTGTGGTAATGCTCTCCATTTCGTGGACGAACCTACACAAATGGCGGATGTAATCTGGATAAAGCTCCAAGTTGCAGTGCCCGCCTCCCTTGATCCACAGAGGGTCGAATGGTTCCCTCGACATTTTCCACAGTCCGTGGCCATGTAACCAATTCACAACGTCATCCTCTGTGCCCTGCCCATATTGCAGAGTACACTTCATAAAATGACGAGCGAAAAACAGAGAAGATTTTGATTCTCACATGGTAACTGCTTATGTAAAAGGATTTAGCTTTCTGCTGTTTGAACATGCGAAGAACTTACATGTATTACTAACACCGGGCACTTCACCTTCCGAATTTTGTTGATGTTCTGCATGGATACCCAACAGTTAATCGCTAGTTCGACAGAGTCAATGCCAATAAAGAGATGGTCATAACAACACTCTTATGAATGTGTTATGTCAACTAACAGCAGAATTGTGTCGGGACAGTTAACCTTGTATATGTCGAAGCAGAAAGAGAACTTCACATGGCAGAGCACGCGAAGGCCAGAGAGGATGGCACTGTGCAAGACAACCCCTCTTAACCTCGGCAACTTTGCTGCTAAGTGCAGCGTTGGTCCACTTCCAACAGACTGGCCGTACAGAATCACATTTTCCTGGCTGACCCCATATTGGGTCTCGAGACAATTATAAACTGCCTCTATATCTGCATATGTATTGGATTCACTGGGCTGAAATTCACGATGAGTAACAGCATAAGTAACTATCTACCAAATCCAACCAAAATCACAAACATATAGATACGCTTTATTAAGTAGTTGATCTCAAGTTTTTTAGGTATGCCCAAATTTTTGGGGAACTAATCATGTCATCATACGCTTGTTAGGAACTTGCACCAATTAAAAGCGGTGACAGAGCCATGGAGTTTAACTTTCTTGTAACTCAGTTCCTCTTGCAGATACTAAGCTGCCTTACCTTCATTTAATCTCTGAATTAGATATGTACATGACAACTGATTGTGCTTATTATTCACAAAGTGGAGCGATCTACTAAATCTCAGTGTAAGCAACTTCGACGCCTGTCATACAATTGATCTTTTGCAGAGGCGGAAACTCGGTGGGCAAATACAACAACGAAGTGCAATCGCCACTTATTTTGTGAACTGTGAAATAAAAATCCTTAGCACTCTGTCTTATCCGTATAACCTCCAACAGGAGAGCAGCACAAACAGCGACAGAGCACTCATAATTTAGCTATGGCACTTGGATAAGAGCTACAGCGAAACAGACATTAACTGCAAATGGTCAATGAGTAGGTGATCGCATACCTTACCAGAAGACGCTCCATAACCAGAATAATCGTATCTGCGTGAAAGAAATCAATATGAGACAATTGATCACCACTCGGAATCCAAACTCGGAAATAATTCAAGTCTTCCAACAAAAGAACTCGGATGAATAAACAAAAAGATTACTTTCTACAATCCAAGCTGACCTGGAAGCACTAAATAAAGAAAAGTTCACCGACATGCCTAATATGGGATCGAAAAGTCAGCATTTCACACATCGAACTCAACATTCATCAGTCTTCTTTTCCGCAGCTACCTCATGAGACCTCTTCTATTAGCTTTTTCCCGGGAACAGATTAACTTATTGGGCATGGAAGATACATTATGAGAGATCCCACAACTATTGACAGAGGTCAAGACTCGAGTGAAAGCAGTAAACCATGTCATGTGCCCAAAGAAGAGCGAAGAACGGAGAACAAAGAGAAAAAAGCTTTGCAGCAATGGAGACGCTAAAATTAAAAAAAAACAAAGAAAAGGGAAACTTTTCTTGGTGAAATCTTAAAAAAAATTAAAGGAAGAACATGAAAAGGACTAGTGAGAAAGAACTCGCGAGCAGCTCCAAAAGGCTACTTTACTCTCTCTCTCTCTCTCTCTCTCTCTCTCTCTCTCTCTCTCCTTTTCCATTCAAAAGTCCCTGTTGAAAATTACTTTCTTGAACCTAAAATTCACACAAACCCACATGAAACGGGAAAAAGGAGAACCAACACCCACAACTCACAGATCTGAAACTGCAAGAAAAGGACCAGACTTTGAGAAACCACGAGCAAAAAGAAGACAGATACCACAACAATCCCTGAATCTACACAAACGGCAAAATTAATTTCTCCTGCAAAAGCAAAGGCAGTGAAAAGAGAAAGGTCAAAAAAATCACGAACCCCATGATGTTGACCCTGAGATTGACCTTGAGCTGCACGAAGAGATCATAGAGCTGCCCCAAATCAGTCGCATTGCCGTGCGAGTAGAGCACCGTCAGCCTCGCGTACGGGTTCCTCAGATAGAAGGCGACGATCTTGTTCCCACGCGCGGTGTCCACCAGCAGCACGTCGAGCGATTCGTCGTCGGCACTAGCGATGGGGGCCGCCGCCGCCGACGACGACGACGAGGAGACGGCGGTGAGCCTGCCGTCGTCGCGCTTCCCGATCCGGTAGGTGGGCGGCGACGGCGGGAAGAAGGCGAACTTGGCCGCCAGCTGAGACACCATGCACCCCATTCGCATCCGCAGCCGCGTTCACCGCCACCCAGACGAGGAGGAAGAAGAAGAGGAAGAGGAGGAGGAGGCGGCGGCTCTGAGGAGGCCCAGGAGCAGTCATTGAGAAAGGCGCGAGCTTGGGTGCATGTGTGAGGCCTGGGGCTGGCTGGAGAGGGAAAAAGAGAGCCTGTCCGAGCCAAGATTCGTCAAGGGCGTGATGGGTTTGGCCCTTTGTAGAGGGAAGCAGAGCGTCGAGCGCTGAACAGTGATCTCTGGGAAGGTGGTGAGCTGTAGCAGGCCAGCACGACGCAGCGGACAAAGTGAAGAAAGGGTGCGAGGCTCCAGAGAGAGAGAGAGCCTGAGAGGGTGACTGTGGGCGCTGTTTTGAGAGCGTGGGCCAGCTGAAATCTGAGGAGAGAGAGAGAGCTCAGGTCAGGGGCAGTGCCTTCACTTCACAACTGGAGGTCGCATATGTGCATGACTTCATCGTGTGTCAGGTGCGCAGAGAGAGAGAGAGAGTAGCGCAGCGCAGCGCAGGATAAAAACGGTGACTTGCGGAAATTATCTCCCTTTCTCTCTCTCTCTTTCTCTCTCTTTCTGTAGCAAACGCATTTTTGTGTCTGGCCTTTCTGCTTTCGTTTTCACATGGAGACATTGCTGCATCGCTCTTCCTGCCACGGCACGTAATAAATCGGACGAGTTACTGCACAGTAAAAAGGAGCAACACCACGCGGCGAGACAGACAGATCGTAATATTAAGGGAAAGCGCCACGAGGAGTCCCGAAATTTTGGTCCGTAGTGAAACGTGACCTCTAAATTTTTAATTTGTTCAATTTAATCTCGATGTGCGATGCGATCTCTGAATTTTTAATTTATTCGATATCTTCATTGAATTTTAATACATATTCAATTTAATCCTTGAAGTACATGAAAATGTCCACGCTGAACATTTTCAATGAAGATAATAATCCGATTGATCGGTGAAGATAATAATCGCCAACTTTCGATTAAGATTTTACGAGCGCGATCTTTTGGGAAATTGTCGAAAGATCTCGTCGCCGTCGTTGTCGTCTCCCCCCAGGCCCTCTCCACTTATATGGTATCGGCATTCTCCGTGATAATTACGAGGGCAATCGGGGCGGAGACATCATCATGCAAACGCTGGGTCATGCCGAGGATTAGATGATGGGATTACGGGAACAGCGAGCACTGTTCCCTGGAATGACAAGTCAAATCTCGCCATCATGTTTCTGCAGAGAAAATTTCTTGGTGCGCAATTTTTTTCCTCTTTACGCATGGCCGTCTCGTGAGTCATTTAACCGAAAGTTGAAATCCCCCTTTTCATCTGCCAATTGGAGGGATTTCCTTTTATTTTAATTTTCGTTATCGAGATACCGATTATAATAAGTTTAATATCATGAAAAATCATAAATTAGTATATCCGTGATAAATTTAAATTTACTCGGAACTAATTTTTTGATCACCGCTTGCTAACTTTCGGCGAGGTCAAGCCTTAACCCTCACTGGCCTTCAGAGATGGCAACTCTCGCCAAAAGCTAGCAAGGCTAGACCTTGCCCAAGGTTAGGCAGGGCGACCTCGCCTAAAGTCGATGAGGCCAACCCTTACTGGCCTTGCCTGAGGCTGGCAAGACCGACCCTCGTCGGTCATATACCCTATGGTTGAGATCAGCAAAGGAAAAAGAGGGAAAAAAATTAATATAATTTGTTCATGTCAGCGCGGGGCGTATCACTTGTAAAAGTTCTTGTCAAAATTGATCGGATGGATTCAATTGGCAAATTATGAAAAAATTTTATAACTCAATTGATAAAATTAAAAGGTTTATAATTGAATTGGTAAAAGTAGAATAGGTTTATGACCTTTTAAACAATTTTCCCATACTTTCACTATAATATCGAATTCTAGTATACTCTCGAATTCTCAATTATACTTGTAAGAAGGCACGTCTCGTAAAATCCTCCATATTTGAGGTCAACGTCTCACCGCATCCGAATATTGTCAAGCATTTGATGAGATATAAACACCATATAATTATTATAATAACAAAACATACTTCCATTCTTCTCGAGTATTTCGATTTTCCAAACAATCTCTTTCGACCATGGTTGAGCAAGCAATTCAATGCTAGCCTTGATCGAACACCGAACTGGTAATCTTAACGAATATTTATTTGGGATAATGACGCAAGCGATCCTTAAATTTCAGCATAATGTTCAACGTGATTCCCGAATTTTTAATTTGTCTAATGTGGTCCATGAACTTTTAGTACATGTTCAATATAGTCCTTGGACTATATAAAAATCTTTAACGTAGTTCATATACTTGAATTAATAGAATGACTGTATTGAACATTTTCGTATAATCCAATAACTAAATCGATATATATCTACCAATGGGGTGATTGGTCGAGTGGTTGAGAGTTTCTGGCCTCAGACAGTTAAACTAATGAGGTCCCAGGTTCAACTCCCGCCGATCACATCTTGGGGGCTTACCCGATGGCATTGGTCTTGTACCCCACCAACCCGAGGAATAGTCCATTACACGTGAGATACCTCGGTTATAAAAAAAAAATTGATATATATCAAAATTTTATGGACGACATTGAACAAATAAAAAGTTCGGGGATCATATTATATATTAGGTTAAAGTTTAGAGATCATATTAAATATTGAGTCAAAATTGAGGGATTGTTTATGTGATTTTTCCTATTAATTTAGGGTATGTTTGATAACGTGACATACAGTAAAAATTTCTGTTCTTTTGTTCCCAGAAATAGTTTGGGAACAGAAATGAGTTTGGTAAACTTTTTGTTCCCAGACACATTTTTGCAAAAATTTGTGCCCAGAAACAGTTTTAGAAGATAAACAAGAAGTAAAAAAAAGTTGCTTCTTGTTTCTCGGCACAATTTTGAGAATAAGTTTTTTTTCTTCTTTTTGTGTTGCTTTTCTTGGGTTGTAGCCGATCGCCAGTGATCGGCGCCCAGCGACCGGCCATAGCCCAAGGTCGGCAAGGGCGTCACGGCCCTTGCTGGCCGCCGGTGGAGGCGAGTGTCCCCCTTGGCGAGGGTTGGACCCTCGCCGCCTAGGCGAGGCGGCTCGCCGTCGATCATGGCGAGGTCGGCCTCGCCCAGATCGGGCAAGGCCGAGCCTCGCCGTCATGACCCACGACGAGGTCGGCTTCATCGTGGGTCACGACGGCAAGGCTCGGCCTCCCCCGATCTGGGCGAGCCCGACCTCGCCGTTGCAACAGACGGTGAGGTCGGCCTCACCGTCACGACCCACGGTGAGGCTCGGCCTCACCTGATCTGGGCGAGGCCGGCTGTGATGCAGGCGGCCAGGGCGACGGCGAGGGCCGCGACGTCATGGCCTGTGGCCGGTCGTCGGTGCCGACGATCGGCCATGGCTAAAGAAGGCAGGATAGAAAGAAAAAAAATATTAAACAAATTAAAATATTATTAATAAAAAGAAATTTTGTGTAGTTACCAAACGTATTTTTGTTCTTTTTTATCCCAGGAATAGAAATTTTGGACTGTTACCAAACGTATTCAAATGCTTATAAATTATTTTCGGACACGGAATAAGAAAGAATTATTTCTGAGTAGAAATAATTTCCGGGCACAGAAATATTCTCATACGCACCCTTAGAGTTCACTTATTGATCAGGTCTTAAAAAAAAAAAAAAGAAGAAGTGGCCATGATGATCTTGCCACGCTCATGCCCCAACCATGCCAAGGTGGGGGGTCAAGTCACTTGTCCCCGCTGAGGTGTCGTGTTGTCGCCCCGTCAGGTCCATCACCGTCTTGATTCGGTCTGTTGACTTCTTGCCAAGATCTCAGCCACGGGTCCCCCCCCCATCGCCATCCAACCGGATGGGGATGCCCCTCCCCTCCACCTGAGCAAAATTTTTGTTCCGTCCGACGGCTCCCGTGGCCCTAGTGCTCGCCCCACCTCTCGCGGCCCGCCACGTGTGCCGAGGGATCGAGAATCATGCTCCTTGCCACCCCCACCCCCCATCGAACCTAAAAAACTTTGGCATGCATGTGAAAATTAACCTCGTTGTACAAAAGGCATGCGGTAATAATTCTGGGCGAGCAAGGCGAATGAATGCGGACGATTTACTTCCGCCGTGTCACGTCCGCGGGGTCCCCTCTTTTAGAAAGAAAACTTTTATGCGATGGACACGTTGTGATGGCCGCGATGTGACCGAGCGATAAATACCGTCCTAGCGCTGCGAGTCTCTTGCCATTTGTGTTGTTTTTGCATGTATCTCGATCTGAATCGGCCAGTCGTGTCACGCGTTACTATCACGTAGCGTTTCCTGTCGTGCAAAACGCTTTCTTCGCTCTCTGGTGTCGTGCGGCGACCGCGATCGAGGCATGATTAAC
Source organism: Syzygium jambos (assembly GCA_031216235.1). NCBI lineage: Eukaryota > Viridiplantae > Streptophyta > Magnoliopsida > Myrtales > Myrtaceae > Syzygium > Syzygium jambos. The sequence goes on from CM062224.1 coordinate 1,910,735, forward strand.
CGCAGAAACATGTCCAAATTACTTGCTCGGAGCGAGAACGGGAGGGCATGGCATGAAATGGAATGGTTTTTCCTACGAGCCCATAATCTTAACCCTCTCCTTATTATGATTTATCGAGAGGGAGAGAGAGAGAATGTGAGATTATTTCAGATCCTCGTGCATGCGACATTTATTAATCAAACAAAGTACGGGACGCCACGACTTAAGGTACATTAAACAAAACCATGCCCTCCACAGGGGATCTTGATGCAGCCCCCCCGGCTCGAGATGCCACTCGACCAATTTGGTCACTAGTTTAAGGTAATAAAAAGACCGTGTCCCTTTTTTTCTCGATTATGCTTCTCGGCCCGCGATGCATTTTATAATAAAAACAAGCCACGCAGTTCCGTAAACAGTGCGACACGTCCCCACTATTTTTAAAACTCCGAATCGGCGCGGTGGGGAAAGCGCACGTGATCTTCCCCTCGCGCGAGAAACAAATACCAAAAAGAAGAGACAGAAGCCAAAGTCGAATGATGTGTTTTCGACCGAACTCTCGCACACACGCTTGGTTAAGTACGAAACAGTGGCCCTCTTGGGGCGGCTCGGTATTCCACGAGTGAGATGCGCTTCAGACCTTTTTTGAGGACCGAAAAAAGGGGGGCCGTGCGCATCGAGGAAACGAGTTATGCATCCGATACATCACGCGTTGCTAACATGCCTGACATGCCGTACATGGTAAATTACATGTGCGTAGATCGTGAGTGTTGAGTGCAGTTCGCAACTTCAATATTGCCTCATGAAACTTCTACATTGCATAAATAGACTTTAGCTGATATGGGATTCTGGTAATGAGGCTCTGACAAACTATTTCATGCCAATTTCCGCGCCTGCGCACCAGAAAACAGGTGACCCGATGGCCATGTAGCTTTCTGCTTCAAGTAAAACGTTGATTTCTTATGGATGCACGATCGCTAGTCTTCAATTAGTTTGTTTTATCACATGATGTTCGTTTTTCTCCCGCATCCCCCAGCTACTAAACAGGACAATCGCACAAATCGGACAGAACATAGGCCTGAACTGGAGATGTTAGGTCTCCATTATATCCAGATCAGTGCTTATTCTAGCGGATTCGGCTTTGCTCATCATCGTCCAAAGACAAAGGGAGGCTGATCTCTTCGAGTTAGATTAAAGTGTCAATGGCGGCAATTCTCTAGCTAATCCGAGTTCACAAGGGCGTTAGTAGGGGCTAAGGCATGCCTTATCTCAATGGAAGTCACTCGGCAGATTGAATCAATATGGCAAGCTGTAAAGTGAATAAATGAATAAGAACCATTACATGAGGAGACTGTCAAAAGAGGACAGGGAGTGATTTCATGCAGTGCGTGATGCCTCCCTTGATGCAATCTATACTTACCTAATCTCGACATTTCGGTATCAATATCATAAGAGGGCAACTATTCCATGCTCCTCCTATCTGGAAAACGAATGTCTAAAAAGGGCTAACAAAACGGAAGGGCCTTCACCCGCCTGCTGAGGCAAAAACTTACAACCTTCCGGCACTAAAGTCTGTAATGCGCCAAGTTCAAATACGAAACCAAGATGAATGACTAGTAGGCAAAAAGCTACTAAAGAAAACTAGAGCGATTAATTAATGGCTGTTATGTAGTACACCATATACATGTGAGACTGTAAGATGGCCCGATCAGCAACTAGCTCCACCTATTGCTGTACAGCACAAAATTCGCCAAGTTGAGTTCCTCAAACAGCCCTGGACTTCTGACCAGTCAGCTCCCGGAAGCTATGGACGGAAGGAGAAAAGAGATGCTGGTTCGAGTACTTCCGAGAGTTCGTCAAAAGGTCCGCAAAAATAAAGCTCCGTTTTCCAGTATGTACTTGAATTGGATCAGAAGATTATATCTACTTAATGAATTGTAAATACATGTTCAAAAGAGAACCTTTCGCCTGCAAAACAACACCAAAGGACCAACATTTTTACAGAGCATATAATGTATGTTTAACATTCAAATCGCATGATTTTTTTCTGAGTTAGAAACTAGATGTGCAGTTTCAAATGAAGTTTTCATGCCCCTACATAGACATGTACCAGATCAGGCTCGTAGATGGAACATCGAGTAACAGCAGATGGGTACCAAGAAGAAGAAGAAGAAGCGTAAGCCTGGCTTCATCCTCCTCGACAGTACAAGGGATGCTGTCTTGGACCAGACTTCATCAGTACAAAATCCCAAGTGGATCCACGCGGAAGACTGAACATCTAATATATGTAGCGACATTTTTTTTTGGGCAGTGGAATAAGTTCATTTTACAGAGGAACACGAAACTTTCTGAACAATGGCATGAAAAAAAAAAAACCAAATGACAGCACAGCAAATACCACCACTTTGTTGACACAACATTATTTAAATAGGCAATGCACAAGACAAGAAATTTGGACACCAAACAAAAAGATGCCTGTTTTGTTAAGGTAGATGGTGCTTAAAATATCCCAGGATAGATAATTAAAGTTACATCATGATACTCTTATCTGAACAAGGAAGAAGATTATCGGCATAGCAGGAAAAAGAGGTACAGAATGAGAAAAGCACTTCTGTTGGTTTCTTCTAATTAACATTGCTGACAAATTAATATAACATCGAACTTCTATTAGCCTTTCTCATGAAACCAGGCAGAATTTGATGCTTTTCAGGTGGACCTTTGATCTTATTAATGAAGTATATTGATGTGCATGATGCTAAATGAAAATAGTCCACATCCACGAAATGCCATCGTCTAAAGCAACCAACCAAACAACCTGAACCCTTCAGTTTTAAAAAGCTGATACATTTTCTGTTTGAGTATTGATATGCCCATAATTAACTTCTGATCATCATGCTTCACCATCGATTTTACATCTCTAAAACTGGCTTCTAAGTCATTCTCAACAAAAGTTTTGACATAACACAACCAAGAACAGATTCTGATCCCAGAAACATCTCAAGAGGCATCATTTCTACTCCAAATTATCGAAGCCAAAAATACCTTCGGAAAGGTGCGATTAATTCTCGTAATTCCACGGTTGCGACAAGGAAACCTCTGCAGTTGATGCTTCCAGTCCTTTTTTGTCATGTACAGCAGAATTGATAATATTATATTGCGCAGTAACAGACTCATAGAGAGCCCGTGCATATGCCTCCTTTGCCTGCAAAGGGAATAAGGACTGTCCAGGGACCATGCTTGGAAGACACAGAGCATTAAAGAAAGGAAAGGAAGAGCATTGGTACTCTCATTCATTACTGACCCCAAAAAAAAAACATTTTGATTTTCCGACAATGCCATGATAGCATGTAAAGACTCACACCAGCTTACTTTTTTCACGATATGGATTATTGGTTTTCACTTTGAGCAAGAAAAGAATCTAAAAATGGAAGACCTGGAAAGATCTCTATAAATACCACTGCACTGGCTTCTCTATGCAAACTTTTCCGACATCATTAAAGCAATGCTGCCACTTATTGCCATCGAAAATTTGCAAATCAAACCAAACTCACAAGAACAAAACATTTTACATTTAGCAACGAAATTATTTTAATTTAGAAGAAATTTGGAAAAGTAAGGTAGATATTTTCCAAAGAGATAAAATACACACACACGCTACTCAGTTGCAACAAGAAGTCTGGATAAGAACCTGTTCATGAGTTAACATAAGCACCAACAATACTTCTTACAGAAAAGCATAAAAGAATATCAGACTATATATTAAAAAAGATAAGGCATATCAACGCAAAAAAGAGTAACCTCCTCAGAGTCGTTACAGGTGGAAGTAACTTCATTGAATTTAATCTCCGGTCCGACTGATAACCCAGCACCATGGAAGGTAATCACTCTTTTTTCGCCAATTTCTTTCTCCACCTGTAAAGTTGCGCCTTATCAGACAGAATAAAGTTGTTACAAGAAGAGATGCATACATCATGTAGATTCCAAAACCTGGGCCGGCGGCGGCATGATATCATAGCACAATAATGCTAATGGATAGAGATGTCCCGGCACGCCAGAATGTTCTACAAGCCTCCTCATGTTGTCTACCACAGCAGAATCAAAGGGTGCCTGCCCACTCTTTCATATCAGAACTACTAAAAAGAGCAGATAACAATGACCAGAGGACTGAACGGATTATAGTGAGCAGGCCAAACTTTTTTTTATCTTCTAGTGGCAGAAAGAAGTGAACACGAGTGATCACAACTACGGTATCTTATAGAAGTTCAGTGAAGCATATTAGACAGAATTTAGAAAGAGCAGCAGCAGAAAAGGAACACTGCCACACGATTCTAGAGAGCGGAGTGAAAACCTACTGGAGACCATTCTCCTGTAAGAGGATCTGGACGATCTCTGCCACCACTTGGTGCAATCCACAGCAATTGTGATCCACCCCTGCAATGCTCAGCATAACTAGAATATTATCTCACTTGTGATAAGAGCATTGATCTACTTATGAACATGAAGAATCAATTAAATGACAAATAGAGGAGGCAAAAGGTGACCAACTGTTCACATTGAACAAGATCTTTACCATAAGTGCAATTTTATCGGAGCTGAATATACATCACCGTTCAATGGTTTTCATACAAGAGATTGCATTCACACGAAAAGCAGTGAACATAGTACCTTAAAAGCAAAGCCATTTCCTTCAAGCTTCGTGTATTTGATCTTCTTTTCATCTCAACAAGTTCCGGAACATCAAACATATGCTTTTTCGAATACACACAAATAAGGTTCCTAGAGAAAATAGAAGTATCAAGTTATGAGCGTGACCTAATCACTCATCAGCGTGTTAAACCTTATAACCACTCATAAGGATAGAGATTTTAAGTACCTTCCCATGCTGAAGGGCTTGCAGAGTGGATCTGTTACGACTCTATCTCCAGCTACATAAGTCTACACTAGAAGATAAAAGATATGGTCAAGCAAGTGGCCCACTTGTGGCCTATACTTACGAATGAAGTAACAATCAAGTCTAATACAGGATCGAATCTGTACCACATTCTCCGCAATATGTGAATGTGTTCCTTCAAGAAGCAGAGCAATAATAGCTGGATCTGCTTCAGATTGGTGGTTGGATATCAGAACGACATTGTGACCCTGCAATTTAAGATATACACTAGCAATGTTTAACAGTTGGATCCTCTTCTATAGTGATGTGTCGCCTATATTTACTTTGTGAAGCTGCTAAAGGTCAAATTTGATGTGCATGCATACGAAAACCAGAAAAGTTTATAAGGAGTTTCAGATCATAATTCTACATAACGAGCAAAAGCAGAATGCAATCTACTGAATGGTAATCATATTCAGCGATGAGTAATACGAAAGGCCAAGAAGCTAAATATAGAAGAGTCCAATCTACTTGCTAACACTTGAATCACTCAGATATACAGGACAAAAAAAGGAGGGATATGCTATGGCATTAAGTTATTCTTTAGACAACAAAAACGATTTCAGTTTAAGAGGCAATGTGATTGGAACAAGCTTCAGCAAGACACAGAGTCATCATCGGTCCATCTAAAGGCGAAGGGAAACAAAAGCACTACTCACCTCCTGAAGTTTCTCGCGGATTTCATCAAAGATAGAAATGTTTCCAACATATGAGTTTCTGCATAAAGACAAATCAGAAGCGAAGAGCAAACTAAGACATATGTGAAAGAGTTAAAACAACTCAGAAATGCTAAGACATATCTAGAGGAACGTAGCTAATTAGTCACAGGTCCAATGAGAAAAGCGAGTGCAGGAGCTTTCCCTGTTTAGGGATAAGTCCGTAAAACCCTTTGAAAACAACTTAGGGGCTTGCAATTCATATGCTGGGTTAACAACAGAAGCTTAATTCTTAGTATTTTATGTTCCCAAGTATTCTGAATTATTTTTTCAAAAAAAGGACAGTAGGGAAAGTGTTTTTGCGTTTTCCTGGAAGGGAAATCAATTTTGCCTAAAGCAATTAGGGCTGAAAGGGGAGTAAAATGTGGAAAAAAGACATCATGACAAAGTGGCAAGTTTCCTAGAAATGCGGGTTAATTAAAAGTATGTACGTAAGTTCATCGCTAGAAGATCATGAATCTTTGGCATGTGAAGACAAGCCAAGCAAATCTATAGAACATTAATAATTTAAGCGCATTGTAATATTCTTCAAGGAAGCTTTGGGAAGGAAGTGAGCACAAAATTATCGATGAACCTGAAATCAACCAGAGGACGGATGTAATTTTGACCAAACATATAGTAGTCAAAAGGCTCCCTTGCTGCTTTGTGGTATGGAGGGAAGATAAAAGGATCCTGAAAGATTACTGCTTTCTGTCAGATCAAAAGTTTTACACATCCAAGCTTGGTTTACTTTAGCAAAGTTTAAGCGCACACAAACGATCTCTTTACTCTTTCTTGTAGAGAAATGCACAAACAAAATAAGACACACTGCTATTCAACCAAGATTAAAAAGCTTGAAAATTACCTCAACATCCAAGAAAATCCGATCGAGTGCAACACTCATATTCGACAGAACAATCTCATCAGCACGAGGAATTCCACTTTGGAAGACCTGCAGAGTGACAACATGGAAGAAAACCAGATAAGATTGTGGACAACACAGGAAGAAACAGAATTAGAACCTTAAAATGGAAAGCAGAAAAATAACCTACGGACAGAAACTCAAGGAAAAAGTGTTCGCATAAGCAAAGGATCTTGCAGATTTCTAGTTATATCATAAATGTTAGGAAATATATTAAAGCAAAAGGATAAACGACTCACTGAGAAATTTTAAAGTTAAATACCAAATTCTAACCACCATACATAATAGCACTAAAAGATGCACCAACACATGGTCCTACTAGGGTGCATGTGTTATTGATAGTACTGGTAGTAAAAGCCATTCCTTCCATCGATTCGTCGGTCATATTATATCATGAACTTCGGACAGAAAATATTTGGGAAAATATGAATTAGGCAGTAATGGCAAGTCATTCTTCAATTTATGCCTAAATCACAAAAATGTTTTTTAAAAAAGACCACCATCGTATCATTTTGTGAAGACCAAGCCTATGGTTAAGAGGCAAGCATACGGTGGTAACTTCTTTAGTTTAGTCAATGCATTCCGTGGTTATGACAAGTTGCATAGTTTCCATTAGCAAAACATGTGAAGGGTAACGGATAATGATGCATATCCAGATATCAATAAACATTGCATCGTCAAATGCATAACTGACCATTGATGTACTTATGAACATTCCATTTTGGTGCATGCATGTGATAGTTCCACCGAATCAGCATTACATAGAAAGAGCTATAATGTTATATTTCCTTTATGTTTATGTCATGATATTAATTCTTGTTGGATAAATTTGACAAACATTTCACAAATAGGGAACTAACAACAAAATTACCTCATCGAGCTCATGAAGATCACTATTTAGGCTTAGCAAAACAAAGACTGTTGTAAACCTTTACTTTTAATTTCTTAAGTCAAAGCACTTCAAGTTGATCTTCTTCTTTTTTTCATATTCTTTTCATGCAACCTCTTATAAAGAGCCAAACAAAATAACATTTTCTTTCTGGTATTCATTGGCTAATGAAGATGATGGAGAGAATAGAACTATAAACAGAAACACAAGGCATCACATCCCCATGGTAGATAGCTGAGTGAGAGTCCATTGTAAGATCAGATTGCAAGTTGATGGCCTAGGATGTAGCTCCAACATTGAATCCATTGCAATTTCAGTCGACCAAAGGGGTATTTCTACTATTGTACTTTCTCCAGATCCAAACTTTACTATCTCAGGGAATAAATCGAAGTCCAGAATTTCTTTACACCGGAAGGAAATATAATTATAAACTACGATTGGCCAAAAGTGCTCATATATAAGCATTCATTTTTTAAACATGCTAACACAACGTGAAATGAAAATGACTAATGGCCAAAACTGTCCTGAATGTGGAGCCACATGCGTTGGTTTACCAACAAGCCAACTGTACAAGATTTTGCACCGAGTGATCACTCTTGAAACAGAGGTGCAAACACTTCAACGCTGAAACCTTCCATCAGATCATTTAAGGACGCAAAGGTTTCGCATCAGATCAAGGTTCACATGACTAAGCTTTTATCAATACAATTTACGATTTCAAACTGGAAGTACGAATTTATTATGATCAATTAATACATATATCACAAAAAACTTGAATGGAATGGCAGCTTTTAGGCCGACCTCATCTTTCGAACTCTTTGGTTGATTTGACTATCTTCAGACTTCTCCGATGTCTATCCACAAGTTTGCTTTCTCATTTTAATATTGCAGAATATATAGAAAAAACAAGGTCAAGACTCTAGGATGAGGTCAAACTTGACACAAGTTGAACAGTGATAAGGAGCAAAAGCAAATGCATCTTTGGGGAACATACATAAAGGATCATACTAAATGATGAGTCAAGTTATATTATTTACCGCATTCTTGTAATTGTGAAACAATTCCTCCATTCCCTCAGCAACATTTGGAGGCAGCCTTCCCTCATCCTTTTCTTTCGCGATTACAGAAAGCAGCTCTGCTCATACATGTTTCAAGAAAGCAAATGAAGTTAGTCCCAAAGTCGATCTCTCTATTGCATGAAACTAAGAGCAAAAGAACAGTTCACATGTCTGATCAACCAAATCATGCAATGAGGTCTTCAGAGATATGATGCCTCAAATTCACACATAGGGAAATCAAAATTGGAAAAACCATACAAGGCAAGGCTAATAAATCAGACCGGATAATATGAAATTTTTTCCTCTTGGGCTCACGTTCGATATATATCCATTTCATTTGTTTCCGATCCTTGTAGATAAATCAGGGTGAGAGAGGCAAGAAAATTCATTGACAGCATTATCTTGCTAATTAGAGATTATACTTTTTTTTTATAACTAGAAACAAAATAGAGCACGAGGACTCCACAAGAATTTTTCACAGAGGCATCAATCATCACATATTCCCATCCCGGCATTCGTAGGTAGTTTGCACTGGTGATTAGACAAAACTTAAAATTCAGGATGAAAATTTCCACTGGAAAACCGCACGTGCAGGGAGTAAATTTCACTCCACAATGTGATCACAGGGACAGGGAAGAACTCTACTAAGTGCAGGCTCGAAAGGACATTATTCAATACACTGTCAATAAAGCAAACGGCGACTAATGGCTTCACTTGACCAGCTTAAACCCAAAATGAGCCGGTGCTTTTTCCTTAGAGCACATGTGCCGTAATTTATTTACTACAGAAAGACCGAAACACGTTCCGATCTTAACACTCATGTCCACCAAATGAGGTAAGCCGGAACAAAAGCGAATACCGAGTGATCCTGGATACATTTTGCGTCCTCGTGTCCAAATTTTAGGCAACTAAACAATAGAATGTAGAAACATTTCTGAAAGCAAGAACATCACCATAGTTTACAGACAAACAGTCAAGTCACCTAACAACAGGTCAGATACGAGTTTTAATTTCATGAAATCCGACCAGACTGGCATTCGGAAAGGTTAAAAGTTCCACTCGAGTCGGCATCATTCGAGCATTCAATCCTACGCCTCTGGCTTAACACTCTTCCAATCCCTTCCAATCACCAGAAATCATTCGGGCGGTGTTATTGCCTCACAGGAATAAGAACGACCAGATCCTAAACGCTCGCAAAAAATTCGTCCCGACATCGCAATCCACTATCCGTCCGCGATTTCATTTTCATCCGCTACCTAGCGAGCGAGCACGAGAAAGCAAAAAACGGAGAAGGCCCGCTACAAAGCACGAGCCGACCTTCTTCGGAGCGGGCGTCGACGAAAATCCGGGAGCGCTGCTGCCTCGCGTCCTCGTCGTCGCCGGAGCCGGACGCCGCGGCGGCCGCGACGCCGCCGCCGCCGCCGCTCTCGGCCGACTCCTTGTCCTGGACGAGCTCGGCCATGCCGCGGACGCGGAGGAACGTAGGGGGCCTCGGCGGGGAGGGGGAGGGGGAGGGGGAGAATCGGACGGAGATCCGAGGCGAGGCGGCGGCGGCGGCGGTGGCGCGGGAGGGCGGGAGGGGGAGCCTGGCGGGGGCGGGGGCGGCGGGGGGGAGGGAGAATGCGCGGGGCAGCAAGGCGGTTGCGGAGGAGGATGAGAGGCTGAGGGGGGAGCTCAACATAGTCTGAGACGGCCGTGTGATTAAAAATGGGAGTGTGTGGAGGAAGAGCGTGAGGTGGTCCTTTATTATCGCGAGATCGTTAGAGAGAGAGAGAGAGAGAGAGAGAGACGCGAGGACCGCACGTGCTTTGCTTTTTCATCGCCCTACCCCACCCCCACCCCCACCCCCACCACCACCACCCGGCTTTGACGAACAGTGGTGGTGAGAAAAAATCTCGGTTGCAGGACACGTGGCTATTTCAGATTGGCCGGAGGGAGAGAGATAAGGGTGTTTTGCCGTGGAAAATGAAATGACAAATCATGGAGTATTTGTAGTAATCAAGTGACATTTGAATCCTCGGCAGGACCTTAAAAGGGTTTCGTCCTAGGAAGGCCTTGCTTGGATCTCGAAATCCCTAGTATACAAAATGATTAGATGGTATTTCATCTCTCCCGCAAAGACAACGGTAGGAAGAAAACTGGGAAGTGAGAGGCATGCAAATCCCGGCACGTTAAAATAAAGCGTGTATTCGTGAAACCCGTCACCTCTCGTTGAAGTGGATAAAGCGTATGTTTTATGCACGTTATATCATAGAAGGCTCGAGTATTTCACTAAATATTGAGGACAAATAAGAGGTTGAATAGGGTTTTTCGCGCGATGTTCCAATTTTAATATGAGGATATATTTCTTGCGGGATTCATGTAATGAGCCGAATTGAGGAATTACACTATATGAGGGAAAAGGGCCCGAATGCGACACCTTGTCTTGCTTAATGCGAGCGGCGAATCCGAAAAATGAAAATTGTGATATACAAACGCGATATCATCGATCTCTTTTTTTTGGTTGAAATAGATATCACCAATCTAATTAAGCGATTAATCGGGTGCATATTGGATTAAACGTGAGAGCCAAAATTGATTCGTTTCAAAAAAAGGCTTCGGTCGAGCCCCTCAAGTGTTCACGTGGATATCGAAACAAATATGTCAAATAAGAATATATATATATGTATATGAAAAGAAAAAAACACAGTAATTCCAAGAATTTAGGTGTCGAATTCTTTATCATAGAAACCCTGAATATCCTCTTATATTGGGGGGCGGGGGGGGTTGCAACTTTTTGCCCTCTTCGGTTCTTAAGGCGGGAGGCGAACTTGGCGACGAGCGAGCGAGCGTTGGCCGCGAGTGAGCTGTGGCCGCGAGTGAGCTGGAGGATCCTACGGCCCCTAAAGACGAGGGGGCGGTGGGCCCCACGGATGTCCTGCGCTGCCGCCGTTAGATCTTCTTGCGCCGTTTGCGCTTTTCGGATTCGCATGCGCGCGAAATGCGCCCCGCCCCCCCCCCCAAGTGAACGCCAAAAGCTCCATCCATGTCCCGACAAGGGGAGACAAGGGGAGAGCACCATGATGGGCGAGGATTTAATCAAGTGTCTCCATCAGGCACTGAAATCTTCATCGGCAGTTCGGGTCGGGTCCACACCAGATCGGTTTGTCGGCCCGGATCGAATCCCAACCGGAAACGAACCGTTGCAATTTCCAGCTGCCGTCTTTCTCGAGTTTCGCGTGCTCAAGCTCCTGCTGCTGCTGCCATCCGATTTCGGTGAATTCTGGCCTCAACCCATCCATCGCGAGGTCGAACGAGCTATCGACTATAGATCATGTGAATCCCGAGAGAACTGCGACATTCGGCTATTAGGGTTCGCCCCCAACCGCATGCAAGTATATTTCCCGAGTTTTACCAATCGATCACGCGGCACTTGAACTAGGCTCGAAGGGATTGTCGTTCAAGTCTCGTCCCGTTTCATCTATAAGTTCCATCTCCGATCTGACCTTATGGTCTGTGAAGGGAAACCGTTTCATTTCAACATGGTTTCGACGGCACAAATCTAGTTCAGAGTTCAATCCCAAGCCAGGTTACAGCGACACCGCAACAAATTCAGAAAAAGAAATTGGGAAATCATTAACAAGAGAGTCAGTCCGTATGAGCTCGTAACTTGTAAGCCTGTAACCCTCGGCCAACAACCCTCGGCCAACACGAAAGCATCGGCAATGCTAGATGTACTAAGGATTTTTCAGGATATCAGTAATAGATGGGAGTCAGCAGTCCATGAAACAATCCATGGAATTGCAATAAACACGAAAATGAACATGTCAAAATTTTTGGCGCAGAACCTCTTCTAAGGAGCTCAAAGCCTCAAAGACCATGGATAAGTTCTTGTTGTTTAGGAACGCCTTTTCTCTCGAACAGACCGCTCCGCGAGATACCTGTAACCATGCACATGTCCAGAAGTTATTTAACAATATGCAGATTCTGCAAATAGCAAGACAGAGAATACCAATGAGTACCAACGGAGCACTACTGACTCCCGTTAGCTAAACTACTCAGTGTTTCTGGAACATGTTTTTGGTAGTTCTAGACCGGAATCAATAGAGTATCGCTCTTAGAATCTCTTCAATGTTGAAAAAGAGGTCATGATGCCATTTTCAGAGAGAACCGTTTCCTGAACTTTTTCATTTTCGCTGAATTAGATCCTGTCACTAAATCATTCACATAGAATAACTGCATGCAATAAGTGAAAATTTGGAAAGGGAGATTGGTGGGAACTTAATTTGTTGAAGAGTTTAAGCAAAGAACATATACTTACTTGCCCGTGTAAAAGCCTGCAGTATACCATGCATTCAGAACAACACTGAGTTCAGTTTCAGAACTTTCAGTCTGCAAAGTTTCCCCTTCTAGCTTTTTCTCTTTATCTGTCATTCAGCGTGACACAAAATATATTCCGTCAAAAGATGACACAACAATATTATACGAAAAAGGAATAAGGCTAAAGCTAAAGCGTGCCTGAGAGCAACATGCTTGAAATTATCATCGCGTATATACTAAGTAAAAATGTCATTGCCACTCATCGAAGCCCTCCCACTTTCCTTATTCCCTTTCTCATAGCTAAATGTTAAGAGTTCAATCAAGCTCCCCATCTTCCTTCTATGGATATGCATTCATATGCAACAAGAGCTTTAGCTATTTACAACTGATTTTAATATGAGCTCTCCCCCGCAATTCTCAGTTTCTTTGCCTTTTAAGAGTGCTTTGTACTCGTTCAACAGTCATCACTCCTTATCTTTCTATCATCGCAACTTTCCACGATAAAGAGTTAAGTTTCCTAATCAAGATCGTACTATTGACCTGAATACTGACCTGAAAAATATCCCGATCTGTCTTCTTCCCCAGTAGATCTTCCTATCTTCAAAGAAGATAATGCTTTCTCCGCAGCCTCAATAGCTGTCCTTGTAATGTCAGAATCTTCGACAGGCACGTTTTGATGACTTGTGGAAGGAGCACCGTTGAAGATTTCACCGACACATGCTTTACCAAAAGAACAAGTAGAAACAGGGCACGGAGCTTCAAATGACTGACAAACATAAGGGCAGCATGGACTACCAACTGGAAAAGTGTGGCCTGAAGGGACAGAAGACTCTATAGCATCAGTAGCAGTAGCCCGCGGTGCACTAGGAGCAGCTCCATTAGCATCCTGAGGAAACTGGTAATTCCAGTAACCATATTGATGCAGCAGCTGAAGAACCTTTTCTTTCTTTTGCTCAAGCTCATAATATTCGGCAAGTAACTGGTCATAACCTTCAGCACCTTGAGAATATGAATGGGCTTCTAGTGTATCTTGTACAGGCATACCATTTGATGAATCTGGATGAGATCCCTGAGCCAACACATCTCCACAAGGGCTTCCATTAACTGATGGGTCGTTATTAGCCTCTCCAGGTACTTTTGCACAATTTGATGCTACAGTGTGTTTAGGTTCTTCCCTCCTACGCGTTCATAAACAAGAATAGCAAGAGTAACCAGTGAATACACGTTCTTTTCTCTTCTCAACCACACACATTTGCGTGAGCATGCGTGTATTAAGCTGATTGAAGTTCCCCAAATGACACAATAAAACTGTCTGACATTCCTAGTTAAGCCCCTCCATGGAGAAAGACAATCAGTATAAATTAATAAAGAGATATCAGCACAAATCATATTTCCCTCCAACATAACTTCTGAACCTATCTCTGGCTTTAGACACCATAAGCTTAAAAAAAATGCATGCGAGGTAACAATGATCCATCATAGATGGATACACATATTATGCTTTTCCATTTAGTACAGAAACACTTTCTATAGTACGGGATATATGCATCTGCTTGCTAAGCACATTTTAATTCAATTAGAGCATGATAAGTTCAAAAACATAGTCACCCAAAATTTCAAGGAGGTACCAAGCACAAATAGGTAACTCCCCATGATTACATGCTTACATTGTGACATGATTTCCCTGGCCAGGAGAAGCAACACTTTTTGCCTGCTCATTAACAACTTCTACTCCTTTGGATGGATTGTTATTCTTTTGGCCATGCATTAACTGAGCAAACAAAAGAGATAAATGTCTCCATTAGTTCACCATAATCCATGCCATGAGTCAGCTCCATGTACGTAAATGATAAGATGGTGGTGTAATTCCTTCAGACATGTTACTGAAACCAGACTCTGCCAGACCAGTCTCTGACAAAAATCCAAAGGCCACCCAAGACACTGGTTTCCTCAACTGATACAACAATATATTCATCCCACTCGTTCTCACCATGCCTTTTTTATTATTGAAATAACAGCAAAGTAAATCGCAAATTCTTAACTTCAATTATCGCACGCGAGACTTTCATTTAGATTAGGGCAACGTCTAAGGCTAGTGCTTCTTCTTTTTCTTCTTTTTCTTTCCCCTTTTTCCCATGGCTTGAATCTATCTTATAGCTGGTTCCCCCAAGCTATCAAAACCACAGAGAAACTCATGTCAAGAAGCACAAGATTTTGCAAAACATTAGTGGAGAGATGGCTTTCAAGAGAGAAGCGTTTTCCCTCGATCTGAACAGCAAATAGGGCAAAACCCAGAAGTCAACATATTTGATTTCGATCATCGGACCGCCTCACCATGGGATCAGCACTATTGCCACACCAAAATTTAGATAAAACAAGAAGAGCTTAGCTAAAATCATATTGAGCTTAGTAAAAACCATCGTTTCGGCCTACTTTGCCAAGTTCAACAAAACCCATTACTTGAATTTTGGCTATAAAACAACTGATTCCGCAGAAGAAAATCCCAATCCTCTATCACCGGCATTGGCAAATTCCATCCATGCCAAAGATAAGAGCATAAAACAAAAAGAGCTAACCTAGAAACAGAAAAAACAATAATCACCAGTTAGCATCCATTTCTGGCTATACCACCTCGATAGACACTATGCATCGATCCTTATATTCCAATCCAAATTCCTCTGCTGCACGAGGTGAACATACTCGTACTTCGTCTCTGCGACTGCAACTAACTAACGGTCTACGAGACCTTGTGCTTCAGAGCCATAGATAAGCAAAAGCAACGGAAAGAAGAAGAAAAAAACAAAGAAGAGCACACTACGACAAACTCGAATGCTTCGGGCACTCTGAGTATGGCAAGAGCACAAATGGAGAGGGCGAATCCAGAAGAGTGTACCTTGTACTTGGACATGGCGTCGTCGAAGGCGTTGATGAGAGCGGAATCGTCCCATAGACCGCCTCCCTTCGCCATCGCTGCTTCCTTCCTTCGATTTCTCCTTGAGAAAAAAGAGGCAAACTGAAGCGAACAGCACTTTGAACCACAAATGACCAGACCCGCACGTTTACCCTACTGTCTTTTTTCTTGTAATTTTTTTTTAAATTTTTGAGATAATAATACATTTTTTGCTCGTAAAATCCTCAATCGTCGTGAATAATGTTTGTTGTACGGATATATAATTAGGAAAACCAAATACCATGAGTCTATGACGACCTAAATCTTTTTTGGGTTCAATTCAAAGTTTCAAACTCATTAAGTTTTGAGATAATTATACAACGGTCCATGAATTTTGATCTAACGTACAATGTAATTCTCGAATTTTTAATTTGTTGGGATAAGTGCATTAAAAGTCTTAAAACTTGTCACGAAAGTACAATTAAATCCCTAAACTTGTCAAGTTTGTGCGATTAAGTTCTTTCATTGACTCCGTCCAACTTGACAAATGAAAAATACTAACAAGTTTTAGGACTTAATTGTACTTTTGAAAGTTTTTTTTATGAAATCAAGTCATTCCCATAGCTCTGTGCAAGTTGGCTTTTTTATATTATTTTTTTTATATTATTTCTATTTTGGTCCAAATATAATATTTTAATCTATTAGATTAAAAAATAAACTAAGTTAAAATAAAAAGAGATAAATGAAAATCCTAAAACTTGCCGTGAAAGCGCAATTGAATCTTAAAACGTTTAAAACATGCAATCAAATTCAAAAATTTATTAATTTTATGCAGTAAAGTTCGTCCATTAAGATCATCGATTTGTCTAACATAAATGCTAACATGGAATTTTTAAATATTTTCTCTCTCTTACATGATATTTTTATTCTTCAAATCTTATTTAAATTAGATTAAAAAACTGAAAAAAGGGCTAAATTTTTTTTAAAAAAACAAGGGAAAATTACCAAAAAAGTCCTAAACCTTTTACAATTGTGCTAATTCAGTCATAAACCTTTTTTTTGCCAATTCAGTTCTAAACCTTTTGCAATTGTGCCAATTCAGTTCATTCGGCCACTTTTGGCCTGCCGGCGCTGACGTGGACGTCGAGCGGCTGACATGGCAAATTTTAATAATTTTTGATTTTTTTTACTTTTCTCTTTCTTTTTTTTTCGCCTATCTTCTTCCTCGGTCGTCGGTCCGGCAATCGGCGACCGGCGAGAGACTGAGGCTAACGAGGGCTAGCCTCGCCATTGCCGGGCGAGGTCGACCTCGCCAGATCTGGGCGAGGCCTCGCCGTCGCTAGGCGAGCTTAACCTTGCCTGGCCATGGCGAGGCTCGACCTCGCCCGGCGACGGTGAGGCTCGACCTCACCCAGAGACGGCGAGGCCTCGCCATGGCAAGGTCGACCTTGCCCTGCGACGGCGAGGTCTCGCAAGATCTGGGCAGCCTCACTATTATCGGGCGAGGCCTCTCCCAGATCTGGCGAGGTCGACCTCGCTGGCCTTAGCCTCTCGCCGATCGCCGGACTAGGGACCGGGGAAGAAAATAGGCAAAAATTAAAAAAAAAATAAAAAAAAAAAAATATTAAAAATTGCCACGTCTACCGGCCGGCGTTCACGTCCGCGCCAGCCAGCCAAAAGTGGCCGGATGGAATGAATTTGCACAATTGCAGAAAGTTTATGACTGAATTGGCAAAAAAAAGGTTTAGAGCTGAATTGGCACAGTTACAAAAGGTTTAGGAATTTTTTGGTAATTTTCCCAAAAAACAACAATGAAAAAACAAACCAATAAAAAATGCTAGAATTTTCTTTAAAAAAAAAGAATGGCAGGGCCCCGCTGCCTATTGCAGGAGGGGCCGGCGAAGGTCGCCCTAAGCGAGGGTGGTTAGTGATGCGATATAGGCTATGCTAGCCCTCCTCTAGGTGAGGGTGGTTGGTGATGTGATATAGGCTATGCTAGCCCTTTCCTAAGTGAGGGTCGTTAGTGATGCGATACAGGCTATGCCAGCAACCATCGCCCGCCTAAGGTGAGGCCTTGCTCAAGGCTAATAAGGCAAGGGCTCCCTTGCCTAGGCCCGGCGACCTTTGTCAAGCCCTTCGGTGATAGGCGGCAATGCCCCACCAACGAGACCCTATCCTTCTTTTTATTTTCTTAGTTTTTTTTAAAATAAAAGTTTAGCTTTTTTAGTTTTTTATTAAATTTTAATAAGATTTGAGAAAGAAAGTGATAAAATGCCATGTAATAGAGAGAAATTAATTAAAAAAGGTTGCGTCGATAATTTCCGTTAAATAAATTAACGGTGTTAACAGAAGGATTCAATTGCATCAATTTGACAAATTTTATGATTTGGTTGCAATTTGTGAAAGTTGTAGGATACAAGTGTACTTTCACAACAAATTTTAAGACTTCTAATACATTTATTTCAAAAAAGAAAAAGGAAGAAAGGCAAAACAATGAGAGCCCTCGTTGGCATCATCGTTGCCACCGCACCGTTGTTGGAAAGGACCGGTGATGGCAAGAAATGGGCAAGGTCGGGTCAACCTTGCTAACCCTTGGTTGCCCACCCCCACGATATCTAGCCCTACCTGGTAATGGAGGGCTTACCCCTCACCTGGTTTTCCCTTTTTTGGTTTTTTAAAAATTACCTTATTTTAATGAAGTTTCTATTAAAAAATAAAATTTATACTAATGTGACGTTGCTTTAGCCACGTCAATGCCATATATGAGAGAGAAAATAAGAAAAAAAGCCACGTCAGCATTTTTCGTTAGTCAAGTTAAGCGAGATTAATAAAGGAATTATATTGTATTAATTTGATAAGTTTTATGACTTGATTGCACTCTTTATAGGTTTTATGACTCGATTGCATTTTTGAGATAATTTTTTAAACTTTTAGTATACTTATCCCATTTATAATCCTACTTGATCCATGACTTATATCGTGAGATCAATTTATAATTGTATAAACCATTAACTATGATATGAACCAAATTCAAACAAGTATTTTTCCAACTAATTCTATTTAAGCTTTAAAAAATTTTAGTTTATTATTTAGGGTTAATATAATGAAAAACCCCAAACTGGTACATACATAACATATTTATCTTAAACTAATTTTTTAACCATGGAAACTCCAAATTAGTACACCCGTGACAATTTTACACTTTGTTAGTTTTCGTTAACCGTTAAATTTTTGAATTTGATGACACTTGGTAGTTGATGGATGAATCAGTTTGGGGTTTAACTCTATGTCTGTCATAGATAGACCATTTTGTGTTTTTTCGTGATATTAATTAAATTTAATGGAATGTAAATTTATCACAAATGTACCAATTTGAGATTTTTGATGATCAAAAAATTAGTTTAGAATAAATCCGTTACATATGTATTAGTTTTGGGGTTTTTTATGATAAAAAAAATTAATTTGGGGTAAATTTGTCACAAGTATACTAGTTTAGGGTTTTTCGTGGTATTAACCATTTTATTTATTACAACCGCCTTAGCTTTTCAATAGTGAACAAATGCAATGAGTTCCTAAAATTCACTATATTTTTGTCTCGTACGTTTTTTATAAGCTGAAACAAATAAGCCTTAGAAATACATACACTTGCTCCAATAATTCACCTTAGCATAGAAATGAATAACAGTAATTATTAGGTGCTGTATATTCTTTAATTAAGATAAGGGAAAGTGTACTAAAAATTATGAAACTTGTTAAAAAATGCAATCGAACTTTAAAATTTTCAAAAAGTATAATCAAATCTTAAAAATTATTGTAATTAAAAATTATTGTAATTGAATCCTAAAACTTTCAAAAAATGTAATCAATGCAATGACTTAATTGGACCAATTTAAAAAATTTAATAATTAATTATATGTTTTGAAAATTTTAAAATTTAATTATAATTTCGTGATAAATTTTTGGACTTAATTTCACTTTTGAACGCACTTTATGCCCAAAGAAAAAAGAGTTGCTTTATGACGAAGATGTCATGATGGAACAGCGGCAGGAAGTTTCAGATTCCTTCACGTGGGACGGGCCCATGTCGGCATTTTTCTTTGTCGTGGAGCTCACAAAATAAATTTAAAAAATGAAGAAAGTAAATCTCTCTCTCTTTCTTGCTTTTCGTGACCTTCCTTCTTTCTTTCGATGAACAACAACGCAATCTACTTCGCTCATCTTCCTCTCCCGCTGATTCGACTGTGTATAAAATCCTCCGCCACATGCTCATGCGCCGCAAGGTAAGTCAAATCTCTGTCGCTGCTCGCGTGTCTATTTTCGGATCCCCCGATAATCGTATGTTGTGTTCGACGAGGGTTGACTCGATGAACGGAGTCAATTTAGGTTTTCGATAAGTCGTAGGTTTGATTCCCGATCGGCTGAAGGTTTCTTCAACTCGATTGACGTTTGCAATTGGTTTAAATGACCGTTCTTTTTCGAGCCTTTCGAGAGAATTCGTGATTGGTATTGGTGTACAGTGTAGATCGTTGCAATTTGACTTAGTAATCATCGTGGGGTTTTCGTGTTTAGGTGGGTTTATGCGCGTATAGTGGTGGGTCGTGGCAAATCTCTTTGTGTAATTCGTTTCTGGGCTTATCAGTTCCCACCGTCTTTACGATGCAGTTTATCGATTCGGGTAGCTGCTAATTGAGTGGGAGATTGAAGAGTTGTGGCGTGCTAGCGCAGTTGTAGAGCTTGCTGTTTTTCTCGGTGTGGAGATCCGACACTGAGAGGATGTTCGGTGAAGGAGAGATCAGCGCAACATGTTCGTTGGCACCGGCATTTGGTAGGTGTTGTTGTGATTGGGTCCGGAGACAATTCGTGCTTTTCTCGTTCTAGCTAATAACGGTTCTTGATTTTATTTCTAACTAACTGAATCGAAAGGTTTGATTCTCCTTTTCTTTCGCAGGAAATCTTTCTTCACTTTATGTCATCATTCCTCTGGCACGCTCGATGCGGAAGCTTCGTGTTGATCATGTCGTCCTGCTCTAGTATTTAAATTTGAATTGCACTGTTTTCATGTAGTAATGGAAGCAAGGTGGAATAAAGATCTTGGGCATAGAGTAGCTGTTAAGTGCAAACCCCAAGGTGCAACACGTAAAGAGGGGCAGAGAGGTACCCTGTTTCCACAGCAAGTTGGTTCGAACTCATTGGTTGGCAAGCTCCGTAAACGTAAAAGACTTGATGGATGCAAGACTGAGTGTAGTTGTTGGGCAAGGAACTCTGTTTCGAAGAATTACACACGTTTTATGAAGAGCGGCCTGCCACAAAGGGTTCTGTTCTTTCAAGACAATGAATGGAATGATTTTCCAACTTACATTGTTGAGTTGATCAGGGAAAGTTTTGAGTTGAAAAATGCAGCAATTGAAGTGAAGTCCAATGGTTGCCATTTTTTGTTGGATATCTTGTACATGAGCCAGTGGGATTTCGTAACAGGTTCACAAAGAGATATTGCTTGGATTGACGAAGCCGGTCGCCGCTTCTTCCCTGAACCTTATGCAGGTGCTACTGGGATGCAAAAGTCCTGCCAATCTGAATTAGAGCCTGATGCTGGTTACTCTTTTGAGATACCAAATGGGATGCAAGAGATTAAGCTGCAGCTGGATATCGAAATAAATGGAGCCCATACATGTTATATGGAAGAAGGCGTTGAAGAGTCAAGTTCCCATGTCAAGAAGATTAAAATTAACCAAATTCCTGCTGATTGCAATGAGGATGCGGAGGACAATGTTGAACTTGATAAACCTTTGGATAAAAAATTGGAGGATATAGTTGGGGGTTGTCAACTAATGAATAAAGTAGCAGAAACTAAAATTGGACCCGTGCATCAGCACATAAATCCTGATACCGTTAGAGAAATGTTTGTTATGGGAATGGGGTTCCTCATGCGCTCAGACATAATTGAAATTAACCCTTGCTCTAGTCATTCAATGCAATCTCGATTGGAACTCTTTGAAAAGCAAGTTGAGATCACCAGAAATCTTCGTGGGGATCCAAATGTTAAGTATGCTTGGCTTGCAGCTAATAAGGATGCTGTATCTAGTATTATGATGTATGGTCCCGGTGCAGGTGGATTTAAGAGAGTGTGTACATATGGCTCTGCAGTTCATCTCACATCTGTCGATAATACACATATTAGGTTTGCTTTTTTTCTTTCCAATACAGATGCTATTTTTGGTTATAATATGGATACTTTTATTATGCATAAGTATATTGTTTGTTGCAATCTTCAACTGGATCATTTTGCAAGATTGTTGGCCTTGATTATGTAGGTGAAGCACGCAACTTGTCAGCATAATGCAGGCTGTAGTTTTAGTCTAACTCCTTCTCTGTGGTCAATTAGTTGATTTAGTTCAAATCATGTTTCCACTTTGTGCAAATGCGGTGATTGGAACTGTGCGGGTTTATCCCTTGGTGGACTAATCAGACACATAACTTGTAGGAAATGTCAGAGTCTAGGTGAATGTTGAATTACCATCATTTGGGATTCTCTGGGGAAAAATTTTGTTAGTTTATTTGCTTGGCGCTAGTTCAAATAAGATCTTTTCACTTTTTGAGTGGCAGCTTGTGAAGTTCATATACATGGTAGATAATCTCTTTCATATGGTACTCTGTAATTGCTGCTATTTTTTTTAAGCCTCAGAGGGTGTTTAAGCTTATCTCATCTTTTGCAGTGCAAAGTTTTGTGATGATGATGAAAATGGGGTAAAACACGTTGTGCTCTGTCGTGTCATATTGGGCAGTGTTGAACTCGTCCATCCTGGATCCAGACAATTCTGTCCTAGCAGCAACAACTTTGACAGTGGAGTTGATGATCTCCTAAATCCACAGTACTATATAGTTTGGAATATGAATATGAACACGCACATTTTTCCGGAATTTGTGATAAGTTTCAAGATTCAAGCTAGTGCTGGAGGTGATTTATTTGTGGAATTTTCTCATTTAAAGTATTGATAACTAACTTTTGTGTTGCTTTCTTAGCATCTCGGGTAATGTTTTTTCTTGTCCTTATTCATATTTTCATGCTCAAGAAATTTGTTCATGCAATGGGATTGTCTGTCAGTGGATTGCGAGACCTTTGTTAGATTTATATAGATATGTATATGGAGAGTAATATATGAGTGAATAAGCGGGTTTCTAGGGTAATATTATACCACTGAACTGATATTGATTCGACCAAAAAAAAAACTGATATTGAAATTTTTTTTATTTAAGTTATGGTGAACATTTTAGCAAGGGAATCTTACTTGTGCTGCAGGGCATCTAGCTGGAAAGAATTGCCGGAATGAGCTATCAGAAACAACAGTTAGTAAAGGGCCTGTTGATCAGGCTACATTACACCATTCACCTGTGAAGCCTGTAAGGCTTACTAGACTGTACTCTTGTATTGTTATAGCTGTATTCTTAAGGTCATTTTTCCCTCTGGACCTTCTAGTCAGTGAGTGCAACTTAATTGATTTTGTTGTCTTTACATCTGGTAGTTTCTTAGAGGTGGTGGGATAGATTAATTAGTCAGTCAGTTGCAAGATAACCTGTAGTCAGGTTCTAATTCTTGAGGACCCAGAGATTATTCTCATATTTTAGCTTACCATCTGTTTTGAGAGAGTGAGAGTGAGATCTTTTTGTTGTAACCTTTAGAGTATTATGTATGAGTAAGTCTTTAGTCACCATGGGCTATGCAGGAAGTTCTTTGTACACGAGACTTTAGTGCCTTCTCCAATGCCTGTTTGATGGTTTCATAATTTTCTGAAAAGCCAGAGAGTGAATGCTTAGTCATGTCTGGATTCTTTCATTAGTGAGGATCTTTATGCAGCCTTGGTTGGTTTGAGAGCGAACTGTTGGCCAAGTGATTTTCTTTTCCATTGCTCGGAGGATTCAAGAGCTGTAGTTTCTTCTATGTTGGCTTCTACTATGATTTTCAATAGAAATGGCCTTTATTGTGTCTGTTATTTCAGAATTTTGATGTTAGTTTGATTGCATCAGAAAGGGTGCTACTTTTGGAAGTTTCGTTGTTTTTCCCTGAATGGCTACCAACGCTTTTTGTAATCTTTTATTATTTGTCATGTCTACCTCCTACTTTGTATGAACTTTGAGAAGAGACTTCAAGGAAAAGATGATACCTTGGGTTCAAGCTCTGCAAAGACTCCCAAATCTCCATGGATGCCGTTTCCATTATTGTTCGATGCCATCTCAAAAGAAGTTGCTGCCAAGGATATGAACACAATCAAGGCTAATTATGAACTTTTCAGGGTGCGTCGTCTTTGATTAATCACTCTTACAATCATCTGTTTACTATAACTTTTTCGTCAAAGTCTAATCTTCCTCCTCAATATTTATCAGACCAAGAGGATCTCTCGAATTGACTTCATCAAGAGGTTGAGATCAATAGTTGGTGATGAATTGTTGAGGTCCAGCATAATGAGTCTTCAGGGCAAGGTATTAATATTGTTGTCAAACTTGCAATTCATTATTTCTAGGCAGTTAAGTTTTTGCATGCTGACTATAACTTAGTTATCTACTCTGGATTGTAATGGTTTTGCTCCAGTGATTAGTAAGAAATCAGATGGTAAATGGCCTGACTAGTGCTCGTCAGAGCGTACAGGATTGTTGTATCAATATTTATTCCTGGAACAGGTTGATTTCTATCTTCTGGAGTAGGTCGTGTGCGATATAAGACTGGCGAAGAATTGTGAAAATCAAGATGGGCAGAACGATATGCAAACTGAAAATTTTCTTTTTGCACCATCGATGCTGGCTATTCCTCTCAAAAGAACAGACATGGGGTCTTTGTGATGATATATCCAGATTTAAGATGGAGGAATAGTTTATCCTGCCGTCAATATATTCTCTGATATTCTTGTGAAAGCGCGTAACATTTGTTACTGCATTTTGCAGCCGACTCTTGGATCTAGTCACTCAAAGGTGCCTAAGCCGGAGCAAGAGGTTTGAATCTTCTTATTTGATTATGCAATGCTGTTGCCCTTAGTGTCGTGGGGATTGCCACTGCATTTAGATCTTGGCTTCTTTTTCCTGGTTGTTTGAAGGTATCTCTTTTTGGATCCTTATGTATATATTCGTAATTCTATGGAATTCTTGCTGGTTGCTGCTCAGCCTAGTAAAGAACTCCACTGCTGTTAGTGATTTTTCATGTTGGAAAAGAAACAATCGGCATATTATTTACCTGATATTTTCTCCGTGGGGTCAATGACATTTTGTAAGAAGGTAACTTTCAACATTGTTCTCCAAGTCCATAATTACAATTATTTCTCCATGCAATTAAAAATTTCTACCCTATAAAGTGACGACTTTCCAATCTTGCATTAGGTTGATAATGGATCATATTCAATAAGTAATGAGAAGTATCGCTTAATTTTTGTAAAAATGGGGCTAATTTCGCTCACCACCCTTTTTTGTTGCTAAAAACACCCGTATTCTTGTTTACTGACCAAAATGCCCTTCATCTGTAAATTCAGTCAATCGTCAACCGTTTACCTTTTCTTTTCTCCGTCGTCTCCTCTCTAAATCACTGTAACTGCACTTTTTCCATTCGATTAGTTTTCAAGAAATTTTCCAATTTTTGGATTGGTTGCTTACAGCAACACTCAACAGTTAGAGAATTTCCTCGTGTCATGCTTCACTGAAGATTTCAATGAGGGATTTTATTCGATTCCACTTTTGAGTCCATCGATATTTCCTAATCTTCGGCAATGCCGGGCACTTGTTGGTGCTTTGCGTTTGATTTCCTAATTCTGAAGAATGTCTTGTGATGGTTCTGATGATCAAATTAAGAGAACCTAAAAAAGGTTTACAGAGGGGGAAAAGAAAAGCAAAAAGCTACTCATGGTGGTGGAGGTCATCATGTTTGTTGGCCGTGATTATATAATGTTGCTGGCAAGTTGACTCCAACATCGGAATGCACACTCTTAAAGCTTTGGAGAGAAATTTCTCGAGCAGGAGAAATGGTTGACAAGCCTTTTTTTTTCTGTTTTTTCTATTGTTATTGAGCATCTCAAAATCAGACGTGACTTTACCAAAAGGAAAATTATCAAAAAAGTCGTAAACTTATTGTATGGATGTTGATTCAGTTTTAAATATTTTAATTTAGTCAATTTAGTTCAAAGTAATTTGACAATTGCCAATTTTGGCCGGAAACTGTTTTACGTATCACGATTGGTGCTGATGTTGATAATTTTTACAAATTTTTTTAAAATTACATATTTTTTTATATTTCTTTTTCTTTTTCTTTTTTTTCCCTTCTTCCTCTGCTGGTCATTAGGCCTCAACGGTGGCTGGCGACGGTCGAGCCTCACTAAATCTGGCAAGGGCGAGCCTCACTTGAGACTCGGCGGGCCTGGTGAGGTTAGCTCGTTGGGATACGGCAAGGTTGGCCCTCGCTTGTGGCCAATCACCAGCCATCCTTGAGACTTGGCGATCGACAGAGGAAGAAGGAAAAGGAAAAGGAAAAGGAAAAGGAAAAATAAAATAAAAATAAAAATAAAAAAAATTGAAAATTGCAAAAATTGTTCATATCGATTCCAACCGGCGTCCACGTTAGCAATTTTGAATTAAAATTGGTAGTGTCAAAAGGCTTAGGACTTAATTGACCAAATTAAAATATTAGGATTGAATTGGTATATGTACAATATGGGGAAAATTATCAAAAAAAGTCCTAAATTTATTATACTTTTGCCAATTCAGTCCTAAACATTTTCACTTCTTGCCAATTGAGTCCATTTGGCCGGTCGGCACTAATGTGGCCACTAGCCATCTGGCCAACTTTGATATGACAAATTTTTTTTTTTCTAATTTTTTCCTCTGGCTGGTCCGGTGACCGGTTGGAGGCGTGGGCCGGCGAGGTCGGCCTCATTGGCCTTTGGCGAAGGTTGCCCCCGCTAGCCACTAGTGAGGTCGAGCCTCACTCACCATTGCGAGGTCGGCGAGATCGACCTTGCCGGCTAGAGGGTAAAAGCAGAAAAAAATTAAAAAATTTGAAAAGAATATTTAAAAATTGTCATGTTAGTGTTGATCGGATGACTGGTGGCCACGTCATTGTTGGTCAGATAGCCAGTGGCCACGTCAGAGTTGGCCAGATGGCCGGCGGCCACATCAGCGCCGGCCGGTCAATTGGACTCAATTGGTAATAAGTGAAAATGTTTAGGACTGAATTGGCAAGAAGTGAAAACATTTAGGACTGAATTGACAAACTTAAAAGGTTTAGGGACCGAATTGGCAAAAGTGCAATAGGTTTAAGATTTTTTTGACAATTTTCCCGTACAATATGTTATGGACTTTTTTGATAATTTTTCTCTCTATCGAATTTGAGCTGCCCTTTATGACCAAAAAAAAAGAATTAAGCTGCTCTTGAACCAGGTCATGTGGTTCACGTGTTTGGATTTGGTAGAGGGAGTTTATTTCTTGGTATGGTTCTATCCTATTTCTATTTTTATTTTACAAGCCATTGTGTGTGTTATGTGCTGTGCTCACATTTTTATTATACAAGGTGGGGAATTGAACTTGGTAGAGGGAGTCAGCATCGTGAGAGTTGGCAAGTGAGGCTGTTTGTGGTCGGGGCGGCGATGCCATGTTGCTCTAAGTGCAACGTCAACGTAGTGAAGCTACAATTTCTTTGTATTGTACCAAAAATCTCTTTCCACTAGTTAATAATTTAGTTAAGTCGACGCAAGGTCTCCGTCTTCGTCTTCCGGAGAGGGGAGCCTCGACTCATAAGTAAAGAAGTCCTCCAAGTCGAAACCCCAAAGCCACCAAAGCCGCTATAATTAACCCAAAAACCTCTCACCGTAAGCATCAAGCCGTAGAGCACTACACTAATGACACTAGAGAGTACCTCATAGCTTATCATATCCGAAGGCATATTGCTATTGATCAGAATCAATGTGGGCGGGAGCGAGAGCAAAGATAGAGAGGAAAAGGGTGAGACCGAGGAGTCAAGTGGCACTGCCGTGGCCGAGGGAGCGATCGCCGGTTTGGCAGTCTGAGCTGTGGGCGCTGGCGTGGCCAGTCTGATGGGCGACTTGTCCAAGTCCAGTGGAAGGAAGACCATAAAAGCTCCCGGGAGGGGCAAGCGCATCTTCTGGGACGAGTTCGCCAGGGACCCTGCTGCCTACTTTCACGACCTGTGGAAGAAGTAGTTGCTAGCTACCAAGTAAAAGGAGAAATTTGTGTTGTTGCTTGTGGTCTAATGTCTCTCTTTTGGTTTAGCATGGCATCTTTACCTTTACGGTCCGTGTTTTTATATGGTATATTTTGTACTCTATTCTCGTGCTTAATGCTGGTATGTTTACATAGTAGTTTTTCATTGTAGACAGTAGTCATCGGCTGCACCATGTATCTCAACCCACAGGCTGTATCTCTTTTCCTCGACGACATTTACCGTGACTTGCAAAGACCTGCAAAGAGTGCCTTTGGAGGTACAGCCATTGCCATCGCCCAAGAGTGCCTTTGGAGGTACAGCCATTGCCATCCCCCAATACTGCTGCTTGCATTTGGCCAATGCTTTGAAGCGTGGAAGGTGGACGGTCGAAAAATTCCATTGCCAGTTCTACATGGTCCTGGTGATTTGGCTGAACAACCATTGAAGGAGTTTGGAGATGGTGACTGGCATGGACCCATTGACTAGACAAAGTACCTATATATATTCACTCATAACGTAGTTTGTAAGCATAGATGGAATGGATCCAATGACCTACTCACGATCACGGCAAACAAGAGAGGGGAAAGAGAGAGGAGCCTCAGTAAAATCAATTGGTTATTTAGATATCACTAAAATCGAGAAGAATTGGAGGATGACATTTCTACTTGCCCTTGGTCTCCATCTATCTTATTCTCTTATGTGCTGGCAACTTGAATTTTCTCACACCGTATCCGGAGACGTTATAGAATCATAAGCAGTCGATGGATCCCACCCTGGGGGCTTGATGTTTGGCCAATCTCCACGGCATCCCAACCTTATGTACAGGCTCTTCTTATCTGCAAGAAAGAGACAGAACCGATGAGATTTACGGTTCAATCAGAGCTTTTTACTGCACCGAGAACAAATTCCAAGGTTGTTTTCATTACAGCATCTAGTACAAAGCAGCAATAGCCATTATTGTTTAGGAATCTTATAGACACGCTGGTTTCATAATTTCGTTAAAATGAATTGAGGTGGCATTTTAATCCGATCTTTGTGGCTCAACCCTCCAGGGTCTGTTTCAGCATCAGCTTCCTCTGGCATTACGATAGGTTCTCCTATTTCATAGCATTTTCAATACACGGGCCATGTGTCGTTTGACGAACTTTTACCTGGGAGCTTCCTATCTGATAAAACTAATCGTTTGAGTGCGCTCAGAGATGCTTGAGCCACAGTTTTGGAGTAATCGGCATCCCAACCTTGGACCTTGACAACAACATCTGCATTTGCATAACCTAGACTCCCATCTTCAACGTGTCTTCTGGCCTCTTTCTTAGCCGAGTCTTCGTCTGCACAAATAATTACGACTTACTTCAGATGAAATCATCACAAGGGTCTGTAATACTGCAACTAAACGGAAAGGTGGCCATCATTTAGCCTCCAACCCTGTTTCAGGTTCAGTCAAACTTCCAGCAGAATTGAAATGATTTTGCATGACATCATTTGAACCATTTGGAAAATGCACAATAACAACCTCCGTTTCCACTTTGAACTTCAGCAAGGATAGATATTATATCAGTTGGCAAACCAAGTAATTTCAGCAGCATCGAAAGTCCTTACAAGCCACTAAATTTAATTATAATTCTGTCTCTACCACTCAAAGATCATCAGGAAAACTGATTCAATGGCAAAATGCATGGGGGAGGCATGCATCAGTAGACTACCTGTTGCGTCAGTTGTAGACAACCACACAGTAAATCCTGCGTAAAGGTGCTGCCATTTATCAGCTCTTCGAGCAGCACCCTGCTGCCCTCCTAAAGTTGCGACAACAGCCCGGACGTGACTTTACAAAACAAATCAAAGAGAGAAAAGAGAAAAGAATGAGTCATTTGTGAAGGCAAGAATTTCAAACAACTGCATCACATAATGCGTATACCTACTGAGGCTTTCTAATAAGACACCCTCTGCTTCAGCAATGGCATCATATCCTTCAGCAAGCGCCCCTGGAGATGATTAGACTCGTTAATGCACTGCAAGATGGGCACTACAAGTCATTTCAAGATTGCCAAAGTGAAAGTTGCTATATCTACTTATACATGTTTTTTTCAAATATGAGAATTTTCTAATCCATTTTCCTTTGTAGTTTCTTCTAATTTTATTTCAGAATATGTACAGAGATACAAATAACATTCCGAATGCCATCTTCAGCGTGGATTGGCAGTACGCTGAGCTCAACACTATCAGTTGCTGCTTTAAAACATCATCAGATTATGTTATTAAGTAAATTGCTCATATGTTGCTGATGTGTATGGTTTTAGCAACCATGGTACTTTCTTTGCAATGACCTGTAGTAATGAGACGAATCTACAAATTTTAACTATGGGTTTTTCAGTAGTCCTGTGCCCATTACTCTATTTGCCTGGAAATTTCCTACGTTGGTAATGACAGCTATTAAGTTACTGCACATATCAGCACATACCAATAGAATGACTATCACAAGATACTGTTTGATATTCTTTAGCATGGGACTGTAGATGTGCCCTTTAACCAAAATGTGTGGTACAGGACCAGATTTACGGCCCAGGATTGAAGGCATTTTTTTAGCCTCTGTTTACAGCAGAGGTCTACTCACATGAATCGATTGTTTGCTTAGCAAATGCTTCGAGCAACTCCTTTGTCTCAAGAGGCGTGTACCTGCAGATCATATATTTGAGCTTTAGCAAGCAGCAAATCAGTCTAAAAACAAACAAAATATTATGACATTGAAAAGGCACTAGAAGTGATCGATCCTAAAGCTCATAACTGAATAATTGATTCCAAAGCTCTTAACACGTGACTCTGTAGTTCTAATCTTTCTCATTTCAGTCTTCATTGGGATCTTGTGGGATTTCTTTCTTTCTTTCTTTTGGGTCGAGGTTTGGTTGTAATGGTGAAATCAGAAAGGTGGAAATTTGGCAGATACTTTTCCAGAACCCATCAACCCAAGAAAGGATGAAACCATGTAATATTACCCAAGACCAACTGCAAGTTCTTTGGCCACTTTCTGGTTGATCTCCGTCGAGTCCCCAACAATATAAATGGATGTTCCTCTAAGTAGTTGCATCGACCCTGCAGTCAGTGACTCCCAAGACTCCACAATGTCAGGCCATTTCAATTCAGGATCCTGCTTCTTCATATTAATAACAAGCTGATCGTCATCTAAATACCTGCCCAAAACAAGAGTCCTCACATGAGCGCCCGGGAAATCTAGGCTATTATTATCAAGTACATACACACAGAGGACAACCAACCATATCGTTTCGGCCGACTTTATCCTATCAAAGAGAGAATCTGTTTCCATTAGCGTCGTAAGGGAACCAGAACGCTTAAGTTTGATCGTCAAGGAGGTGTCGTTTGCGTCCACGTGAATATCTCTGGGACCTGAAATGTCGACGCCGCCGAGCTGGAGTCGCAATTCCATATCGGAAGAACCATCTGAAAACTGCATTCGCTTCACTGGTTACTTTTTCAGGAAATGCCTCTGATTATCATGCGATTACAGAAATAATAGCACTCCGATGGCACTGGTCGAGTGGAATTTGGAGAGTTCAGTGACAGTGTAAAATCTCATTCCCATCTCTATGGTTACAAGCAGGATTCATCAGGGGAAGATCATCCTAAGCAAATTCACCAAAACAGAGACTTTACATCATATGCCCCTTAATATAAAAGCTACATCAACTGCGAAATTTCACATTTTGATGCTCGGGGTCGAGAGGGAATCCTATAGTCCCTGGTGCTACATTCGTTCTTCGGCATCGATGTACCGATGCGACACCGCCGCGAGTTCTAGACATATGCAAAATCCAATCTTCAACACAAGGCCACATTTCCTCCAACATCATACATAGACTCCGTGAGTTTCCGAGAAAATCTGCAACGATAATAGAAGCATTTTTCTTGTCCCCTTCCCTTTCGACGAATCAGGAAACCAGAAACACACAACAACATCAAATTTCTGCTAAGACCAACACCGAGACTCGATCCGCTTCAGCATGAAACATCAAACTACCGCGAATTCCACGAAGCCGATCAGCTTCCGTTCCGCGGACTCCTGTCCGAAAAAATCGAGAAACTCAAGGCTCACCTCGTAGCTGATCGGAGTGGCCGAGGAGAGGCTGCCGCCGCTGCCGCACGAGACGCGGCCCCGCGTCCTGAGCGCCGCCGCATCGCGCGACGCGAACCGACGGCCAGGGAGAGAAGAGCGATGAGAGGAAGGCGGCTCGAAGGTCCTTCGGTGGAAAAAGCAAGAAGCAGGAGCGGCCGTAGCCATTTTCTCTCTCCGTCGAGCACGACGCAAGATGGCAAAATTGAAGAAGCGGATAAGACGGGGCTGGTTTTCTTTCTCTCTTTATCCCCTTGATCGGTTCGTAACAGTTGTATGGGCCTGGGCCGAAAGAAAAGGCCCATTGAAGTCCGTATCTATACGTCCGCGTTCGTCCTCCTCGTGGGCCGAATTGGCGGGCCGAATCCGCAAGCCGAACAAGCCTATTGTGGTTACTCACTAGCCACTTTACAGCCACCCTGCATCAAGGACATGTTCATAAGCCGCTTCTGATTAAGATCAATTAGTTTCGGCTTACTATCCATTTCGGGGTTTAATTTCGCGGGGGTGGAACGGAAGTAATTGCCTTTTCTAGTTCCCCTGAACGATCGCGGTACGATCGCGATAGTGTCTGCGAACATTTCATACTAACGAGTCCGTTGTTTGGAGGTCCGTCTGTCGGCGTCGCCTAATTCCGTCCGAGTTTCTTTCATGCGGGCGCAGCGAAAAATGTCTGAACTTGCTTATTAGGTTATGGTAACCGCAATAGGCTTTAATTTTGGAACATGTAATCGAAAGGGTCCTTTTCCTACTCGACCTAACTAAAGATCCCATAAATCGCATGGTTTTGGCATGGGTAACTCGTCTTTGACTTCATTCATAGCCGTAAAGTCCAAGAGAATCAGGAACGTGATCGACCGCGACCGTTCAATACGGAATGGACCAAGTCAATCCCAAATAGTTTATCCGTACGCTAGATATTGGTTTCGAGAAGACCAAAAATAGGGCCCACTCAACCCATGGGCTCGCTAGCCAACTCGATGCACGGCCAATTTGGGTGTTCATGTCAGCATTAGGCAGGACCACTCTGGTATATCTAGCCTCGGCATGGCCGACATGGCGACCACGCATCAGTTGCGCAAACTCCAACTTACTAATCTCTGTTTTGGGGGGTCCATCGCCGGTGGTGGAAAAAAAAAGAAGAAAACACTCCCACGGACTGTATAAAAGACTCGGTATGTCGGTATCCAACAAAGACGCGGTTGTATCGGTGCTGCATCGCTCGCGAAAACCACCTTGCCCCGTGTAATCTCAAAAGATGGTCCAGATTGTCCAGTGCCCGCTTGACATGTGAGATCGTTTTCAAATTTCGTTCTCTCTTTTCATTTCATCTTTGGACCTTCCTGCGGACCCCCCCGCTACGATCCATGAATCAACTGTTCTCGTTTCAACACATTGTCACGCATAAGAGAGAGAGAGAGAGAGAGAGAGGGAGGGAGGGGTCACGTCAATGCATTCAAAAAAGTGAGTAATAATGAATGAATGATTCAATCGAGGGCTTTTCGGATACAAGATAAAAAGAAGCAAGAACTTCTGAGGGGAATATCAGAGACCCACCCTCGTAGGACGCAAACTCCATCTCACGGAAAAACCACCAGAGAATAATATCCATCACCAAAGAAATCGTCACACGAAATCCCTCCTTTAGAAGTCAACAAAACGCTCCAACTTTGCCTCGCAATTATCAAGCGTGCCGCAGTTAACTTGGCACGCCCAAGGCCATGAAAAAGGGACACCGAAAAGCGGATGAAGAAAATGAATATCGAATTCTTTTTCGACGTTTTCCTACATAACAACGTACCCATGCTTCGGATCCAGAGCCGTAAACTTATGCAAATAGCACCCGTGTTTATTTATATATCAATAACTCGACATGGGGGGCTAAATCTTTGTTTTTACCGGCTTTGCTCGGAACAAAAACAAAAAAGAAAGGACCCCCCCTCCCCCACAATGGTGGCCAAATCTCATTTGATTCCACAAAAGGCGATAGACGCTTAGGGCACGTTTAGCTATCGGCCAAACAGTAACTATTTCTATTCTTTCGTTCTCAGAATCAGTTTTGGAACAGAAATCCGTCTGGTAAATTTTTTGTTCCTGGGCACAAATTTGTTTTCAGAATCAATTTTGGAACAGAATCAAGAAACAAAAAAAAGTTGCTTCTTGATTCCGGGAACAATAATCAAAAATTGAAAAGAATTTTTTTTTTCTTCTTCTTCTTCCTGGCTTTTTGTTCCTGAGCACAGATTTGTTGCCGAAATCAATTTTGGAACAGAATCAAGAAGCAAAAAAAAGTTGCTTCTTGATTCTGGGAACAATAATCAGAAATTGAAAAGAATTTTTTTCTTCTTCTTCTTCCTGGCTTGTGGTTGGTTGCCGGTCACCTGCCACTGGCGATCGGCCACAGGCCAAGGCCGGTGAGGGCGGCCCTGCCCTCGCCGGATCTGTTGAGAGCAACCCTCACCTAGGCCGCCGAGGATGCCCCTCGCCCAGGCCGCCGAGGATGGCCCTTGCCGAATCTAGTGAGGGAGGCGACGAAGGCGGCCCTTGCCAACCCTCACCTAGGCCACTAGGGCCGACAAGGGCTACCCTGGCCATGGCCAAGGAAGGGGAAGAAGAAGAACAAAAAGAAATTGATATTAAAAAATTTAAAATATTATTAATAAAAAAAATTTGTGTAATTACCAAACGCATTTCTGTTCTTTTTCTATTCCAAGCACTTTTAAATACTTAGAAATTATTTCCGAGCACGGAATAAAAAAAAATCATTTCTGAATAGAAATTATTTTTGGGAATAGAATGATTGTCAAACGCACCCTTATAGAAACACTCGATGGGGTAATACATTATGTCGGATCTGCCATGACCAAACAGGAAATTAAAAAAAAACTTATATATATTTTTAAAAAATAAGAACAGAGAAAAAAACAGAAAACACAAAAAAACAAAAAAGGGATGAACAGTCCTCCTTGAATGCCGATCGGACAAAGACAGGAGAGAGGAGGAGTGATCGCTTTCGTTCTCATCCCCCCCACGCACATGAAAAGACAGGAGCTGCTACAGAGAGCCTCCTCCTACTGTTCCTCCACCTCTCCTCCTGCTGCCCCCCTTCGCTTCCGCTGCTGCTACGGTGACAGCCCTCACCCGCCACACCCCGTCAGCGAAGGGTCAATCATGAAGCAATGGATTGCGAAATGATTTCCACCCTCCCCCTCGTAACCCCCGCCTCCCCCCCCACTCCTCGTGCGCCCCGATCGGACGGCGACACGTGTCCCCAGAGTGTCGTTGACCGTACCACTAACCGCGCCCCCGGGCCCCGCGGCCGTCGACCCGTCCGCGTCCTTCGGCACGTGTGGCTGGGAATTTCTTCCTCTCTTTTTTTTCCGGGGGGGGGGGAAGCGAAAAATTGAAAAAAAAAAATATCCGCGTCCCACTTTTTGTTATTTTTCGTTCAATTTTATGCTGTTTGTTCCGTCAAGATATTCTCCCCGGAGCTGAAAAAAGAATGATCCTCTTGCCCCCCGCGAGAATTTCGCCTTATACTGCGTCGTAAGACTAGGGTTTCCTCTAATTTTATTTTTTCGTTTTCTTTTTTTTCCTTTCTTGCTTTTTTTTTGTCGTTTTGTAGCTTATGTCTCAGCAAAAAGAATGCATAGATGTACTTTTTTCTTTTTAAATTTTTAGGACCAGGGAAAAAAAATGAAAAAGGAAAGGGTTTTTTTTCGACGGTATATTCTAAAAGATATTCAGCAGCTTATGCAATTGTTTGTGCCCTTTTTTTTTTTAATCTCTGGCAATAAAAAGAGTTGGATGTTTTTTTTACCATTATATAAAGCATTCCTTATTTTTGCTCCGCGGGCGATTTTAATCGATGAGAAATGATTATGTAGATAACCTTTTCTTGCGCATTGATACGTGTCGTTTTATTAGAGGGCGGAATTAATTTGTCAAAAAAGTTTAGGACCATTATGCGAATGATTGTGTTAACGAGTGCTTCAAGGGGGACTTATCGGACACCTTAATGATCAAAGTTTGGAATTTTCAACGCACTGTCTTTCTCGTGTTATGGATAGGCATTGTACTAAAACTAAAAACATTTCTTTATCGAGTACGGTTATAAGTGCTTCGAGAGCACTCTTTGCAAATTCCATAGAGATCGAGGGCTAAATAGATGTAAAGTTCACTATTAATTACTCTAGATATTGCTAAAAAGATGTAATTTCAAGATTTATTTCAATATATTTTCTCACATTTCAAATTATCTTCTCTTAAATTTTTCATTAATATATTTTCCCATTTTCATAGAGTTAATTTTACTGCCTATTACTCTAGACACTAATTTCAAGAGATGTTAGAGTGCGTTTGTCTTAGGGAAAGTATCTTTCGGGAATCCGTTTTCCTGACTTTCACCAATTTGGTTCGCTGAAAATGATAAGTCAATCGAAAACTCTTCCCGGTACTGGAAAACATTTATGTATAAAATTAGAAAATTGAATTCCTTAATCCAAGAAGGTGAAAACACTTTCCATAATTGCTTATCTTGAATTTGTTACTACTTTATTTTATTTTTCTTTTTTCTTGTCTTTCTTTTTTTTTCTTTTTCCCTTTCCTTTTTCCTCCCTCCACCTGTCGTCGGCCTCGGCAAAAGGCCACAAGTGTGGATTGGCGAAATAAACATATTTTGAAATTATTTTCCAAATGAGATCTAAACACCAAAAAAAATTTTCGATCACGTATCACCAAACAAAGAAAAACTAACCATTTTGCTAGAAAATGATTTCCTGGAAAATATTTTTCAAAAACATTACGTTTTTCGTAAAACAAAACGCGCTCTTATTATGTATTATAATACTTATAGAAGAAAGGACTTTACTCTATTTACCCTTCATGTTAAATGTACTCGTTGTGCAAAAGTGAACCTCACAATACATAGATAAGTTCATAAATCGAAATAAATATTGTGATGGGCTGCCATTGAGAATTTTAAGAAATGAGTTGTATTCCATACTCAATAAGATTTATCCACATCACTTGATTTCTCATTTTTGTATATCAGCCTCGTTGTACGTAGCACCGTACTAAAACCTAATTTTGATTCCATATCCATCAAATTAATGGTACAACGGGACACAAGAGTACGAAGAGATGCAATAGGCAAGTGATTAAGGGTTTTTACTCGTTCCAAGGGGCCCGTGTGTCCGAAGCCATTTGCACCATTATTTTCACGTGGGCGAACTAATCTTGCTAGGAACAGGTTCGTAACATTGCACATTGGTGAAACTACGCTGACATGCTCGTCTCTAGCTTCCAAAAGGCGCCCTAAGAGCAGGAGGTGTACGTCCGCAGGTCAAGTAGCCGCGAACTCTTGCGATAATACTTCGAGGCGGTCGCGATGCCGGGCGTCACTTCCCGCTTTTTTTAAATCACATTTTTTTCCCCAAAAAAAAATTATAGAAAGAGGAGTAAAAAAGAAAGGTGGACAAAAAACAAAGCATCTGTACATGTACTACTAAAGGATGCTCAGGCAGGACTATATCAGCTCCTTTTCTTTCCTAATTTTTTTCCCCCTAGGTGCATGGACTTTCATGCATTCGAGTCACTTTAGCCGGTCCCCACGCAGCAAACATCTTTTTTTTTTCTTTTTTTGTTTAAACGAAAGGAAACAAAAGATCAAAAAAAAAAAAAGAAGAAAAGAGAAGATGGCGAGCGATACGCGGGTGAAAAACGAAGGGCTGTGTCAGAGGCCGCACAGCGTCACCTCAACCGTCGCTTTCGCGTACCCCTCTCCCACCCCCCCTCTGACGGGGGCAGATCCGACGGCTGGCAGACCCCTGCGGGCGCCTGACCACCCCCCTACCCGCGGGATGGTCGACACGTGTACCCGGCGGGGAGGTGCAATGATGGAGTAATGATGGTTGAATAATTGGACATTCTGACCAGATTGGCAGCAAATGCACTGGCGCAGCAGCTGCAGCACCACCACCACCACCACCACCACCGATGCTGATGGGAAATAAAAAAAAACCTGACCGCCCTCTGTACGGATCTCTTCCCTATATGGGGAGTGGGAGGTTTCAGGCTTCAGCAGCTCCGCCCTTCAATGGAAGAAGAAGACGACCAAGAAAAATCGAACATATTACAGTTATATCAACCAAAATAGCACGTATTAAATGTTGTGCGAAAGGGCATGGACCGGCACCGGTCTAACTTGAGAATTGGACCGGATCGGACTGAACCGAACGGTTTTGAGTGATTCTTATGGTGGGACTGGAAATAACTAGTTCGGTTCTTGATTTATGAGGAGAATCGGCCCAAAGTATATTATTTGTTTCGCTTTTTGAATCAGCAAGGGTAAGAAGTACATATTATTCATGGGAGTAATCTCTTCTTTTGCTAGTAACTTCCCTTTGGTTAGTGACTTCATCTTATACCAAAGTAACCGTTGGTATGTATTTGGGAGCTTTTGAAAAAGAAAATAAACCATTTTAGAAAAATAACACCTTCGGTTCCCAAGACAACCTGGAAACCAGAGTGGGATTGGCTGGTTCTATTGTAGAGTAGACAAGATCGGTTTCTGGTTCCACATATTCCGGGGTGGGTCGGGTCGTGCAAGGTGGGACTGGAGCCATCATGAAATCAATTACCTCTAGTTGTGCAGGTTGCCAGTTAAATGTCTTGTTCATATATTAAATTTTGCGATTCAACGTATGTATGGCATCATTAAAGATTGAAACTTCTTTTGGTTTCAAAAGGTCGGCAACACATGGTGAGTTGATTCTCTGCGTCTCTCTCATTCCATCCTTTGTCTGTTGTCTTTACTCATCACTCCTTCCAAAGCGAGACAAAGCACCGTCCTTTCTCAGCAAGGACTTAATGTGTTCTCTGTGCTTTGAACTGACTAACTTTCAGGAATAGTGAATGCAAATTCACTGTATTCCTCCAGATCCTCTAGTCCTAGTTTTGACGTGTTACTCGCCTGCGTGAGCTCGAGCTTTCCTGGCTAGCTTGGATCACGGTAAAGATAAAGCGAAGAGCAAGTGTAGAAAGAACCGATTCGCGTAACGATGTCATAAACTTGTAGCGGCTCTTCAATCAAAACAGAATAGATTCGAGTACCCGCGGAGAGTCTGGAGGTGCACGACCTACATTTCACTGTGCTAGACGGCTGTGATCGTGACCGTTCGCAACCATACATCCGGCTCTTGTGCTATATATCATGCATTGTATGTTGACAGCAATGTTGGGGAGTGACTTCATTCAAGATTTGGGCATGTCATGCTTTGTGGATGGTCTGTATGAATGGTCAAAGTAGATGGCCCGGTATCCACTGTGTCTGTTGCACCTGACGAGGGATCGATGTGTTGGTGACACCATTAAATTCTTTTGTAATTGAAGCAGGTGAGACTTCAAATCATCTTTTGTACACAGCATTATTACAGTCCAAGCGGAATGGAATATTCACATAATGCTTGGAATAGACACATTACCTTAAAGAATTTGGTAGATCACGGTCGAAATTGAAAAAAAGTTTCTGCCTAGATCCGGCTCATGTGGATTGGGCAGGTGAACCGCCGGATCTGATGGCTCGAGACCATATGGAGATTCCCACGGGGGGACACGTGGCGCATTTCAACACCGTAGCAAGAAAAGAAATGTGGAGAGGAATCTCGATTTCATATGACGGGAACGTGATTATCTTGATACCAAAATGACTTTACTTGTACTGAGGTGCTTTTTGTGGAAAAAAAATCAAAGCTCTATGATGATAGACCAAATTTTATAGTACTAATGCCATGAAATGGACTGATTTGTTATTGATAAGAAAGCGATGACATGACGCTATCTCTTACCTTTACATGGTAAATAAAGTATTTCGTGTGCTTGGAGGGACCCTTATACTAATCCAAATGTTCTTTTTTTTTTCCTCCTATTTATGTTCTCTAGTTTTAAATTCTGCTTTTGGAGAACTATCCTTTTCCTTCTATTCCAACTGTTTGGGAAAATAGCCAAATGCACTACTAAGGGTGTTCCAAAGCGTCATAATCTTTGAGCCATTGTGAGAGCAACAACATGATGTGTATCAAATTCTCGAAGAAAAGGACTCCAGAACAATTTATAATTATTTACTATTTATTTTTATAGTCTAGTACACGCTATTAATTTCATAGCAGATTAATAACCGTCACTTAATCATTTTTCCACTACAAATAATTGCCATTCACGGATCAAATGCATAGGTAAAATATCGGGAAAACCAAATGCATAGTTTTTAAGGTCTATATCAACAACAGATTTTTCAAGGCTGTGTCGACCATTTTCAATCCAACCCTGGAATACCAAACATTGAAGAATTGTGTCATCAAATAATTGACCATTAGTACATATGTGGGGCTCTGATTTTTACATAGAATTGGTCAAGTTTAGTAATGAGCCTGTTTAAGATGAAAAATTCGCTTTCTGATCCATTTCAAGAAGCATATAACATGGCTGAAGAAGAGTGGCTCGAGGCTTGAGCGGCCAGATTTCATCCACGATATCCGTCTCACTTTTTTCTCACTGAAAATCTCAAACTTCTGATTTATTTAATGAAAGAAATCTTACAGGGAGAGAGACATTGAAAGTTGGAGTGGCATCAATCATGACTGCAATTATTGCTGAAAAGCTACCATGCAGACCAGAGCCCTCCTCAAACGTGGCGGTGGCACCACCATCGTCAGATTAGCATTAGCGACTGGCCTTGTGCCCTAGATGTTGGAACTACTTAGAAGGTTTTTAGGATTATCTATTACGCGAAAAATGAATAAAAATAATTATTTGTATTTTTTAAAATAATTAATCAATAAAAAATATTTGAGGAAATATCATCAAAAATTTCAAATTATGCTATCTGTGATAAATTTAATTTGAATTTTTTTTGTGACACAAAAAATCCAAAACTATATCACTTGTGACACATTTATTTCACAATACTTTGACCAAGTGGCATTTTCGTCTTTTTCTTTTTTTTTCTGTTTTTTTCTCTTCTCTATTCCCTCCGCCATGGCCGGCGGAGGGAAGAGAGAAGAAAAAAAAAGAAAAAAAGGAAAAAAGACGAAAAAGCCCTTAAGCGAAAGTATTGTAGGGCAAATATGTCACAAGTAGTATAGTTTGAGATTTTTCATGTCATAAAAAAAGTTTAGGGTAAATTTGTCACAAGTGACATAGTTTAGGATTTTTGGTGGTATTTTCCCAAAATATTTTTATTATCGATAATAGTATATGTCTAAATATTTTTGTGAGCGATAAAAATATTTTTCGTTCATTTTTTTTAAAACAATACAAGTGATCATTTTTAGGAAATATTTTTTAAATCGCTCATTTTTCGCGAAACAACGCACTTGCAAAATTCATTTAGTGGTTAATGCAGGTGGGCAGCGATCTTCAAACGAGTGGGATCAGCAAGTGAGGCAGCTAGGCGTAGAGGTAGACTCCCTTTTTTTTTTGGTGCAGGCACTGAGATTTGACCGCATGCTCGGTGATCAATCTGTGTTCCTAGTTTTGTTTGACCCAGAAAATGTTTTTTTTACTGCTTTTGTGAAAAGTGACCTTGAAATATCAATCCTTGAATATTATAAATGTTTAGTGTGTTGGAAATTCAATGAACATTAAATAACAAGTGCTTAGAACAAGGCTATTCCATAGCAATTAAAATGGGCAACCTAAGAATTGCTGTAATTTTTTTTTTGGAAGTTGCTAGCGTGATGGTACCATTGCTTTTATCTAGAGACGGTGCAAGGAGTATCGCACATTTCATGTTGCACGGCGTGGGCGACCGGAGAAAACAACCATGGACGAGGATTTAGCTATAATTGATGTTATTGAGAAAACATATTTAGTGATGTTAGTCAAGGAAAAAACATGTGTGAGTATTTTCGAAAAGCTAATTTTAACTTCAAAATAAGTAATAATGATGCGTGACAATGAACAATAGAAGGAAAGTCAATATACACGACACAAATAAAATATACAACGGGCTTTCAAATCTCTTTTTCATATTGGTGCATCAGCATTTCTCTCAATTTTGATCATAACATAAATAAGCTTTATCTAACATATAATTCTAATTATTATCTCATCCTGAAATTAAGATGCTTTAATCACTCTTTTCTAGTATTTTTCAAAGGGAAAATTCCAATTAAGGACCCCAAGTGGGGTTATTTTTTCAAAAGAGGACCCAAAGTGAACATTATGTCAAATAAGGGCTTGAAGTGCCTAATCAGTCTCAAATAAGGCTCCGAAGTGCTCAATTCGTCTCAGGTAAGGGCCTGGGTTCGCCGGCTGGTCAAATCTTACCAATCGGCGAGCACAGTTACTGTTTCGGTAACCGGAACAATAAATTTCGTCTTTGTTTTTTTTTTCCTTTTTCTATTTTTTTTTTCTGTTCCTTTCGTTGGCCATAGCCGGGGCTGACAGAGGCCGCTCTTGCTTGACACTGGTGAGGGTCGCCTGACGCTGGTGAGGGTTGCCCTCGCCCGCCCAATCGAGGGCCGCCCACGCCGGGGTCGGGCAGGCGAGGGTGACCCTCGCCAGATCCGGCGAGGGCAACCCTCGCCATCGCCTGACGCTAGAGAGGGCGGCCCTTGACTGGGTTGGGCGGCCGAGGGCGAGGGTTGCCCTCGCTAGATCTAGCGAGGGTCGCCCTTGCCCGCCTGACGCCAGTGAGGGCCGCCCTCGACTGGACTGGACTGGGCTGGGCGGGCGAGGGCGACCCTCGCCAGATCCGACCCGACGAGGGCAATCCTCACCCCCGCGCTCGCCCGACACCGGCAGGGGTGGCCCTCGATTGGGTTGGGCGAGCGAGGGCGACCCTCGCTGGGACGGATCTGGTGAGGGTCATCCTCACCGGCATCGGGCGAGGGCGGCCCTCGTCAGACACCGGCGAGGGCGGCCCTCGTTCGACGCCTGAGGCCGGCAACCTCCGCCGGTCCCGGCTATGGCCGGCGGAGGGAAGAGAAGGAATAAACAAAAAAAGGAAAAAAAATAGAGATGAAATGTACTGTTTCGGTTGCCGGAACAGTAATTGTGCTTACCGGCCGGCGAGATTTGACCGGCCGGCGAACCCAGACTCTTACCTGAGACGAATTAAGCACTGCAGGCCCTTATTTGAGACTGATTAAACACTTCAGATCCTTATTTGACACAATGTTCACTTTGAGTCCTCTTTTGAGAAAAAGACCCCACTTGGGTTCCTTAATTGGAATTTTCCCTTTTTCAAATGCAGGAATTCGTCTAGCAGTAGTTCAATTGATGGAAACAGTCTT
The DNA here is from genome assembly GCA_031216235.1 of Syzygium jambos. Classification (NCBI taxonomy): domain Eukaryota; kingdom Viridiplantae; phylum Streptophyta; class Magnoliopsida; order Myrtales; family Myrtaceae; genus Syzygium; species Syzygium jambos. The sequence continues at coordinate 1,954,004 of CM062224.1, forward strand.
ATTGCAGAGGAGGTCGATACAAATTGTTCGATCGAAGATGCCAATGATCGAAGAAGGGGTGGCTGGGACCTCGGGTTCTTCCGTGTCGCAAGCAAACCGAGCAAACGGGTCACTCGATTTCCTCGGGAAATTACGTGGAGGAGATAGCACCGTTACTCTCCCGATAGTAATGGCGAGTACCAGTGCCGTCACGTTCTCATTTTCTTTCCTTCTTTTCTTCTATTTTTCTTTTTTCTTTTTTCTTTCGACGAGTCTCTGGAGTCCCTGAACAAACAGTTGGCTGCCACTGTAGGACATTCATTGCGTCCCCCATCCGTACGACTTTGAAAAGGAAACTGACAATTTCTCAAAATGTCAATCAATTCAATAAGTTGGTGTCAAAGTGGACCTGGAATTGACCCACACCGAGCAAACCACCCCCCTCTACCTCTACATGCCCTTCCTTTTCCATTTTGCTGAGGTTGAGTCTTCATTTCAAGGAGGTTTGCTCACTTGGGCTACCTCTTAATTTGTTTTAAGTGACGCTGCAGAGATGTAAGTGAAAGTTTTTCACCCTAAAAGCCTATATGTCTCCCTTTTACCGTAGATCAAGTACAATGAATAATAGAAAAAAAAAAACCGTCAGGACATTCTTATTGCTTGAGTGGTACTCGATTCCACAAAACAAAAAAAATGGATAAACCATAAAAAGGGTTTTTCCTGAATTTTAGAATTGGAATAACTTACATTACATACAAGCACGTACCTGTTAAAAAGCAGTAAATCGTTGTTGAGCTGTATAACTAGGAGCAAGATTTTCTAGTGGAATAAACCCTCGTATATTTTATCCCATCGAAACCACGAAACTTGTCTACTAGTAGGCTCATTCCTATGTAATGTGCAAAAGATACATGCATGGTGTACAGAATGATGGATGTTCCTGTATTCGTGTATCGCAATATGAGAACCATAGTCATGCTGCCCGGATTGAAAAAAAAAAAAACAAACAAACTTTGCAAAACCGTTTCACCCAATCGACCGTGATGAAGCCAGCAATGGATTCGATGGAAAAATTTATCAATTTTTTTAGCAAAATATTTGCGGGTTTTCTGATCTAAAGTTGTAATTGATATTGCCTTTCTTGTTAGGGTTCAATTAAATCCATAACTCAGCATGATATGCAGCTTGTCTGGCATCTTTGATTGATTAGTTCGTGATGCTCCACCACTTTTAAACCCACTCGAACAAGGAACAGGAACAAAAAAATAAAATTCCATAAAGATGAACAAAAAGGAAAAGTTCTCGCTTCCTTTCTCGCAAATTCAAAATCCCTCTACTGTTTACCTTTTCTTTTTTCCAAGAAAAGCGCTTTATTCACCCAGACGTGCAAACCCTCGAACATCAAATGAAATCAAGAAAATAAAGAATGACAGTATTCGTGCCCATTCATCTTTCTGCTTTTACCTTTCTCTTTCTCCTTCCTTGGAGCAAAAACTTCTCAGAAGCTCATCCTCTGAGCAGGTACATAAAACAACGTGAGCAATAACCGAAGTTAACAAAGACAGATAAAGAACAGAAGCACTTCACCATTTCTCGGCCATGATTGGCCAAAACCAGCAGAGCGTTGCTGCTGTAGTTTTTGTGAAATTGTACAGAAGTATTTCTTGTCAAATAGCAAATTCTAGGTAAGATTTCGACACATGGGATCGTCCTTTCATGTGCGTGCGAGAGCCTCAAAGGCACTGCACCCTCTTTTTGTTGGACACGAGCTGCAATGAATTTTCACCATCGCTTCACGTTATCTTGCTTTGTCTTACGCCAAGCGCGCTCGTGGGATGATGTAATAGGCATAGGATCACGAGGGTTTCGTAATTATTCTTTGAAGCTTTTGTATTTTCTGCAATTTTATGCTTCTGGGGTTTCCTCAACTGTTCAGTCCACTACAAATGCGGGGGTTCGTGTTATGTCGCGGTCCAACAATGAAAATACATTAAAGCCTTTGTTTTTTTTTGGTTCTCATATAAAGGAATATTTGAGTGGTTGTGAAGTATGTGATGATCACATCATATCTTTGAGTTATGATACATAGGAAAAAATAATGACAAGCATTAAATAGAATTTATAGATGGTGAGTCCACAAACCACAAATGTTATATTGGGCTGTGCACATTGTTATAAATGCGGCATGCCTCGCAACTTGCGGAATATGTGGTATCCTCGCAAAGATCACATCACTCTATGTTATATGTATGTCGACACATCATCCTATTTGTACATCGTGCAGCCTTTCTCTTCATTCAAAACCCTAATTATTCAAAGCAAAATCCACAAGCAACAGTGATCTCGTTCTGCTGCTTTGTGGTAGCTAGCTTAATTTGGGCTATGGTCTTAACTAAATGTTGATTGTGAAAGCTTGATTTGCTTAAAAAAACATGAAAATTAAGTTCTAGGGTTCCTGTAGGTTACGAATGATAATAGGATATAGTCAGATTGCACGGATTACCTTATTTCAAACGGTAATACAGCATAGGAAAGCTTGAATTCGGGTGCTATCCTTTCCGTTTGTTCCACCTATTGTTCTTATATTTGCTTGTTTTCTTCTAATATTTCGGTTTGTTGTGGTTATGTCTACATCCCATGTTTCACATGCAAGGCTTGACTTCCCCGTGAGGATTGTTGTCGGCCCGCTTCATCATATCTTATGTTTTTCAGCAAATGTATATGGCGCACTATTAATCAGGTAATGACAATGTTTCCAAAGAAATGTGAGTTTCTTTCCACAAGTTTTTGTGACTGTTTCACCTACTATATCTACCTAATCCCTGATTTTGGACCGAAAAAGCAGACATTATCATCGACCGTCTTTAAAGTGGATGGAAATGGCTGAATATTTTATTATGGATTAAGAAGTAACAACCCTCTTAAATCTTTATAGAAAGACAAAACAAAGGAGTGCTCCACTTTACCCATAAATCGAATCAGTTAAAGCATAACATATGGTAAAGTCAAACGTCACTTTCTCTCTCTTTTTTTTTTCCTTTTTCCGAATATGTCATATTCGAAGAGATATTTACACTAATGTTTATTTACTTATTTGGAAAAGATAAGATCAACTTTCATGTACAATGACAGAAACATGGAGCTTGAATCTCACAGTTTCGAAGTAGAAAAACAAATCAAAATAAAGAATTTTGCATAACTTGCAGTATTATTCCCACCACTTTCTCTATATTCCTTCTGTTATGTCATAATTTTGATTTAAATGTCACCTGTGGTCATGACTTTGCCAGTTCTTTCCTTGTTCAAATTTCCATGCACCCCCTCCCTTTTTCCTTTATTCAGAGGGGGTTTAAAGCATGTGACAGTGCCTAGTGATGGACCTTTTGTTAATATAAGAATAAACGATGAAGAACTGCGTGTTACCAAAGGTAATGATGCTCCAGTAAAGTTGCAAAAAAGGAACAGTTTCATTCTCTCTCTCACTTTCTCTGATTGAAAGAACAAACAACATCAATATCATCATGGATCATATTTACGTAGCAATTACAATATAGTTCATAATGTCGGATTTTGGGTCTCTCTCAGAGGCAGCTTGATAAGGACGCTTTTTTCCCCCTCCAACTCGTCTCTACTTTTGTTGCTTTCTGTCTTTCTTGTCTCGTCTTTCTTTAGCTCTCTCCTTTTCTCCTTTTCTTTAGGCCATTTCTTTTACTTTCGTTTTCTCTCACTTTCTCGCTCTGATTTTCTCAGCGGAAGAACCTGATTCTTTTTCATCAGCTGATTCTACTAAGCTACCAATTAATAGTGCCTCAAAATCAGTAGGAAAAATTTGGAAATAAAAAAAAGGATTATAAAATAATTAACGTGGCCTTCCCAAAGTAAATTCCAGGTTTAGCTTCATGGGACTTGTGCCTGTGAGATTGACCGACGGTGAGCTTATTTCTGATGTCCTCTCGTAGCTTGAGAGCTTTGGATCCATGTCCTTCTGCAGCAGCAAAAAAGAGAAAAGGCAATAGAATTAGAGGTAGGCACTAGCATTGCCTCAGGAAATGACCAAGAAACTGAAACATTACAACTAGGTCAGCTTTTTCCTCCCCCTAAAATAAATTATCCAACGGCGGTGCTTTAATTTCTTGACCATGGTGCAAGAATTTAAAAGAGTTTTGGCTAATCAATGGATAGCATTGGTCCAGGCGCTTAAACATTTCTAAGTAACGTATATAGGATATAGAAATGTAAAAAAATAAACGAAAAATTCGACATGTAGCACGCTATAATTAGTTGTATCGGTAATCTGTGGTATCATAATATCCCAACTTGTAAAGTACGTAATTTCACTTGATGAAATCTGGGACGGAGACACCTATAGATGTTTGACATAAGCTCCGATAATCATGGAAACTTCAAGAAAAGAAACTTAAACTGTGTTTGTCTAGGGCTTCCCTATAGATACCTCAACAGATGGAGTGCTTCCTCCAGAATCCTTTGGTTTTCCATGCAACCAAGCTTCCCTGAAACCAACCAAAAGGAAATGTGGTTTTAGAGAATATTTCCTAGTTGTCAGTGGAAGCAATGCAGAGGGACGGAAAAACAAAAGATGGGAAAAAGAAAGCTGTCTTTTATTGTCTCTTCTTTACACAGTCCTTGCTTTACGAACACCCTACGTTGTAATAAAGTCGAAAGTGGAGACCCTTACCACGTGATATCCCATTACCCATTAAAACACAACGAGAAGCAAGTTAAAGAATATCAGCTTTAGCGAATAGCAGAAGAGTTTTCTTCGCGGGACCCCATTATGGAGAATTTGATTTAACTTTGGCATTAAGTTTTCTAAACTTTTGGGTCCCACTTAAAGAAAGAAAGAAAGAAAGAGACTTTAGTAGAGCCCACGAAATCCAAAGATGAAGATATCTCTGATTTTTAGGTGGATTTTGTCAAGTGAGAATCCATTTCTTGGAACGATAAGAATTTGTAATACGTGCGCGTTATTCTTAGCTTTATGTTCGCCATCATTTTGGTTATGAAACCATCGCGAAGCTTTCACTCTTTTGTCTCGGACAGAGGGGAGGAGAGAAAAGCAAGGGCCATTATTCTTTCCTCTTTTTGTTACCTCTTGTAAAAGCCAAATGACTGTCTACTTTACTCATGCATTATTCAGATGCGTACGTGTACATATGCCATAGAAAAGTAAACACCCTTAATATACTCATCTAAGAACAAAGACAGAATATATGAAGTATTCACGTCAAGGCGATACATACAGAATGTGAGTATTAAAGTATCAATCAGTTTGCACGTAGTCTCTATAGGTGTTTGTGATGCATGGAACTTGCCAAAACATTGTTCATCAAGTTTTCACAGGAATATGCTCGCACCACCGTGATACAAGTATTCCATAGGTTAATCAATGAATTATGCTAGACCCCGAATGTTTTAATTTACTGGTTGGCCCTTCCAACAACGCTGTAAGAGATGAAGGTTCTAAGGATGCAATAACCCTAATGGGATGTTGAAATGGTTAAGAACCAAAAAGACAGGAAGGATGGTCATAGGCTCGAGTTTTACAGGAGACAATTTTGGAGCTTCCCTTAGGGGCCTCAGACGCTGCAACCAACTGCTTCACCGTGATGACTAAGGAATCATCACTGACTCTTTGGGATGAATCGAGTGTTTTATCAGGTCTGGACGCAGCCCCCATCATCAACGACAAAGAGATGGAGACTGTTAATGCCCCACTTTTTTTTTTCTCTAAGACATTGCTCTAAATTTTGCTACAAAATTCAGGAATTTCTTTGCTGAACATGTATCATTTCTCTAAAGTATAATGTCAGTCAGTCAGTGGTATGTGATACATTCTTTGGATATAGAGCTCAAAGAGAGGAAGATGGTCAAGGTTTTATTCTTACACACTAATGAAACTCTGTCAACGACTTAGTAAAAATACCAAATACCAAATGGACTGGCTTCTTTAGTGTAAGCTCAATATTCCTTCTCCTTAAATCAATGTGGATGACCAATTTGGTATGTGGTGAAAGAAGTATACAAAAAGACTTCTTCTGTAAAAACTTTGTTGGGGGGGGGGGGGATAATTAATAATGGGGCAGAAAATAAGATGGACTATGTGCTTCTAATGGGACATAATATGAGATTATTTGGTATAGCAGGATTAGAGGTGTGGAGTTGCTTCGAATGGATTAATTTCGCAAATTATGAGAATATCTAGGATAATATATGTGAGCTTGAAAATCATAGGAATGAAGTTCAGCGAAAATGTTACTGGTGTATTTCAAAATTCTTGACATGAATGAATATCGTAATTTTAAGTGATGATAGTTGTTTTAGTAGCTTGAGGGCAAGGGACTACTCGAGGAATTGTTTTGCTAGATGCTCATGAGAGCTTGTCACTTCATGAATGAACCGAGATCAAGCAAATATAATTTCAGTTCGTGTGTACGGCATTAATATTTCACAGGAGAACACAAATGAAATGGCAAAGAAGAGGGTCACATATAAGAGCTCACCTTGAAGAATTGCTCCAAAGACCATGGTGACTCGTATCTTGATGATCATGCCTTCCAAGTTCAGGCCTTTTTGGGTTCACAACTTCAATTACTAAATCATCAGAAGTTTCTCCCGACGATCCATTATCATATACATCCGTTTGTCCTGCATATGAAGGTCAAGATAGATGCATAAGAAGCTCGTACATGATGGCGCATACCAAAACATTCTATTGCGCACATTGTTTATATCGATTTTTCAGAAAAGGAAAACTGGTTAGTACTTACCTGAAGAATTAGCTGCTGCTCTATCGGTAGTCTTCACGGTTCGATACATCTGCAAATCCCACGGGTAAACTTGTTTGTGAGTTTTTTAGCATTAAGTCTAAAAAAGAAAGTGTTGTAGTTGGGTTTTACGTAATGCTTAAACCAGGGACTGATTCATATACGCGTGAATGATGCTTCAACTACATATATGCCTCCAAAATATGTGCTCATACAAAACCATTACTGCCATATCCAAACATTCATGCAAAAATACAAATTAAAACCCGCCCAAAGGTTGCGCAAGTGTGTCCACTTGAGAAGAAAACCCTGTCTGAAACCTACATCATTGAGAAATGATGATGTTCTGTACTTACTCCTTTTTCCTTTCCCTATTTTTACTTCCCACATAACTTTCTGAAGAAAAAAGAAAAAGAAAAACTCAGCATAAGTGTGCTCTTCTCTCGGCTTGGCTGACTCCACTTTGAACTCCTCGTGTTTTGTCTTTACTTGTTTCTCTGAAATCGATAACAGCAACTCTCTCTCTCTCTCTCTCTCTCTCTCTCTCTCTCTCTCTCTCTCTCTCTCTCTCCTGTTATTTTATTTTATTCATCTCTTTTTTGACTTGGGTTATTGATTCTTGAGTGTAAAAAGCTGTTCATGATTAGTTTCTTTGCAGGACCATCAGATCTAGGAGAGAAAAGGGTGTGCAAAGGGCTTGAGAGAGAGAGAGAGAGAGAGAGAAAGAGCTTAAGCTGTGAAAATCTTGGAATCTGAAACAAATGCACTAAACAGGCCTCCAGTACAATGTCAGCTTTTAAATAATGCAAGTGCTGAGGCAAATTACACCATGAGAAAAAAAATGGATCACTGCTTAATGTCATGCAATCTCTCAGAGAAAGCACAAGATGCAAGAGAGACAGATTTTATGGCTACATGTTCTTGCTATTCGATTAATTAGAGAACGAGAAATCTTGAAAAAACATGAGGTTCTTTAATTACCTGTAAATGAGACTTAACATGTGCCAAGGTTAGATCTTTGACATCCATTAGCTCAAGGACTGACTTTGGTGTCGCTCCTGAAAAAACCCACGAGAAAAAAAGAAAGAATAAGCAGAAAAAAGTAAATATTCTCTTCTGGTTTGGTTTCCTGTTTTGCAACTTCTAAAGAATGAAGCGCAAGTTTTTTGGCAGGAAGGAATAAAAATCTGTAAAAGATGAAGATAAGGCAAAAACATCATAGAAAAGCGAGAAATCACAAAGAATACAAAGATGAGAAGCATTACTCTCGTGGCCGCCGAGCAGCTCCACCGCATGGACGAACCGGGCGTGCAGCGTAGTCGTCCACCGCATTCGTGGCGCCCGCATGCTCCGCTTCGCCGGGAACCGTGACAAGAACCTCGATCTTATCATCCCGTGCGAATTGCAAAGGTTCGAAGTGATGGAATTGGTACTGTTAGTTAGGGAGTTACTGCTATTCGGGTGATGAATTGATGATGGGTCTAGATGGTGAAGTTGAGTGGTGAATGGGAAAGCACTAGAAGAGTTCTGGTGGTACACCGGGATGCCTCTAATCGGTCTCAAGAGGCCGAGCTCTTGGCTCAGTCCTTGTGCCTGATGCTGCAACACCGACTGATGATGATGATGCATATGCTGGTGGTGATTACTGTTGGAGTACTGGTTTTGGTTTTGGAAGGAGTGGATATGGTTGTTGCCTTGGTGGAGATAGTTGTAAGAGATGTTATTGTTGGCCTCCGAAATGTTGTTGCCGCTAATGGCGTTGTGGCTAGCCCTCGGATTCGACAAGGAGAGATCGAAGCGGGCGTCGTTCTTGGCTGCCATTGAGGACGGCAAGGAGTGATGGGCCCTCTTCCAGAAGCCCAGGTTCACTTCCTCTTCCGCCGTCCGCCGCCAGGACGATGCCGATTTGGCGTTAGGAGGGCTGATTTGCAGGGACAAATCAGGCTGAGCTGGGAAGAGCTCCATCTAAACCACGAAGGGAGGAAACGGCACGTTGGTTTCGGATACTCCCTCTGATATCTCTATCCTCTTTCTTTTGCTCTCTGATACTGATGCTGCTGAGGGTATGTCAAGAGGCTCTAGGTAAACAGTACATCAAGAAACCCCAGAAGGAAAATGGTGGGTGCTGAGAGATTTTTGTGTGATCTGCTTATTGGGTCTAGGAATTTAAAGTTGGGAGGAGGGATGGGAGGGTTGGATTCATAGATGGGGTTAGATCAATATGAGACTGAGGAAGGAGTAGTTGCAGAGAACTTTGAGATGGAAGAGAAGGAGAGAGAGAGAGAGAGAGAGGAAATGAAGAGAGCAGCCTTGTTTTCCTTTGTGTGAAGTATAAGTGAGAAAATGACACTTGAGGAGCTAGAGAGAGAGAGAGAGAGAGAGAGAGAGAGAGAGTAGTTTTATTTTTTTCCTTTTTGTGTGGACGTGGGCGTAGGGTAGTGAGGGTGAAAAAGGGAGGAAAAGATGAGGGGAAAAGTTATCAATATTTGGGGCTTCAGTGATTCTTTTATTTTTTTTACTGCTCTCCTTTCTTTCTTTCCATTTCTTGTGCCTTTGGGAGAAAAGGAAATTTTATTTTTTGGGGTTAAACCCCACGTGGATATTCCTTTTGGTAAGGTATTGCTTTGATTTCAAAACTCATGTAAATATTGTCCACCGTGGTTTTAACGAAATAAATCTCCACAATGTATAACGAAATAAGTCTCCACAATATTTTGATGTGCGAATGAGACTTTCAGCCGAATCCACGTGAATGAATTATATAGTTGGTATTGCTTTTCGATACAACACTAAATAGGGGAGTCGCTTCTTCACTTAACACTTTTTGAAGATTACTGGAAGATGAAGTACTTGTATTGATCTTTTAACACATCAAGTTCTCCATTATACGTTGGTGTTAGTGGACATGATTAGTGATGATAGTCAAAATATACATTTGATATATATATATTATATGATATGTAAATCACTTTTGGATGTGATATCACTGAACCCATAAGATTTTCTTTTTATGAATGCATAATTATTATTATCTGATATGTAATGATTAAAAACACTTGGTTAATCGGTGATCCTACCTTAGGATATTCACATGGCGTGCGCCTTTCATGATATACTTTCTCCCTTTGGTGAATGAATCTCATCAAATAGATATCAAATTAGGTCCAAGATCTTTTCATTTTTCCTTTCATTGTACATACAATACATAAAATAACCAATTACCAATGGTTGATCACCGAGCTTACTGCCGTGCTTGCAGTGAAATATGAAAACATTCTCTTGTGATCATTCTTCCTTACTTTAATATGACAAGGACAAACTATTGGATCAAAAAGCCTACAAAGAAGAATATCCCATCAATGGATGAAATGCGGAGTGACAAATCACATTCGAAATCTTTGGCTCTCTCATATCATAAGAAAACAGTCTACTTGTTGACATCACGCCCAAAATTTTGCTCCAAATGTAAAGAAGCTAAATGGCTTAAACTAGGCCATGACCATTGACATTACTTATAAAACCGATTGATGGAATTCATGATAAGCTCATCAACCATGTCGGCCATGATAATATATTTGACTCGCAAGGTCCATCGACGAAATGCCTGATAAACTCATCGATGTTGAGTTTCCAATGGGTAGGATTCGTGCGAAGTATATATCATGTGGCAATGATCAATTGACTAGAAGTATACACAAAAATTAAAGACTGAATTAAGAAGAATCCATCGTCCCAAGACAACCGTTGCTCAGAAACCGGGAGCAGTTGCAAATCATCAATAGAGTAGCATGCAAGTCAAGACATATTCTCGTGGTGGAAGATCATAATACACAACACAATGGTCCATCAAAAGACGCAAAAAGAGAATCAACGAGAAGCATATCATGAAATCAACAACAGACCAATCATCTATGAAAACAGAATCCTTTGACTTTGAAGATACGAAGATGAAAAGATTATCCACATCAGATCAAATTTGATTAGATTTTGCCTATGTTTGAGTTTGAATTTGGAATTAGATTAAGTTTCCTGATTTGAATATTCATCGTTGTTTATGAAAGCATACCGTTCATACTATTAAGTTTTTAAGTGTTTTACTTGCTCAATGCATCGAGGCATAGTTCATGTTCGGTTTCAGTCATTGAGCAAGCATAACATCCAAGAATGTAAGCCATCTATTCTGATTCAATAAAATCTCATGCAATTTCTCGTTATTTCCAGTTCACTATTTGTGCATAACTAGTAATTCGGATTTTGCAAAGTCTTTGACGCTTCATGGCATACTAGAATTCATTTACTTTTAATTTAACATCGAACTTAACAATTTAATTGGCCATCAATCACCGTCGATTGTATTTTAAACACTAATTTTTTTTGGGTCAAAATTTTAAGCACTAATTGAAAACATTGAGTTTCTACTGACCACAACCTTCCAAAAATTCACATAACACTACTTGAAAAAGCTTACACTCCGTACTCGTTAGAGAACAACATGACATTTATATTATGTAACTTAAATATTCTCATAAAATTTGAACAATTTGAACTTTTCGATCGAATTTTCTCTAACTTTCTGCGATATGTATATATTTTCATACTAGGAATTATTTAATTAAGTTGAAAAGACACGAAAAATTTTGCATTATTGTAATGACAAATAGTAATTTAATTTAAAAAAACAAAAAAATCTTGGGTACATCCCTTCCATCAGTTGGGCATAATGGCATGTCATGTATATATAGTCGGTTCACTGCTATTACTTACTGGCATCTGCTAAGGTAAGAACTGTGTACTACCCCATCACTTGACCCACCAAAAACAACTGGGATTCTGCTGGATTTTTAAGCACATTCCTCCAATAATTTTTCCATCTTGTCATGAATCTGATGTATACGTCACATTACATTAAATACAAAAATAGCTTCCCTTCTACCTTTTCTAATTTGAAGACTTACATGATTGTAGACCTTACGAATCACTTCGCGGAAAACAAAAAAGGAAATAAATATAACAAATCAAAGAATATTCCAATAAATTCTTCGATCCTGACTGATAATAGTAGGGCTAATTCCCTAAAAAAAAAAACCAATTTTAGATCCCAAATCTGTCCACACATCCAAAAATCGTCATTGATTTCTTCAAGATTATCAACGTCAAGAGGATGCTATTGTTCCATACGAAGGTGAGGGTGCTGATGAATTCTGATAACGGACCTCTAACTGGTCATGATATTGATAATTTTGAAAAAATTAGTAGCGATTTTTGGACGCCTAAAGTTTGAGGTTTTTTTTATGAAACTAAACTCGTGATTTTTTTTTTTTGGTCAGAAGGTAATTAGGCCCGCGATAATTAGGTTGTTAGTTGAGGTCTTTTTTCCCTTTCTTTTTTGTTTCTTTTTTGACCGTCTGTTAATGAAAGGGTGTGGGGGGCACCTACCGATGTTGTGACTCAAGAATAGGAGAGCAAAAATCAAAGGGAACGCTTACCAATGCTGTTAAAGGCATTAAAAGCTTAGCATCGTCTTTCTATATGCTCAAAGATTGTTGATTCTTCCTTTTCTCACGAAAAGATAGAAATCCCCACCTTTGTTCCAATCCCTTTCTCTAATTAATTGCCTTTTGCTTCCTCAAACTGCATTTTTTTTCCCTGGGGGCCAGTCTGCTTTTTCGCTTTTTATTTCGTGTTTCAAATAGTACATAAGCAGCTCTCGCGATTTTGACACTTATCTAGCATGAAATACTGAAACTTTCAAAATACACAAACATCGTCATGCGCATACATATTTAGTATGTTCATAACTTCTCAAAACCTTAACCTTTCTTCACTTTCCGAAAAATGGGATAGAAGAAGTAAATTAAGAAGTACAAGATGCAACGAATCCACAATCTCCTTTTTATGGTTTTTAATGTAATATCTAACTATCGCTACAACAACATGCGATGGACTCTCATATCATACTAATTAAGAAAAAGAGATCTTTTTTTTAACATAGATTTGTATTTTGTTTACCTCGATGGAAAAAATGTGTTGAGATCTTACCGTTTGTGCCGTCGAATTCTATTTACTGACTGATAAGATTACAAGTTTACATATGTCAAGATATTACGGAACATGTCCGAATTAAGGTTTTACTGATATGGTCATCCCGATAATCATTCTTGTAACTTATCCAAAAGATTAAGATTGTACCTCAGATTTCCTCGCGGGAACCCTTAAGTTCATATCTTGGCAAGGCGAGGGTGCATGAATTTCAGGAAGTGTCACGTCAAAAGTTTCTGTTTTTTGTGGGTTATTTGTGCATCTTCCTTTAGCTGCAATCTTTTGTGTTCTTTTTTCCTGGTAGCTTTTTGATTTTTGCCCATTAAGTTGTCTCACCCTTTTGCTTTTCTTTTGAAGTTACACCCATCAGGAAAAAAAAACACGCTTCGACGTACGATGTGTGTGTTTTTCTCTTCTCCGTTTGAGCCCTTTTAACATCTTTTCAGTGACGTCTGTCTATCTTGTTTGCTTGTCCCGTTGGTTAACTTGCAAGTTGCGAATTCGTGCCCATGTGGTTTATATAGAAACGACCAATCGATATCAATATTGAAAAAAACAAATTTTTACATCAGGCGGTGTTAATGTATGTCCAAGTGTCTCTTAGATAGATCCCTAATGTGGTCAGAATTGACTTTGATCGATGAGATTACAAGTTGCTTTCGGGGAGAACATGTATGTATCATGTTTCCGGCCTCGGAACCAATTGGTTCTACCTATGAAGGAATCGATGATTACAATATACGTAGAACCATAGAACCAGTGGTTCTGGTAGATTCTACACTAGAACATGTCTAGGAAATTATTTTCTTTCAAAGAACAAATTATTTTTCATTTGATTTTCTGAAAAATCATTGATTATGTAATGAAACTTTCTCAACTCTATTATGTCGAGCTTTAGTTTTTCAGTTCTAGGTCATAGATAAGTCAATCAAAATTTAAGATAAGAAGTTTTAAAACAAAAATGGTAATTCTTATTAGAACTAGGACTTAATGGAACTGATAGATTCAATGCCAGATTCCACATTTCAAGAACAGGCTATGACCGAGTTGGTTTTCTGATCAATATGTTCTCTTCATCTTTACGAGGAGTTTTAGGTGCAAAGTATATCTCTACTGCATATTAATAAAACATTTGAATTAAGCACTCTTTGGCATTTAAGTGGTTAGCCAAGCAGTAAAATTAGTAATTAACTTCACTTGAATAACAGCAGGGATCTTTTATCCTGGTCTTAATCCATCAAAAGCAAAATTCGTCAACACATGAAACATGACCCATTTATTCTGCAGATACAAAACATCTTAGCATACACTAAATTAGAGACATCAATACCATCGCCATAGTCTCTAGGTCGTTTCTTTAGATGGCTAGACAGCTAATAAGCCGAACTTAAGATCACAAGGTAAAGCCATGGGGATCTCCCCGAGAAGAACAGACAATTTCTTCTTCTTGGTAAAAGGAAAGTTCTTAATGGAAATTTTAAACAAATAAAACCCTTTTTCTTCTTTTAAATTGGAGCAGCTTAAATTAACATTGCTTTGTAATTCGCCATATTAAATGCTGGGATAAGATATCATTTTATCTCTGTCTGTGTTCTTCTCTAGGGTTCCAGTCTTCCTGACAGCATTAGAATCTATGTACATAAACATATATTATTTCTCGTCAGGAGGGTCGAATAGTATAATTCGTGTCCATGCTTGTAATGCTCAAACCACATTAAATTTTCCTCAGGGACCGACGTAGAACAGAAGCATAGAGACTGACATTTGTGTTGTCCGAAGCAGTGGTTGAAGACTTCACCTAATCATCAAGGCATGTAGCTCCATTATTATAATTAACGAACCGATCAGCGTCAAACCTCGCGATCGTATGCCCTGTTTCCAAGTGAGATTATCTTTAGGGTTTGGATGTTTTGAGGGATTTCCGTGTAGAATGCCAGATAAAAACATTGGCCCGGAAGCATCTAAATTTGTCTGTTAGTTCGAAATTCCATGACCATCTTGGAGTCTTGATCTTAGTTTCTCGTGTCAAGGAATCTCACATTAATACCTCGATATAAGTATCAAAACATTATCTTTGTGTGTGTGTGCGTATATAAAAGGGAGTAAATAAATAAAGGGTCTTATTTCAATTGACTATTAAGTGTATGTGTAAAAGAATTTGTTAAGGTTCAAACCCAAAACGACTCCCTCCGTAAGTTTGCTATCTTTTCCCTTCTTGAAAGACGCCCGTTGCAAACCACTCGACATGGACAAGTTGTACATTTTCTCCATACATTAGTTGGCCCATGACAATCTATAGACACGCATTTATATACTAATAATTATTTTTCCTACAGATAAAAAAATCGTAGCATAATATATTTTTTTAAATAATGAGAGAGAGAGAGGGAGAGAGGGGTTATTGACCTCCATAAGTCCAGGCCACACCGACACTAATTAACATAATAATAATTATTTTTTTTCTTTGGACATTAATTACCATTCATTAATGCATATGGTCCGGGGGGTTTTCCCAACATCTCTTGGTCTTATTGGCATCGCACTAACCAAAGCCAAGAATCAAGTAAAGTTCAAGCAAACAATAATTCCGGCACAAAAGGACGACTTCTCTTTTTTTTTGGTTTCTTGGAAAAATATATATATATATATATTTCGATTTTTATAATAATTCCTCCAATGACGTGACCGTACACATTGATTCCTTTTAAATCATACTTAGATCAAATGTTTTGGCCTGACAATCACCCCATATATCCGAGACAAGGAAAGTGCACATGACCATATGTTTATTGGCAAATCCCCTACTTAGTCAACGAGATTATTTTCAGATTAGACCTCCCAAAAGGGTGCAATGTTTTCCATGTAATTCAATCCACGCACTTCCCGAAGAAGAAAAAGATTATATTGTTAGGACACCAGCTTTCGTACCGACCAATCACTCTTTCCATTGACCGGGTCCGTGTGTATTTATATATGTGTCGGATGCGTATGGAGGTAAAATTTCAGGAATGAATATCTCATGAGTCGGGCGTCTTTCTCGGGGCTATCTTTTTCACGACTCGACGTAATTTTTCGGGAGGAATCTTTCGGCTGACAAGATATTACTAAAAAATAGGATGAGTCAAGATATTAAAATACATCTATCCTATTGCAAGGAGTTCAAGAGGGGGTTTTACGAATTGTAATCGACTAATATTAAAAGTTATGATTCTTTGCAACGATACAATATCTTCGTGCGAGGCATTTGGCAATAATTGTGGTGATGGGGATGTCCCGAGTCCGAGTGGGGAGCTATCAACTTTATTGAAAAACCAGGCTTCAGGAGGAACTCTTCCAAAAAGACGAGATTGAGTGGAAGACCTGCATATTATTCCCTGAAAATCACATGACTTTGAATACCTTAAAGAAGAAAGAAGATGGGGGGACACTCTTTCCTCAAGTCGAAACAAATATGCTAGACGACCTTTTATCCCATTATAAAACTTGAAGAGATTTGATTAACGAGACTTAAAGTAGCAAGTTCTTATTTGGAGTTCTTCCCCCTCCTAAAAGAAAGAGAGATTAGCTTCACCTAGGTATAGGATCCTGTTCTTGGATTGATACGCGATAATCAAAAAGACGAAACATATTGAATCTTTTCCCCGAGTGCTAATCAGCATGAGAGATCGTGTTCCAGTCACCCGACAAATCTAGACCGACTGGTGGCTCATACAAATGTGCGGATTATGACAAGAACCCATTAAACCTAATTCTCCGTTTTATGATTATTTTATCATTGTCTTTCGCCTTCTCTTTCGCTTTTCTCCTTTTCCATTTTCCAAAAGTTTGCTCTCTCTCTCTCTAACATGAGAGGGGGGCGCTTGCTTTCTTGGAGTACATATGATGATCATCTCTCTCTCTCTCTCTCTCCTTCCTCGGGGAATCGTAGGATGGCACAATTCAAAAAGGAGAGAAGCCATAAGTCGTCTTCCTATCATTTTGCAGGGGAACGGCACTGTTCAAAAGGAGAAGAACATCGCTTTCTCACAACTCACGAGCTGCCTATGAGCCTTTCTTTTTGCTCAATCGAGTTTTCTTTTTAGGTGCTAAAGTTTGATTGATTCAATTAGCCTAGAGTCAAAAAAAGAAAAATTTGGAAACAATCCTCGTATCGTTGATCGTTTTCAAAGAGAAAACCCAATCGTACCCGAGTACTCAGGAGATAAGAAACAAAAAATAGAGAGACCTAGCCGAGGAGCAAAGTATAATTGTAGGAGATAAAGTGCTAACATCTTCAAGAAAGTGAGAAAAATTCATAACATCGGATACGTTCATACAAGTTTTTAAAGTATCTACGATATATTAGG
Organism: Syzygium jambos; assembly: GCA_031216235.1. Lineage (NCBI taxonomy): Eukaryota > Viridiplantae > Streptophyta > Magnoliopsida > Myrtales > Myrtaceae > Syzygium > Syzygium jambos. The sequence continues at coordinate 1,971,153 of CM062224.1, forward strand.
CGTAGGGTTCTTTCGGCATGGGCCTGTTTAGGAGAATCTTGGTCCTTTGGGCTTTTACTTTCGACTACGGCCTTCGCCGTACCTAAGCTGGCAAATCCGAATTGAACAATGCCCTCGTACGTCTCTTTTCCAGTCAACGATATGATAAAGGACCCGTTTTTATTTCAGACATTGAAAAGCTCCAGAGAAAAAGGAGGGGGATCATAAGAATTTACACGAAAGAAAATTAAGACCCTGATGAACCGCCACTACAACGAAGGGAAGAAAAAAGAAAATGGAGGAACAGCATCTAAGCTTGCTGTGTCCGAGGAAAAAATTTAGCTCTCCGAAACTGTGGTTCGTGAGGTATACAAGGGAAATTGCAGCGTTCATTTATGCAGCATCCACTGCATTATGTCCTCCCGGAAAACTCCCCCGTATTGACCGCGAGTGAGATGCGACCTTGGCAGTTCGGATCCGTAGGTACTCGCATGCCTGTACTGCGTAATTCGACCGGCTGGTTTTGCCGACTGCATCATCATTGTGATGGTAGGAAAAGGCTTCGGCCATGTGTTCTTTAATGAGGCAAACATGCGCCTATCAGATTCTGCATTTTTTGATGAGCTGAAAGTCCTGGGGTCTTTCCACTGTGCAGTGCCTTTGATTTGCTTAGTCATATTCATGCTGGTGCTTGAACTACTAGGGCTTCCCCCTGAGGAAGAACCGCGAATTTGTGCTGATGGTTTTATCCGGTCCAGCCAACGTAGAATCCAGTTGCCGAGGTTCCGACCGACTTCAATGTCTCTCTCTTGTATGTTCCTGTGAACCTTCAGCGCCACGTCAAATACGGCACGAGTTCGTCTGTTGAAGTGAAAGATGGAGAACAATGAGAATGTATGAAAATATTTGATCGGAACACTTCAATAGACGAGTACTCAATAAAATTTTCACCGACTGCAACAGAGTTGGAGTTTATTGTCTCATAGCAGCTGCTCTTACTAGGTTCAAAACCATATTATCACCAAAACACTACCCATAGCAATGCACTTCATAACAACAAACAATGCAACTCACAACCTTCTTGAGATTTCCAGCTCCATAATCAACATCAAGGGTTTTAGCTAACCACACAACTTATTTATGAAGTTTATAGACATGTGGAAGTAAATAAGACAGTTTAGAGGCTCACAGTATGCCAAAGACCAACAAATCTAAGAAGTTCCATCAAAAGCATAAGGAGAAGCCATGACTCCAAGAACTGAAAAATTGCCACAGAACTGAACTGAGATTTCTACACGGAAGAAGTAGTAGAAATGAACATCATTTGCCAGGACTTTCACTCTGATTCTAAGGCCCATTATGCTTTCACCCTGAATTCTAAAGCCCGCATGTTTTCCTCTCTATATGTTCTCCCTCAAAATAAAAGCAAAAATGGAAATGAAACGCAATTACAATGACAGACGAACTGGATTACCCAACAAGTCTTGGTCAAATTTGAGGAAAACATTCATCAAATGGATTCACTTGGCCCAGCAACGTAAAAGTGCATTTATGTAACCAAAGAAACAGCACTTCTTTGTAGTCATATTGACTTATGTAATGTGTGATCGCCTAAGTCCCATCTTGCACATTGGTATAGAGACTATCATATTTCAAAAGCGCATTGTGATGCGATCTACGATAGAAAAAATATACCATAATTCCGTCTTTGCATTGTAAGGTACCATAACTCCCAACTAAAATCGACCATCAGCCCTAGCAATGGAGTTGATCTCTCTGATTGGGGTGCAATCAAGCTGAGTTGAATATACAACATTCTTCATTCATACATTACTCAAAACCAGGGCCAAATACTTTACATGACATGCTTGAACCTGTCTCGATTACCCAAAAAATTAGAATCTATTCTAAGCTTGAGCAAATCTCAAAACTGCGGTCGCAATCAAACCCGATTAACCTCAACTGAAATCGATAGTAAATTACTTAAACTTGAAAAGGATCAAGTCAAAGCTCAAGTAGACAGCATAGCATGTTCAAGCGGACCGAGAGTAGCTTAACTAATTTGCACCTACACTCTCTATGGACTCCCGTAGTAGAAAATTCCTGAATAAATCACATTGTAAATGGAAACCCATCCTTATCTTGCTAGCAAAAGAGTTTGAACCTACGCCACATTGGCAGCTCGCAACCATGGGCCCATGCAGAATCAAGAAAGAACACTTACTCGCCACATAGCTACCTCCCTTGTCAGCATAAGAAATCCGAGTCGGGATACAAGCTCACACAGACCTTAGAGCACGCTAATAGGAACTCAACCAATACACACCAGGGTGACAAAACATCCCTCTATACCCTTGAGCATCATCATTATCATTACCTCGGCCCTGTTAGCTGTAGTAGACACTGACGTTCAATCTATTCCTGAATACCCGAAGCCAGATAACAAGAAACGGACAATGCACGGGACATCCCGCGGCGGCCAAAATTCTTCGCGCGTTCTCTTTCGACATTCATCAAATAAAAATCTCTCTAATTTCTAAGCGTCTCGCTAAACGACTCCACCTGACATAACACAATTCCAACCAAAGCAAGACAGCAAACATCTCTAAAAGAAAGCTCCCACAAAAAAAAAAATCATTCATTCGGAGAGCTTCCCATCATTTTCCGCGGCGGCAATAAGTCTGATCATGATTTCCGCTCGCTCGCGACATCAAGACGCCGAATCTCGATCCGGGACAACATAATGAGGAAGCCGATCAACGATTCGAGAGAGAGGGGAGGGAGGAGGAGGAGGGGGAGGAGAAAGGATACCGTTGGACGAATTGACGGATCCTGGGGTGCTTGGGGGCGATCAACCTGCGCTGAATCCGAAGAGCGAGCTTGTAGGTGCGCTTCAGGCCCAGGAAGTAGGCCGTCCCCAACGTGATCTCCCACAGCACCATCTCTCCCTCTCGCGATCTTCGAATGCTCGGTCAGCGGCGGTGGTGGTGGAAGGAGGATGGAGATGGAGGGAATATTCGAGACGTTTCGTTTCGAGCAAGCAATGGGGAAGGCACGGGGGAGGGAGGGACATGCGATTTGTCGAGAGCCGCCAAGAGGTTTCGATTGCAGTGACGCTTTCGTTCGTTCGTTCGCGCTTATATGACCGCCGCGCCGCCCCCAACCGATTCGTCTGGAACGGTCTGGGCCGTCGCTTTGCCCGCTTTACCGTGGCAGCCGGTCCATTTGAGATGGACTTCTGCGCCCACCACCTGGACCGGAAGGGGGCCGGGTTGGGCCGATTGGGCCTGCTCCTCCAAGCCCATTCTCTTTTGGTGTGAGAATGCGATTAAACTCGGAAAATTGTCCGAAAAGTCCTAATCCTATTGCACTTTTGCCAATTCAGTTTCGATCATTTCAATTGTGCCAATTGTGTCGTAAATTTTTTAAAAAATTTGCCAATATAGTCCATCCGGCCAATTTTGGGCATTGACATCGATGCTAGAGTGTCGCCCTTGCCCGTCTCAGGTGAATTCACCTTCGCCAGGATCTGGCGAGGGATGACCTCGCCAACCTTGGGCAAGGTTTGCCCTCGCCAAAGGCCAGCAAGGGTCGGCCTTGCCCAAGGCCAGTGAGGTCGTCCCTTGCATAATCCCAGCTAGGTCGAGTCTCACCCTCGCTAGCCTACGGCAAGGTCGTCCCTCGCCATATCCCAACGAGGCTAGCTCTCGCTGGCCTATAGCGAGGGCGACCCTCGCTGGTCTTGTTAGTCTCTGGCTGGTTGTTGGCCATTGCTGAGGTTGGGCGACTAGCGGAGGAAGAAGGAGAAAAAGAAATTAAATTAAATATATAAAGAATAATAAAAATCGAAAAAAATTTAAAAATTAATAAAATTTGTTCACGTTAACGTCGATTGTACCACGTAGAACACCTAGGGTCCACGTCAGTGATTTCCAATAAAAATTGGCTGGGCGGATTATTTTGGCAAATTTTTAAAAGATTTTGGACTCAATTAGCACAATAGAAATATTTAGGACCGAATTGATAAAAGTACAGTAGGTTTAGATTTTTTTGGCAATTTTTCCGATTAAACTCGGTGAGTTTCACATGATGGACCCACACTTTCCACGGAGGCAGGTCCATCGAAACTTACATTAGCACGGAATTTTCTCATGATCTTTAGAAGAAAAGGTAAAAAATCATCAAAAAATCTCAAATTACATCACATTTGTTTATCCTGAATTTTTTTTTTGTGATATTAAAAATCTCAGAGTATGCACACCGTGACGCATTCATCATGGATTTTTTCTTATGACATAAAATATCTCAAATTTATACCCGTTGACACATTTACCTTCAAACAAAAGCAAGATCGTGACATGTCAATACCGTTTGCCTTCAGTTAACTACGTAAGTAAATTTTTAACGGTACTCGTTGATAGAAGACGATAAATGTGCTACATGTAACAAGTAGGATTTTTTGTGTCATAAAAAAAAACTTATGACAGATGTATTATACCAGGCATAATTTGGAAATTTTGGTGGATTTTTCTCAAATGAAAGAAACGGGCCAATGAATAATTTCTACGAAAAGGAACCGATGAGGGAATATAAGGTATTATTGTAATAGTATTAGGGAAGATAAGTCAAAAGCGAAAAAGAGAGGGAAAAAAAAGAAAGGGGAAATCGGAAAAAGGATCAATCAAAGCGAATAAAGTGACACAAAGCCCAAAAGACAAGCCACGTCTCTCTCTCTCTCTCTCTCTCGTCTCGCTCGCGCACACTCACTGAAACATGCAGAGACAGTCCCTGGGCTCCCCGGCCTCCAAGCTCCACGGCCATGGCGCTTCCTCCTCCGCCCTGTCTTCGGCCAAGGACGACGCCCTCGTCGTGGACGACTCCTCCTCCTCCTCCGCCTCCAAGCGGAGAGACTCCTTCCTCTCGTCCGCTTCCCTCCTCCTCCCTCACTACGATGACGACAAGTCCTCCAGGCCTCACCGGCTGTCCCTCGCGGCGGCGTCGTCGTCGTCGTCTTCCTCTTCTGCTTCCGCACTGTCGCCTCGTAAGCCGGAGAAGCTCATCCACCTCATCCCTCTCCTCACTCTCTTCTGCTTCCTCGTCCTCTACCTCTGCTCCCACAGTCCCTCTCAGACCGGTAGTCCGTCGCAGCCTCTCGCGTTTTCGGTTTCTCCTTCATCCGAATTGGCGATTGCTGAAGTGATTTCTTTTTTCTGTGCTTTTTTCCTCTTTTCAGATCTGGCTCAGTTCAGCGGGTTCAAGCGACCGGCGAAGCAAATAGGTACAGTGCGGAGGCGTTCGGAGCCAGCCGATTGAGCGCCATTTCTGATTTCCTTCTGCAACTTTTATTTTCCTGCTCCTATTTGATGTGGTCTTTGTTATTTCGATCTGCGATGATTCCAGTCGCTACCGACATTGACGAGATCGGCCGGTTCAGCGAGGTCCGCAGGGGCGACGCGCTGGCGATTCGGAGCCGGAGGAGCTTGCGAGAGGTCGGGAGGCGATCGCAGCCGCAGGGATCTCGCGCCGTTCACCGGAAATTCGCCGATTTCTAGAGGTCCCCCCCCCCACTCCCAGCACCGCCGCCGTTCTCCTCCTCCGGTTCCGTTCTCGGCTTCATCCATCCATCCATCCATCCATCCATCATCATTATCTATTTTTTCCATGTTAATACGACAAATCTGGCCGTGATTATTCCATATGTTTTTGTTCGTAACGCCGAAGTTTGATTGCCTTCCATTTTTGTACATTGAAGTTTCCATTTCGGATGATGCTTATCGGCTACTGCCTTCCCTCATTGAGTTCGCTGAACCGAATCCGGTGACAGGAATAATCGTGATTGCGTACGATCTTCGGTGGAGTTTGTAGCGTAATTGCGGATGGTAGTAGAACTCGAAGCAGCCCTATGAACTAGGGGAAGGGAGAGGGAGGAAGGGAGGGAGGGGTTGGCTAGATTGCGCCTGGGTGGGAGAGGCGCAAGTTAGAGTGGGACGGATGAGCACGGGACGAGTGTAATCCAGTTGGTTGGAGTCCAGCTGGAGTGTCCGGACCGTTACTTGATGGTTCTCCTTGCTAATTTTTAAAAAATGGCCAGCTGGAAAAGGATCTGGCTTCTTCACTCCTTCCCAAGCGCCACCACCACCATTCGCTGTTATTATTCATCAATTCGGTTCTCTCTTTTTTTTTCTTCTTTTTTTTTGTCTCCTTTTTCTATGGTCAACTAGCACAACAATTCCTTTTATTTTATTTTATTTATGATTTTATTTATTAATTCTATTTGTCTAGTGAGTAAGCAAATCAGTGCAGCAGCAGCGCGACTCCCAGTGCCCAATCTAGCTGTCTGTACACACAACAATTTCTTTTCTTTTCTTCTTTTGCATTTTTTTTTATTAATGAGAGGCAATCGGTGCAGCGGCGACCATCTGTGCTCAGTTTTGGTTGTCTAGTGATTATTTATTCCCGCCCCCTCAGGCTCAACAAAAAAATGCCTAATTTGTATCACGTGCACCACTTTCTTTTTTACCATAATTCCACATTTACATAGCTACATATGATTTTATTGACTAATTATTGCATATGTAATTCCTGTACACGGGCTTGCAAACACATGGTATGAGTTTCTGAATGTAAATTAGCTACAATCTTTAGGCACTTCTCACTGGTACACGCGATGTGGGTACGCGAATCTTAGGAAAAGAAGTGAGATTTACAGAGAAAGAAGAATGATGGGAAATTTGCTTTGGCTTACGCTAGGTGGGCGCATTGCCCCCGGTTTCGAATTTTCAACAATGAATAAGCAATGATGAAAGTGGGTTAAAGTCGGTGGAAACAGATTTGAGTGGCTTTTAACAATTGCGAAGATCGAAAATTGATTTGGTCTTGTATGAATTTTGGACGCTATTGTTTCCTTTTGGTTTCGGGTTAAGTTCATGCGTCTGTCTCTTTAGATTTATACAAATGGTTAGTGAAAAGTCGATCAACTTGCGTCAAGATTTTGTTCATAATTCATGATGGAAATTGACATAATTTAATTAGATGACGTGGACACATAAATGGATAATTGAAGGAGGTGTCACGGGGAAACTGTGCACCGAAAACTGTCGGTGGGTCGCGGAAGCGTCTTCCCGAATGTCCGCTCTCTGTCTTCTCCTTCGCTTTTTGTTCTATTCGGCAGTGTTGCTGATGGGGAGAGCGATGAGACGCACCAAGGAATATCGTCTTCTTGTTTTTGGGCTAATTGAAATTTTGATTGATTATTCGACGAAGGTGCTCCTAAAAATTATTCACAAGCAAATTTTTTCTTTTTAATTAGTAACAAGAATTCGGCGTGAAATCCACGACATCATAAAGATTAAAATTCGGGTTCGAGGGAAGGAGGTGACGCATCAGCAAATAACTTGCACGGCTTGAGAAAATGGATTTATTAAACGCTATTTAATTTGTGCGGGCACATGGATGGGTGGGCCCGAAAGTTATTTTATTATGCCAGCGGCGCTCGAGGAAGGAATCGCATATATTATGTAACTTTGATTTTCAGTCAATAGCTGTTCGCACATTTCTCCGTGAAATAGTTGGACTTCGGTATACTCAAGTAGGTAAGCTCGATACAGAAGAGCACGTGGAGTCCCGCACGTGTTAAGATTTTTGGAGAATGACACGAGCGATCCCTGACTTTTGATTAAAATTTTAATGTCGTCCCTGAATTTTAAATTTGTTCGGTATAATTCCTGAACTTTAGTCTAATGTATGGTGTCATCTTTAAACTTTTAATTTGTTCAAGTTTATGGATATCATTGAACGCTTTCGTGTAGATCATGAACTAGATTGAATATATACCAAAATTTTATGGATTATATTGATGAAATTAACAATTCAAGGGTGATTTGCGTTTTGGGCTAAAATTCATGGGCTATTAGCGTGACTATTTAGGAGATTTTCTTTTACTCTATCTCGAAAATTCGTACCTTGAAAGATCGATAGACACATTGGATCGTGGATAAATGGACCTTTGCATATGTTTTTGTTGAAAAAAAAAAAGGAATCGAAAATAGGCGATTGCTGATGATGCAAGAAGAGGAATCGAATCGGTTCTGGATCATTGGACGTGGTGTTAGCTCGGGCAACGTGAGGGGGGGAAATGGCGTGGAGACGCAGGATGGTGTCCGGTTTTGATTTTTTCCACCCGTCTTCTTAGGACCACCACCACGTGGGCGCGGGGGAGAGCCTTGATCCCATGTTGGCTCATTTCCATGACCTTCTTCTTTGTCTTTTCTACTGATTTTAATTCAATGTCCATCTGTTCGTTGGTGTTGTAATTGCGATCCTTCTCTTCTGGCCACGAACCTCTGTGCCCATCTTATTTTATGCGGAGATATATAATTAGAAAGAAATGATTTAATCAATCATAAAATTATTGCGCAGATATTAATTTAATCATAAATTTTTAAATTTGACTAATTTAACCCTAAATCTTTACGCGGAACTTCAATTTAATCTCTTCGATTAGTTTTCACAGGAAATCATTGATGTGATGATGTAGTAAAATTTGACCATCTCATGTGGCACACCGTCATGTTAGAAATTTTCGGACGGAAAATTGGCCGAAAATATCACATTGAAATTTTGTGTAAAAGTTTATGATAATATCGATTAAATTGAATAGTTTAGAACTAGATCGGTATCCGTATAATAGGTTTACGGCCGATTGAACTTTTCTTACGTAATATATGTGTGATAGCCTTTTTGCTGATGGTTTCTGTAGAATAATTTGCTTGTAAGTAGTCAGAATATTCATTATTTAATTTAAAGCTCTAAGGATTGAAAGGCCACCGTCACCATCATTGATTATTGTTCATGTCACCATCAACCCAGCCGACACGCTATCTTCATTCCCATTCTTTTTCACGATGAACCTCGCAAACTCACTCAAGTTCTCTGTCGTGTTCAGGTTCTAATTGGGTCATCTTTCTTTTCATTTCTTACTTAGATTAATTTTTTTAAGTTTTAGTATTTATGCAATTTGATAATCAAACTTTTATTTTATTCAATTATGTCCTCTCTAACTTTTTGGTTTATGCAATTTGATTCTCTGTCATCTAACATTCTCAATTTGTACAACCAAATCATTCATTCAACCATTTTAACTAAATCATCAATTAAACAATGTGCAGAAAGAAATGAGCAAAACAAGAATGAAGAAATTTAATCGGTAAAAATAAGAGACTTTAATATATAAATAAACGTTAAAAAATTAGATCGTTTAAACTCTAAAACTTAGAGGATTTAATTTATACTTAACCTGTCTTTTCTTTTTTGGTCACAGTGATTGTCTCTTAATTTGCTTGATTTTATCAATGTTTCTAACACGATCTCATCCTCATTCAACCTAAGAATATATAATTTTGAATTTTGGTGAAAGACAGTGGGTAAGTGACTTCTTGTTCTACATCAGTTGTGAAGGAATCTAGTTAAGACGTTGAGCGTTGAATGTTACCAATCTACTAGATGAAGTGGATAGGTTAGGGGTGATCAATTAGTCCGGTCCATCCCCAGGTAGAAATCGGAAATCTGACTAGAAGGACTGGTTCTCAATTTCTACAACATGCTGGTGGCCTCTGATTTTTGAAGTGAAACTTCTCTATCACTTTCTCCCACGCATACGCGCACACACCCACAATCAGTTTGATGAACAAAATGATCTCGCCGTCTTCGTCGTGTTAGAATTTTCAATTGCTTTGATTAGGAGTTGTACGAAAAGCCATGGCCGATAGGACACTCTCGAAGGACTTGTGATGCTTTGTGGCGTGCTGGAGCACCACCATGAGCAGGCCTCCCCGATTTTGCTGATGTTGCTTTAGTGGAAGGACCTCAAGGATGTCTACAAGGGACGCGGAGCATGCTCAAGCGGCTTGGGGAGGAGGTCCGTTCGGTGGAGGAGTCTATCAAGGTGAGTTTTAAGGGTTTGAGGGTGAGACTTGGGGAGATTGAGAGGAGGGAGAGCGAGATTGTGTCGAGGTAGGGAGCAGAGATTGAGCGCAAAAGGAGGTTGTTGACACATGAAATTAATTAGGGTTGTCGATACTTAGATGGCGTCGTCCGTACTAAAATGATTCATGTAAAATAGCTGGTAAGTACCGGTAGTCATAAGCGTGAAATTTGAAATTCAGACGAATGGGGACCAAAAGCGCCAAAGGTATTTTCATCGAGGACGTCGACAAGGAGAAAATTGAATGCCAAGCTAGGAAGGACTCGATGAAGACCTTAGTTCCAGTAGAGTAGGTTTTAAACCAGGGAAAACTGGACTAAAGGTGCTGAAGGTATTTTCATCGAGTACGTCGACAAGTAGAAAAGTAAATGCCAAGCTAGAAAGGACTCGATGAAGACCTTTGTTCCAGCAAAGTAGGTGCTAAACCAGAAAAAACTGAACTAAAGGTGCTGAAGGCATTTTCATCGAGGACGTCAACAAAGATAAAAGTGAATGCCAAGCTAGGAAGGTCTCGATGAAAACCTATGCTCCGAAAGTACAGGTGTCAGACAGAAAAAAGCTCGATGATGGTTACCATCCTAGAGAACAGGTGTCAAACGGAGGAAAACTCGATGACGGTTATTGTCCCTAAGGACAGATGTCAGACAGAGAAAAGTTCGATGATGGTTACCATCCTAGAGAACAGGTGTCAAATGAGGGGGAACTCGATGACGGTTACTGTCCTAAAGGACATATGTCAAACAGAGAAAAGCTCGATGATGGTTACCATCCTAGAGAATAGGTGTCAAACGAAGGAGAACACGACGACGGTTATTGTCCCAAAAGATAGGTGTCAAATGGAGAAAAACTCGATGACGGTTATTGTCCCGAAGGACAGGCGTCAAACGGAAAAAAGCTCGATAATGGTTACAATCCTAAAGGACGTGTGACAAATAAAGAAAAGTTCGATGACGGTTATTGTTTTAGAGAACAAACAGGCTCGATGATGGTTATCATTTCAGAAGATAAAAAGGTTCAGTGACGGTTATCATGTTAAGAACAGATATCAGCATAGAGAAAGCTCTAGAGCGGTTATCATTTCGTACAAAAGATAAGATCGATAGCAGTTACTAAACAGATGTCATTAAATGAACGGTAAAGATGAAATCAATGATGGATATCGGAGACAATGTCAAGAACGGTTATCAGGTCTACACTATAAATAGAGTCTGATCATCAACAGAAAACCCCCCGCACACATGAACAAAACAAATGTTGTCTTTTATCCTTACTTTCCAGTTTTGCGCTTTCAGTTTTCATAGCTGTAGTTCTTACTTTCCAGTGTCGCACTTTCAGTTTCCCTAGCTGCAGTTGTTTAGGTCCTTATGAACTTTGTACGCCGCAAGTAATTTGATGATTTCGTCTGAATATTATGTAAAAACCAAGTTCTTTATTAACGTCTGGATTGCTTCTGTCCGGAATTGGATCTAGAACTTAATCTCCTTTTATTAAGAGCTGAAGAATGACTTTCGGTGAATTATATTTCGTCGCGAGAACATTTCCGACGAAACAGAGGTTGAGAGTTTGCATAAGAAAAGAGGCCTTACATAGAGAGAGTCTGACACCAGCGAGAAAAAAAGTCAAGAGAAAGAGTCTTCATGGAGAAACTGAGAAAGTAAAGAGAAAAAAATAAAAAATATATAATCAGTTCAGTTCCCACCCTAGAATTAGGAATCGGATTGGCGCCCCCTGAAATCGCCTAGAACTGGCCGGTTCGATCCGATCTGGATGGTTATCAGTTCATAGCGGTTATCTATGCTCACCCTTAGGGTAGGTCATAGCCCACTTTGTGTTGGGCCATAGACTTAAGAATATCAAGAAAGACTCCACGAACTCTTGCCCGTAAGTTGAAGATTATATTCCAATGCTACATTTGGAGTTTCTTTTTGTAATGGACCATAATTGGGAATGTTTTGATCGTCTTTCTCTGAGCAAGAGCTGAAACATAATTAACCTGAATTTGCGAGAGTTAGTTGAAATCTTGTTATCTCATGTTTACTTTTCGTGAAAAAATACCAATTGTAATGGAGGGTTTCATAAACAATAAGAAGCTAAGTCAGTTATTTAATCAAATGATGTTAAGCAATTTTTCCATAACGGCTGTTTCTTTGCAAAATATCGATTAATTTCATATGTGGCAATTTTACCAAGATCTGTTGCCGGTACTTTAGATTGCAAACTTAGATTTCTCGAGAGAGAAAATCAAGAAGCTATCCAGAGTATTATACTCCTTTGCTTGAATGATCCTATTAAGAGGAGAGTGGCCCTACTTATACATAAATCTCTTTTTACAATCGTTGATTCCCTTTTGATTCGATAATGTAACTCGAGTAACTTGGGGAAATGGTATAAAGACACATGATGGTTTCAAGTTTTGATTTTTTTTCTTCCAATGATCTGTGGAAGTTTTGATACCATCTTGTCCATTTCCATTACTTTCTTTTTGTCTTTCCTACTATTTTCAATATTAATCTGTTCGCTATTACTATTAGGGAAAATACTACAAAAAACCCCAAATTATGTCACTTTGCGATAAATTTATCATAAACTTTTTTTTTTGATAACAAAAACCTCAAACTATGTTATTTGTAATAAATTTACCCTGAACATTTTTTTGTGATACGAAAAAGAGGCTACCTCTTCTGAATAATTACAAGCAAAGTACTCTGACAAGAATCTATAGCCAAAAAGAGGCTACCTCTTCTGGCTATATTTATATTGATATATGTATCCCCTACATAACATAATAATAATAATAATAAAGAAAAATATCACCAAAATTATGTCACTTGTGACAAATTTACTTTGAACTTTTTTTGTAACACGAAAAATCTCAAACTATACCACTTGTGACAAATTTACTCTAAACTTTTTTTTACACGAAAAACTTCAAAATATGCCGCTTGTGACACATTTACCTCACAATACTTTGGCCTATGGGCATTTTCGTTTTTTCCTTTTTCAGTTTTTTTTCCTTTTTTTTTCTTTTCTTCTCCGGCAAGGGCAGCCCTCACTGGAGAAGAAAAGGCAAAAAAAGGAATAAAAACAAAAAATGGAAAATACGAAAATGTCCATGGGTCAAGGAATTGTGGGGTAAATGTGTTACAAGTGACATATTTTGAAGCTTTTCATGTAAAAAAAAAGTTTAGGGTAAATTTGTCACAAGTGGTATAGTTTGAGATTTTTCGTGTCACAAAAAAAATTCAGAGTAAATTTGTCACAAGTGACATAATTTTGGTGATATTTTTCTTTATTATTATTATTATGTTATGTAGGGGATACATATATCAATATAAATATAGCCAGAAGACGTAGCCTCTTTTTGGCTATAGATTCTTGTCAGAGTACTTTGCTTGTAATTATTCAGAATTTTCATTATTCAATTTAAAGCTCTAATGATTGAATGCAGCCAACACCGTCATCATCGATCATTTCTCTTGTCATCATCATCAAACCCCAACTCAACACGCAATGAATTCCGCATACTCAAGTTGTCCCCATCCTATTCGGCTTTGGATTGGGTATTTTGGTTCTCGAATTCATGTCCCATATCGACAGAAAACATAAATTTTTTAACTTTGTGTCAAGCCTATTCAAGTTCGAGTGACTAATGCTATGCTGCCATTGGACGGAGTGCACAGGTTATTGTCTAACTTTATGTTGAGCCTTGATTCAGGAAAGTCCCCACACCATTATTTTCAAGAATTGGAACTCTAGCCCGAAGTTGCATTGGCTGACCGGCACGATCACATCAATTTAGTCTTAATTACTGACGTAAACGCCGACCGTCATACATGGCACCGAGTATTGGATGAGGGCCTTAGCGGCCTTGCCGATGTCAAGGCCATACAATGCCTTATATGTTTTAGAGCAGCAATGGGAAAAGTGCTGAATAAGTCCTAAACCTTTTGAGAAAGTGCCAATTTAGTTTTAAACCTATTTTTAGTGTCAATTTAGTCCTAAACCTTTTGATATAGTGCCAATTCAGTCTTTTTGGCTGGATTTTGCTGACGTGGACGTCGGCCGGCCGACAACCGGTCACCGGAGCTGACGTGGACAAAATTTAATAATATTTTGATATTTTTTTGAATTTTTTTTCTTCTCCCTCTTCCTCTAGTCGGAGGCCAGAGGCTGGCGAGGTTGATCTTGCCGGCCTCGGGCAAGCCACGCCGGCCATTGGCGAGGCTCGCCCTCGCCGGCAACGGCAAAGGTGAGCCTCGCCATGGCTGGGCGAGGCCCGACATGTCCAGATCCGGTGAGGTTGAGCCTCGCCCAGCCATGGCGAGGCTCGCCTTCGCCGTCGCCGGCGAGGGCGAGCCTCGCGCTGGGCTGGCGAGGCTCGCCCGGCCCTCGCTAGAGGTCGCGAGGTCTAGCAAGGGCCGAGTAAGGCCCGACCTCGCCGGATCTGGCGAGGTCGACCCTCGCCCGGCCATGGCGAGGGCCGACCGAGCCTCGCCAGGCCATGGCGAGGGCCAAGCGAGCCTCGCCAGTGGCTGGCGTGGCTCGCCCGAGGTCGGCGAGGTCGATCTCGCCGGCCTCTGGCCTCCGGCCGGTCGTCGCTCCGGCGACCGGCTGGAGGAAGAGGGAGAAGAAAAAAAAAGAAGAAAAAAAGAAAAAAAACATTAAAATATTATTAAATTTTGTCAACGTCAGCTCCGGTGACTGGTCGTTGGCCGGCCGACGTCCACGTCAGCAGAATCCGGTCAAAAGGATTGAATTGACATTATATCAAAATGTTTAGGACAAAATTGACTTTAGGACTAAATTGGCACTTTCTCAAAAGGTTTAGGACTTATTCAGCACTTTTCCCGAGCAGCAATTGATGAGGTTGAGTTCAGCCGTACTGCCAATCCACGCTGAAGATGGCGTTAGGAACGTCATTTGCATCTCTATACACGTTCCAAAACAAAATTAGAAGAAACTGCAAAGGGAAATAGACAAGAAAATCCTCGTATGCCAAAAAAAAAAATCTACACGTAGATACATCCTGTAGTAACTTTTCCTTTGGCAATCTTGAGTTGACTTGTAGAACCCATCTTGCAGCGCAGCGCATTAACGAGTCTAATCATCTCCAGGGGTGCTTGCTGAAGGTTATGGTGCCATTGCTGAAGCAGAGGGTGTTTTATTAGAAAGCCTCTGTAGGTATACGCATTATGTGATGCAGTTGCTTGAAATTCTTGCCTTCACTGAAGCAACAGGTAGTCTGGTGATCCGTGCCTCCTCCATGCATTTTGCCCTTGTGTCAGTTTTCCTGATGATCTTTGAGTGGTAGAGACAAAATGATAATCAAATTAGTGGCTTGTAATGACTGTCGATGCTGCTGATATTACTTGGTCCGCCATCTGATATAATATCTATCCTTGCTGAAGTTCAAAGTGGAAAGGAGGTTGCTATTGTGCATTTTCCAAACGGTTGATACGATGTTATGAAAAATCATTTCAATGCTGCTGGAAGTTTGACTGAACCTCAAACACGGTTGGAGGCCAAATGATGGCCATCTTTCTGTTTAGTTGCAGTATTACATACCCTTGTGATGATTTCATTTGAAGAAAGTAGTGATTTTTTGTGCAGACGAAGACTCGGCTAAGAAAGAGGCCAGAAGACACATTGAAGATGGGAGTCTAGGTTATGCAAATGCAGATGTTGTCAAGCTCCAAGGTTGGGATGCCGATTACTCCAAAACCGTGACTCAAGCATCTCTGAGTGCCCTCAAACGATTAGTTTTATCAGATAGGAAGCTCCCAGGTAAAGGTTGGTGAAACTCCACACGACCCATATATTGCAAATTGAGCGGCTATGACATAACTATCCTAATGCCAAAGCAAGCTGATGCTGAAACAGACCTTGGAAGGGTTGAGCCACAGAGATCAGATTAAAGTGCCTCCTCTATGCATTTTAACGAAATTATGAAACCAGCACGTCTATAAGACTCCTAAGCAATAACGGCTAGTGCTGGTTCATACTTGATGCTGTAATGAAAACAACCTTGGGCTTTGTTCTCAATGCGGTAAAAAGTTCTACTTTAACCGTAAATCTCGTCGGTTCTGTCTCTTTCTTGCAGATGAGAAGAGCCTGTACATAAAGTTGGGATGCCACGAAGATTGGCCAAACATCAAGCCCCCTGGGTGGGATCCATCGACTGCTGATGATTCTGCAACGTCTCCGGATACATTGTGAGAAAATTCGAGTTGCCAACACATTAGAGAATAATATAGATGGAGACCAAGGGCAAATAGAAATGTCATCCTCCAATTCTTCTCGAATTTAGTGACATCTAAATAATCAATTCATTTTACTGAGGCTCCTTTCTCTCTTTTCCCACTCTTGTTTTTGTTCTTTCTTTTGTTTCTTGTTTGCCGTAATCATGAATATATATAGGTACTTCGTCTTGTCAATGGGTCCAGCCCTATCACCATCTCCAGACTCCTGCAATGGTTGTTCAGCCAAATCACCAGTACCATGTAGAACTGGCAATATAATTTTTCGACTGACCAGCTTCCACGCTTCAAAACATTGGCAAAATGCAAGCAGCTTATTGGGGGAAGGTAATGGTTGTTCCTCCGAAGGCACTATTTGAAGGTCTTTGCAAGTCATGGTCAATGTCGTTGGGAAAAAGCGATACGGTCTGTGGGATGATTTACAGTGTACTGCCGATGACTCCTGCCTACAATGAAAAACTACTATGTCAACATACTAGCATTAAGCAGGAGAATAGAGTACGAAATATACCACATAAATACACGGACCGTAAAGGTGATACCTAAAGATGTCATGCTAAACCATGTCAAACAAGCAACTAGTGTTTGATTACATTGTTACCGAGCACCACATATTGGACTAGAGCTTACAAACAACTGCAGCACAACCATGTCAGCAGCATACATGAAAAGTATTTATATGCAGTGTTGAACGATATTCTTCATGTGAAGAGAAGTGAGCTGATCCACTCCACTACAGTAAAGGATGTGTACACGCACTTACATGCAAATGGTGCGTCTAGGTGGACCCATACAGCCCGTGCATACACACATGCGCACTCCTGTGGAACCCCATAAAAGTGAACTTGAATGGCCACTCCACGACATGCATACACGAACGTGTAATTACAGATGTCGTCAAGCAGCCTCAATAAAGAAACAAGAACTCAGTATTATCGACATCGGGCGTCTTATGACATTAACATTTACAGCACGAAATCAACAAAGATTTAGAGCATCGAGAGGCTTTCGATGCATATCCCGAATACGTCCAACTCCAAGTTGATTGATTCTTGTCTAGACGCCTTTCTCAGATGCCCCTAATTTCGAAAAGTCACAAACTTTACAGAAATTAAAGATGCTAGAAAAGAATAACTCAATATAAGTATGAATGACTCACCTTCTAGTGCTTATCAGATCACTTTCTCATCCACTCCATAATTTCTAATCCATTCTTCTGCATTTCAAGAAGCATCTTTTCCTTTTTCTTCATATTGCCAGTTCTGTGATAGGCAGCTACAAGGACATTGTATGTTGCCACATCAGGATCAACTCCTTGTCTTTTCATCTCTTGAAACAACGACTCAGCCAAGTCCACGCATCCTTGCTTGGAGAATCCATCAATCAGACAGGTAAAAGTAAAAACGCTAGGAAGAACTCCTTTTCTTGACATTTGAATGAATAATGCCCAAGCCATCTTAATTTCTCCAAGTCTACAGAAGCCAGCCATGATAGATGTGTAGCATATATTTTCGGAAGGCAATTTTGTATCATCTCCATGAACAAAGAATAAGCTTTGCACAACTGTCCCTCAAAAAACAAAATGTTAATGAGAATAGTATTCGTGACCATGTTAGGCATGATCCCAGCTTTTAACATTTTCCCATGCAACTTTCGAGCTCTTTCAACTTTGACTTCTTTGCAAAACCGTCCATAAGAGTACTACACAACAACATCTGGGAAAATATATCTCTTAAGCATTGGCTCGAGGAGCTCCCATGCTTTTTCTGGTTTTCCCTCCTTGCAGAGTCTGTTTATAACTGTTGTATACATATAAGAGGTGCGAAATATGTCCTGGTCTAGTTTCGAAGCCTCCTCAGAATTTCCTTCTCTGCAATATTGGCAAAATCCGCAAATCACATTTGTAAAGGTGGAAGCACAGGGATGAACATTATGATTAACCATCTCTTGAAAAAGTCTACTGGCAGAACCGACATGACCCTGATTTATGAAACCATCGATTAAGATGTCATAAGCAATACCGTCACATACTCATAGCCAAGATACCCTATATCTTGGAAAAAACCATGTGACAATTCCATCAAACCTGCCTTGCATAGACCATGACAAAGCGAGCTATAGCTAACTATTGTAGGTTTATTGTTGGAAACATCCATCTCGTGAAACAGACTTGGACTTTTCTTAACATCCCCTTCTTGCTGAACCCATCAATCAAAATGCTATAGCTATAGACATCTGGAAGTACACCATAGTTCCTCATCTCCTTCAGTACTTCCTGTGCCTCCGACAACAGGCCTTTCTGGTAAAAACCATGAATAACAGCATTAAAACAATAATCATTTGAAGGCAGTTCCTCCTTCTGCAATGTCCGTACCAAATCCAAAGCGACCCCAATGGCACCAACTTTACAAAGTCCACGTATGAGTGCACCATATATTACAACGGTGCAGCTCATCCCACTTTTCTCCATAAGCGTGGCTGATAAATACATCTCTACTAAGATTTAGCTTAGAAAGATAGTTCCGCATAATTGTATAGGTCCTTGCATTAGGTGCTGGCCCGCGATTTTTCATGATGTCAAATAATTTTCTCGCGAAGACCTCTCTTTCTGCTTCAACTAAGCATTGGAGCAAGAAGTTGCTCGAGTCCAAATTTCGTACCCTCTGAAAGCAGATCTTCGGCATTATTAAGCATCGAATTGGCTGCAAAGACCTTTATCAGCGCATTATAAATAACAGCCAACCCGACCGCATCAGCCGGCCTATCAAGCAGAAAGTTGGTCAATTCTATAACACGTCCACATTCAACTCCTTGAAATAGCAAACCACATCCCTTAGCAGGCGCAAATGTCAAGCCGCATGCCCGCAACCGCAAAAACATGAACCATCATCCTAAGGACGACAATGGAATCTCCGAACTCGTGTTCATTTACAATTCTCAGGAATCTAATTCTCCAAGCGACCTCCCAATTCAAAGACTTTAGCACTCTACCGACTAAAGAGAGCAACCCGTACTCACTTCTCTCCTCGTGCCTGGACGTCACCGCAGGTTTCCAAGTCTCACCCTCTGGAATTTCATCAGAAACATGGTCCTCAACCAGCGCGGCCGAAGAGACCACATAATGCAAGCTAAAAGGTGGTTTGCTTTCGAAGAACTGCGGAATAATGAAGCAAATGGAACCCGGTTAAACGTGCATTCCTATGTAAACGTACAGCCATGAATAGCTCAAAGTCGCCGATCGATCAAAATGAGGCTGCTTTCTTACGAACTCTTCGACAAAGACACAGCTTTCCACTGAGTCAGAGATATAGATATATTTAGGAGATGCATTTGTCTTGATTCTGATTGATATTCTGCCACGTTAGATAGTTATCCTGTAAAGCTAGGCTCGTGTACTCTATATTTGTAATATGAACAGAACATTACATTTTTCGCGTCGGTGTCCATTTTCGCCGAACTCATCGATCTCGATTGTTGTTCCGACTCTTTCAGTTGCTTTTTTTTTTTTCCTACAAACCAACACTGCCACAGGACTTACCGCCCTCAGAAAAGTCAGATTGCGAAATTGGGCTGCCATCCACCGCTGCACGCGTGCTCACTTGCCGCCTTGGGCCACTGCGAGTAAGGCTCACGCGCCGCCGGCGAGACAACAATTTTGAGTGCTGTTTTGATGCTATTGGTGGCTTGTTTCAGGGAATAAACGCCACCATCCACCTCCACGAGTCCAATGCCGGAAAGCATAGCGTCAAACTCCGCCGCCCGCGACAAGCGCTACACGCCCCTTGAGAGTCTGCCGGCTCTGCTGATGTCACTCGTGTGCCATCCGTGTGCACGTTCCGGCTGCATCATCCGCCACGTCATCAGTTGACCGGCCATTGACTGGTTCACTCAGACCGGTCCGATCGGTTCCGAGGCACTTTTCTAACCGGTTCAGGCATATTTAGACCGGTTCTTGGCCATCTCAGACCGTTTCCCTAGGTATTTGGATGTTCTGAGTCTGTTTTTGGCCTTATTTTCTCCATATCAGCATCCTAGGCACTAGTGTTGAAACTGGTAAAGCGCATATTATGGATAAATTCGAAGTTTCAATGCCCAATTGCCGTCAAGTACTACCTAAACAGCTTGCAGGGATGGCTAATCGACCTCGAAATCGAGGTCCACATGCAAGTTCATCCGCCACTGTTGTTACCGTAAAGACTTCTCCTAATGGATTGTCTTGCCGATTCGGAGGCCGCCCCTCCCCCTCTCTCCCCTCATCACCTACCAATATATCCTCTCTTTCCCTTAGAATCAAAAGTGGAATCTGCACGAGGTGCGCAGCTTTGTTTAAGCGTGAGTCTCTTTTTCATTTTGATTGATTGAGAAGATTTCCAGATTCATGTGCAATGCTCAAGGTTCAGATAGTCACCCTATGACATGATCTAAAACCTTCATCAAATAAACTTCCAATTAATCCTGAGGAGTCTTCATATCGAAGAAGAATTTTACTATGTTAGTCAAACCTAACCTGAGGAAATTGAAGAAACATCTGTTGCTTAATAAGATAATACAAATAAAATGAACAAATTTCTTAAGAGGAAGGAGAGAGCAGGGGTAAACTCGCCGCGCCGAGCTAATCAAACCACCCTTCTGTACCACCGCTTTTGCTCACAAAAGGGTGACGGAGAAGGTCGTCGACTGTCCCTCTAGCCCTCCAATCCTTCTCCAGACACCTACTAACAAAACTCTTGAACTCTGGTGATGCCGTTTCAGGAATCTCCAACCTATCCGAAAAGCAAATAGCACACATTAGAGTTGCCCAATCTGGTGTCTGTCCTGGACTTGTCAAGGGATAATGACCCACGTGGCATTCTAGTAAGACAATTCCCAGAGACCAAACATCCCCCGCAAATCCTTCTTCTTTATCACCGTCCCACCTCTCTGGATCAAATCTCTCAGGACTCATATAAGCACATGTCCCTAAATAAGAAACATGAGGGTCACAAGTACTAGCTACAACCTGACTCACACCAAAATCTGCAATCTTCAACTCGCCTTTACTGTTTATGAGCAAGTTTGATGGCTTAATGTCCCTATGCACTATTTTCATACTATGCAAATAGCATAGCCCTTCCAAAACTCGTCTCGCCACCCTAGAAATCACCTGTTCCGGCAATTTTCTATGGATACATAATATATCTTGCAGAGACCCTCCTTCCATGTACTCCATTAGGAAGTATAGTTCCCCTGCATTATCCGAGTCAGTGCACCCGCTGTTCAGAACTGCATGACATTTCACGATCAGTGGCGAGTCTACTCGTTTGAGAATTTCCGCTTCTTGTCCTGCCTGTTGCCACACATCTGTTGTGTGCTGATCGACATGAAGGACCTTCAGAGCATAAATTGAAGCTGTTTGGCGATGCCGGACTTTATAGATAGTAGCTCCATTGCCGTGGCCTAGGACCTCCAATTTCTCTAACTTAGAGAAGTTTTCAACATCAGGAGACTGCGGCTGGATCGTGAAGGACAATGCTGGTAACTTGGCCGGTCGCCAAAGATCAGCTGCTGGTATTTGTGGAGGCAGGGATAGCTTCAATGCTTGTTGGTGCCTTCTTTCTCTTACCAATGTCATTTACACACCAAGAAGAGTTTTTCTTCTGTCTATTATGTGAAGAATGAAGTTGATGGGTTTATAAACATGGGTTGAGACATGTACGTGGTCGTTTTCCAACAACAAAGATCTGACAAGTGGCTGTAGCTATCCCTGAATTCAAGGGCAGGTGAGCATTTTGTGGTGATGTCAGTGCTTTTTCGTCTGGCTATGAGTGCAATTAGTTTTGGGGAGTTTTCAAGAAGCGCAACGTGGAGTTTTCGCTGCTTGTGTTTCCTGATAACAGAGTTGCCAATTTTCATGGATGTCGTTAAACACGTGCATCTACTCTCCTTCATTCCCTTTTTGTTTTCCCCTGTAGGTTATGTATGGCCAATTATAATGCACAAGCACGTCGGTCCTATTTACTCGTGAGGAAGAGCATAAGCGAATAGCTCTCTCCTACTTTTCAGAATCGATATCTGACATATATGTTTCTTAACCTAATGTCTAATGCAAAATCAAGCTGAATCGTAACAAATTGTGGCTGTTAATCCTTCAAATGGAAATCCTAAGGAAGAACACCATTCCAGCATTCGTGGGCAAGGTTGAAAAAGGACGGAAAAGAAATCTCAAAATTCCCGAAGGCGGTCTATGCGGAGAACTCCGATGCTATATCTAGAGTTTCTTGTTGTATATTATATGGACGATTCGAACAATTAAGTTGAATTCGTGACATTATTCGAAATTTTAGTTAAAGACTTGATTTGTTATCTCATGTTTATTATCCGTGAAAAAAAATACCGATTGAAGTAGAGGTCTCTTATTATTATTATTTTATGCAGTGGATACATATATCAATAGAGTAAGCCTTTTGTGCTATGCATTCCTGTTAGAATACTTTGGTTGTGAGTAATCAGAATTTTCATTATTCAATTTAGAGCTCTAATGATTGAATGCCACCACCATCATCATCGGTTATTGCTCTTGTCATCATCAAACCTCAACCGACGCTCTTATCTTCTTTCCCTCATTTTCTTTTCAATGAAAGTTCCGCGTACTCAAGTTCTGTATCTCATAGAGCGTCGAATTGGGTATTTTGCGGTTTTCATATCGGCAAAGAAGGAACGAAATAGTCTCTATAAGTATTATAATTTGAGTGGACGATGCAATACAGCCACCGAATGTTGTGAACGGGTCATGGCCCAGCTTTGCGTTGGGTTTTGGGCTCGCGAAAGTACTTGGAGCACGGGAGTTCCATTGCATTGTCGGTGCGATGAGGCAGAGACAGACTCTCAACCCGAGTTACATTGGCCGACTGACACAGTCATTCACTTGGCCCTACATCATATCGGCAAACTGGAAGGGGCTACCCTTTTTGTTTCACTCAATAAGGTTCTAATTACTGGAGTACGTAGGAAAGTTATATTTTCCCAAATCTCGATTTGATGATTTGGTACTCCACTCACGGTTCATCAAAGAAAAGAAAATCCCACCTTTGCTTGTTTGGGCCTCCAGGCGTTTCTATTGGTACTCCACTACTTACGCACATACGTCTCCATTTGCCTTCAGACATGCGCCTCACGTCGGTTTCTATGACTTGGTCGGTGTTTTTCAATAATTGGATTTACAATTCTAGGATTTGGAGTATTCAGCCGCATTAAGGTACGTGGAAGAAACAAAAGAACATGTAGTCTAAGTTACATTAACATAAAGCACGCACGTCTTGCTAGTCAATGAAACGTGTTACTCCGAAAGGGGTGTACGGCTTTGTATAAGTAATCGCATGGGAACAGGGTAAGCCACCGGAACTTATTGACGTCTCGGAAACCTTTACAAAAAAGAATGGCAGAATTAAGAATCCGATTCTCATAATAGAAACTCAGGCGGAACTAGCCCGACGCTTCATCGTTGAGTGATAAACATTCCAGTCTCCAAGCCTTTCTGAGTTTTCTCAGAATGGAGATCCGGCCACAAATTGAGGCCGTTTCATTTCGAGGATTGGAAAGGTTTCTATCAAAAAGATTTTGCATACATGGGAAGATTCTTTTGAGGTGGGAGGGGTGAAGGAAGATGGGCGTTTGTAAGCAACGATCGCTGACAACTCGACTATAATGAAGCACCACTGTTTTGGTGGTAAACAGCAGAACAAGTGATTGAGAGTATGTGAAATGATGCACAATGTTCCATACAGAACCAAATCACAGAATCAGACCTCGAACAGGCTCGTGCTTCGATGGCTTCTGCTCGGCCGAAGCAGAAGCCTTTGGAGACTCCGATAGGTGAATTTGAGCAAAGTCATCCACTACTTTTCTCTTCTGTTCCTCTTCGGCCATTCCCACTTTCTCCTTTGTCTTCTGGCCGACATCGCCAGCTGCTTTTGCAACTTTGTTAAAAGCACCTGTTACCCACGATGCCCCTGTGAACACATAACGGTTCTTCATAATGGCTGATCCAGCACTGCTAACCTTTTGCTCTGCCGCTGCAAATGCTGACTTGGTTTTCTCAGAAACTTGAAACTTTTGATCCACTTCCCTGACCTTGTCGCCCACAACCGTGGTTCCCACAGTGATTTTCTCGGTCAGTCCAATCTTCTTATCGAAGGAAGCGACTTTTGATGAGGCTGTCGATGTCAACTGATGCTTCTCATCAAGGGACTTGGCTTTGTTCACTGCATCTTTGCCTAATATGAAGCCCTTAGCCAGCATGCTGGTAACTACATCCTCTGCTTTTCGCAAAGCAGATTCACCACCAGCTGGACTTTTGTTTTCTGTTACCTGCAAGAAGAGCAATAATCATGTTCACTATGGTAGTAACAGATATTACGCGACAGAAGTCAGAAGACTCAGGACTCTTACGGGCGGTGCTATAGCATCAGGAGGCAGCTTGTAATCTGGAGCGAGAGCAATGCTGACAGACATATCAACAATTGTTGCACCCTGACATTCAAAGGAGTTCAAAGTGAACCTTGCTGCTGAGAAGCATTAATAGCAAGTAATTGATTTAAACTGTTATATCTGTCTCGTTATCTAATGAAATATGACTACTAGGCAAAAGAATCCATAACTTACAAATAAGAAAGACCGTGTATAAATGGAGATTTCCCCTTCATGCACATTCATAAATATGCCATGTGAAAGAAAATGGTTACCTAGAGCTAATGATGAAGGACATCATAGGACAAGAACTAACCACATTACCAACAAATATGTTCTGCTAGAGTGTGATTGAAGCCCCTAGCGTAGATGAGCCCATTCTAAGTATTATCCTCCATCTTCTGTTAGCTCACAAGGATGTTAGTTCATCATGCAAGCTAGATTATAATGCAAGGTGTACAGGTGATTCCTGTCTAAAATGCATCAGTTGATCAATCAAAAGCACTAATACAAGGACAAGCAAAACCAAAGAAAAAGAAACATAAATAATAGCTCAGGGAAGCCTCAAAGCATCACTTTGTTGCTGCAACAATACTAGACATAAATTCTTGATGATAATTAAGCTAATTGAACGCTTTTCATAACATAGGGATTTTCCTTCTTCCAAACTAATGACTTTGCGCATGCAAAGATCTCAAACAAATAGGAGGACAAAATCAAATGATGTGAGTACGACAAGCTGTATTACCGAAAGCAGAATGGCAGTCTCTGCTCCTTGAGAATCCTTGAACGTGACATATGCAATTTGAGACCGCTCAGTGTCACTGTGTAATTAGATGAAGAAAAACATAAGAAAAGTAACTGTGAAACAAAACAACTAAGCGAGCAAAGGAGTAGACTCAACCTGTGCATCTCAACATATGCGATATCACCAGAAAATGAAAAGAACTCCTTGAGGTCCCTCTCCGTTGCTCCTAGGGAGACATTGCTCACCTTAACGGTTGTTAGCTGCAAGGACACTCAAATGATAGTGAGAATTATACCCATATGCCAATCACAATTTAATGAGAATAAAAGATAACAAAGAAAGCTGATGGCAAAAGTGAGCTAAAGAGGGTTTAAAGCCATTCCGAGAGCTACACCATGAATTGCTGAGCCGAAGAGCTCTCCTTAGTAAGACTTGCACCTCTTTTTTGTCCAATATCTTGCTGAATGATATGTTCTTTTTGTGGTAAGTTTTGGAGGCAATTATGCGAGATTTTAAACAAGAAAGCAAATAACATATGCTAACGGTAGGCATTCAAATGCTTCCAATCTTTCACACTCCCACATTCCCATTGACTGGACTGATCCGAGATCTTCTCAAATCAAAGCAAAGGGATCTCGGGCTAATCTGTCGCTACTGAAGAATTATTTCACTTGGATTCCCGATGAAAGACATCAGGACTACATGAATGCTCACCGGCATCCGGCAGAGGCCTTCGTCAACATGCTGAGAACGGGGTAAAAAGAAACCGCGATACAACATGTCTAAATCCATGAACTTTTCAAAAAAAATTGGTCGCTGCGATCAAACATCAGACCGCGAACTGCATACACAGATTGAGAGCCACTCAAGCTAACCAAAGGCTTGCAAGTGAGTTTCCATCAAGCAGCATTCAAGAGTGCCCCCGAACACCGAAACTCCACCTCCACGGAGATCGCACATTTGACAGGAACAAAACGATCCTCATTATCACCGCAAACTCTCCTCGGACGCACCCACACTCACCAAGCATTCAGGAAAAAGTTCACGAGGTCAGACCAAGCTACAGCGTTCGAATTCAAAAGCCAGCATCGTCCGATCAGGGCGAAGAAAAAAGAGGCCCGTACGCTCGCAAAACACCAATCCCCGTGCACCGACCGCATCAAATCCGGAATCCCCATAGAAACCGAAGCAGATCTACGCACGATAGGTTCGGAAAACATGAGCTCCGCTCGAGCAGGGGGTGAAGGAAAAAACGGACACGCGCTAAGTTCCTGATTATCCGCGGAGACTTCCACCGATCGTACTGCAGCGAAGCACGAGGGAAGAGTAGAGCCGGAAATCAAGGACTCACCGACATGGCAATGGCGATTCTTTCTCCGGTCGCCTTCGTCGCCGTCGCCGTCGCTGTCGACTTCTTCTTCGTCTTCGAAATGAGAGCTGAGCTTGCGAGAGAGAGAGAGAGAGAGAGTGATTTATACAGCGTACGCGCAGGAGGAAAGATGAGGCCAATCCCCGGGAGGCGCGTATGAAGATCGCGCGTGGGAGGGCGAGATCTGGCCGGCCGGCAGCCATCGCACGTGCGGGAATCCGACGGTGGAGGGCGCTGGAGTGGTGGGGCCCTTTCGATCAATCACAGGGGGGACTCTTCCCACCCTCGGACGAACATGGTATTCTCGGGTCCCACTTCCTCGAGGCGGACATCAAATTCCTCGACCCGCTCTCGTCGTGGGGTCAATGCCTCGAATTTGAAATCTAGAACATCTTCCCACTCCTTACATTCGAAGTTGTTGCATTAATTTGATTAAAAAAAAGTAATTGGATTAATTAGGGAAAATTGCACCAAAGGTCCTTAGTCATTTGAAGAGATACAATTAAGTCATGCACATTTTAGATCCCAATGTAATCAAGCCTTTTCGATAATTGCTTAGCCAATTTCGTCATTGGAGCGTGCTAGAATTTCAATGTAGAGTTTCTTAACATTTTTGAGCATGTGTGACGCCGACACATAAAAAAAAAGTAAAAGAAAGCCAAATAAGCTAAATCTTTTTAAAGAAATAAACCAAAAGTTAAAGAAAATGAGATAAATACACCAAAAGTTATAATACTTGTCGAGAAAGTGGAATCAAATCGTAAAATTTGTAACATTAATGTAATTAAGTTTGTCAGCTAGATTCGTTTAAATTGATGGACGAAAAATGATGACATTTCTACAGTTGCACTGGCCTCTGCAAGAGCATTGGCCCGGCCATTGGATCGGATCCTCCTTATGCTATATTTGTCATTAAATCGGAACCTTGAGATATAAAAGTGACATTACATGGTTTTAGCGCAACTTACTTGTTTTATTTTATTTTTAAATTTTTGTCTTGATCCATACGAATTGGCCCGAGTTGCACTAGCCTCGGCATCGGCCCGCTCGGTTGATTAACAAATGTTTCCAGCACCTCAGGTGCTGCATGAAAACCATTCTGGTTCTGTCCAGAACTGGTTTTTTGCTCCAGAATCAGTTTTGGACCAAAAACCCGTTTGGTAAAGCAATTTCATTTTTCTGTTTCCGGGACAAGTTTGCTTCCAAAACTGATTCTGAAACCAGAAATGAGAACCTAAAAAAAGTTGGTTTTTCATTTCTGGAACAAAAGTGAGAACCATTTCTGAGGAATTCATTTTCTTCAACACACATATTCATATAGAAGTCACGATCTTTGAGGTGAGAAAAAAAGCAAAAAATCAAAATTTTCAAAACTTAACAGAATGGTTTAGAATATGTGGCTACCCACTTTCGGTGAAATTTAAATTTTTTTAGGTACCGAAAAAAATAAAAAAAATTTAAAAAATAAAAAATTTCAAAATTTCACAAAATAGCTTTAAAAAACCTATGGCCACCCACTTTGAGCAAAATTTAATTTTTTTAGTTGCCAAAAAAATAAAAAATAATAATAAATTCTAAAATTTAAAAACTTCACAGAATATCTTAGAATACCTGTGGCCACCCAATTTGAGTGAAATTTTATTTTTTTAGCTGTTGAAAAAAATAAAAAAAGCAAAAAGCAAAAATTTCAAAACTTCACAGAATGGCTTAGAATACTTGTGGCCATCCACTTTGAGTGAAATTTAAATTTTTTTAGGTGCCGAAAAAAATAAAAAAAAATTTCAAAACTTCACAGAATAGCTTAAAATACCTGTGGCCACCCACTTTGAGTGAAATTTTAATTTTTTTATATGCCAAAAAAAATAAAAATAAGCGAAAAAGTAAAAATTTCAAAACTTTACAGAATGACTTAAAATACCTGTGGCCACCCACTTTGAGCGAAATTTTATTTGCCGAAAAAAATAAAAAAATAAAAAAATAAAAAATTTCAAAACTTTACAAAATGGCTTAGAATACCTGTGGCCATCCACTTTAAGCGAAATTTAAATTTTTTTATGTGCCGAAAAAAATAAAAAAATAAAAAAATAATAAAAAATAAAAAACTTCACATAATTGCTTAAAATACCCGTGGCCACCCACTTTGAGTGAAATTTAATTTTTTTAGGTGTCGAAAAAAATAAAAATAAGCAAAAAAGAAAAATTTTCAAAACTTCACAGAGTGGCTTAGAATACATGTGGCCATCCACTTTGAGTGAAATTTAATTTTCTTTAGGAACCAAAAAAAATAAAAAAATAAAAAATACCATTTGGGCATCTAAAAAAATTAAATTTTACTCAAAGTGGGTGGCTAGAGGTATTGTAAGTCATTCTGTGAAATTTTGAAATTTTTGATTTTTTGATTTTTTTGGGCACCTAAAAAAATTTAAATTTCACTAAAAATGGGTGGCCACATGTATTCTAAGCAATTCTGTGAAGTTTTGAAATTTTTGATTTCTTGATTTTTTTTTTGAAAAAATTCAACAAATTTCCTATTTTCTCGAAATCTAATTTTTTTTTATTTTCTCGACATTTTGATGATTTTTTCTGGAATTTTTCAATTTTTTGGGATTTTCTGAATTTTTTTAAAGATTTTTATTAATTTTTCGGATTTTTTTATTATTTTTATTCCATTTCTTAAAAAATGTATTTTTGTTCCTGGAAATAGAATTTTCTGTTGTTTATCAAACGGGTTTTTATTTCAGGAAATAGAAATTTTATGTTGTTATCAAACGGGTTTCTGTTCTAGAAATAGAAATTTTTTGTCATTATCAAACGGGTTTTTTTCTCAGAAACTCATCCAGGAACCAGAAATAGAAAAATCTATTTCTGGTTCAGGAACTCATTCCGGAACAGAATGGTTATCATTCGCTACCTTATTATGCGGTACCTAGCTCGTTGGAAAGTTACATTATTTATCTGAAATTACTCTTTGGCATTTAAGTTATCAGCTAGCTTAAAAATTACTGTGTACTAAGTGGAAGAAGGGAGTCAGCTATACTATTACCTTTTGACAGACAAGAAAAGGAATTTTCACAGGGAGTAAAAAAAAGAAGGAAAAAAAGGGGCGAAATTCCAAAGGTTAAAAGCAAAAGATAAAAATGAAAACCATTTCATTATAAAGGAGAAATTTGACTTGCAATTCGCTAACCGACTTCTTCGGTGGAGAGAAGAAGTTCAAAGCAAAAGACAAGGCGCAGTCATGTTGGACCGAGCCCAAAACGACGCACCGTTGACGTGCCGGTGAAGGCAGTTAGACAAGGTAACAACAACACCAACGCGGCAACTTATCGGAAAACCCACCGCCAGACGCCAGTCAAACAACGCCTTCTCCATTTTCTCTCTCCTCCGCCCTCGTGCTCCCAAACGCCGTCTCCAATCTCTCTCTCTCTCCCTCCGTCGTCCTCCGATCCCTCCGATCGATTCGCACCGCCGTAATCGCACCCCCGATTCCGCGCGAAGCACCCTCCCCGCCGCCGCCGTCCTCGTCCTCGTCGTCGTGATCTCTGCCTCTCTCTCTCGCGGGGAGAGAGTTAGGTCAAATCGGGAGAGATGAGCTTTCAGGATTTGGAAGCCGGGAGGCGCGATCTCATCAGCGGCAAGCAGGACCCGACGCAGGCCGTCGCGTCCGGCGTGTTCCAGATCAACACCGCCGTCAGCGCGTTCCGGCGGCAGGTCAATGCTCTCGGGACTCCCAAGGACACGGCCGAGCTCCGGGAGAAGCTGTGAGTGCTCTCGATTCATCGTTTGTAGGGATTCAATTCGAGGTTTCGAGCTGCATGGTGGCCGCATTTCTTGGATATATGGTTGTACGGATTGATGTATGCCGGTTGAACTCTCGGAGACTTGTTGTTCGGTTTGAATCGTATAATTAGGGTCGGATTTAGAAATCGGGGGAATTGTAGGTCGTTTTGGTTTGGCTTGATTGCTTTCTAGTAATCCGGAGTTATGCATCGGGAAATTGGTTGTAGATGGACTTTAATGTAGTTTGCCTTTTGAGTTTATGTGACCTTGTCGTAGTGTGAGCTCCAGAAGAGGTAATTCGTGGAGAGCATGATCATTTTGTGCACTTATCAGTCTATGGTCTAGAGAGAATTGCTGTCTTAACTGGAATTAGCATCCTTCAAACTACTAACTAGACTTTGGGACTAATATATGGCTGACACAGGAGTCATGGTATGTCTAGTGACGGTCACAAAATGGTTCTCATCCCTCACACTCATTATGGCTCGAACACTGTACCTTTTCAGAACCTTGTAATTATGAATATGCTTGTAATCATCCTCAAGAGTCTAGACTTTTACATGAATATACTTAAATATTGTCTGTCTCCCTAACCCCTTGTTTGCTACAGGCACAAGACAAGGCTATATATTGGGAACCTGGTGAAGGATACTTCAGAAAGACTTAAACAAGCCAGTGAGACAGATCATCAGGCTGGTGTTAGTGTAAGTTAACTCTCTTAATAACCACCCTATTGCTAATATAGAAAAAAAAGTTCTCATTTGGGATTAATAAATCGGTTAATTTGTCAAAGGATGGTTGATTGTCTCTTTCCCTTCGATGTAGCCTAGCTGACAATAAAGAGGTATAGAATTATGAACTTAAAACTTTAGAATGCAATGTGATAGAGTCTGTCTTGTATTGTAATGACAAAAGGAGGATGCATACTTGTGTCATGGTAAGAGCTACCTTTTCGTCTTTGAAAATTGTCAACTCATTAAGGGTTTTATCAACAAATCCTCATCTTGATATTTCAAGTAGCTGGATGGCATTGGTGTATCAAAATGACTTGCAAACTAGCTTCCGATGATGGTTCATTTTTTAATATTACTAATTCTCTTGGTGACATATCATTAAACCATATTGCATTGTGAAATCAGTATGATAATGGAAAAAAAAAATTTGGGACCACAGCTATACATTTTTTGGACAAACCAATTCATGTATCCGTTAATCATTTAGCAGAGTACTTAAAGTGCCTATCCCCATTGAAAGGGTGGCTTAAGCCTGATGTGGAACAACTTGTGTCCTCGTTTCAAACCTTTGGCTTCTTTACTTATAGATGTTTGAAGTTTCCTGATTCCATTTCATGTACATTCCCTTCAGATTTTCTGTTTTCTCTGGTGTTGATTCTCGAGTCTTGACCTCTTTTTTTTGTTTGCAGCCTGCCAAGAAGATTGCAGATGCCAAACTTGCAAAAGATTTTCAGGCTGTTCTGAAAGAGTTTCAGAAGGCCCAACGGCTTGCAGCTGAGAAGGAAACGGCATACGCTCCATCTGTACCGCAGACTGTTCTTTCTTCTAGGTAATGGCTGTAGAATGCGAAGCTAATTTTATGATGTTGATTTTCGTCATTCCACCCAATCCAGGGTCAAACTGACTGGATTGGGAATGTGGATGAGTTATTGGCCTGATAAGTAATTGTTGTTTCAATAGAAACTGAGAGTATGTTCAGCAGGTTGAGAAGTATTGCATGCTAAGAATTCTGTTTTACATTGGTGCATGTATGCTTGTTTACCTTCAGTGGTTGATCTGTGTTATATGTTTGTTCATTCTTAACCAGCTATTCTGCCAGTGACCAAGACATAAATGCTGATAAGAGTTCAGAACAGCGTGTTCTCCTTGTCGAATCAAGGAGGTAAGGAAAGCATCGCTTTTTCGTTAGTATTTGTTCTCTTCAATAATTCTGTACTTTCCCACAACTATGGCCTTTTCTAGTATGCAAAATCTTCTCCAAATGTTGTTTTAGCTGAGAAGTTAAAACCTGTTCTAAGTATCTCTTTTCCCAGACAGAAAAGGTTCATAGGAGAACTTCTGGAAGCCCTTAGATCATGTCATGTTGTACAATTTCTATCTAATTCACTGGATGCCAGTGTCCAGAAAACTTCATACCTAAAATGAGTTTTCATAACATCACTATGTATGTATAATAAGTATTCAGTTTTCCCGCAAGCTATACTTCTCTTGTGGGGTAGCCAAGTTTGTGTTGCTTCCATAGCTTCTACTATGGCTTCAAATATTTAAGGTGTTGGTGTTGTGTAATGGCTGTAGATGTGGGTTGTTCAAGGTGGGTGAAGACCACTTAGAAGTATCTGGCAGAATTTTATTCGACATCCAAAATGACAAATGTTTATCTATTATTCTGAATATCCCCATACGGTCTTAGATATGCACATCATGCATGAGTCAGCTGGTTGTGTAACTTCCGTATCATCAACGTTAAGCCGAATTTTATTGCAGAGAACAAGTATTACTGGCCGAAAATGAGATTGCCTTCAATGAAGCTATCATTGAGGAAAGGGAGCAAGGAATCCAGGAAATCCAGCAGCAAATTGGTGAGGTGAATGAAATTTTTAAAGATCTTGCAGTGCTTGTTCATGAACAAGGGACAATGATTGGTAAGTTCTTGTATCCATATCTAGTCCGTTTCCTTCTACTAGTTTTTGGGGCTTGTATTCTATAATTGACACTAATATGCTGTGCAGATGATATTGGCTCTCATATTGAAAGCGCACATGCATCCACTGCTCAAGGAAAGTCCCATTTGGCGAAAGCTGCAAAGACTCAAAAATCAAATTCATCTATGGTATATTCTGGAAAAATAAGACTTCTCCACAATTTATTTGCAACTATTTCCTGTTCAGAAAATCGCATATCTCTCGTGCCATGAGCAACGTCATTTTTGTTTGAGCAATTTTTTTATGTTTCGCGCACAGTATAGTAGTCTGAATGTTGTAGCCTCGTTTTTAGCTTGCTTCAATTTCTGGGCTTGTTTTTAAGTTTCATGACAAAGACTACCTTTACTCTTGAGGAGGAATCAATACAGTCATACCTCTCTGCTCTCCTTTTTTGGCTGGTTATTTGGTGCATCCCATATTTGCATTGGACTTAAAGTAAAAGAAAAAACAGAAGAAATGACACCAACACAAGATCAGCGGCATTACATTGCAATGTGCTTCTATATTGAGATCATTATGCTTGTTTTATGCAGAGTTGTTTGCTTTTGGTGATCTTCGGGGTAGCCCTTCTCATTGTGGTCATAGTAGTTGCAGCTTAAGCAGAAGAATAATCAAGCATCAATAGAGACTGCTCGTCTGAGTGAATGGTACAACGGGGTCAGCCTGATTAACCACCCTTCTTTGTTCTTTCACTGTAAAAACTGGTCGACAGGAGTCTGCTATATGAAAAAAATGGGAGTGAACAATTTATATTTTTTCCTCTACTGCGGAAGAATAATAGTGGGGAGGAAAGAAGAGAGTGGACGCTGGAGGGTGGCTGTCCCGGTTGGCTGGTGAAGTTCCTGTTTACATACTCATCTGGGGTTGTTATTTGGCCTTTCAAGGTTTGTGACACCACTGTCATGTAAAGCTGCTCTCGTTGTTCTCAATAATAGCGTCTGCGATTCTTGTAATTATCTTACCAGAGGATTCATCTGGATTTCGACATTGATCTTGATCTTGCATAATATATGTAGCATTTTTTCCATGATTCTAAAATGCATTTGGCGACACCTTGAATTGTTGGCTGAAAAAGCTGCTGGAAGGTACTTCAGTTGCAAGCCTGGGTGGTTAAACACCTTATCGAAGGTTGAGCAAAGGCCAGCGGAGAGTGTTTAATAAAAGGAATAACATCACCAGTGTCATTACTGATTCTTTTTTGTTTTTGGGGTTCGGAAGCATCCCTGTAAGCGTCACCGGTCCTCCCTCCGTTGGTTCAATGACGTTTTTCTGATTCTTTTCAAGATCACAAAAGAAAAGAAATAGAAGTTACCATACCAAACGTTCATGAGAACAATTTGGATTGCTGATTTTTTCATCAACAAAAAGCGCATGCGACATAGACCGCTAAATGAGCTGAATGAAAAGAATAAAAATAAAACGTGGGTAACTTGAAGCCGAAAAGGGAATCTAAACTACTCCTTGAAGTATTCTTGTCATGTTTGGAGGACAACCCCGTAGAACGAAATTCCAAATTTCCAGTCACGGCGTGTCTTGAACAGCAACTCAACAACAACCTATGAAAAAACAAGGCACCGGCAGTACACAATTCACGTTGGAATAAAGGAAACTTAGCCTGTTCTCATTGAATCGAGAAACTAATCACACACAAATAAAAACAAAGCATCGGCAGTTCGGACTAAATAATGGAAATTAGCATGTTCTCAACGAGCAATTATCTCCCTTTTTTAATTATCAAAATCCAAAGGTAGTAGTTGGAGCGAAAGCACAAGGCATGTTCGAAACAAATCCCTCGTCCTAATTCCATTATTTGTACCTGATTATTTGTTGACCTCTTATGTAGGCAACATACTCATGTTACTTCTGCAGATATTTCGATATATAGCATTAAGGTCGAGATGATTTAGCTATCAACAACATAGAGAAGCTTCCCCACCTCTCAGTTCGGGGGAAGAAGCATTTCAGGTTTTGACGAAGGAAAAGGGGGGCGACGCTAGCTCAAAACTCCAGATGATCTGCAGTTTGCCGAGATTGAATCCGCCAGGACGAATAGCCGATCATGTGACCACCCATGGATCTTTGCAGACGGCCGTACATCAGTCAGCCGACGTCGTTTCTAATTATCAACATTATGTACATTATATTGGAACCTCGGAGGACACTCCTATGCTCCGTGAAAAACTGTGAGTCTGCCTAATCAATTTTCTTCGACGTATTTGAGTTTCATCATATATCTGATCATGGCTTGGGAAATTATGGAAATCCACTAGTAGCTACGACAACACACCGTGCCCCAGGCATTTGTTTGTGTGACATAATGCAGATTGGATGTACAAAATTTCTTCAGTACTTTCAGGAGGGAAAAAAAAGCTTTATTAGCTGAAGGAGCTGACCCTGTTACTCTCTCGCCAAATTCATGATCGCTCTCTCCTGAGTATACTTTATTTGATTGTCAGGCACGAGGCGAGGCAACATGTCGGGGATCTGATGAAAGGTATATCAGCTGAAATAGAACATGAAATCCATGATCATATCAAAGTTAGTATGACTTAATCCGCATCACTATCATGTTGTCCTCACTCTCCTCCTCCTTTTCTCTCTTCCTTTCAAGTAGAGACTGCATTTTTCTCTCATATCGAACATGAGTTTCTTGTTCAGTGAGATGCCCTTATGCTTTCTTAATTTTCTACCTTGATTCCACTCGGTATCCTTTATGTTAGCTCAACATTTCACCATCGTCCTACCAGGATGAGAATGATGTTGTAGATACCAAAATCGTTGAAGAGTTTGGTGCAGTTGTAAGGGAATATCGAGAGACTGAAAGGCTTGAAGCTGAAGAGGAAGCATCGCATGTTCCTGTTGCTCCCCAACAAGCAAATCTTCTGGCTTCAAGGTGACCATGTAGCTCTTGGCAGATATTTGCCCTTGTCTTATCCCTCTGTTATCGTTTCACTTCAACATCCTCTCTCATTGCATGCAACTCGAATAAAAAAAGTAAAGTTATACGTTTCTGAAGATTAGCGCATTTTTGTACTAATTTTTCAACGTGGTGATCTTGTGTTCTGAGTTGGATTGACAGAGATAAGAACGATGAGGCAGGCAGAAGTGCAGACCAGGACGTCCATTTGCGTAGAAGTCTTGACGAACAGAAATGGTCAGCTCCCCTAACATTCTAAGACTAATTTGATGTTGTTGTGTGCTGTGAAATTCTGCAACCCCTACTTTTACTTCTTTCCCTACAAAATTTATTAGCATTTACGCTGGATGGTTTTTGAGATTTTCTATTGCAATGGGTCACCTCGTGAAGTTACACTTGTCTCTCTTGAGGTGCAGAATGGGGGTGTTGCTCCTGGAAAATGAGAATGCCCTCAAAGAGATCCTCAGAGATGGAGAAGGAAACGAGGAGGAAGTCCGTCGAGTCCAAGAAGAAATAAATTCATTAAAAGCTTTAATCAATGATCTTAAATCACTTGAAATAGAAGAAGTCGATGTCGAGTCCAAGAAGAAATAAATTCATTAAAAGCTTTAATCAATGATCTTAAATCACTTGAAATAGAAGAAAGTCGATGCCACCAACATTCCGAGAGCCCTGATCGCTCAACCTCAAGCTCGTGACAAAAAATCAAACTCGATATTTCTGGTAATTTCTAACTAACAATTATAGGCTTCGAAGCTTCCGCGGTTGTCCGGACATTCTTTTTGGTTCCTCTTATAATTTGAAGGAAAGTGTTGGGGCTTCAGGGACTAATGGAACTTCGCTCTCGTGTTTTTATTTTCAGGGTTGCTTTCGTCAAATCTTTGGATCGTGCTTTCTGTGGGAATGATAGTTTCTATATCTTACTTCCGTTTTTTTCCTTGCTTTCTGTTAATAGCGCAAGATCAGTCCAAGCTTAGGTGTGTGGTTGAATGGCAAGCCTCCTTGCTTGCTCCTTGTTTTGTTAATGTACCGAAAAATAAGCGAAACCGTGCTCCTTTACTTTCTTCTTTCGATGGGAAAAGCCAGGAGGCTGAGTTCAGCCTGATGGAGGACTTAAGTCACTTCTCTGTTTACAAAGCAGAAATAAAAAGGACAGAAGAACCCAATAATCAAATCTGATCACTGCCACTAAAGGTCAACAGACTAGGACAGTTCTCATGCGGTAGAAAACCGTATCTGCCTACGAAGATGGTCGAGCTCATAATCGTATATGTTTCGATGTTACAAATGAGAACATGTCCAATGGCCAATTTTCTTTTTTGAAGTACCTGAAAATTGAATGGCAATTTTTTTTTTATCTTTTTTAAAAATAATCCGACGGGAATGACTAGGAAATTTGTGCTCGGGAAGTAATCTACATGGTATGATGATTTCCAACTACGGGGAGACTCGAAAGCAACGAAAACATGAAAAAAGAAAGAGCGTGAATAAATTACAGGAAGTGAAATGATGTGGTAAATGATGGAAACAGAGTAAAATCGCGAGGGAAAAACAAAATCTGATTAGCTTATCCGTAGCTCGATACCATCTTAAAAGGCAGGTTTCTTCATTCCATTATAAACAATGACATCCAACGAGAACAAATATAAAAGAGCCAAGTGGTTTAGAGAAATGATCCTCGAGCAGAGTTAGATAATCCAAGTTGCAGATTTTACGTCATGGGGTGGTTTAAACAGCAATGACATAACTACTGCCAAGGAGAAAAAAAGGACACTTCACATTAATAGTGAAGGAAACTGAGTGTGTTTTCAACGAGAGACCGCTTCCATTGAGAATAACAAAATCAAGAAGTAGCGGTGGGGTCGAAAATGCAGCGCAAAGTTCTGGTAATCTGTACTTCTTGACCTTTTGCTATAGTCAGCTGATATAATGAACTTCTGCGGATTATTCATAAACAGTATTCAGATTAACCTGACGTGCCTATGCCTTGTATTTCCATCCCATTCAATTTCTTTAGACAAGGTTTCCACCAGTCCATGGAAGAACTCTTTTGGTTTTTTCGAAGAAAAAGAAAAAAGTCTGAGCCCTGCGAAGAAACCGCAAAGACTGGGACATCTACTCAACCTGGACGAAGGGCAGATGACACGAGCTCCAGTATATTGTTGCATTGGCGGACCACAATATCTCAGACAGCCAACATCGTGACCAATTATCAAGGTTTTGTTGATTTCATTGGGACCTCCAAAGACACCCCTGTGTTCCACGAAAATCTGCGAGTCTGTCTAATAGGTTTTCCTAGTTTCTGAATATTGCATGTGCTGCATATGAGATCATATAGTCACTCGCTGGCTTTAGAAAGTCATGGAGGTCCATTGGCATAAAAATGAACCATATCTCTGGCATGTGTTCCGTGCAAAATAAAAGCAAAACGAATCTTATAGAGGATACTTGACTGTGGATTCATGCTTGCATCTTCCTGTGTGCTTTTTTTGTATGGGACATTGCGATGACCAGGCATTGGGCAAGGGAACTTACTGGGAATTTACTACAAGTGATATCAGCTCAGCTTGAACAAGACGGCAGAGATCATGGTGATGTTAGTATGCATTAATCTGGACTGCCTTACTGTTTCCTTCCCCTACTCTGCCTTTTATCTCTTTCAACTAGAGTTTAGATTTCTCCAATTTTGAACGTTCATTTTCTTGTTTGGTAAGAAAGAGTCACAAGTTTACATTTTTTTATGCTGTGTTGTTTTCTACCTCGAATTCTTTATTTTGTTTCCAATATCTTTATTGTGAACTTTCGATTTCTTTTTTTTTTTTTCTCATTGCCATGGCAGTCTGGGAAGACTGTCGAATATGCCAAGCTTGCCAAAGATTTGGTGCAATTTTTAGGGAATTTCAAGACGTAAGAGGCTTGAAGCTGAACAGGAAGCACTTTATGTTCCCGTTGCTCCCCAACAAGCAAGTCCTTTAACTTCAAGGTGTAGCCCTCGGAACAGCCATAGTCATCTTCATATTTTTCCTTATATTCGTACGGGAAATCTTCTTGGGTCAAGTCTATATGGCAGATCAAAGGCCAACGAAGTGGGCATAATGCAGACCAGAACTCCGATCCACGCGATCTTCTTGAGCAGTTGAAGCATAAGATCCTCGAACATTCTACGACCGGTTCAGTGTTGCAGTCTGTGCCAGAATTCAGATAACATTATTCTCCATACTTAAAAAAGATGACACATCATATTGCATGAAGGCAATCAAAGAAGAAGTATATGATTAGAACAATGAACAAAGGTCTGAAGAGTTTTTGCCCATCTAATTTTGAGGAATCACAATTTCCTGCCTAGTCATTTTCGGTGATCCCGACAATGTGCTGTGCATCTGATTCTTTTATCCACGGAATTCAGCTCATGATGTTTTTAACTGCTATTGATTGAGCTGCAGAATGGAGGCTTTGCTCTTGGAAAGCGAGAACTCCCTCAAAGAGATACTCAGAGAAGGAAAGGAAGATGAGGAGGAAGTTCGCCGAATCCAAGAAGAAATTGACGAAGTCAGGGATTCCATCAATGACTGTAATATACTCATAAAAGAACAAGTTCAAGGTACAGACGACATTGAGAGTGCCCTGCAGTTTTCAACCGTTCGTGGAACATTGCACCACGAGAAAGCTGCAGGTCGAAGATCCAACTTACCGTTTCTGGTAATCAAATATCAACTTTTTTTCTTGTGCTCGAAGCTTCCACTTATAGTAATGTCCAAAGGGTCTTGTTGTTTTCCTTAATAGCATTTGAAGGAAAGTATAGAAGTTCAGTGAGTTAATGAAATTCTGTTCCCATGTTCTTCTTTTGGGATTGCTTCCGTCAAATCTGCGGCCCATGCTTCTTGTTGGAATCATAGTTGTCTCATTTTTTTTAATCTCATTTGTAGTGGGGATGAACTAGTTACAATGCCAATGAAATCTTATTATGTGGCTTGAAAGACATGCATCATGGGTTGTCGTTATGTGTACGGACGCATAAAAATCAACTAAGTGAATTTTTAGCTCATTTCTGCTACTATTACATGTCAGTCCCTTAATAGAAGTCAGGGAAATTCGAGAAGAAAATCATGTCTCTGAAATATAAAAAAAGAGAAAAATCTGATAAGTGTATCATAATCTCAACCGTGAAAAGGCAATGAATTTGGATATTATTATGTGAAAGCATCTAGTCTACGAATACATGAAGTAATCCAAATTGTGAATT
Source organism: Syzygium jambos (assembly GCA_031216235.1). Taxonomy (NCBI): domain Eukaryota; kingdom Viridiplantae; phylum Streptophyta; class Magnoliopsida; order Myrtales; family Myrtaceae; genus Syzygium; species Syzygium jambos. The sequence goes on from CM062224.1 coordinate 2,011,589, forward strand.
GTCGATTGCGAGTTCTAAACTTGAGTATTTGAATGCTGTGTAGTGGAATGGTTCCCTTAGTCAGTTTAACCTCATCTCGGATAATGTGATGGTCAGAATCAGGTCTGTGAAATTTCAACTTACAACTGTCGATGAAGTGTGAGAGCATTTACACTTTCCTATGCACAGCACCCATCAATTCTTCCAGACAAGGATTGCAGTTAAGGTCATTTTTTCAATTTACTCTCCATTTGTAAGTCCCTAGCCTCTGCTGAAGTTTCACCTGTGTTACCTTCCTAATAATACTTGACATGTAAAAGGATTTCTAAAATAAGCAAGCTGGATCTGGTCTATCATAATGGAGTTACCCCATTGATGTTGAATTACATGAGGCAGCTACTTGTATTAAACAAGAATCAACTTGCGAATGCCTTGAGAGGCTTTGAATTTGTTGCAAATCCTGTGGGTCCACTGGAGACCATCTGTGGGTGTAAAGTATGATAGGTTGATTTTTAATTCCACAACTTGATTTATTAAACTGTTTGAATGCAACTATTGGATCTGTTTGGGATTGAAAGCCAATACTAGAGGCCTAAGTTTGGATGGAACCAGTGGTTTTATCGTTAATTGGTTAGAAAAAATACGCAACAAAATCCATCTACTGGTCACAGATTGAACAACAGATTTCTATTACCCACCACAACCATCGAGTAATCTTCGACTTGAGCACGTGTAAACTGTAAATCAACCGTTACTCATCAAAGTTGCCAGTGTAGTTGGTCACTTTTGTATACATGTACAGAAGTTAAAGTTGTGATTCGATGAATAAATGGAGCCATTGATCCGTCAGTCCATCTATCAGAGTAAGAGACGCATGGGACAGAAACCAAGTTAAAACCTCTTCCTTCCTGATCAACATTGAACACTCAATGTTGTTCATCGTGCATAAATTTAACATGATTGAAGATTCATCTCACCTTTGGAAAATGAAAGAAACTAAACCGGTTTTTCTAAATTAACGAAGTAATTTTTCTCATGAGTTGTTTCCGTCTTTCTTTTTTCCAAGGATGTTTCTCAACTGTGTTATTCTTTTATGCTGCACATGAGACAAATTCTTGACTAAATTTTCCAATGCTTGGTTCCTTTTTATTTCCTTAATAGACGAAACTTCACAATTCAAGTGCAGTCCACGAGGAAGACATGAGAGAAGACCTCGTAAAAGAATTTTAAGCTGTTGAAAAGGAGTTTCAAAAGGCTCAACGACCTAAGATCAAAGCAAGGAGCAGCATGCTCTTCTTTTCTTCACCAACAAGATACCTACTTCATTTTCTCCAGTAATCGCTATCCTCACTCAAATGAGCTTTCTTTCTTAATGCAGTAATGATAATTCAAAGGTCGCCGAGCTAGAGATGAGTTTCCTCGCAGATCTGGGAGCAACTCCTCTTCTCATGGAACTGAAAAGGTTTGACTGTCCGCAATATGCACTCTAATATCAAAACCCCACCCAAATATACAGCTTGTATGAGTCCATGATAATCGATTGCGAATGCATTGAGTGACTCCTTTGGCACATATAAGTAGGGAACTGTGTACAAGAAATCCAATGTGCCTTTTGAGCTGCAGAATGGAGGTATTTCTCTTGGAGCTTGAGAATACCCCCAAAGTAGCTAGAAATAATGCAGGGAAGCAGCAGAAATTCAGAAGCAAATAGATTACACCTCTGAACTGAAGCTTAATCATGTTAGTTTCTACCTGGAACTACTATAACAATATCTTTCCTTTTGAGCCCAATTGGTTTTTTTCTGCGGATATGATGGAACACAATGATGAGAGGTACTTGGCCGAATTATCTGTGGTTAAAGATCAATATTTAAAACAGCCCTCAAAGACTAGAAGACCCTATTATTTTCTGGGATGAATTTGGCCCTATTAGTTCATGTTTTTATTGTCTTTCCTTCACTAGATCAGAGTAAGAGCAATTGAGAAGTTGGTGCTGGTGGATTGTCTGCTTTGAAATTTGAAGGACATCAGTTTCAGTGTGGATCTTGCTTTTCGACTACTATTGCATGTCTGACTAATTCTCCACCTATGATGCATTCCGTGCTGGCATAGTTTTTAACTTCACCAACATGGTTTTTACCCTTATAACTCCAAGACTCGACTGTCAACAAATTTCAGATCAACATTCGAAAAGTGCACTCACAGCATTGATCTCGTTTATGATTGTGCAGCTTCACCAATCTTAGGTTGTCATGTCACAAAGATGTCACTGCATCGACTAATTTTGAGACCTTCTCATTCAGGATTGCTTTTGCGAAATGTTCAGAGCCTGCTTCTCTTCAGAGTAACTCGCAATGATACGGTCGAGCCACAGATTGAATTCATGCCTTTGGCTTTTCCTATGTATGCGGTCCTGGTTCGAAAGTTTGTGAGCAACACAGAAGCAGAAGGAAGGGCATTTCTGTGATCAAGCTATTTTATCCGGTTGAAATGCAAATCCAATCATGCTGTGAAATTACTTGAAGGCTTTACTCGGGTGATTCATTCTATATAATGTAAAGCGACCATACTCAGTCATAAGTTGGCGGCGTCGATTATATAATAAACGAAGATGAATAACACAAACATTCCATTTCATGGATCCATGACTGCCGCAAAATGCCATCGGATAGACTTTGGTTCCTATTTCGTGACTGACGGCGAGAATTGACCGATACCAATAGCATATCTTGCGCGATTAAATTGGCAAAATGCTTCACATGCATTCAATCTGCTTTAGGAACATCTATTTTCCGGGTTTGTCGAACTGAAAGTGTTTCGATCGCCTTTCAATCAATCTCCCTTCGATTCCACCATCGCAATCTACGGGTGGGGTTTATTGTCTTTGGAAGTGATACCGCTATCAAAGAAGGCGATCTTCTGATGCAGATAGATTTAGGCCTTTATCTACCAACATTGGAATTCACAACCAAATGTGTCTTTTGAGCAAACCGTTTACTCAATTTGTATGATAACTTCTTGGAGCAATAGTGGGACATCCACCAAAACCGAACTATTTTGCTTGCAAGACTTGCTCAAGCAAAATTATTTCCCGTGCACGACAAATTCTTCGGGCGGGTTCTTTTAAGCTCATCGTTCAACATACTCTAGCGCACAAAATGAACAGAATATGCCTTCTCTTGTCTTATGGCTTTACTCTCCTCAAAGCATAGCATGTGTATAAGACATTCCATTCCCACATTTCTCATTGGAAGAAGCTCATCAATATGGGGAATCGCCTTGCACATTTTTGTGCCGATGAGAATATCGCCACTGACACCATCGAAACTACCTTCAAGCTGCCATCCCCATTACCGGCTTGGCCACCGGGTAACTCTCTATCTCTCGTGCAAAGTTTGCTTTCCGGAGTCATTCTCGTCGCAAATTACATGATATAATTTCTTATGAAATTGTTCGTACAATACAGGTTCGGGTTTTGTGAGCGGTAGTATCAACCTTGGAGGGCTGAAAGTGTGTCAAGTTTCTTCTTTCAACAAGATTTGGGCTACTCATAAGGGTGGACCAGACAATCTAGGAGCAACATTTTTTGAACCTACACAAGTACCAGAAGGATTCTCTGTTTTGGGATTCTACTGCCAACCCAATAACCGGGCTCTTCATGGGTGGGTTCTTGTTGGGAAGGATGAGACAAATGACCCCTCGAATGGAGCTCTCAAGCAGCCAATCGATTATACTCCAATATGGAACAGTGAGTCGTTGCAAATTAAGAAAGATGGCAATGGTTATATTTGGTGGCCAGTACCCCCTGAAGGCTATGCCGCTGTTGGACATGTCGTGACCACCTCGCCTGAGCAGCCATCCACAGACAAAATCCAATGCGTGCGATTGGACTTCACAGACCAATGCGAAAGCGACAAGTGGATTTGGGGCCCTGGCAAGACGATCGACCCCAATGGGATCAACGTGTTCACCATGAGACCCAAGAGCAGAGGTACACAAGCCAGAGGTGCATGTCTCGGAACATTCGTCGCTAAAATCGGCGGTAAAGATTCTCCTCACTCTCTCACGTGCTTGAAGAATAACAACCCGGATTACACACACTCCATGCCCAACCTAAGCCAAATCGAGGCATTATTTCAAGCTTATGCGCCATTCATATACTTTCATCCAGAAGAATCGTATTTCCCATGCTCGGTGGAGTGGTTTTTCAGCAATGGGGCTCTACTATTGCAAAAAGGCGAAGAGTCGAAACCGGTTAAAATCGAGCCTATGGGCTCGAACCTTCCCCATGGTGGTTCCAATGACGGTGAGTATTGGTTGGATCTTCCCGTGGATGGAAGAGAAAAGGAGACAGTAAAAAGAGGAGACTTGCAAAGCTGCCAAGCATATTTGCATGTCAAACCCATGAATGGTGCTACCTTCACTGACATAGCCATATGGCTCTTTTACCCTTTCAATGGCCCTGCTAGGGCTAAAGTTGAGTTCATCAATGTCTCATTGGGAAGAATCGGCCAGCATGTCGGTGACTGGGAGCATGTGACCTTAAGAATCAGCAACTTCACCGGAGAGCTTTTGAGTGCATATTTCTCGCAGCACAGTAAGGGTGTTTGGGTGAATGCTTCAGAGCTAGAGTTTCACAGTGGGAATAAGATGGTGGTCTACTCATCGTGGCACGGACACGCTACATACCCGAAACCAGGATTAGTATTGCAGGGCAATGGAAGTATTGGAATAAGGAACGACACGAAGAAGAGCAAGAATTTCATGGACACCGGAGTCAATTACTCAGTACTTGCAGTCGACTATCCAAATGCTCCGGTGAATGAACCGCCATGGCTAAACTATTTCAGAGAGTGGGGTCCAAAAATTAGTTATGATCTCGAAAGAGAGATCAAGAAAGTAGAGAAGCTATTGCCCGGAAAGCTTAAATCGGCTTTCGAAAAATTTGTGACAGGTCTGCCTAGAGAGATACTGGGTGAGGAAGGGCCTACCGGGCCAAAGGTGAAGAGCAATTGGAGTGGAGATGAACCTTGAAGATTTCTTCCTTCCTGGTGACATGAACTTTAATGAAGGCTAAATCTTCAAGAACGTGTATTTACGTCAGATTGGTGGAAAAAAGGCAGCCAGAATCTGTAGCCAGAAATTAAGTTCAATTGAATACTGCAAAGCAAATAGACATCATGCAAAATCACATATCTTATTATCCAAGAATAGAACGATTTACACTTTCATTCTTACATAACTCAACAGTTTTGGCAAGCATAAATGTTCTGTAATCTTACTAAGCATCAAAAAGGCCATTGGATTATTGCACCAATTAGTGGGAGCACAGTTTTCATTTCATCTCGTGCTCAACAGATGAGTATTTAATTCTCAACTACCAAACTTGAAAACATACGACTGCAGAAAAATTGCAAATAGCGACGATAAACTCTGAACTTGCATCCCCACAGAGATTAATAGCCTCTCTGTAAATGCTCGTATAGAGAGTTGCTCCTGACAAACTAGGATACTTTCACATTTTTGTGCAGTTTGATGTCTGAATGAAACACAGATGCCACAATTATCACAAGGGCAGACAATGAGGCCGACAGAAAGGTAACAATTGATACAAATCCAGCATGTGTTTCTATGCCTGAGGGTATTTTCCAAACTATAGGGTTCTTATAAGATATGGCACCATCACTAGTCAAAACAAACAAATGGGATTGATTGCTTGACCTTTTCTCCATACTGCAACGTGCAAAAACGTCTGGTTCTCCAAATTGAACCACTGAATAGCCACTTCCATATAGGGGCTGCAAAGTTTTCCAATTTTCAGATGCCAGGTCTCAATTCATTTGCCACTTACTAGTTGACCAGTACAACAAATTCCAAATCCAAAAAACAACGCAAAATTTATCTAAAGTACCATATTCTAAGCTTCAAAGCATATAGAAGAGCAAAATGCAGATATTGATCAAGATAGCCAATGCCAGCACAAAAAGATTCTGCATCTATGATCAAGGATAATTTCTCGATTTTTTTCCCTTTTTTACTATGTGATTAGGAAACTATAAGGGCTATTATAGGCAAAATTTGAATGCTGTAGGAAGTTTGATAGAGTAAATTAAGAAGCCATATTGTCATGACCTCACTCAATCTACACTAACCATATTTTTCCTTGACTTTTTACAGTCACTCAGTATATGAACAAATTGATCTAAACTAAAAGGAACTTTGATGACCACATCTAAAAGTGGAAGGAGAAAATGCAAATTATCTACCACTCCCAACTGCTTATAGGTAATACAAGATTACGATGGATTGCCTATAGTGAGATAAAGCATCTACTAAGGAAACTAGGGGGATATCACCTGCAGCTTGCTACAAGCTTTGAACAAGATGGTACAGAAAACATATTCGTGAGTGGGTGAAACGGACCTAATGATGTTAGGGATTTTCATTTCATTCGCTTTTTGATATCTCAGGTAATTGGAAAGATATGCCAATAACATGCATAACCTGAGCAGTTCTTCTATAGTTAAAGAATAAAAATGAAAGCAAGTACATCGGGGCAACAGTTAATAATAGCACCTGATCTATTCTTCCTTAAAAAAAATCCGATTACTTGTAAAAGGAGAAAAGGACAATTCCTTCAAACTTACCTGATAGCGTGCATGTACTGGAACTTCTACTTTGAAATCAAGTCCATTCTTCTGTTCCAACCGGGTTCTGGGGCTAAAAAACATGTGAACCTCAACAAGCGTACGATTTGAAAGAAATGAAGGCAACTCCAAATTCGTATCTCCGAAGACAGCAACTTCGCCATATCCTGTAACAACAGATTGAACTTAGCATAGCAAAATAAAATGGAAACGACGGAAATGCTAGAACGCAGAGGCATCAAATTTCCAGCATACATTATAGCTAATTAGAAGTACACAGCAGAAATTTACCTCCACGGTCCCGAACGTGTTGCAGCTCAAACGGGTCAGCAAACACTCCGGAGGGCAGTCTTTCGATGAGTACAACCTCACAGAAGCCAAAAAGTGACTTGGCTGCAAACTCTTCATCGGCACTAATCCTAATTGACGTAAAGAGACTCCGATGAGAGCCTTCGCCAGTCAGATGGCGATCCAAATCGGACAGTTTGAACACATTACGTGGATCAGGAGGCAGCATTTCACAGGAGCAACGAGTAAGCTCGACATCTCTGTAATGTTCGAAAGCGGCATCGTCTAAACTTCCATACTTGTCAAAGTAAGTTTCTGCAACCCATTTCTCGTTGCAAGGGACGGTACATGCCTCAGAAGCCGCGGAATAGCCGTCTACGCTACGCGTTTCCACCTGCAAACCCGAACAGACTAACTTAACAAAGCATGAATCCACGAGATCACTGCCCCACGATGGAGGAGGCACGAAATGCGCATCGGCATGAATCGCCATTCAATCTTTACTGTCAAGTAACTCCTTTTTACAGGACGAATTAAGCTCACGAAGTCGTCGCCGCGATGCTAAATCGAAGCACCCAGATGGGACGACGACGATAACAAGTTCGATGCTGAAGAAGGAGAACGAATTTAGACGAATCAAAACTGACCTCGCTCGTCGACGACGAATCGGACGCTGCAACGCCGACGCGAGAGAACGCCAACATCATCAGGATTCCCAGCTCCGGAAAGATCCCGGGACGTCCTCGCCGGCGATCTTCCATGGAGTCGCTGCGGAGACGAACTGAGGATGATCGGCAAGAACGGACCGGCCGAGGTCGATCCAGCTGCACATTTAAAGACACGGTCTTTGAAATTCCAGGCCCAAAGGGCTTCTTACAATTGTAAAGGAAGCCCAGCTTAGAGAGAGAGAGAGAGAGAGAGTATTCAAATTGCGAACCATTGCCGGTTGCGGCGGAGCTGAGCTGAAGTACGGCGAGCGTCTGCACGGTGAAGCCGAGGAAGAATATAGACAGCGAGAGAGAGAGAGAGAGAGAGAGAGAGAGAGAGAGAGCAAGCGGGCGACGAACAGAAGCTCGTCGTCGCTGTCTCTGTCGTCGATGTCGACGGCGGCGGTCGTCGGGGGGAGCGCGAGCAACGCCTTGTCCGCGGAGGAGTTCCCCGATCCCATCTGCGTCCACGACCGCAAGGGCGAGGCGATGCGAGGTCAGCGAGCGATCGATCAATCTCCCCGCCGCTTTTGTCGATTGCTTTTCCTGTTCTTTAGCGATAGATTTGGCGTGTGTAATTGTGATGTTTGGGGCAGTTTCATGTGAGGTTGTGATGTGTTCTGAAGTTTTTATTGTGCTTGAATTTGGATTGGCAGTTCTGAAAGCTGATCTGAAGGCTGCATTGGACAAGGAGGTGAAATCCATGGATGAGGAGAGCTGGAAGTTCGATGGACCGCGGTCTCGCATCAACCTCTTGTCTAAACCAGGTTAGTTCTTTTGGACCGAGCTCCGGCGTCATGTCGGATTCTGTGTTTTGCTTTTGCTAGATTGAATTCGAATTCGACATGCTTCATTATCATTGCCGGAGTGTAAGTCTTTGACAACGTTAACTCTGGTGCTCTGCCCAAACATCTTTAAGAATTTAGGAGGGTTGGTGTACTGTACTCCCAATTACTGAGTTCAGAATGCGTGGATATGTAAAATGTCCGAGCAAACGTCTTTGTTTACTTTTTGCAGGATTTGTGTTCTTCATTCATTCCCCGTGTAATTGCACTAGTAAAGTTTTGAATTTTGAGCATTGTTGTCTCGGTTTCTTGACTCGCTGTTTTGGCATAATCTCCACATAAACCTAAACACAGGTGGATTTCTTCCCAGACAAATGGCAATAACTAGGCATAAGGACTCCGCTTCTGCAAAGTAATTCAGACAGTCTTTTTGTCTGGTGACGCGTTGTGTCAGTGATCGATCAGAGACTAGTTTCTTGGATTACCGCTGAAGTAACTCAAGCACTTCTATTGGTGAACTTCATTCTAGGTAGCGTCACTACTACATAAGTATGTGTATCAGTTTGTCCTGAGATGCAATATTTTTGCACAAGCTTGAATTAGTAATCAAGAAAACAGAGTGATCTACTGGTGTATTTTATAGTTTTCTTGGAATCACTCTCTCTCTCTCTCTCTCTCTCTCAGAGCCAGAGACTATGAAGATGAGAAGGTCAAAAGAGATGTAATTCGCAAGGACATTCGCTCTTATGGTTTCTTTAGAATTTTCAGTTCGTTGGTTTCTACTCATGCAGTTGGTTTATTGGTTATAGATGTCAAAACTTGATTCCACAAAGCCCTCTTTCTTGGACTTATTGCTCTTACTTCAACTTACACCATCTTGTGAACTCAATGCTTTTGGTAGTTCAAACATTGATAGTTGCAATCCATGTTGCATTGACATTTCATCTTTTACTAGGTTGTTAATCTCTAGAAAAATCTTGGACTTTGGAGCATCTTTTCTGCATAGATTCTGCAAGTCATCTTCTGCTCTTAGATTTGGATTGCAGCATTAAAATTCGAGTACTCACATTTCTGGTGAAGAACTTGAATACTTTGGTTAAGATGTCCATAGCATGATGCTGGTGCTTTTAAGAAAGAGAAGATAGTCACGAATACTTGATGACAGTGCCAAAAGTCAAGTCTCCTTTTCCTTGAGATTCTCGCCAAATAAGGGAAACGTTTATACTGGAGACTGCCATGTTGAAGAGATCTTACATAAGCCAAACTTCCTGCTTTTGGCTTTTGCATTCTTGAATGTTAAGCCTCTTTTTTCTGAGTCATAGACCATAGATTCGATATCAAATTCTTAGTAAGTTATTGCACATTATGGTCTTAAATTCCCGTTGGATGTGATGATTGCTAATGATATTCCCACAACAATACTAGCTTCTTCCCCAAATTTTACAAAAGCATATTACATGTCAAGGTGTAAAAATAGTTGATGACGAAGTTATTATTGTTGTGGAAGTATAACTATCTGTTATTTTTGTCTGAACTGCATAAATATACTTTTATCAAGTTTTGCTGTTCCTTCTTCTTGGTTCTGTTATGACTGTTCAGATACTTTTTATGATTTTGCTGGATCAATCACATCTTATTTGCATTTCATCTAAAGTATAAATGCTATTGTCTTGCCAATTCAGAGGTCCCTCTCTTTTCCCCCATCACCTACAAATATATCCTCATTCCCTTAGCATCGAAACTGCAATCTGCACGAGGTGTACAGCTTTGTTAAGTGTGAGTCTCTTTTATATTTTGATTGATTGAGAAGATATCCACATTCATGTGGAAGAAACGTATTTCAACTAGTTCTTCTAAAATGCTCAAGGTTCAGATAATCACCCTATGAAATGATTTAAGACCTTCATCATATAGAACTTTTAATTAATCTTGAGTCTTCATATCTAAGAATTTTAATATGCTAGTCCGGTCAATTTCTCTAACTAAGGGTGCGTTTGTTTCGGGGAAAGTGTTTTCCGGGAATTCGTTTTCCGGACTTTCACCAGTTTGGTTTGCCGAAAATGATAAGTCAACGGAAAACACTTTCCGGTCAAAAAAAACATTTATGTATAAAATTAGGAAAGTGAATTTCTTAATCTAAGAAGGTGAAAACACTTTTGGAATTATTTCCCTTGACTTTTTTAATGTTTTATTCTTTTTTTCTATTTCTTTTCTTTTTTTTAAAAAATAAAAATATTAAAAAATTAGGTTTCTTCTTGCTCGAGATAAAATCATGGGATTGAAATCATTTTCCAAATGAAATCCAAATACTAGAAAACGTTTTCGATCACATATTACAACTATATTTTTCTGGAAAATGATTTTCTGGAAAATATTTTCCAAAAACGTTACACTTTCAGTAAAATAAAAGTTACATTTTCCAAAAATGTTTTCCAGAAATTCATTTTTCAAGAAAATAGTTAGTTTTCCTTTGTTTGGTTATATGTGATCGAAAACATTTTCTGGTATTTGGATCTCATTTGGAAAATGATTTCAATCCCATGATTTTATCTCAAGCAAAAAAAAATTCGAATTTTTAAAAATAAAAAAGAAAAAGAAATAAAAGAAAGAAAAGCATAAAATATTTAAAAAGTAAATGGACGCAATTCCGGAAAGTGTTTTCACCTTTTTAGTTTAGGAAATTCATTTTCCTAATTTTATACATAAATGTTTTCCTTGACCGGAAAGTGTTTTCGGTTGACTAAGTATTTTCGGAGAACCAAACGGGTGAAAGTTCGGAAAACACTTTTCTTGAAACAAACGCACCCTAAGAGAAGTTTTTGACATCGGGGGACTAAAGGACAATGCTGGTAACTTGGCAGGTTGCCAAAGAACAGCTACTAGCATTTGTGGAGGCAAGGATAGCTTCAATGCTTCTTGATGCCTTGTGCATTACATTAAGACATTTAGTGTTGTGAGCAAAAAAAAACTTTCACAATTCCTGAGTACTGTTCACTACAAGTTCCCAAATTCTCTCTGATTTCTGGTTCTCGGGTCATTATTCATCCGGCCGATTCTGTTGTGATTCTGGGTGTTCCGGTGGTCCGATTCTTCTGAAATTTGGTGTCCTGCTTCGCCCATCACTACTCTTCGCTCATACTGAAAGGGATCCACGTGTGGTGTCTTCCCTTGGACGAACGAGCAGATCTGAATCACCAACTGGGTTTCCCGTGGATCGTTGTGTGCTACACTGTCACCCGTTGGATTATTCTACTTCTGGTTGATCCACCCGTTCTTTTTCGGACCTAGGGATAGCCAGTAAGATTACCTCCTTCTAACCATTGGGATTTTGTCTAGGTGGCTCTACTGGGTTTCCACGTAGATCTGGTTTTCTGGGTTTTGGCATTCTGGTGTGATATTTCCCGGTACTCGCCTTGCTGGTGTTGCGTGTGGTTCGTTGGAGACAGCCTTCGGCATAGGTGGGTTCTGCCTCCTACTCCACCATATTTCTCTATGGCTTTGTCGGAATGAAGACATCTATGGTAGGCAATCTCGCCATTTCAGGAGAGTCTTCAATGCCGAAACAATCTAAGGCTATGGCTTCAGCCAAGATACCTAAGATACATACTAAACTCTCCTCTAGTGACAATTTTGGCCAGCTGGATGCGAATGTGCGACCTACTTCTGCGTTAAAGGATAAATCTGTTGTTGGAAATGCTGAAGTGAGTGTGCCCGCTGTTGTCAATCTTGTTCTGATAACCCAACGTCATAGAAGTCATGGGCGTAGTCTTAGTAGGACTGATCCTAACAGGCCTCTTATAAACTCTGTCGGTGCTAGAACTTCCCAACAAATGCAAGTTAAAACTCGGAATATAGCTGGGCATAGTCGTAGTAGAGGGGAAGATGCATCTCAGACTACCCAGCGTTCCTAGGCTGCAGTTGCAAAATCGGATGAGAAGGGGTATAACCTCTCTTATATCCCACCTGCTATGGTTAATGGTAAACCCATCGTTAGAATTTCTGATGAGATTTTGCAGGAAACAAACCCGAAATGGCAAGAGTGTCTAGTGGGTTACTTTGTTGGTAAGAAATTGCCATTCAAGATGACTGAGAATGCTGTTAAGAACCTTTGGGGGACACAGCTGGTTGATGTCCTTGCAAATGTAGATGGCTTCTTTTTTTTCCATATTCCGAACAACTCCTTTCGTCGGAAAGTGCTGGATAGTGGCCCTCTTACCATCCTTAGAGTGCCGTTGATCCTTCAACAATGGCAACCGGATCTAAAGTTGAAGAAAGACCAACACGAATCACTTCTTGTTTGGGTTAAGTTGAGAAACGTCCCGTATGCTCTGTGGTTGGCAGCATGTATTAGCGTGGTAGCTAGTGCCATCGGCAAATCTTTATATGTTGATGTTCAGATTGAGAAGATGAGAATGATCTCCTATGCAAGGGTGTGCATTGAGATTTCCCTCCCTGAATCGATTGACGTCTTGCTGAATGAGGCTATCTGGTCCATCACTGTGGAGTATGAATGGCAACCTTTGTCGTGTGGGATATGCGGTACCTTTGGCCATAAGTGCACTCCTCCCACTAATGTAAACTTTCCCATTCAAGAACCTTCAATTCAAGCAACTGAAGCTATGGAAGGCCCTCCCACGAGAGAGGGCAAGTGGGAAACAGTAAGGAAAAAAAATGTTGTGGTTATTTCTAGAGCCTCGGCTTCATCAAAGGTCCTTATACCCGATCCAACAACGTGTGCCCCTGCAAACTTACCTGGCCTTATTTCCAAACAACCCCCCTGTCCCGGAATTTCCATCTCCAACCACTTCTGAGGACCTGTTTGAATCGAAAGACCCTAAGGATGGTCCAGCTCGCAATATTGGCAGTGAAATGGAAGAGGAGTCCCCCTCCCTTGCTCTGCCAACCACTAGATTGAGATCAGGGTTGCCTCATGGTGGTGAGCCTCCTATCGATTGCCTAGCTTCCTCTACTCTTACTTCTTTGCTGGTTCCTTCTGTTCCAGACAGTAGCCTAGGTACAACTAAGAAGGCCAACTCGAAGTATAGGAGACGGGGAGGCCCAAAGAGAAAGTAGTTTTTGTCATTACTGTATATATGATTTTTGAATTTTGGAATATTAGGGGTCTCATGAACTCCCTCAAACAAGCCGAGATCAGATCCTTTGTAAGATCTTTCAACCTCTCATGTGTTGGCATTATCGAGACTAAGGTAACCCAGTCTCTTTTTGACACCATCTCCGCTGGTCTTATGTCGAGTTGGAGCTGGATTTCTAATTACTCATCTTCCCCTCGTGGGATAATTTGGTTTGGCTGGACTTCCCAAGAGGTACATGTGGACATCTCAGGCTATCCATGTGCGTCTACATATGCTAGTTTTGCATAAGACCTGCCATGTCTCTATTGTCTATGGTGAGCATATTTTTGTTGCTAGACGTTCACTCTGGAATGACCTTATCTAGTTGAGTGTGACTTTTGCAAATGAACCATGGCTGGTTGTAGGGGATTTCAATGCCATCCATGACCATTCTGATAGGCTCGGGAGCTCTAACTCTTGGATCCCCTCTTTTAATGAGCTTGCTTCTTACCTAGACCAAGATGATCTCGAAGATCTTAAATATGTAGGCCGCAGATATACGTGGTCAACTTCTTCTGATACTACTCGTAAACAAAGGAAGATTGATCGAGTGTTGATCAATGATCAGTGGTCCAAAACCTTCTCATTCTCGGAGGCTACTTTCTTAGTACCGGGTGTTTCAGACCACACTCCGATGATTATCAGAGTTATGCCTACATCTTCTATTAAGAAACCTTTTAAATTATTTAATTGCTGATTGTTCCACCCTTCATTCTTGACTACTGTCAACCAGGCCTGAGATTCCCACATCGCCGGCACCCCCATGTTCATCCATTGTCATAAGCTGAAGGCTCTTAAAGGTCGTCTCAAAATTCTTAATAGGGAGTCCTTCTTTGATATATCTAGGCGCACTGCTAGGGCAAGGGCAGAGTTAACTGAAACCCAAGACTCTCTTGCCAACAACCCCTCTAGCTTGTCTTTGGCTAATCTTGAAAAGGTTTAACTACAGGCTTTCTCGGCACTCAGAAACCAGGAAGAATCGTTCTTTAAGCAGAAATTTAGAATCAAATGGTTGCAAGAAGGGGACCGCAACATCAAATATTTCCACCATTTTGTCAACAAAAGACATATACATAATCGCATCATGTTGGTCTCTGATGAAGATGGTTCTGTTCTTACTGAGCCGGCTTTGATTCACCAACATATTGTGGCACATTTCCAGAACTTGCTTGCGGAAACTTCTTCAACCACTTTGCCGGCAAGGCGGGATATTCAGGATATGATTCAATGCTCCCTTAATGAGAACCAAATAAAATTTTTATCTAGGCAGGTTACTGACTTAGAAATCAAGAACACTCTATTCTTCCTCTCTAAAGGAAAAGCCTCAGGGCCAGATGGTTTCAATGTTGAATTCTTTATCTCTTCTTGGGATATTGTCAGCGCTGACTTCATGAAGGCTATCAAGGACTTCTTCCAATTCGGATCTCTACTCAAGGGGACTAACACTACCATTCTCACACTTATGCCTAAGGTACTTAATGCATTATCTATGAATGATTTTAGGACTATTGCATACTGCAATACGGTATACAAGTGCATCACCAAGATTATAGCTAATAGAATTGCCTCGGTTTTACCTTCTATTATAGGCCCTCCCCAAAATGCTTTTGTCAAGAAGCGGCGTATAGTGGACAACATCCTTCTTGCCCAAGAACTGTTTGCCGGTTTTCACCACCAACCTTATCTTCCTAAATGTGCCATCAAGGTGGATTTCTAGAAAGCATATGACACTCTTGATTGGGATTTCCTCGAGCTAACTTTGCAAATATTTGGCTTTCCCAAAATGTTTATTAAGCTTATTATGGAATGCGTCACAACCCCTAAATTCTCGGTGGCCATCAATGGTGCTCTCCATGGTTTCTTTCCGAGCCGAAGAGGCATTCGCCAAAGTGATCCTATGTCTCCATACCTATTCACCTTGGCCATGGAAGTGTTCACCGGAATCCTCAATGCTCAAACACGGCTCCCTGGGTTCAAATATTTCTGGCGATGCAAAGCTACTAGAATCACTCACCTTTTCTTTGCTGATGATGTCCTCTTATTTGCTGAGGTAAACTTGGTTTCGACCACCCTCCTTAAGGAAGGCCTTATACGATTCTTTCGGTGGTCTGGCCTTAAGCCAAACATCATTAAAAGTGATATATTTCTCCATAGGGACGCATGACATAAGAGACCAAATCTTGCAATCTTTTGGTTTCCAAGAAGGTATGCTTCCTTTTTGCTACCTTGGTGTCCATATTATTGCATCTCGCTTGAGTAAGGTTGACTGTTCGTCACTAGTGAATTCTATTACTGCTCGAGCCCGCTCTTGGTCCCAACGTTTTCTATCGTTTGCGGGTCGAGTTCAACTTATCAAGTCAGTGCTTCAAGCTATAAATGTGTTCTGGGCCTCTATATTCACTCTTCCTCGGTCGGTCTTATCAAGAATTGAGCTTGTTCTTAAACAATTTCTTTGGAAAGGCCCAGATTTGGGGACGGGAGGGGCGAAAGTTGCGTGGAACATGGTATGCCTCCCCAAATAAGAAGGTGGCTTGGGCCTCCGGAGACTTGTTGACTGCAATCGAGCGGTAACGCTCAGACACATTTGGGTGCTCTTTACGAACAAAAAATCACTATGGTGCAAATGGATTCATTCCACATTTCTCAAATCGAAAAACTTTTGGGTTGCCCCAAAGCCAACGATTTGCTCTTGGGCTTGGAAGAGAATCCACGATATTCGGCTGGAATTCCGGAAACAGTTCCTATGGCAAATTGGAAATGGAAAGTCTACCTCCTTCTAGTTTGACTCTTGGCACATCAAAGGTCCGCTTTATAAACTCTTCTCTAGTAGGGGTATCTTTTGTTCGGGCATTCCGAGAGCTGCCTCTCTATGGGACTTCCTTTCTGCGGAATGGAATCGGTCTAATGTGTTGCAATCATGTAACTCTTGGTCAGCTCCTCTCCCTATTATTAACACGGATAGCGAGGACAAGCTTATTTGGCAAGGACATCTATCGGGAGTGTTATCTATCGCCTCGGTGTGGGATTTGATCTGGAAACGTGGTCAAATAGTATTCTGGCATTCTTTTGTTTAAGACTGCCACATAGCATCGAGACATAGCTTTTTGTTGTGGTTAATATCACTTAAGAGGCTTCCCACGCAGGTTCTATTGTTGAGCTATCATAGAATTGTTGAAGATGTGTGTGCTTATTGCTAAGGTAGGCCTGACTCTATCGATCATTTATTTTTCGATTGCTATGTTACGGGCTCCCTTGCGCGTTTTTGGGCTACTAAATGCTGCCTCCCTTGGCGGAATGGATCGTGGCAACACAATCTCCGGTGGGCCTCCCGGTATATAAGTGGAAATACCTTCCAGCATCGCATTGCTCAGTATGCTTTTGGGGCACTTTGCTATCTCATATGGACACAACGTAACCACATTTTATTCAGGAATGGTACCCTCTTCATGCCGTCCCTCCGGTCCCACCTCACCAAGGTCGTTAGAGACAAAGGTCTCTCCCTCAAGCTGGTCCAAGATAATCCTCATAATAGAAGAATACAAGTAAATTGGGGCATTTCCGACTCCATTTTCACTTGATGTTAGATAGAGTCTTCTCTAGTTCTTTTGCCTGTTAGTTGGTTTCTGTTTAGCCTTGCTTTTCGGGGCCCTTGTCTTCGTCAGCTTTTGCCGGAACACCGTTGAACCTGGTTGGACACTTTGTGTCCATCCTGGTTCGAAGGTTTTTGTGTTCGACTCCCACTTATACATTTGCGTTAAAAAGTTATAAACATCTTACCTTTACTTAAAAAATATGGGTTAAGACATGTATGTGGTTGTTTTCCAACGACAAAGATCTGACAAGTGGCTGTTACCATCCCCAAATTCAAGGGCAGGTGAGCTTTTCGTGGCTACGAGTGCAATTAGTTTTGGGGAGTTTTCACGGAGCGCACCGTGGAGTTTGGCTACTTGTATTCGTAGCTTGTTTCCTGATAACAGAGTCGTCAATTTTTATGGATATCGTTAAAGATGCGCATCTAGCCTCGCCCCTCGTGGGTTATATATGGCCTATTAGAATGCTCAAGCGCATCGTCTTGTTTCTTTGTGAGGAAGAGTTTATGCGAATAGCTCTCCTACTTTTCAGAATTGACAGACATATATGTCGCTTAACCTAATGTTGAATGCATAATTAAGCTGAACAGTAACAGATCGAGCCTTCAAATTGAAATCCCTCTTAAAAGAAAGAACACCATTTCAGCATGACTCGCGGGAAAGATTGAAGGGATGGAAAAAAAATCTCAAAATTTCTAAAGGCAGTTAGTGTTAAAAATCCATCGCGGCGCAAAATTCGTGGACTTAAGTCTAACAGAACATACAACTAGAGAAGTGTTTTCACCAGCTTAACAAATTAACAAATTATACAATACTAATGCTTTAGCTCGGCAAAAGTCCATCCTTAATATTCTTTCCATCTAAGAGCCGACTAAACTGAAGCAGTGGTACCCCTTAACAAGCTATCCGACTTATGGCCCCTTATTCCACCGGGAGCTCAGTATAAAAAAGATGTGCAGAGTTTGGGGCCTGTGACTTTCAGAAAAGGCCGGTATACGGATGACCACTCGGAGGCCGTGATATGCTCTTGGGGAAGGCCAAAATGAGGCCCTCTCACCCACGGTTAATCTTTCATTCTGAGCCATGGTGGGAAGAGACTGTAAAAATTTGTATAAGGTCAAATCCCCTTGTTATCAGATGTGAGGAGGCCCATCTGTTCAGTAAGCTGATGCACGTGCTCGGCTTTGTCCCATCCATTCTCCATCGGCTGCACATCGTTAGCCCCAGAATTAGCTTCTGCTGAAGTTGATTCACCCTCCTCCAGGATTGGACTCTGCACAAGAAGATCATCCCAGAAGGTGGAATTCTCTAACAAAGCATCGATATCGGGATCAGGGGAAAGGCTATCGATCTCTATGGGCATCGGCCCATTAACAAATGATCCAGGATCCATGTAATCGCCATTATGCAGATCTGCTCCCATGTAGTCATCTCTGGATATATTAGCAATATCCTCCAGCACCATGTCTTGTGTTTGAGAGATCCCAGGCATAACGGTATCTGCCTGATTAATGGAGACTGCTTCAGCCTCCTGTGTTCCTGCGAGCATACCCATATCCGGAAACTGGTTAGTAGTGACCTGAGTAGTACCCTGTGAAGGACACTGTAGTTCAGAAACGGCATATGACGGATCATTTGCTGAGACTCCCGAAGCTGGCGTAATCTCAGGAAGCTGGCTAGAAGTTGGTGGGACCTCTTGAAGAGTAACTCCAGAGATGCGACTCGAAGTCCTACTGTCCATGCCACTGGACAGAGATGAACCATCGCCGAGTAGAAAACTATCTGGACTATTGTCAAAAGACTCTCGCTGAGGAGCTTCTGCTTTCATCATCTGCCTGAATAATGCTTTGGCAGCCTCTTTTAATGGAGGCTGGTACTTAACAATCTGTCCATCAGAAGCAGCAGTATGCTCATTCTCAGATAAGCCATCTCGCCTTAGTCTCCGTTTCTTATTCGCTTCAGAGATGCGCCTGTTGCTCTCATTTTGTTGCTGTACAAACTGAGCAAAGAAACCTGGGCTCTGCACAGCTTTTGCTAAGAATGACATCATCTGCTGCTGTCGCTGTTCCATCCCATGGAGTCGTTGGACCATAGTTTGCAGTTGGCTGTCAGTGGTCTGCTGCTGCTGCCTCAACCTCACAAGCTCTTGCATGAGCACATTCTTGTCCCTTTTGAGCCTCTCAACTTCTTCCTCAAGCCCAAACTTGCCAACCTCTACACATGCCCCTACTGAAGAACTCTGTCCAGGTGGTTGCTGCGGCTGTTGACTGCCCTGTCCATGGGCAGGTTTTCGTCTACTTATACTCTTTAGAAGGTGTTTCTGACCCCTCAGAAAACCCTCATTCGCAAATTCCCAGCGATCTGGATCAACTTTCCGGAAACCCTGTAGGGCCAACAGCAAATGAAAAAAATTATAGCCATCGACATCACACATATTGGAAGGATGGATAAATTTTGCTCATGCTGACAGCTCTCTGCGCAATTTTAATGTAGAAAGAACAGTAGCTGACAGAAGATAACCCGCACAAATCTAAATTTCAACAAATGCTGATCCCTAGTAAAACTGAATTTGAGAATGATCCTCATTTCCTTAAAAGGTTTACCCAGACACATGCTCTTAGTCACATGACTACAAATGCAAAAGAACTTGCCCAGATGCTGGGTTTACGATCTTTCGTATTTTCTTCTCCCTTTGTTTTACAAGACAAAATATGGGTTTGGCCAAAAAAAAGGCTTTAGGACAAAAAAACAAAAAATAAAACACAAAGCAGATGACTTATTTCGGTCAGGATTTACAGGACAGAGCATGTCTACTGTCCTCATTATGACACAGACACCGGCCACAAGTTTCAAAAATCCACCACAAAATAAGAGCATGACCATCTGCCAAAATGGCTGGAAATTGGCTTGCAAAACATAATCATCATCAAAATAAATTAAAAAAAAAAGGTATTGTCTCACATAAAAGCGCATGGGCAACACATGAATATGAAGAACAAAAACAATCTTATTGGAAAATGACTTGGCTAGAGTCACAGCTCCATCCATAGGAGAGAGTACACAGGTTTCAAGCAGCCCCTGGGCTTCGCCAACTTCATGAAAAAGTAAAATAAGTTGGCACCATAAACAAATCGGCAGTCTGGAAGACCAGGTGGCTAATAATCCAAAAAAATTTCTACATGAAGAAACCAGAAAGCTCGTCGAAATCCTCATAAAAGTAGGTTGAGCAGCAAGGATTCCACTTGCAAACTTATTCACCCACAAACCTCGATCTTCCTTACGAAACATACTAGTAATAAAGAGACTTCACTGAAAAATGGTATATCGCAAACCAAGCCTTAGATGCATGGAGCAATTACTTATCAGTTGACCCACCTCCACCAGACATATAGCAGGTCATTTCATCAAACTGCCTCCTCAATCTATTGCATAACACCCAAAAAAAATTGTAATAAAAATGCATCATCTCATAGAGGGATTTTACCATGAATCCATTGATTGACTGTTTCTTTTTGCGTGTTCCTTCGGATTATCCAGTCATGCCCAGGATGAGAAAGGATAGTTGAGATGTCCGTTTTTAATCAATAGTAACCATATGCCTAAATAATGTCTTCAATATGCTACACCAACTTTTGATAATTCTGGTAAAGGGAAAAGAAAACAATGTGAAAATTTGGACCTTAGAATTCTACACAATTGCAATGTCATCCCCGAAATTGGTCTATGAAAATTATAGATCTTAGGTCCCATGGTTCCATTATGCATGGAAGTATTAGCATCCCGCGATGATTTTTTGATACCTCAACCCTATTCTGCCCAACATATGTACACAAAGCCTTCTGTACACAAACAAGTGCCTACACCCTACACGATACCCATTGCCTGCCATTCACCTATGCGCCACCGTTTCTAAGGCCATAAGCCTACCCTTCTGACCCCTGCTTTTATCCACATTCTTGCCCTTTTCTCTTCTTCTTCTTCAACTCATTACCGGATGTGATTTACCCGGTAGGACTTGGCATAAATTAACTCACCCAGACGGATTCACCCGGTTGATAAGAGTTGAAGCCACCGAAGTAGCTAATGCCATCCTTGATGGCACCAACTGTGTGATGCTAAGTGGTGAAATGGCTCTGGGTTGAGTGAACAGAGTCTATCAGTCATCCACTTTGTGGAATACATGTGAGACCCACAAAATTGACGGATGTGATATAGCCGGTTTAATTTCCAACAATGTATTCAAAGTCTCTCAAGTGGGTCAATGCGAAGGTAATTTGGTTGAGCCTTTATCAGCATTAAGTATGTCCAATGAGTGCCCAAGGACATTCGTCAACAAGAAAAAAAAAACAGAAAACAAAGTATATCTCGTATACAAATATGGCATTTACACTAAATAAATGAGAAATATATTCAAAAGGGCATTCAAAAGAATGTAATAGGAGAAAGAATTTCATCCCTTTTAGCTATGACCCAACCCGTAGGTCGTGTACTGAAGGGCATTCAAAAGTAGGCCTATCATTGCCCGGATTTTGTAATCATTAGTTTCCCGGCTTAAATGCCCGCTTCAACCAAAGAGCAGGATAGATTCCGAGGAGATGCATAGTGGTGACTTGCCACCGCAAAGACCCCTTACCTTCGACTTAAATCAAATATAAACCTCAGCAAAGGAGCAAACTTTCAACCATTCAATCTAAGGCAAATCCGGTTCTAGACAATCCCCAATCCCTTTACAGACGCCTATCCTCAAAAGTCTCGCATCGACGTAGACGAAAACACCCAACGCCAAATTCCAATCAACGCGGTAAACGAAAGATGGGAAAGAAAGAAGAGAGAGGGACAAGAGATGGAGGTCGCTTACGTAAGTGTTCAGCTGGCGGACGAAGCTCGAGAAGTTGTTGTGCTTGAAATACTTGGGCAGCAAATCCCTAGCGAACTCCGGCGGCTTCCACACCACGAAGCTGTTGTTCGTCGGGCTCCACGACACGATCGAGTCCGTCCCGGGGTCGTCCACCATGTCGTACGTCTTGCTGAGGAACGGCGGCGGCGCGCTGGCGCTCGACATCGGCGCGGGCGCGGGCGCGGGCGCCGGCCGGGGGTTCTGCTTGGCGCCTCCTCCGTCGTCGCTGGCCCCGTCCATCGGCGGAGCAGAGGTGAAAAGGTCGGGGGGATGGAGTACAAGAGGGCCGATTTCTAGGGTTCTGCGGGGATTAGGGCGCGCGCCATGGACGGACGTGATGCTAGAGAGAGAAAGAGGGGAAGGGCTAGAGGGGGAGAAAGAGTAATTTTCTACGGAGGAAGAGGATGGCGGAAGACGGAGCCCACACGGGCACGAGCCGGTTGGGCACCTCCCTCTATCACGGAGAAGATGGGTTGACGATAGTTTTTTTTTTTTTTTTTCCGTCCTGTTGTTTTCGTTATTTTCCGTGGGCTTTAACGGGCCGGGCTTTAGGGATTCTTGGGCCATCGATCGAGTTGCGTCGGCAAGCCCAAGCCCAGAACCAACAACGCACCGTCCGTTGACAGAAAATGCTACTTTTACCTTGCGTGCGGACTGCTGCTGCTTCTGCTGCTGCTGCCCGGTGATTTTGATGAACCGCAACCGCAACTGACTTTTGCCTTCATGGAACTAGGAACACCAACCCAAGTCCAGCACCTTCCATCCACAACTCGAAAAGGCAAACCGGACTCGCAACATCGGCCGAAAATTAGCGTCGGAAAGGTAGAAAAAGCCGGCGGGAGTACACTCACCGTCGTGAAGGCCGATCCTGATTAAGAACGGGCACTCGCTCTTGTTCTCTCCCCTCGACGCTGAGAATCCCTCCTCCGTTCCTGTGTTGAAATGAACTCCGATGAGACCGTCGGTTTTTCAGGTCAAGCATATAGCGACTCAAAGTTCTCGTGGCTTTTGGTTCTCTGCAACCTTCTCAATAGTGTATGATAACATGTCCATGTCCTAAAAGGGCCCGTGAACATCCCCGTTACCGTCGGTCACTCCCCTGAATCCATCAAGAATGTTTGCCACCGAACAAAGGGAAGCGACTCCAGATGAATTGAAAGATATCAAAGGGCATACACATTCAAGACTCGGAGCAAATACCAATATAATCACACTGATACGAGTTTGGCGGTGTGTTTGTAAATGCATATAAATTTATCTTGTATGCGTATTTGTATTTGACAAAGCATATATCACGTACTGTTGTTGGGGTCAGCAGTTCGACTAATGCCCATCAGGTATTGCAATCCCCCTCGCCCAACCACATCGATAATCACAAGGTCAGTCAAGTCCATGACTCTTGACGAGGCCCTAAGAAACTAACAACAAGGCCCTAATGAAAGACCATACGCCTAAAGAATGTGCCAACCCATGTTGCTCTGTTCATGTATCCCGCGTACAAACAATTACCGTCTGACGGGTGAAGCCAGGATTCCCTTGCGGCACCAGTGCTTGGGTTTATGGCTGTTGGAAAACCATAGCCAGCTGTCCACAGCAGGTTCGGAACACTGGATATGCATGGCGATTGGGCCGGTGAAGGAGCAGAAGCATCCCATTTGATTATCTTAGACTGTCTGAAACTAGAAAAGAACACCTCCACATGATGCTTTTTTAACTCTGAAGCAATCCTACTGTTTAAAGAAGAGCTTGAGATGTCTGTCGTGAGCGTTCCACATGGTATTGGCATCTCTCACTAAATCAAGCAGCTGCGAGAAATTGGAAAGCAAATTAACAAACCAAAAAGGAGAATTAACAGACCGCTGGCTTATCACAAGCCTTTCTGCTCATTTAACTATAACAAAAGGAGGGAAAAAAACACAGCAAAAACCTCAGCCATCCAAGCTTTCAGTCTTCATACATCGTACACACTCATTTTCTTCTATAGTAGATATGTATTCAACTTCAAGTGTGGCATGTATTTGGGCATAGCTGGGTTAAGCAGACCAACAAACAACAAAAGGCTAATTTTGAAAAAAGCAGATCTGCATATCAGGATCCTGCTTCCAAATGTATTACCAACAACCAACAGCTCCAAAGGTGACATTGATACTTCAAATAAGAACACTGTCGAATAGTAAAACAGATCTATTTAAACATCCAGGAATGTTTAGTTGAATTGGTGGTATGATGTATAAATGATGTCTAAAAGCAGTAAATTTAAGGTGTCGAATGGCAATTGGACCCAGGGGAGTCAAAGCATAGATAAAATGACAAACGTATAGGGTATAGACACAAACTAAAAGTTTTTACACTTAGACCAAAAACATCACCAGTATGCACACTTGAGCATGCATGCATGAGTAAGTCTTGAGTGAGAGGAAGAGAAAGCAGATCACATGTCAAAGTTGACAATACTACATCAACAGAGCGACTATTATGTTAAGAGGTATGTCTGGCACAATGTTTCAAAGTTCTTTCTTGCTTTTTCAAGTAATTGAACAAACATAAGCTCCATTTTAGATAAGACATATGTCTGGCACAATAACACCTAGATCGTGGTCTCGTACGGGACGTTATCCGGGATCCGACAGGGACGGGGTTTGTCACTTGTCATCAAAGCGATATGTAACAGGTAAGCTTAGCCAGGTCATTAACTTAGAGTGGGGTACGTTTTGAAGAACTCGGGGGAGCATATTATATGTATCATGGCAAATTGTTCATTTGCTGTAGTTATATTTGCTTTGAATTACACGTGAGGTGCAACACTGAACGTAAATAGTTGAATTCTGTTAACAAATGCCCAAGACACTTAATAAACACCTCAATAAAGAAAGGTCATCATTTTCAAAGCATCATATTTCTCGTGTTATGTGTAGTCAGTGCATTGAAAATGCAAACATTTCCTTATTAAGTATGGTTAACAAGTTCCCTGGGAGTACTTGTTAACAAAACCCTAATTAATTAAGGTAAATCGATACCCTTTCTTTCTATGCATCCAAAAGTCTAAATTAGGTCAAGAAGGAACAATGCCATGTTTTCAAATAAATTATGAATATTAGATTAAATTGGTATACTTTAATTAAGGATGTGATGGAGTTGCCTGGATCACCGATTTTGGTGATCCAGTCATAGGAGTATCCAAATTCTAAATGATGTATGCCTATCATGGTTTGCAAGGGAGTGTAGCCAACATGGCAACAATTGTTTGGCAAGTTGAAAATATTGGATATTTAATAGCCAAACACTTCTATGTTTTTGACTTTCAACGCTATTCTATGACTAAAGTTGTTGCTTGTGCTACCGTGCCTCGGTAAAACTGCAGAGTAGCTAAATTGAATAAGACAATTTCCAGTGACAAGCAAAGTTTTTCAGAAAAAAATGGAAAACGGGATAACCGGAAGTATTCTATTGCTTTCACTTTTCAGAATTCCACATATTTATACACCAAAACTTTAAAAATATGAGAGAGCCTTTTCGCAATCTCTTAAAGCAACAAATTCAAGGCTTCTTTAGCAGACAAGATATTTATACCTCCAAAAGGTTGCTAGATGGTTCCTCTTCCTCTTCCGTACCTGCAGTATTGGAGGTATCAGCATTGAACATAATGAACTTCTAAACCAAGCTTTCCGATGGATCATTCTTTTGGGCAATGACACCTGTCTACATGGAAACTAAGCTCTGCATGCATTAAAAAGCAGATAATCGGCATTAGTGCTGGCCTAAGAGAACAAGATTAGATGCCAAAAAAGTCAAAAGAATGAGGAAAGCCCGGAGTACCTCAAGAAATGATTGGGACAGCTGGACATGTTCAGGTGCTTTTAACAAGGACTTTCTAGCTTTTTCCTTTATTTTAGTGGCCTGCCAAAAGAGAAAAAGAACCAAAAGCGATACACTATTTAACAAGAGAAATCCTGTCTATCATGTCACAAATTCAATTGACAGCGGAATTGCATGTATTAATGCATGACTATGGTGGATAGAGCTTCCTGACTACTAGACTGAATCTTTTTCTTTTCCTTCCCGTACGTGTGTGTGTGTTGGGGTGAGAACAAAGGAGAAGGAGAGAGAGGAGAATATGTACAAACAATCAACTGAGATAACCTGTTCCCTTCCAAATAGAATAGCACTTTGCAAAGCTAGCCTATTGCAGGAAAGTACATGTCTGTACATATGGATGAATAACACTCACCACGTTAAAACTGGAGAGTTGAAGAGAACCACCAGCTCTGAGCCTCGCCTGGTAAGTTTCTGGTCAACAGACTATTCTGATCCTTTCAGTCCCCCAATAACTGGTAAACATGGACTTTTTTAGTACCTGGCAAATATGTGTTCGAAATGTTTGTTACATAGCAGTCTCACCTTGCTTTGCCAAATATGTAATACTATAGAATGTTCGCGCAGATTTGTTATTTCGCATAAATTTCTTTCCTACCATATCAGATTCTGCAAATTGGTGTTTCTAAAATATTATGAAATTTTTTTTCCATTATAAGTGCAATTACTGTCCTCTTTCCATCATGATACAATCCAGCTAAATTCTCCGTCTAAAATTCCCCTGCCCCAGTCAAACAAGCAACTAGCGTTTGATTACATCATTACCGAGCACCTCATGCTGAATCAGAGCTTACAAACAAATGCAGCACAACCATGTCAGCAGCATACATGAAAAAGCATTCATATGCAGATGTTGAATAATAATGTTCATGTCAAGAAAAGTGAGCTCATCCACTCCACTCTAGCAATTACAGTTAAGGATGTGTACATGTAAATATGCACTTACATGCAAAAGGTGTGTCTCGGTGGACCCATACAGCCCAAGCATACACACATGCACACTCCCGTAGACCCCATGTAAGTGAACTTGATGGCCACTCCACAACATGCATACACAAACATGTACTTACAGATGTCGTGAAGCAGCCTCGATAAACCAGTAAGACTTCAGTAATATCAACATCGGCTGTCCTACAGCATTAACATTTACAGCATGAAATCAACAAAGATTTAGAGCATCGAGACCAAGGCTTTCGATGCATATCCCGAATACATCCAACTCCAAGTTGATTGATTCTCGTCAAGACGCCCTTTTCAGATGCCACTAATTTTGAAAAGTCACGAACTATACAGAAATTGAAGACGCTAGAAAAATAATAACTGAATATGAGTACGAATGACTCACCTTCTAGGGCTTATCAAATTACTCTCTCATCCACTCCACGGTTTCTAACCCATTCTTCTGCATTTCAAGAAGCATCTCTTCCTTTTTCTTGATATTGCCAGTTCTGTGATAGGCAGCTACAAGGACATTGTATGTTGCCACATCAGGATAAACTTTTTGATCTTTCATCTCTTGAAACAACCGCTCAGCCAAGTCCACGCGTCCTTGCTTGAAGAATCCATCAATCAGACAGGTAAAAGTAAAAACGCTAGGAAGAACTTCTTTTTCTAACATTTGCTTGAATAATACCCAAGCCATCTTAATTTCTCCAAGTCTACAGAAGCCAGCTATGATAGATGTGTAGCATATAGCATCGGGAGGCAAACCCTTTTTTATCATCCCCGTGAACAAACTATAAGCTTCATCCACATGTCCCTCACGAAACAAACTGGTAATAAGAATGGTATTCGTGACCATGTCAGGCATGATCCCAGCTTTTAGCATTTTCGCATACAACTTTAGAGCTTCATTCAACTTTGAGTTCTTTGCAAAACCGTCCATAAGAATACTACACATAACAACATCTGGGAAAATATTTTTCTTAAGCATTGGAGCGAGGAGCTCCCATGCCTTTTCTGGTTTTCCCTCCTTGCAGAGTCTGTTTATAGCTGTAGTATACATATAAGAGGTGCGAAATATGTCCTGGTCCAGTTTCAAAGCTTCTTCAGAATTTCCTTCTCTGCAATATTGGCAAAATCTGCGAATAATATTTGTAAAGGTGGAAGCACAGGGATGAACATTATGATTAATCATCTCTTGAAAAAGTCTGTTGGCAGAACCGACATGACCCTGATTTACGAAACCAGCGATTAAGATGTCATAAGCAATATTGTCATACTCATAGCCACGATACCCAATATCTCGGAAAAAACCATGTGACAATTCCATCAAACCTGCCTTACATAGACCATGACAAAGCGAGCTATAGCTAACTATTGTAGGTTTAATGTTGGAAACTTCCATCTCGTGAAACAGACTTAGACTTTTCTCAACATCCCCCTTCTTGCTGAACCCATCAATTAAAATGCTATAGCTATAGACATCTGGAAATACACCATAGTTCCGCATCTCCTCCAGTACTTCCAGTGCCTCTGACAACTGGCCTTTCTGGCAAAAACCATGAATAACAGCATTAAAACAATAATCATTTAAAGGTAGGTCAACCTTCTGCAATGTCCGTAACAAATCCAAAGCGACCCCAGTGGCACCAACTTTACAAAGTCCACGTATGAATGTACCATATGTTACAACGGTGTGGCTTATCCCATTTTTCTCCATATCTTTCAGGATTGCTGAAGCGCGGCTGAGGAATACATCATCACTGAGATTTAGTTTACAAAGGGCGTTCAGCATAATTGTGAAGGTCCTTGCATTAGGTGCTGGCCCACGATTTTTCATGATGTCAAATAAATTTTTAGCAAAATCCTCTCTATCTGCTTCAACTAAGCATTTGAGCAGGAAGTTGCTTGAGTAGACATCAGGCTCGAGTCCAAATTTCGTACACTCTGAAAACAGATCTTCGGCTTTATTAAGCATCGAATTGGCTGCAAAGACCTTTATCAGCGCATTATAAATAACAGCCAATCCGACCACATCCGCCGGCCTATCAAGCAGAAAGTCGGTCAATCCTAACATACCCACATTCGACTCCTTGAAATAGCAAACCATATCTCTTAGCAAGGCGTAAACTTCAAGCCGCATGCCCGCGACTGCAAAAACTCGAACCATCGTCCTAAGGACGACAATGGAATCTTTGAACCCGTGTTCGTTTACAATTCTCTGGAATCTAATTCGCCAGGCGACCTCCCAATTCAAAGACTTTAGCACTCTACCGACTAAAGAGAACAACCTGTACTTACTTCTCTCATCGTGCCTATACGTCACGGCAGGTTCCCAAGTATCAACCTCTGGAATTTCATCAAACACATGGCTTCTGTCTTCGCGCCTATACGTCACCGCAGGTTTCCAAGTCTCGGCTTCTGGAATTTCCTCCAACACGTGGCTTCTACCTTCGTGCCTACACGTCACGGCAGGTTTCCAAGTCTCAACCTCTGGAATTTCATCAAACACATGGTCCTCGACCAGCGCGGCCGAAGAGACCGCATAATGCAATCTAAAAGGTGGTCGCTTTCGTAGAACTGCGAAATGACGAAGCAAATAGATACCGGTAAAACATGCATTCCTATGTAAACATACACCCATGAATAGCTCAAAGTCGCCGAGCGATCAAAATGAAGCTGCTTTCTTCCGAAATCTTCGACAAAGACGGAGCTTTCCCACACCACTGAATCAGCATGCCTCATAGATTCGGAAAAGGGAGCGAAAGCGCACGCACCGAGTACTGGGATGACACGACGAGCTTGAAAACGAAACAGGACATGCCACGATTGAAGTTGGGAACTTGGGAAGTACCCAGTTGTCCAATCTGAGTATCTATGCGCGGCGCGCAGGGGAGAGAGCGAGAGAGAGTGCTCCGAAACTGCAGAGAGGTGCGCACAGAAAGGTTTTCGGTGCTGAAGGGGGAAGACGAAGACATAGCACAGTGGCGGCTCTTTGGGACATGAACTTTCCTGATTCCTTTGCCAGGATTGCGGGGTAGTGTTTCTACCTGGACCGCCATTGGCATTTTACCACCGCTAGTCACGAATGTATCGATTTATAATTTTTTATAATATCAATCTAATTTAATAAAAATTAATGAATGATAAATTTATTATGAATATATTAATTTGAGATTTTTAATAATAAAAAAAATTAATTTAAAGTAAATTTATTACATTTATATTAATTTAAAAATTTTCGTGGTAAGTAAACCTTATTTAAAAGCACGAAGGAATGGAAAAGACAAAGAAAAATCTTACAATTGTCAATTTTTCCACCCAATTTTCTTTCCACCATATTTACAATTTTTCAAACAGATTCTTAGTTTTCCAAACCTCTTTTTATTCGAATTTTGGAGTAAGAAAATTGTCAGTACCAAAAAAATTTTCGATTTATAACTTTTTCTTGTGAAAATAATTTTCCTTATTTTTTCAAGATGAGATACTTTGCATAAAAAGAGGTTTTTTTTTGGCAAGTATATATACTAAGCCAATCTTTCATTCATCTTCCCCCCCCCAAATTTTTGTTACGAATTTTACAGTTTTACATTTCAAATATTAGGAATGATTGATTGCATAGTGAGTAAGACCTAAAATCTATTACGTCATAACCAATTCTCAATTTTCAGAATTGAGAATCGAACCAATCAACTTATAATTAGCCTAAGTTTATTATTATGTTAGAATGCTCAACCCTCATTATTTTTTTGCAAAAGTTTACAATTATGAAACTCCTAAGATTTGCTTTTAAATTGATTCATGTTTGATTTTACCCTAAAATCACGAACCAAACTGGTTAATGTTACTTGGAAATCAAATCGGTCCATATGTGAACTGGCTTGAAACTTATTGGGTAAGGCCGGTTTAATTAGATTTTCAGATTGAATTGGCCCGATTGCTTATCCCTGTCAGCTTATCCCTATCAAATATATCAGAAGAGGCTATTGAGATAGATTTCTAAAGTATGGGGCGTTTATCGAAAAAATGAATAGTACAAGGAGCGTCTTTGGAAAAAAAAATTAATAACACGGGGGGCTCAATTGAGATAATTTTCGGGCCCCTCTTGAAATTTTGAAATCTTATCGCTGATGAGATCTAGCCACAGTACTTCCTTGCCCGAAGCCCGAAGGGAACCAAAAGGCGAAACTGCGAAAGATCGCTTCCCTGGCGGCGGCGGAGATTTCGTAGAGCGGCGGTCGGCGGTTCTCCGGCGGGTGATTGACGGCGTGAGGGGTTGATTCGGCGGTGGTCCTCTTCGGCAAAAGGGTGGGCGTCAAGGCTAGTTACAGCGAAAGAAGAAGAAGTCCCGGCAAGTCTCCGTTTCGGAAACTTTATCGAGTGATCTTTCGTTTGTTTAATTTGCTTTTGTTATTGCTATTAGATTGGATGTTCTTGAAATCGGTATTCTATTGATCGGATTTTTAGTTCTGTTCATTTTGATCTCGATTCGAAGCCTGGTAAGATGTGTGGTCTTTCGTTTGATCTGTGTGAATGTGGGTATTGGTTAATTTCGTATCTGCTTGTTTCAATTCTTTATGGGGTTCATGAGTTTCTTGATCGACCCGGCGTTTGTAATTGGCGTTTTAGGCAAAGTGTGGTCGAAAAAAACTTGGTTTTTGATAGTTGACAATCATGGGTAAGTATGGGTTTTCCACAGATATTATTTGGGATGGGATTCAAATGTTAGCTGCCTTGTTCGAATGGACTGGATAGGTAGAATGTTCAGTCCTTGAGGCAAGGAGCTGGTGACCATTGAGTAAGTATTTTCGGTACTTGTGGTTGTCAGCTGAATTTTCCTTCCTTCTGTGCGAAAAGGAATGTCGAGTGCTACTTTTTGGAGTTAGAATAAAGAAGCCGGTGGATGTCAGCTTTGTATTTGTGGGCAGGCATGTTTCCACATTTCCGAATATTCACGTCTCATGAACCATGTCATATTATATGTTCAGAAGGGTGTCATAGGCTATTATCCAGTGATGGTTCAAGCTGACTATTTAGATGAAAGGTGGAGTAACGAGCATGCTCTCATAGTGTATACTTGCAAATAAGCTGCTACAGATGAAATGCGGATGGAGCTGATTTGCTGAAACTAGTAGATAGAAACTTATAAAATGAAGCAACACTTGTGTTTTCCTTCTAATTGTTTTGTTTGGTGAGAGTACAAAGCTTGATTGCCTCTTTTTGTTAGCATTTACTAATTACCCATGATTGTGTACCCACTGCCACTGTTTGTTCTGACTGTACATCAGTGCCATTCTGGAACTTGCTTTTCTAACTGAGCTCCTAGAGCTTGCTTGTCGTCATGCCCAAGAGTCGTCTTTCAGAATTTTTTCCTTATGAGCAATCCTTGCTTGTGGACCCTTCTGTGCTTTTGCTGCCATATTTCTTGAGCATAGATTGCTCAGTATATTTGGTACTTTTGGCCATTGATTTCACACATCATCTCCGATAGCACCACGAGCCATTTGCTTCCTAGGCTGCCAAAGAAGCGTTAACAGTCTAATAATTTCGTCCCATTGATGCTAATAAGAGGTAGTGAAGGGTCACTTGTTAGAGCTCATGAATGATTGTGGAAATTGCTTCTTCCAGAGAATGGGTTTGTGGACATTACTCGAAGGCCTTTTGCTTCTTGCCAATGCTCTTGCAATATTGAATGAGGACCGTTTCCTAGCTCCCAGGGGCTGGGGCTTCCAAGAATTTCCAGGCGGCAAGGCGAAATCATTAAAAGGACAGGTTACAGGTCTCATTTACGCGACCCAGTACTTAAGGGTTCCCCTTATTATCTTAAACAGCATTTGTATAATCATAAAGCTGGTCTCTGGCTAGTATCTTGTAGTAACTATAGCCTATCAGAAGCTTCATTGGTATCTCCTTCCTCGCATATGTTGTGCTTGTAACATTTATTTCTCCTTTTTCATTTCTTGAATTTTCACTGTGAAGAACAGAGTTTAAGATTAGACTGGGGTATGCTTTTTCTCTAGGGGGTGATGATGGTGAATAGTACTGCTCATTAGTCATTTGCAACACAAGGATGTGCTTATTTAACGATGTTGATGCTTCTTGCTTTTCGTTTGAATGTATTGCACTGGTGAAGGGAGTAGAAAAATTTTGAAAATAGTTTTCACTCCCTGTTGTGTGTACTGGTCTAAATTTTTGGTACCTTTTCAAGTGTTGTAGTGTCATCCGTTTATTTCTCGGGGGTAATGACACCATGGACCTTTGAGTGGACATCAAGACCAATTAAAAGGTTTACGACTTCTGGAATAATTGAAAGGTTTGTGGGCAAATCAGTGTTGCCAAGTGACATGAATTTCATTCTGGCAAAAATCTGGGTTCCGGAGGTACAGATTTAGTGCATTGATTTGGGGCATACCTTTTGTGTTTTGCGGTTTGCCATAATAGAGGAGGACCTCAATTGGGTCTTCAAAGATGGCCCTTGGTTTATCAACGGAAGGTTCTTATCTCTTCAGCCACAGGATCCCAAGTTCTGCCCTTCCAAAGCTGCCATGTCGTCGGTGGTGGTCTGGATTCGTATCCTAGAGTTGGGCGTTCAGTTCTCTGATATGGAAATGTGAAAGACAGTGGGCAGTTTCGTCGGACTGGTTCTGAGCGTCGACCAGGGATCGCAGTAGCTTTGCAAGGTTTAGCATCCGAGTTTCTTTGGATAAACCGTTGGAAAGGATGATCTGTAATATGATGTTGAACGCGCATTTCTCTATGCGCTTCAATTCTTGTTTGGTCGGTCTCAGAAAGGACCGATGCATCGACATTGCCTGAAAGCAGGAAGGGGGGCAGCCGGCCGCCGAGCATGACCCGAAGGGAACTCACAAATGTTCCGCTACCGGCACAAAGGACTGTCAGATTTGTAAACACTAACATTGGACATTTAAATTGTGAGGTTGCCCCTTTTTATAACATACTCCTTTACTTTATCTTATTAAAAGGACATGGGCACCCACAG
Source organism: Syzygium jambos (assembly GCA_031216235.1). NCBI lineage: Eukaryota > Viridiplantae > Streptophyta > Magnoliopsida > Myrtales > Myrtaceae > Syzygium > Syzygium jambos. Next base: position 2,045,429 of record CM062224.1, read on the forward strand.
AATTTCGACTTGAAAATTTACGGTTGAAATGGATATCGAATTCGCTCTTTATAGTAAGAAAGACAGCTTTCTAGATATTTGGTTTAGTTTGTGAGATGAATATAAATTGTTGTGAATTAACGAAGACCTTAGTGACCAAAAATAAGAAAGGTTTTTGGTAAAATAAGACGTACGAAAATTTTCAATTGAATTTTGGAAAGTGTAAGTATTTAAGGAATCATAATTTAGAAATTTTAAAGAGTCGGTTTACTTTCGATTTACTTTTTTTGGCATCCGTTTACACCATTATCATTCATCATGACCCTTTCATGAAATTTTCGGGAAAAATTTGAGGTTAAATCTCTCTTTTTGTGTTTCCTTTATACAGAGAGAATAGATATTATTCTTTTATAGAATTAATGCTTATGCTCACTAGAATGCTCACTAGAAGTCATAAAACTTTCACAAAAGTGCAATTGAGTCCTAAAACTTATCGTCCTAAAACTTGTCAAATTGGTTTAAACGAGTCCTAAATTTAATACCGTTAAACTTGCTAACGAAAAATTCTAACATGGCACTAACGTGGCTAAAGTATGAAACATAAGAGTAAAACAACGTCGTTTTGGTCCAAATTTAACTTTTAATACTAATTTTATTTAAATTAAATTTAAAAAAAAAGCTTAAAAAAAAAGAGGAGGAAAAGGAGGATAGGCGAGGAGAGCTTTTTTTTAAAAAAATTTAGCTTAATTTTAAATTTTAATTTAAATAAAATTAGCATTAAAAATAATAATAAAAGTCACGTCATCGCCACGTAGGATACACAAATAATAAAAAGTCTTGTCAGCATTTTCCGCTAGTCAAATTGGATAATATTAACTTTAGGACTTGATTGAACAAATTTGATAAGTTGTAAGACTTGATTGCACTTTTTGCAAGTTTTATGACTCAATTACACTTTCATGACAAGTTTTAGGACTTCTAGTGAACAAATCCCTAAAATTAAATATTTCTCAACCAGCAATACTTTAAACTCACTTTTTATAAAAACCTAAATTATTCTTTTATTCCTTCTTATATTGATTCTTTTTTCCAATGGCGTTTCTATTTTTATTCTTTTGGATAAGTGCACTGGAAGTTCTAAATTTTCACGAAAATGCAATTGAGTCTTACAACCTACAAAAAGTGCAACTAAGTCTTAAAATTTGTCAAATTGGTGCAATCAATCTAACTTGACTAACGGAAAATGTGGACGTGACTCTTTTTAATATTTTCTCTCTCTCACGTGGCGGTGACTTGCCAAAAACATAAAACATAAAGCTAAAACAGCATCATTTTGATCATAATTTGATTTTTGATACATATTTTAATTTTAATTAAGTTTTAAAAGTAAGCTAAATTTTTAAAAAATGTATTAAACATTAGCAATTGACTAAAACGTCGTCGTTTTTACCACGTCAACATCACGTAGGAAAGACATGGCCACGGTTCGGAACCGGTGATTCCGGTTCGTGGCCATGTATGAACCCGAATCGGAATTGCCCCTGGCGGTTCCGATTCTGGCCTGTTCGGAACCGGCCATTAAAAATTAAAAAAATAAATTATGAAATAAAAAAATAATGAATTATCAAATTATGAAAATAATGAATTATTCAATACAAAATGTAATCAAATTTGGGAAAAAAAAAGAGAGAAAGAGATGGGGCTTGAACTTAATGAATTATCATTAAGCGCCTTGCATATTTTCTTGGGGATAGAAGAATAAAAATCTATATAGTTCTCTTACCCTCAGTCGTCGCTACCCGTTTCGGTACTAGTACCGGTAGTGGTGGTATCCCCGTCGTTAAAGAATTCGGATTCATTATTTTGATCTATCTCTTGTTGTCGATATTGAGCCTTCGTCCAATCATCGACGCAAGCTTAAGCCTCCATTGATTCCGAAACTAATCTTGAACGTTGTTCATCCAAAATATTACCTCCGACATTGAATGCTTATTCAACCATAATTGTCGAACATGGGGTTGCAAAATTTTATTTTGCAATAAGAGATAGGATTGGGTATTGGCTTGCGTACCTCTTCCACCAATCCAAAATTAAAAAACTTGTACTACCTTCGGATTCAGAAAACTCAAATAAAATGGTTAAATACATCTCTAATTCAGAAATGTTTCCTATTACTCCCTTTTGCATTTTTTGTCGGGATCTATGCTGAGAGCTAGGGAAAACAAGATCAGCTTACAGCAAGTATGCTATCCCACATGGGTGAACGTCTTGTTCAAGCCCTTCCAGGACTGGCTTTTAGCTGTAAAACTACCCAGAGATTTAGCTCAGAGCATAGAGACGCTCAGAGTGACCAGGATGATATTATGCCTAACTGGCCGAGCTACATTTCTTAGAGGATCATGTTAGGCTTTGAAGAGAAGGATTTTTAGAGAGGCGTGGAAAGTGAGAGAATTGAGATTTCACAACTTTCCCTCTTATTTCAAATCGAAAGATTACATGGCCTTATATAGGCGTTGGGGAATACATGCTAGACAAAGGTCTAGGTAAAACAAATAACACTTAGAACAGGGTACATTATTGGACTTCTGTCCACATAAAACAAAACTCACATAAACTAAGTACATTATTTGGCACACCTATCATGTACTCGTAGAACACTTAAAGCCTATTCATTAGGGGTGTCAATGGGTCGGGTCAGGCCGGGCTTTCTTAATACCCGACCCGACCCGAAAACTACAGGGTCATGCTTGACCCGCCCAGACCCACCCAAGACCCTGTTCCCCGTACACCCCAAGGCCCCGGGTCGGGCCGGGTCGGGTCAGGCCGGGCTATGGGTTTGTTTTTTTTTTGCAGAAGTCTCCAGAGCCTTGAGCCGGCGACTCGGCGGAGGCTAGCGAGGCGGGCGGCGGCGACGCGCGGAGGGGAGAGAGGGGGCGTCAGCGGGAGTGGTGGTGGTGGAGAGAGAGAGAGGGAGAGAGAGCTGGGAGGGTGGCGAGAGCTCAAGCCGGCGGCGACGGTCGGCACGGCGGCGTCGAAGGCGGCGGGGCTGGTTCCGGCGACAAACGGAGCTTGGTCGCGGCGGCTGGGCCAGCGGAGAGCGCTGCTCGCGCGCCGCGCGGGCAAGCCGGCGACAGGCGGTCACGGCTCGGTCGGGGAGGAGCTGGGGTGGTGCGACGGCGCGAGGCGGCGGTGGCTGGGCCGGCGAGGGCAAGCCGGTGACAGGGTGATCGGCGGCGACGGGCTCGGGCGAGCAGAGGAAAACAGAAGCAGAACTCGTCGGGGAGGGGGGGAAAGAAGAAGAAGGAAGAGAAAGGAAGAGAAGGGAGAAATTCTCTCAAGCTTAAACATCAAGGCTCCATACACCATTTCAGCTCGCAGAAATCATCCAATATAAGGCATGGAATTTGCAAATGACGAGCGGAACTCACTTGTGGAAACAGAAATTGAGAATGGCGCTGACAAAAATCTCGGTCCGTCCCGCGTCGGGCTTCACCAGATCCTTCAGGCCAAACTGGGTGGGGCAATGCAGGGAGGCCACGACCTCCTTGACCCTGCTGTACAGGTTCATCCTCCGCACCGAGTCCACGTGGAAGTCCGGGTTCTCAAGCTGCTCGAGCGCCGCGAACTCCATTTGCCCATCTTCCCTGTACAATCGGAGGGCGAAACCCAAAGAAAGGCAAAAAAAAAGACTGCTCAAATCACTCGAACACCCACAACAACAAACGCGCAAAGGTCGCGCCTTTAACGGACCGGGTCGAGATACCACGAATCCAAAACCCAAATTTCGAATTCTGAGCAACTGGGGTTCCGTGAAAAGGGGGACTGGAGATGGGAAACTCACTCTTGGAAGGAGTCGAGGTAGATTAGGAGCTGGGTGTAGAGGTCAGAGACGAAATCCGGGGTGGGATCGGCGAGGTGGTGCGCCGAGACGTTGCTGAAGATCTGGGAGTCGACGAGGAACGACAGGATCTCCGACCGGGTGAGCCTCGGGTACTCGAACCTCGACATCGGAGCGGCCGCCGACCGAACACGCCTGCGACACAATAGCACATGGACCCAATGGACCCTCAAAGAGAGAGAGAAAATAGAGGAGAGAGAGTCTGACAGGGGGGTGAAAAACGCGTGCAGTTGTGCACGCGGCAGAGAGGAGAGAGGAGAGAGAGAGAGGGGGGATGGGCCGGCCCAGAGTGTTAATGGGTCGGCCTGACCCTACCCAATCCTAATGAAACCTCAAAATTTAGGGTTATATTCGAAGAAAATTAAGGCCCGACCCCAAAATACCCTAAATTTTAGGGCCGGACCGGGTCGGCGCGGGTCGGGCCGGGCCGGCCCGGGTCTTATTGACACCCCTACTATTCATAGGTGAAACATGACCTGGCTATGATATGCTAGAACAAATAGTGCTGGTTAGGTGTAATAGTACAAGCTTATCTCCATCCAGAGTTATAGTTATAATCCGAGCTGTATGAACTGTTTGCACGTTCATATTCTGCTATCTGTCTCTGTGTCAGAATGTGTTCGAAATTATCTTCAGTGATGACTGGCGTTGGATTCAAGGAAGAGGATGCATGTGTTGAAAGGTCTGGAAGAGCAGTATTTGGAGTGTTTTGTGGTAACATGAGTTTATTCCATATTATGATGCCAAGGTTTGGTTGTGAATTTTGTTTAGGTAAGATTGGCTAGGCAAAACTGGCTGGGGCCAATTTCCTAGTTGTGTGTAGTGAGAAGAAGAGCTGGCGTCAAGTCCAACGGATAAGAACAATGGTCCATAGTCATAGGGTTCTTGAGAGAGTGGTCCACCCCATGGATCTTGAGATGACTGTGCTGGATCTCGAGATGACTATGCTGGATCTCCTATCTCTGACATTTCGTGATTTTGTGATAATTCGAGTTGTGCTTGTGCCTGTTCGTGCTCGTATTCGCTGAGTGCTTGTCTTGTTACTGGTGAAGATCCTTCGTGATCCCATGAAACGGGTGTGAAGTAATCACATGCTTCTTCTGGAATAAGACGATTTTCTTGGTATAGGATCATTTGGAGTTCCCTGTAATTATATTCAACAGAACCAATGCGACTGAGGAACGATTTATAGACACGTGCAACCTGGAGTTGTGACTGGGGCTTGTAGGTAGTAGTACCTACTGTGGCAGAAGTATTGGAGATGGTATCATTATTATGCACAAAAGTCCAAGGACAATAGAGGAGTACAATAATGTGTGTTTCCAGATCATCTCGAACTTCTTTCACCTCTTCAAGAACAAGTCATTTCCAATAAACAGGAGGGTAAAACCATTTGAGCACAGTTAAAAGGTTTTTCTCGTGTTCATTTAGCTGAACGTAATCAGCCAGAAGCAAGTTGGTTAATTAGAGAATAAATTTTCTAGTGGGAAACTCAATAGCTATTAAGTACTTATTGGTTAGATATCATAATAGCCATTTAAGTTTGTCAAGAAAGTCATTTTTTCTCCAAAGTAATGGGTGGATGAAAGGGTACCTTGAATGTAATCCAGAAGAGTCAAGAATAGATCCTCCATAGTGGCGAAAAAGGTCTGTGTGGCATTGCCACATGAGATTGTCAAGATTTTCAGTGACTTTATCCTTTTGAATTTGCTCAATTATTTCTTGAAGATATTTTAGGCTTGGCCAATCTCGGAACCGTTCAATCTTGTACTTATTTGCCCGGAACGAGAAGGAATGCATGAGAATATACATATTGATTTATGCCGATGCTTTTGGTTCGGAGAGAAAATATGCAAGCACATTCTTCTTTCCTGCAATATGTTTGGTTTCAAAAGAGTATTTCGAAAACCATTCAGCCCATCTAAGTAGCTGAGGATGAGGGATCTGCTTCTGCTTGAATTTAGTCATTTGAGGAAAAGAAGCCATATCTAGTTCTACCAGAAAATGATGGCCAACAAGATGGAATTCGAACTTTTTTATTCCATTCTTTACTGCCAAAATTTCCTTGAAGGTAGAATGATAATGCATTTCTGTCTGAGAAGACTTGCCACTTTTGTAAGCATAAAAATGTCGCTTACCATGAAGTTCTTCGAACAATATTGCCGCCCAATATTCATCACTGGCGTCAGTCTGCAAAATTCTCTTCCCTGTGGATGGGATTTGTAGAGGAGGAAGATCTTGCATAATTTCTTTGGGTTCCGCAACTGCTTTGGTTTGTGCCTTTCCCCATGGCACTGGATGTTTTTTTAACATCAATTGCAAAGGGATTAACAACCTTGCAATGTTCAAAACAAAATCTCTAAGATAATTGATTATCCCGAAAAATTATTGAACTTGCTTGGTTGTAAAATTCTTTTCAGGAAATTTTAGTAATTCCCTAACGATGTGCGGTCCTGGATAATATGTACCTTTGTTAAGGTGCATGCCGAGGAATTCAACTTTTGTTTAGGCAATGGTCATCTTTTTCTGAGAAAGCATGATGCCATATTTCTTCACAATTTCTGCAAACTGCTCAAGAAGTCGACAGTGAGATTCTTCGTCTAGGCTGTAGAGCAATATGTCGTCAATATAGACAGCTACACTGGATAGAATCGGCTGGAATATGCGACACATAACCTTTTAGAATAAGGAAGGAGCAACCTTGAGACCAAATGGAAGAACTCACTATTGAAAGTATTGGTTAGGGATACAGAATCCCATCTTCGGTCTGTCATCAGGATGAATGCCCAATTGCCAAAATTCGATTTTAAGATCAAACTTTGAATAAATATGGGCTTTAGTAATTCCCACAAAAAGGAAATTTCGAGAAGGCAAAGGGAATTTGTCATCTTGGAGAAAAAGATTGAGAGGCTGGTAGTTGATAACCAATCTCATTTTTCCTCGATTTTGCTCAGCACGTTTATTGACATAGAAAGCTTCACAAGCCCATTGAGAATTTGAAGTTTCAATAAAGCCTTGTTGTAACAATTTTGAGCATTCATTTTGAGCAAGAGTCAAATGCTCTGGATTCATTTCCGAGTGATTTGCCTTAGTAGGATTTATATCCTCATTTTTCTTGAAGGTGAATCGAACATAAAATTCTGGATTTTTCCACAAAGGATGAAAACATTTTTGGGAGAACTCGAAATGATTTTTTGAGCATGATTCCAATAGTTTCTGCATGATTGGATCTAACAGACTCATTTGAATGGAAAAGAGTCGTTGGATATTGACGAATTCAGAGAATTGGTCTTTATACCTAAGTCCTTTTCCAGGAACAATTCTCAAGTCTGGAAGTTGAGTCATGATATACCACCCAATAATTAAGTCTTTATTAGGAAGACTAGATCCAAGAATTCTAGTGGTAATGGAGCATTGAGAGAAAAACTGAATAGACACAGGTGTGGTGCGAACATTTGTAGAAAAGGTATTTCCTGAAGCAGAGTTGAAATACCGAACACAGGAAGTCCAGTATTCTTCATGAAGAACTTTAGTGTCTAGGATTGAAGCACTAGCACCAGTATTTATGAAGGCAATAACTGAAATTGATTTGGCAAACTTTGAGAGATAGATTTTGACTGGGAAGTAGGGACAATGAAGTTGATTGGAATGTATACTGGGGTCCAGATTTTCTGGTTATGATAATAGATAGAAAAGTTCTTCAGATTTTGAATCAAAGTCTGTTTTACTGGGGGTGAGATAATAAGGAATGATGCAAAGTGTTTGGTCAGTGGGATTTTCATCAACAGAGAACAGGGATTCGATATCATCATTGTCAAGAGAAATTCCTGTTTCTAGTTCGATATTGTGAATGAGATAATTCTGACCTTTCTTTGCTTGGGGGCAATTTTTAGCAAAATGGCCCTTCTTGTTGCAGATAAAACAACGATTTGGTTTCTTGTGTCCTGTGAAGTTTCTTCGTTTCCACAGGAATTGCCATTTCTTTCTTCTTCTGAAGTACTTAGATCTTTTCACTCGATACTTTTTGAAGTGCTTATTTTTCTTCGAATATTCTTTGCACGAACCGTCACAATCTTTCTTTGAACATTTGATCTTCAAATATTGTTTGGAGCAAGCACCATCGAGTTCACGATTGTCTCTGATGTAGTTTTTCATCATTTGTCTTCGGAGGCAAAGTTCATCAAGACAAATATGAATTTCTTGTTGCAGTTCTCTAAAGGGAATATCAACAATTCTTCTTTGCTTGTTGAGAAAAGATCTCTCAACTTGTTGGGAGAGTTCTTTAGGAATGGAAGCTAAGAAGACTCGTTTCAAATTCGAATCAGCTCCTAGGCCATAAAAGAGTTTAAACATTTCTCTGTAATGGCGATCTAGGTGCCTTTTTTGAAGAGAACAATATTTTCTTTCAAAATATTCTCTTCTTTTGAGTTCAAGAAGATCAACAGGCTTTCCTATGAAATATAGGTAAATGATTCCAATGGCTTGGGAAAAGTCTTGCGGAAGAAGAAAAGTCATTTGATCTGTTTCAGAAGTTGATTGCCATCAGTGTTTAAGGCTTCTAGTGAACCTTGTGGCAAATTCTAAAAGAACATCATATTTGCTTTCAACAGCAAGAGCTCTGGTGTTCAACCAAACATGGAATTCATCCAATTTTTCTGGCCATTTGAAATAATGAGTGTCATCAAGAGTGAAAAACTGTTTGGATGAGGAAACAAAAATATGAGATGGGTTATCGATTTAAATAACCTCTGGTTCAAATAGATTTGGTTCCATTTCTTATTCCGATGGACCAGTCATGAAAATCGGAGGAGTAGTTGGTGATACTTGAAAAGACTTGACGGAAGGAATTGGAAAAGTAGACGAAGAGGAAGAGGATAAAGAGTCAGATTTTGAGTCTGAATTTAGCAAATTTGATACTTTTGCTACTTGAGAAGTACACTCTGGTAGATATTGGTCTGAATCAGCTTTTGGATTCTGTTGTTGTTCTTTGCTTAAACCCCTCAGAAAAGATTCCAAAGGATTTGAGATCATCATCTGCTGGTCAGAACTCTATTCAGGTTCTCCAGAGGACTTAGCAACAGATTTTTCTTTCATTCTTTCCTTTCGGAGCTTTTCCATTTCCCGAATGCGATTGCGCATTTCTATCATATCACTTCTGTCTTGTTGAGTAGAAGTTTCAGCTACAAGAGCAGCTGCAGCAAAAACTAGAGAGTTTTGCGGTGGTGAAAGAGAGTATCCGATTCCCGAAATCGAGAAAAAATCAGTAGGCTTAAATTTTCCTTTTTCCAAGAGACTGATTTGCCTTTTGAGTTTCTCTATTTCATTTTTCGGACTTTCAAGATAATGGTAGCCAAGATGCTGGCCTGATTCCAAAGCATGAAGCCTTTTTTGGAAATCCACAAGCATCTTTTTGATGGACTCGTCGTACCGTCGGATTTCTTGTTGCACATCAACAATTTTGGAGCCAATCATCTTGAAAGCCTGATTTTGTGCTAAGAGAGTTTTCAATTGCCAGTTTAGAATAGCCTCAGCAGCAGGCGTTCTTTTTGGCCTTCCACGTTCATCAACATCAGTGGGAGAAGGAATTTTTGGAACATGAAGGTATTGCCGTTGTGGATCAGTAAATTCTTCAGTAGCAGGAAAAGAAAGCTGGGAACTTTCAATAGGATTTAAAGAAGGAAAATTGACTTCATTGAACATGAAGATAAATGGAAGCTGCCCAGTAGTTGGGTTTTCATGAAAGATTGGAATTTCAAGTGGATAAGAATTTTTTTTTTACCCACTTATAGATGGGTTTGTAGAAAGGGGAAACAATAGATTTTTTATATGGGGGTGAAATTGAAGATGATGGTGGTGATGGTGGAGATGATGGAAACGATGGGGGCGATGAAAATGATGGTGAATCATATGAAATTATAAACTGGTATCCACTATTTTTCCCAAGAGTATCAATGGTAGGATCTCTATCCAAATATCTTTGGTAGAAGCTGCCTTTGGCCTTCCTAGCTTTTTGCTTAGGCCTGATAGCTGGATCTACTTCATCCGGGGAATTTGTGTATGAAGAACACTGGCAAAAAGGATCCCAGAAACAATGACCATAAGGGTCTTTGTAGTGATGGACAGGATGTCCATCACTTTTGAAGTATTGAACCAACTTTTTTGGGTCTGGTTCCTCAGGAACTGAATTAGGAACATAGGGTTCGATTATAAAGATAGTAGGAAAGATTGAAGGAATTTCTTCCTTTTCTTTGCGGAATTTGATGGTTACGGTACCATCTCTTTGTCTGACAAATTCAGAGTTTGAAGACTAGAAAGGTTGGCTATTTTGGTCGAGCTTTTCATAATTTGTCATCCAAGATTCAGGAAAAAGCTTGGCTAACTTTTCTTTTGGAGTCTGCCGAGGAACATGGATGCAAGAGGCCTGATCATTTTGCATGGAGATGAACAGTGCATCTTCATTTCCCATGTTGGAAATTCATATCTAGGGCATGATTTTGGACTCTATATATCATTTGGTAATGAAGAGTTGTGGCAATGGAATCAGCAGTTTAAGGAGCTCTAGTAAGCTGAAGTTGCACTTTCATGAAAGAAAGTAATTGGGGATTGGAAAGGGCAATATTAAAATTTGGACAAAGGGTTACGAAGACTATTCCAGCATTTAAGGTAGTTTAGACAGTACCAATACAAGCATGCTGGTATTTTAGGAACCTAGTATCCAAAAGAGCCATTCTCCCATGAAAGGTAAGAGCAAGACGGACTGCTCCATAGTGAATATGCGAATACCCTTGTAGGATCCACTGTTTAGGAAATTCAGGAGAAATTTGAAGAGTAACAAAGTACTCCTTTTCATAGGTAGGAATTGGCTGTTGGTCAAATTTGGAAGACTGGACGTATTCTTTGACCTCTTTCGGAGCATGACGGATGAAATGTTGTATAGACCTGATGGGGGAAAAAGATGTAGCAGATTTGGCAAAGGCTGAGTATGGATTCATGAGAGGAAGTTGCATTTCGAAAATCTTAGTTTCATCACTAAGAGAGACTTCCTAGAGATAGTCTATCTTAGAAGCATGTGAAGTACGAAACTCGATTAAAGATGAAGAAGAAGACGATAGAGTAAGAGAAGCAATAAGAGCGATTGGAGTTGTATCTGGATCGGTCATGATGAAGAAAAAGGATTTTCCGCAGCACCGAACAATCACCAACTAAGCGCATGGAACAAACCAAGGTAGACATAAAACCACGCTCTAATACCAATGAGGGGATCTATGCTGAGAGCTAGGAAAAATAAGGTCAGCTAGAAGCATGTGAAGTACAAAACTTGGTTAAAGATGAAGAAGAAGACGATAAAGACCCTCTACTAATTTTACTTGTAGTCTCACTTTGTGTTTCGGTAGAATGAGAAGATTCAATATCACCTCCCTTAGTACAAAATTCATTATATAATTCTATTACTACGTTGCGAGAATTTGAGAGTATTCAGAAAATTTGAGAGAATTTATAAGAAAAAAATGAGAAGGAAATTTAGGGAAAAATAATAATAAATGGATAAAGTAGCCGTTGCCATAATATATATATATATATATAT